>CP139504.1:222234457-222876957 GCA_021014915.2 Artemisia tridentata subsp. tridentata
TCTTAAGCCTAACATCGATAAACAATCATCCAATACAATTAATAACACACTAATAACCAATAATCAAAAGCTAGGTTTCATTAGATCTAAGCAAACACAAGATAAATCTAGCCTAGCATGTTAATTAAAAGACAAGAACAATATATAATCAAACAACACATAGACATATTGATTGATTAAACAATTACTTATCTTCAATTAAACATGGGAGATCCAAGGGTATGAAAACCCTTAAAAATGGCAGAAATTCGTCTTTAGGGTTTCTCCTCACAAAGTTGCACACTAATGACAAAAAATTGCAAAACTATATATAGAGTTTAAGGGCTAACGGCGTCACGTTATAGGACTTGACGCCGTCACCTCGCCGTGTCTAGGGTTCCCGGATGGCCTTCTTGACGCCGTCCCTCTTTAGACCTCCAAAATCCGCTCTGGCTTATCAAAGCTTGACGCCGTCAGAATATGGCTTGACGCCGTCCCTCTTTAAGTTAAACCGTGATGGCCTTGATCACTTCAAAGGGTGACGCCGTCAGATTTTCCATTGTAAAATTCTATGGCTTATCATGAGTAATTTTCATATCCACCTTTTTTGCCAAGCCATGACGCCGTCAAGGGCAATCCCTGACGCCGTAAAAGGTACTTTCCAGCATAATTTTGAGACTTTGTCGTTTTCTTCACTTTTATGCTCCAAAAACGTCCAAAATGCTTCATTTTCCAGATTTCTTCTCCAAAGTACCTAAAATGACAAAAGGAACGATTTAGGGCAATATTTGATCAAATAAATACGATTTAGGGCTTAAATGACCCCCTAAAAGCGGTACACTTTTCGCTTCATCAAATACCCTTACACTTGAGATTTGCTTGTCCTCAAGCAAATGCGCTTTTATTCTAATCAAAATACAAGTTAGGGGTCATTTAATGCTAATATAAAAGTAATTACAACAAACAGTCGTTCCACTTTAATCATAATAAGCACGGAGATTACATACTAGCACCTCACAAGTAGTGTTTAGATACTCACATCTCTCAGGTGTCATCAAAATAAATCTCATAAATGAAAACGGATAATATCTCTCACTACCTGTCATAGCAAATAGATTACCATAGGCTTGGGAAAGGATCGAAAACCTCCTCCACTAGGCGTAAGCACCTAAGATAAACTATCAAAGAGGGCTTTTAAATGGGTTATAACGTGAGGTGTAGGGATATGATAAACACGGTTTTATTGGATAAGGGATATTTTACTGGTGGCGAGTTAAAGATCTTGATTAATTACATGTACAATATGGCGTTGCTAAGCCAAGACTAGACTCGACTCAAGCTAAAAACAAAATAACAAAAACATAAGACAAACATAAAATGAAACGGGATGGTAGTCCGTATGTTTTTTCTATTTTTCTTTTTCTCATTTTTTTTCCATACACTCTTGCCCTGCCATCCAAAATAATACATCATAGGGGCATTGCATTCCCCTTACACTTGAACTTTTACATAACTTTACAAATAACTATTCTAATGACTCGAATTAAGATAATCGAAACACTTGGAGTACTTTTAAAATATTTAGCACATATGGGGGTAATAAATGATGTTCTTTGATGTCTTTTATATATTATTTTTGTTTTTCCAAAGAAATATTTGTGAAAATATTTCCCCGGGTCGTTCTCCCAACGAAGGTTTGACGGCGTTTAAGTCGATTCGGAGTCGTAAAAATGTGAAGTGAATAAGTGACGTGAAAGTTTATTTTTTAGAATTTGATTACACTATAATAAGAAATATTAAAAACAATCTACGCTATTAAAATAAATGCACACAAAGAAAATTCAAATAAATGCAAATCCCGGGCTAATCCCGAGATTTATAAAACTAATAGTGAAATTATACTAAATTAAAAATAAAAATAAAATAAAATCTAAGGGACGAAAATGAATTTTATTAAAAACTGATTTTATAAAAGAAATTTAAGAAAATAAAGTTTTATAAAAAACGAGGGACTAAAAATGCAATTTAGGAAACTTTATTTAAACTAAAACTTTTTAAAACAAAGACAAGGACTTAAACTGTAATTCTTGAAACTTTAATAAAACTAAAAATGATTTTAAAACAAAGAGAGGGACCAAACGGAACTTTTCTGAAACTTAAACAAAGCTGAAATCGAATTTAAAAGGAAGAAAAGGACTGTTTTGGATTTAAATGAAACTAAGGGACAAATTTGCAAATAATGAAAGTAAAAAAACAAAATCGATTTTTAAACTCACACAACCAGAGTTCGAACCTGGGTGACTACTAATTTTACTACACTAATTTTTTTAGTTTTTCTTCTTTTAAAACTTCAACTAACAATTAACAAAACTAATTTTTAGAAAACAAAATAAACTCAAAAGAACTTAGATTAAGCTGTAACAACAGTTTGACCACAAAGCAGCTGATGTTTATATATTCTATTAAGATCAGTCCAATTATGCTCAAAAAAGCACTCAAATAAGCTGCCAAATAAACTAAGATATCAAAACCAAAGGCAGAATCTAATAGACAGCTAGTATGACTAGCTTTTGCCCCAAAAAGCTCACTCTAATACTCAAATAAATTGCAAGAAAAATGCTCATGAACTTGAGCTTATGGCTGAAGTACAGAGCATACTTTCCAGCAGACAACCAAACTTGAGCTCATTTTTAGATAAGCTATTGAGCACCAAATTGAGATTTTCTCTTTGATCTAAGTCTACAAGCAGGTAAACTACTCAAATTACTAATCCAATCCTATTTCCACAAACTAACAATCATTCAAATTACCCATGAACTTAGCAGCCACAATTTACCACTAAAAACCTCAAACAATCTCAGCTACTGATTTACCAACCAATTCATCAACTGTTTAGCAAAATTTAGATTGAGATAAGTACTTAATAAGCCAAAATCTAATTTAAACTAGCTTGACTGTTTCAATCTAAATAAGAGAAAAATTTGCACTTAAAGCTAGATTACTATCAAACTTTCCAAACAATAATATCATAACATCAAATAAGCAAAAATAAAGAACAATTTCAACAATAAGCTAATCAGCTGAAAAACAGAATGTTAAACTTACATTGACTTCCGAATAGAAATTTGAGTTCGAGTACAAAAGAAAAGACTGATGAGTAAAATAACGAAAAGCTGCAACAAATAGCTACCACAAGCTGAAATTTAACTACTCTAATTAAAACTACTCCTAATTTACCCTAACTTCTAACCTAAAATTATCTAACCTAGCTAACCCCCCAAATCGTGAGTGATGAGTCCCTTTTTATAGCCGAGAGGAGGTGGATGCCAAGTCATCGATCCGAGTGCTCATGTGCTTCTTTGAAACAATCTCCACCCTTAGATCATCTTTTGATATCACTCATACAACCGTAGCCCTTAGATTATGCGTGTGAGGTGGTTCGACCAATAGCCTGCCCCCACGTGTCATTCCTTGTGTCAGTTCCTTCTAGAAGCCCCAATGATTGGGTAATTATTAAGAGAACGAGGTAATTTTGGGTGTGGTTATTCTAGGGTTCTTCGGTGAAAAGGATTGGGGATAAAAGGCGGGCGTGTGAGTGTGAGAGGAAGAGGGAGTGTTTTATTTTTTTTTTATTTCATTGACTAATGGGTACTTTGACCGGGGTTGGATTGATGGGTCGGGTCACGGGTTGAGTCTTTTGTTTGGACTGGGTTGGATAAGGGAATTTAAGTGGGCTGGGTTGGTTTAGTTTTGGGTTAGGTTTAGTTGTGGATCCGGTATTAATTCTTTTTAAGGGTTAAGGAATTTAAACATAGGGACTAAATGTGTATTTTCTGGATTCTCAAGGGACCATTACTACCATATTTTAAAAGATGATCCAAGGGCTAATGTTGACGACTTTGACACCTGGAGGACCTCAGTTGACTTTTTGACCATATTTTTTACTTCTCTGTTTCGGCTTTGACACTCTCCCAAATCTCGTGCTCGGTTTTCCGTTTCTTTGCTTGATTTTTGTCCTTTTCTTCGATATCCGTGCCTGCATATGTAAAAACACAAAAACACAATATATTTGGCATTTTGGTAGAGGTTTTTGGTCTATTTGGGTCCGGTTTTGGTCAAGAAAAGGTATGTGTTTTAGCACATACCAAAATCCCCCAGACTAAGTATTGCAATGTCCTCATGCAATGTTATAAAAACTCCCCGATTTTTCTTTTTATTCTATTTTTGTTTTATTTTCTTATTATTTATGTGACGGTTTTATCGACAATCATTATCTTTCGATAACTTTTAGGGTCTTCGAGTAGGAAACACGACTCATAAAGAAGTGACCATACGGATAAAATTCGTCGTCCCTGATTTTTCACAAGTCCCCAAACTAAGCTTTAAAAACGAAATCATTGTCATTTACAAGTTAGATTGCCGACTGATGGGCGTGCGTTGGAGTAAAGTTTTGGCAGTTTTAATGCCTACTCAAGTTTTAAATTTATATTTAGCCGACTTATCAATAACACACACACTTAACGAGCAGTGTACCCGGTCAGTATGAAGATAATGGTAAGTAGAGTGTCGATCACTAAGAGTGGAACGTATAATCTCGTTAATCTAATCAGTATTTTAATATCCTAACGCAAGGGGGTTTCAGCCTGAGAGACTGGCACGATTTGTTGTTTGCAATAAAATAATAAAATAAACTAGTAGGCACGAATCAGCAAGTAGCACACACGTACACAGATAGATACTTGAGACAATAAGAGGGCTGTCCTTATAATTAAGTAGATTGTCACTTGTTTTATTGATAGCTTTATATGAAGTGTATATAGTTAACCCTTTCTCGTTGGTCCTATTCTTATCGGCGAGTAAACCCTTAATGATTACTTATGTCTAAAAGTTATTCCTAAGTGATCAATTTAGAAACAACCGTGGGAGCCACATCTTGTCCCGCAGTCGGATGCCCGCAAGCCACTAATAAACACAGAGGTTATCAATGCACTAATAAGTAGTAACCAAAGACATCAACATATAAACTTTAATTGATGGGAAAGCAAGTATTAAAGGGAGTGCAATCTTTCCGTTGTCACATTACACAAGCCACCAATCCTGATGAATTAAAGTTTGCTAAAACAATAAAACAAAACTACTTAATGAATTAAACATATGCAGCACCTTCTTACAGCTCTTGTATCTTTGATTTGGGTGTGTCTTGTGCTGCCTCCTTGACTGAATTCGTCCTTCTCTTCTGTTCGGTCTTTAGGTTTTTGGTTTTTCGAACTCTTAAATTCGTCTGGTCTACGGGGTATTTATAGTTTCTGTCTGAGGGAAGATGCGGCGCATCTACTAAGTAGATGCGGCGCATTGACTTAACTTCGCGTGGGGTCCAAGATTATAATATTCAGGAATATTCGTACACCGCCAGAAGATGCGGCGTAACTGCCTTTATAGATGCGGCGCATGTCCTCTTGTATCTTGGATCGTATCTGGTGATATCTTGATAGAGATGCGGCGCATGTCTAGAGTGAGATGCGGCGCATCTGGAGCAGATTAGTCTTGATCTTGTCCATTTCAGTAGACTTTCACTTTATGCACGTTTTGCTCCATTATTAGTCCAAAATAGCTAAGTTTCACCAAATGCTTGTTTTTACCTGAGAATTACAAAAGTAAACGATTAAGTATCAATCCTCATACATAATATAGTAAAACAAGTCAAATTAATAGGATAAATGATAGTAATAAAATGTACTTATTTGAGTTCATCACCGACACTACTCATAAAAGCTAATTGTGGACTTCTCGTTCCCAAATTCCTATTTTCCTCTATTTATTTTATTTTTGGAGAGAAATGAATTTCTTCGAATTCTCGTTTCGATAATTTTTAATCCGATAAAGATACCTAGTTTAGACGCTAAGTAGTTTCCAAACCTTCCCTCGAAAACCGTTGCATACAAAAATGAGGTCCACATCAAGGTCTCTGATTTAACACGATTTTGAGAATATCCCTTTTATTTGCGACCGAAACAACTCATCTACGAGTCCAGAGACGGAAGCCTTTATTAGGATACCTCGGAGTCGAAATTTGGCATTTTTAACATTATTAAGCACTTATTATTAATCCTTGGCCCTTTATAACAATCACAACATCGGCTGCGAACCGGCAAGATGTGATAGTCTATTATGACCTTGGAATTTTTCCTCTGCCTTTATTAGAAGTCTACAACATCGGCTGCGAACCGGCAAGATGTAGAAAACTTTTTATGGCTTTGGATTATTATTATTATTCATTATTCATTATATATTTTGCCAAATCCCGAGTCCTACGGCTTTTATAACAATCCCAACATCGGTTGCGAGCCGGCAAGATGGAATAGTCTATTACACCGTAACACTGACAGTACCTTGATGTGTACCCAACTTTCATAAGCAAGAATTCTCTTAAGAAGGATTAAAAACTAAATTTCGCCAAAACCAAAATAGCTTTAATTATTCCTAGATTACTATTTTTGGTGAAACAAGCTTATGGGAACAAAAAGCCACAAATAACTTCGATGAGCTCTAAAGAGATCCAACTACTCCACGTTTAGCAATCTAACTTATAAACAACTCTATCATTTCTCGTTCTTCGCAAATTTAAAATCTTAAATAATAAGATCCGCGAATGCTTAGCCTTATAATCAAGCCATGCATATATAAAGTCAAATACGGGAACTTGCAAACTCTTAAAAAGAATTCGCGTTTTATAGCTCCTTGTGTAAAAGACTAGCATGAGCTTATAGATTATAAACGGTTAAGGGAACAAGCTAGGGCTCAACACGCCCGATCAAGTCAGAATTTTATTCCTACTCTCACCAGCGGAAAATCAACAAAAATGTCAAAATTTATTATATTTTTGGAAAAATTTTTAAATTTTTTTCATTTTTTGGATTTTTTCAAATTTTGGAGGAAAAACGGGATTGCACGAGACAATAGCAAAAATGCAAGGCAAAAATCAAATCGCAAGATTACCCCCCCAGACTAAAACGAGACATTGTCCTCAATGTCTTAAAGGTAAGGGTTCTCCTACATAAATCTAAGGCCGTTTATTAATTATGCCAAAAGATAGATGTAAAACGATAAGATTATGGATATCGGATAAGCAGCAGATGATGAAACTCGAGTAGCGTGAAGGAAACTACGAGCACGAGAGTCTTCATCATCGGGCATTCCTGGACACATCACAGAAAACAACGAAACACAAGATATGGAAGAGGAAACCCTCCTCACTCACTTTATTAGAAATAAGAAAAGAAGATAGAAGGATAAGCATGGGGTGCCTCCCACGAAGCGCTTGTTTATTTATCGAGTCGTATAGCTTAGACTCGCCCCGAATTTACTTAATCTTGGGGGAGCAAGAGGAACGGACACCCTGTAACGGACACCCGGCATGAAGAACGGAGATGCCGGGGTCGAAGACGGTATCCTCACTCCCAGCAGAGTGGAAAAATGGAGAAATGATGGGATAAGTGAAGAATGGGTAAAACACACGGATGACGAAAACAAAGTCAAATTCTGAATCACGGGTGAGAAGGGTGGGGAAAATATCAAGCACCGGATCATCATGATCAGAAACATCGTCCACCACTCCAAAAATAACTTCATCCATATCGGATTCAAATTCTACATCCGGTGGTTTCGCGGGTGGACGAGAATATGGTAAATCGAAGAGAAATGAGTCAGCTTCGGAAAGTAAATCATCGTCATGAATTTCTTCAATAAGAACATTTCTTCGAAGGTCATTCTCGTCATTCTCAATACCCGGTGGTATCGAGTCATCCGAAGCAAGAAATCGATCGACATCCTCTAAAAGAGGATCACTTGACGGATTATCGGAAATATGGTTCGAAATCAATTTCAAAATGAAAGCACTCATAATCCGGAAGAGAAATATCAGCATGAATAGTGGGACTGCCACTACTCGTCTCTTCAAATCGAAAAATTTCAAGCTCGGGTAAGAAGTCACTATCCATATCGGGGATAGGAAATGAAGAGGTGATCACGGCATTAGTAGACGGAGTCGGATTATTTAAAGCTTCGATCTTTGAAATGAGAAGATTGATATTAGATAATTTTTCACGAAGTAAATCATCTTCGATCTCATCTTCATCTAGGTCGAAATCCTTTATCTCCTCTAAGCTAATGAACTCATAATCGGAACGCGATTCCTCAACATCATCGATATCTCCACAAGAGTCTTCAATACTCGGAGTATACTCATTGTGAGAATCGGCATAACTTTCAACGTCATCATCCGCAGCGTGATCAAACGGCATCTCATCCGTATCAATGGCTTCAAAAAGAGGGTTCGAATAAATAATGATATTTTCGTTTGGAACATCCTCATCTGGAAGCGTATCATCATCGGTCTCATCAAAAACTTCACTGCTCATCGGAGGGAGGGAAGATAATGGTTCTTCATTCAATAACTCTTCAAGAAAACGAATATCTCCCTCCGAATCAAAAGTAGAGTCATCAACCATCGTTGAATCGGAATTATCATTAGCAAGAGAAGTATCGACCTCTTCCAAAACGGGGTCACTTCCCTCAACCGGTGTGAGGGAAGGATTGGAAGAGTCGGGGAGGATAGATTCAGAAGACGAAGTGGGATTGCCACTCGAAGAGGAATTAATGTCATGTTTACAATATAAAGCTATTACAACCCGCCTCTGCTCCTCGAATAACAATTCTTCCATGCTCTTTGTTCCATCATCTTCGACGGTTGTGGTAAAAAATGGTGAAGAGTTATAATAAGAATTAAACATGAGAAGGAGAAAGAGATAGAATTATACGGTTTAGAGGGTTAAAGAAGAAGAATCAAATGGATGAGAGGATAAGAAGATTATTTTTGGATTTTATAATTTAAAAACATTGAATAACACAAAAGAAAAGGAAAATAAAATTTGAAAAGAAAAATCTTTTTGGAATTTTATATTTATAAAAACCTTGAAAAACAAATTTATTTTATTTTTGGTAACCGTTACGTTGTCCGTAACCGTTTCCTTCAAAACTACTCGCTATCCGGTTGTAGAATTAAAGTAGTCCGATAACGTTTAATTTCACGATTTGTTTTGTTGTTTATTCGGAATGGTTTACAACCGCCCTCCTTCAACGGAAGACCGAGGATGTTTATTAATGGTGAAAACACTTTAGGAAAAGTGTTTTTTTTTTTTTTTTTTTTTTTTTTTTTTTTGGTATTGTGAATACTTGGTGACAAGTATTCAAATGGTTTTTTTTTTTTTTTTTTTTTTTTTTTTTTTTTTTTTTTTTTTTTTATTATATATATTTTTTTTGTTATTTTTCAAAAACAATTTATTTACAAAACAAGACGATAACTTCCACGGGGAAGGTTCTTCAATACACAAAATACGATACGAATCAACGACAACGTTTCAAGCCTTCCCCGGCAGCGGCGCCATTTTATTGATGTCTTTTATATATTATTTTTGTTTTTCCAAAGAAATATTTGTGAAAATATTTCCCCGGGTCGTTCTCCCAACGAAGGTTTGACGGCGTTTAAGTCGATTCGGAGTCGTAAAAATGTGAAGTGAATAAGTGACGTGAAAGTTTATTTTTTAGAATTTGATTACACTATAATAAGAAATATTAAAAACAATCTACGCTATTAAAATAAATGCACACAAAGAAAATTCAAATAAATGCAAATCCCGGGCTAATCCCGAGATTTATAAAACTAATAGTGAAATTATACTAAATTAAAAATAAAAATAAAATAAAATCTAAGGGACGAAAATGAATTTTATTAAAAACTGATTTTATAAAAGAAATTTAAGAAAATAAAGTTTTATAAAAAACGAGGGACTAAAAATGCAATTTAGGAAACTTTATTTAAACTAAAACTTTTTAAAACAAAGACAAGGACTTAAACTGTAATTCTTGAAACTTTAATAAAACTAAAAATGATTTTAAAACAAAGAGAGGGACCAAACGGAACTTTTCTGAAACTTAAACAAAGCTGAAATCGAATTTAAAAGGAAGAAAAGGACTGTTTTGGATTTAAATGAAACTAAGGGACAAATTTGCAAATAATGAAAGTAAAAAAAAAAAAAACAAAATCGATTTTTAAACTCACACAACCAGAGTTCGAACCTGGGTGACTACTAATTTTACTACACTAATTTTTTTAGTTTTTCTTCTTTTAAAACTTCAACTAACAATTAACAAAACTAATTTTTAGAAAACAAAATAAACTCAAAAGAACTTAGATTAAGCTGTAACAACAGTTTGACCACAAAGCAGCTGATGTTTATATATTCTATTAAGATCAGTCCAATTATGCTCAAAAAAGCACTCAAATAAGCTGCCAAATAAACTAAGATATCAAAACCAAAGGCAGAATCTAATAGACAGCTAGTATGACTAGCTTTTGCCCCAAAAAGCTCACTCTAATACTCAAATAAATTGCAAGAAAAATGCTCATGAACTTGAGCTTATGGCTGAAGTACAGAGCATACTTTCCAGCAGACAACCAAACTTGAGCTCATTTTTAGATAAGCTATTGAGCACCAAATTGAGATTTTCTCTTTGATCTAAGTCTACAAGCAGGTAAACTACTCAAATTACTAATCCAATCCTATTTCCACAAACTAACAATCATTCAAATTACCCATGAACTTAGCAGCCACAATTTACCACTAAAAACCTCAAACAATCTCAGCTACTGATTTACCAACCAATTCATCAACTGTTTAGCAAAATTTAGATTGAGATAAGTACTTAATAAGCCAAAATCTAATTTAAACTAGCTTGACTGTTTCAATCTAAATAAGAGAAAAATTTGCACTTAAAGCTAGATTACTATCAAACTTTCCAAACAATAATATCATAACATCAAATAAGCAAAAATAAAGAACAATTTCAACAATAAGCTAATCAGCTGAAAAACAGAATGTTAAACTTACATTGACTTCCGAATAGAAATTTGAGTTCGAGTACAAAAGAAAAGACTGATGAGTAAAATAACGAAAAGCTGCAACAATAAGCTACCACAAGCTGAAATTTAACTACTCTAATTAAAACTACTCCTAATTTACCCTAACTTCTAACCTAAAATTATCTAACCTAGCTAACCCCCCAAATCGTGAGTGATGAGTCCCTTTTTATAGCCGAGAGGAGGTGGATGCCAAGTCATCGATCCGAGTGCTCATGTGCTTCTTTGAAACAATCTCCACCCTTAGATCATCTTTTGATATCACTCATACAACCGTAGCCCTTAGATTATGCGTGTGAGGTGGTTCGACCAATAGCCTGCCCCCACGTGTCATTCCTTGTGTCAGTTCCTTCTAGAAGCCCCAATGATTGGGTAATTATTAAGAGAACGAGGTAATTTTGGGTGTGGTTATTCTAGGGTTCTTCGGTGAAAAGGATTGGGGATAAAAGGCGGGCGTGTGAGTGTGAGAGGAAGAGGGAGTGTTTTATTTTTTTTTTATTTCATTGACTAATGGGTACTTTGACCGGGGTTGGATTGATGGGTCGGGTCACGGGTTGAGTCTTTTGTTTGGACTGGGTTGGATAAGGGAATTTAAGTGGGCTGGGTTGGTTTAGTTTTGGGTTAGGTTTAGTTGTGGATCCGGTATTAATTCTTTTTAAGGGTTAAGGAATTTAAACATAGGGACTAAATGTGTATTTTCTGGATTCTCAAGGGACCATTACTACCATATTTTAAAAGATGATCCAAGGGCTAATGTTGACGACTTTGACACCTGGAGGACCTCAGTTGACTTTTTGACCATATTTTTTTCTTCTCTGTTTCGGCTTTGACACTCTCCCAAATCTCGTGCTCGGTTTTCCGGTTCTTTGCTTGATTTTTGTCCTTTTCTTCGATATCCGTGCCTGCATATGTAAAAACACAAAAACACAATATATTTGGCATTTTGGTAGAGGTTTTTGGTCTATTTGGGTCCGGTTTTGGTCAAGAAAAGGTATGTGTTTTAGCACATATGGGGGTAATAAATGCCATTCTTCCCCATTACTCCATTACACTAGTACTTTACCCATGAGTCCCAATCGTCCCAAAACAATATGTACAAGGATATGACTCGACTTAGCAACCATGTAATCAATTAGATAATTAACTTGGGTTTAAACAAATGTTGTCACAATAATGCACTAAAAATGAGTGCATACAAGGTGGGCTAAGGCGATTTGGGTGTACATTTTAGTGGGGTGTAAACAAATTCTTCCTTTAAGTAAAATGCTTAAATGTCGAAACGAAAAGATAGGCTCTGAGGTGTGTACTAGGGGTATCTGTACTAAAAATGAGTACAACGCAAAGGGTGTGGGAGAATTACTTGACCAATGTAGCCAAAGTAATTATAACAAAAAACACAGGTGTAAAACAATGGGTTAATCCTAATGCCTCTTATCATGTAGTAAATCTAACTACACGAATGTAGTCTCACTTGTGGCCTCGGAATGGTCCTAACGCAAGTTCTAGAATCTAAGTGCTACCGGTACACACATCATAGCATAAATGCTTTTCCTACCAATTCTAGGGGCGAACCTCACATATTTGGGGGTGGAAAATTTTTTAGTGGTACGGTTTTTTGTGCTAGTCATATAACTCCTATCCATGAGATGCTCATTAAGATCAAAGTTT
This sequence comes from Artemisia tridentata subsp. tridentata, assembly GCA_021014915.2. NCBI lineage: Eukaryota > Viridiplantae > Streptophyta > Magnoliopsida > Asterales > Asteraceae > Artemisia > Artemisia tridentata. The sequence goes on from CP139504.1 coordinate 222,247,080, forward strand.
CACTCCTATATGTTGTAAAAAAATTTAAATTTGGCACTAAAATTGCCTTAACAGGTATTTCTCTCAGTTTTATTACACATTTACTATTAAACAAACAAAAATCAAGTGCAATTGTATTCTCTAAAGTATCGTATTTTACCCCCCCTTACACTTAAGATGAACATTGTCCCCAATGTTCAAATAACAAGATGTAAAAGTGAAAAGGTAAAAGAATGAAATCAAATACTCCCCTGATTCGCTCGGTGGATAATGTGGCAACATGGTTAGATCTTCTTCCAAGAGAATGTAGAAGCTCCAAAACTAAAGCATCGCCAAAAGCTTGATTCCACATACATCTCCTTGTCCAAAATAACCTGTTAAACCTGAGAAAACAAACACGAAAACCTGCATAACATCGGCGGGATAAATTCTATATATAAGGATATAATGCTTGTGGAATGATAATTTTGCAGATTCCTGGAGATTATAAGTTAGAGATTTAATAAAAACTTTTTATGAAAACAAAACTTTCAAAAATTTCAGAAAATTAAAACCTGACGCCGTCAGGTTGTAACTCCTGACGCCGTCAGAAATGATCTGACAGAATTCTCATGTTAAGTTTCCGGAAAATTTCTGGAAAAACCTCTACCTTACTTCCTGGAAATCCTGCAAAACATCATTATGACTCGATACAAGCATTTGACTCAAACAAATACTAATATGTATGTTAATTTATTATTATTATGATTCATGTTTATTTGTGTTCTAATAAACCGATTTGGATTTCCCTTACACTTATCTTTTTGCAAAATACCTTTATATGTAGTTAAGACGAAGTTAAAAACAAGATAAAGCATTTTCACAATTTAGTTTTGAACATGAATCAATAATAATAAAAATTAAACATACATACGGAAATAAATAAAATCAAACAAACAAATAAATAAACACACAAAGCAAATAAAGCTTGGGTTGCCTCCCAAGAAGCGCTTTTTTTTATTAACGAGTCTTGTAGCTAGACTCAAAGTAAGGCTCATCTAGTGTCGCTTATGCTCACGTATCCGAGTGTGAGCCATCTAATTGTTGCCTCATCTTTCTTGTACTCATCATTCAGCTCCAGACATCCATGATAATATCTTTTATTTTTCTCATGTGGATATTTGAGCCCCTTTCTTTTATCATTCTCACTTAACAAGTCAATAGGCACAAGTCTATTGCAAGATTCAATGGAGTAGTTCTTAAACCTAGGATGTGATCGGGGCATTTGGTAAACAAAATCTTCATCCCCATCCGAGAATGTAATTAACCCGTCCACAAGTTTTTCGTCAAGGTTGGTCAACCTTTTGAAGGGTTTTCCAAAAATGACTTGGGTTAATTTGTTATCAATGAATTCTCCTAAGTTCTCCATAACCATAAAATCCACCAAATACACAAAACTTCCAACGAATACGTGTAGTGGCTTAATCCTAGCAACAATGTTATCTCCTTGATATTCTAGCTCATCTACCATGATTTTATTATAATTAGCGCGAGAGATAATGTTCATAGGCAAAGATGAGTTAAGATAAGCATAAAAATCATGATAACCAATCTTACACGGAAATTGCATATTAAAGAGGCTATCCTTTTCGATCTTAGTCCTAGGGTCAACATACTTAAAGGGATCAATTTCCTCTTTTCCCCATTCCTCGTTAACTACTTCTCCATTACCAGCATCCTCATCGGAGTCTGAGTCGTAAAATGGACTAACATAGTTATTCTCACGGTCAGAATCCTCCATCTCAGAATTGTTACCAAAGTGGTGGTCGGGTGAAAGGTTGTTGTTTTCTACGATGGGGGCGGGAACGGGTAGTTGGAAATTTGCACGGCGGAAAATACGAATAACAGGGATCAAGCGATCACTATTACTCATGAGGTAGGTGGAAGATGTCACAAACAAAAGTACAAAGAAATAAGATAGACTAAAGAAAAACCTAGAAAAATAAAATAAAAATCTCACTAGAAAGGAATCTAGTGAGTAGACCTAATAAAATAAAAATTCAACCTAAACAATAACTATTCCCCGGCAGCGGCGCCAAAAACTTGATGCGTGGTTTTGCAACCTTACAACAGGTTTTACCTCTCGAGGGATCTCAAGAGGCTTACAACCCCACCAGGCAGTGTACCTGACCGATGTAGTATAGTGTAGTGGTAAGTACGGGGGATTGATCGTTCTCCACAGGGAATAGTGTTCGTTAGGTATGAAAAACTACTTTAGTAGGTTTAAGGGTGAGGGAAGATTCTTTTTGTATTTTTATATTTTTTTTATGAAAGCAAGTAAAATCTCGGGTTTGAAGGAGTGGGCGGAATTAGTTGCTAGTCAACTAACCCAAATTACTACGAATGCAAATAAAATAAAATAACTGAAAATGAAAAGAGTTGTGAAACTTATGTGGAGAGAAATGTGTTTACTTAGATTTCCTTACTCCCTAACTATCTTTTACCGGTTGATTAGTGTGTATTAATTGCGTGGATGACGGGTGTATTCCTTAATACCAATCGTGGGGTGGCGTACGTACTTCCCCAACTCTACAAGCTCCTACTTCACTCCTATGTCGAGCCGGCTAGGAAGCTCCTAACATGGGATCACTAGAATTCGCTCATGCATTAAATACAACCATAAAAACCTTAGTACGCATTGGTTCATGTTTCTTAAGACGTTCAAGCAAGTTACCGAATAGGAAGTTAGCCAGTTTTCTTAAGCCTAACATCGATAAACAATCATCCAATACAATTAATAACACACTAATAACCAATAATCAATAGCTAGGTTTCATTAGATCTAAGCAAACACAAGATAAATCTAGCCTAGCATGTTAATTAAAAGACAAGAACAATATATAATCAAACAACACATAGACATATTGATTGATTAAACAATTACTTATCTTCAATTAAACATGGGAGATCCAAGGGTATGAAAACCCTTAAAAATGGCAGAAATTCGTCTTTAGGGTTTCTCCTCACAAAGTTGCACACTAATGACAAAAAATTGCAAAACTATATATAGAGTTTAAGGGCTGACGGCGTCACGTTATAGGACTTGACGCCGTCACCTCGCCGTGTCTAGGGTTCCCGGATGGCCTTCTTGACGCCGTCCCTCTTTAGACCTCCAAAATCCGCTCTGGCTTATCAAAGCTTGACGCCGTCCCTCTTTAAGTTAAACCGTGATGGCCTTGATCACTTCAAAGGGTGACGCCGTCAGATTTTCCATTGTAAAATTCTCTGGCTTATCATGAGTAATTTTCATATCCACCTTTTTTGCCAAGCCATGACGCCGTCAAGGGCAATCCCTGACGCCGTCAAAGGTACTTTCCAGCATAATTTTGAGACTTTGTCGTTTTCTTCACTTTTATGCTCCAAAAACGTCCAAAATGCTTCCTTTTCCAGATTTCTTCTCCAAAGTACCTAAAATGACAAAAGGAACGATTTAGGGCAATATTTGATCAAATAAATACGATTTAGGGCTTAAATGACCCCCTAAAAGCGGTACACTTTTCGCTTCATCAATATATATATATATGATTTTCTACAAATTATAAGTGTGCGAGTCTTTCAAGCCAAGGTACATGTCAGTTATGCATAACAACATAATATATATATATAAATCACCTTATAAACCTCAGTGTACTTATTTTAAAGCACATAATACAAGTCTTTTATGCACCAACCTTAAAAATAAATTTCTTAAGCATACCAAAGTTTAAGTACAAGTCCCTAAACCTAATGTACAAGTGTCTAATGCATAAAAACCTAAAAACTACATTTAATTATCTATAAACCTAATTGAACCAACATATAATTAATTTAACTTAAGCAAACCCTAAAAATATATTTTCTATATATGTCTTAAACTATAGTACAACCCTAATGAGCCCATGGTACAACCCTTTCAAGAACAAAACCATTTCCTTTTGTTTTCTCATCAATTCGACACATATATATGTAATTCATACAAGCCCTAATTTAATTCCTACCCAATAAATGACCAAATCAAGCCCTAAACCAAACTAGTTACTTCACTTAAACCCTAAGTACAATATGTCATAGCCAATGTACCACCCTTAAAGCCCATTCGATCCTTATTAAAACCACCTAGTTCGAAATTAACCAAACATCAACCAAACCATTACAACACTAAACTCTAAGCAATCTTGGCACCATAAGTTACTTCTAAGACCTAGGTTCTTACACATCATCATGTTCATTGGAAGTAGGTAGTTTCTATGGCTAGGGTTCGAACCACACTAAACCATTTTTCCCCTCCTTACATTTGGCATACAAGTGACTAGTGATACCTCATCATGTCCCCTCCTCTCCCTACTAAGTGACATATAACTTTGAAAACCCTAGAACTCCTCTCCTATATATAGATCGACACACCTATTTTTTTTATAAAAACCCTTAATCGAAATCACCAAAACAACACCACACTCATACAAAATCTGATCTTGAAGCCTTAATAGAAGCTAAGGAAGATCATAGGAAAGCTTAGAAGGAGAGAAAACCTTGGTGTTCATTCGCTAAACCAATTTGTCCAAAAACCACTTGTAATCGAATAATTGATCAAGTAAGTGAACTAACCTCTTTTCATTTCTTTTGTAAACTCTAAATACTTCTAAATATGTTATTAAATAAGCCCTAATAGAAAGCTAGGTCAAAAATCCAAGTTTTCTTTCTTTTTCTTCTTTTGTCGAGCACAAACAAAAACCCTCTTTACATTTTTTTCACCTTATTAATCAATAAGCTATAAAATACTTAAGAGATAGATTAGATGAGCTTATAATCATATTAACATACATTAAAAATAATGGCGTGAAGTTAGAAATCAAAAACCAACTCGTTATCTTTTTCTTTTTCTTACCGATAGGTGTCCCAAACACCCAACTTGGGAAAATTATTTTGACATTGAAATGAAGCTAATAAAATCTGAAACCTTGCCAACTTAAAGAACCCCCAGCTAGCTAGTAGCAGGATCAAGAACGTCGTAAAAATATTGCTTTGCCTCGTTGTTATTCGTGTCCTTTTGTGCCTTGTCACAAACTGAAATCGAGCGCACCCTTTTAATTTAATTCGAGCTAATAAGCTCGAATTATAAGCTTATAAGCTCTAAATAAGATGTTTAAAAACTTAACATAACTTGTATAAATGAGTCGTAGCAAGTCGTGCATTTTTCCTAAGCTTAAAACACGTTAAATTGAAATAAGGATGTCGAGTGAAACAACTTAAATGCTTTGAGGGTCAAAACTGCCAAAACTCTACTTGTTTTTATAACTAGGATCTAATCTGAATTCGACCTAAAGTTTAAGGGTGAAATTTGCCAAATTTGAAAATGGGAGTTTTCTTGGGCCAAAAGTGTAAATATTTCAAACTTATTAAAACAAGGGTTGTTTTTGCCAACGACCCATAGTTATGGGTATAAATTGTCATTTTTGAAACTACAAGGGTAAAAACTGTCATTTCACCAAAGTTGAGGGGTAAAAATTGTCATTTTATGAAAGTTTAGGGGTATAAACTGTCAATATATGAAACTATAATGGTAAAAAGCGTAATATTTTATAATTATTATTAGGAATATATTTTGAATCAATTTATAATAGAAACTAATAAACGAGATATATTTATTTCGATAACAAACAAATGAAACATAAACATAAACACATGAAATAAGATAAAATCTTATCATCCACCAACTTTTGAAGAGACTTCATGTTGTCTCATTTAAACATTTAACTGTCATCCAAAACGTTACGAAACGAATACTAAAACTTACATATATTTGAATACGAGAACTGAAACTTGACATACCAACCCAGGTCGCGTGCCGGAGACGTTTATCAACTCTATTTAATTTGTTTTCCATCCAGACTGCTAAGGTGAGTTCATAGTCCCACTTTTCATACGTTTTCCAAATTTGTGGGGAGATACATGCTTCAAACCGAACACAAGTACTTTTCTGTATGCTATCCTGATTGATATTGCCTAAGTTTAACTGTTGTCCTTAAAAGCCCCTCTATCATGAGCCATTAATCACTTTAGTGAATAGATCTATTGGAATTGACGTCCCATTTGTGTTAGCCGGATAGGTAACCAAATGCACCTTATATTTGAGAGCAATAAAGAGACTGACAATCTCCTACTCGAGGGCATAATTGCTTCATTTAATTATGTAGTGATTTACGTCAATAGTTCATAACTATGATGTCCATCTGTTAATGTTTTGCGTGTCATGAGACTTAGGGCAATATACTGAACTGAAACATTACTGATTTACTTTCTACTTAGCTTGTGTTCAACTGATTATAACTTTAAACGCTATGGATTCACTCAACATTTGTGTTGACTTTTTAGCATGTTTTATCTCAGGTAGCTAGAAGCACGAATTGGCACGGAGTGGCAATAGACTTTCTTCTTATAAAAAGAGTGTCCATTTTGTTATCATTCAACCAATAAAGTATCTTTTATAACGTATTTCGAAACTTCCCGCTGGGACCTCCATTATGTAACTCTGATTTAAATAAATGAATGATAACAATTTTATTTAAAACGTCTATTTTCGAGTCGTTTTCTATTTTCATGACTACGATACCTGAAGTAATACCCCAACTTATATTCCGCTGCGTATATCGAAAATAGGGGTGTTACATAATGCAAGGGGCGGAAGCGCTCTTAAACCGATACGACTCAATTTCGAAGACGAATGAAATACGAATCGGGGAAAGGAAAAGGTGGGTGAGGAGAAGGAGGATGACTTACACAAACCTTTTAAAGAGGTGTCAAGGTCACCGTTCACTCGCCGCATCGTGGAATTCTCCGGCCCGAGCCATGTAATGCCGCTAAACATGAAGTTCTATGATGGATCAATGGATCCGAATGATCATCTCACCAGGTTCACAGGAGACGCTAACCAAGGAGAATGGCCAATGCCGGTGTGGTGTCGCATGTTTCAGCAAACTCTGGACGGAGCAGCGGGAGAATGGTTTGAACGTTTAGAACCAGGAAGTATTGATAGCTGGAATGAATTAAGAGAGCAATTCTCTACAAGATTTGCCCTTCGGAAGAAATGTATAAAAGACCCTACGGAGATTACAAAAATTGTCCGGCGAGCTCATGAGTCCCTTCTGGATTTTAAGGAAAGGTGGACAGACGAGGCAAGCTACATCAGCGGTGTACCAGAGATCATGAGGATCTCCGCCTTCATGAGCGCACACAAATGTCCGGCCCTTGCCAAAAAATTCTCCGATAGAGTACCACGAACAGTTACGGAGATGTTTACCAGAGTAGACGATTTCATAAGGTCGGAGGAAGCATATCGTAGTACGGAATTACCAAAAGGCGAGGGTTTTGATTCAAACAGGAAGGGAAGTCAGGTGTTCAGAAACGCTAAGCCGCGAGGAGAACGCCAAAATGACTACCGGCAGAGGGATGTGTACCACCCTTACGTCGCTCCTAAAAACAACTACAACCGCAATGACCACCCCCTTCCAGAATACCGCCGAAACGACGCTCCCAAACCAGGTAATCATCGCGCAGGTTTAATATCCTTGGTAAAACCCCCCAGGGAGATCCTAGCCACGGAGCATCATCTGAACCTACCGACCCCTCCTCCGACAGGAAGTAGGCCGAGAAAGGAACGTATGGATAAATACTGCGAGTACCATAGGGAAAAAGGCCATCTCACTGACGATTGCTTCCAGTTAAAGAAACAGCTAGCGATGGCACTAGAATCCGGAAAGCTAGACCATCTTCTGAAAGATTTCAGACAGCAAGACGGGGGAAAAAGTAAGGATCAACGAATAAATGATACGGGAAAAGCCAAAGTAATTAACATGATAAGGGGCCTACCAGATAGTAGGAAGAAAAGATCCGGAGGTCACGATGAGGTTTGGATGAACGTCCCAATAGTTTTCCCCCCCATCAAGACAGGGGATTTGTCGGACGAACCTCTCATCATTGAAGGCGATATCGAAGGGTACTTGGTCCAAAGAATATATGTGGATGAAGGATCGTCCGTAAACGTTATGTACGAACATTGCTTCGATAACCTCAGTGCAAAGATAAAAGCCAAAAGCAAAACGACAAACATCTCCCTGATAGGTTTCTCCAGAGAAGCAAGTAGACCGATGGGGAAGATCGATTTAGGCGTATGCTTCGGTGATCATGGAATGTTCCGGAGGACAACCATGAGGTTCTGTGTGGTACGGTCTCCGTCACCCTACGACGTCATATTGGGAAGATCCGGTCTGGAAGAACTAAGAGCCATCCCTTCGACCATACATTCCATGATCAAATTCCCTACGCCAAAAGGGGTAGCAACCTCGGCGACACGACTGACCACGAGGATATAATGTCGCAGATTAGAGAAAGAACAGACTGAGGCCGTCCCGCAAGAGGCTAAAATCATTAATCCAAGGATGGGCAAGACGGAGGGAATTTTGGTAAACCCGGCATACCCCGAACAATCGGACGTTATAGGGACAGGGTTCTCAAAGAAAATGCCACAAAGTCTGATCGGATACCATCTGGATATTGACGTTCCAGACACACCCATAACCCAAAAGAAGCATAACTTGAACGAACGGATGAAAGCCGGAACTGTCAGACAAGTCCGTACCGAGTAGCCGAATCTTACCACAACAGTTCGTGCGATGAAACAAGAAATCCCTCGGACTTAGAATGTAATAAATCAACGAAATTTTTTTTTGTGAAAGTTGTAAGCCGGAACTCGTTAGTATTTATGGCAATCTGTAGTTCCCCAACGACCGGGGGAATAATTATCCAATTTAAATGTATTGCATATTCTATGATTACACCAAGAACAAAATTAAACGGATCGTGGCAAACACTCCGTCCGAAACATTAAAAGGATCGTGGAAAATACTCCGTCTCTAAGGAGCAGATCGTAGCAAACACTCCGTCCGAAACATTAAACGGATCGTGGAAAACACTCCGTCTCTAAGGAGCGGATCGTGGCAAACACTCCGTCCGAAACATTAAACGGATCGTGGAAAACACTCCGTCTCTAAGGAGCGGATCGTGGCAAACACTCCGTCTGAAACATTAAATGGATCGTGGCAAACACTCAGTCCGAAACATTAAACGGATCGTGGAAAACACTCCGTCTCTAAGGAGCGGATCGTAGCAAACACTCCATCCGAAACATTAAACGGATCGTGGAAAACACTCCGTCTCTAAGGAGCGGATCGTGGAAAACACTCCGTCCGAAACATCAAACGGATCGTGGAAAACACTCCGTCTCTAAGGAGCGGATCGTGGCAAACACACCGTCCGAAACATTAAACGGATCATGAAAAATACTCCGTCTCTAAGGAGCGGATCGTTGCAAACACTCCGTCTGAAACATCAAACGGATCGTAGAAAACACTCCGTCTCTAAGGAGCGGATCGTGGCAAACACTCCGTTCGAAACATCAAACGGATCGTGGAAAACACTCCTTCTCTAAGGAGCGGATCGTGGCAAACACTCCGTCCGAAAAATCAAACAGATCGTGGAAAACACCCCGTCTCTAAGGAGCGGATCGTGGAAAACAATTCGTCGGCAAAACCTAGCAGATTGTGAAAACGCTACAGCTATAATGAACGGATTGTGAAAACACTCCGCCAAAATAAAATTTAGCAGATGATGAAAGACACTTCGCCTCCAATACATGGATCGAAAAAACAGTCAAAATGGAATTAACTGGATGCGGAAAAATGTTCCGGCTCTAATCCGCGGATCGGGATAACACTCCGAAGCCAAAAAGACAAGCAATGAAATAACATTTTTAACAATATAAATAGCAAACTACCGGTTGACTAAATTGTAAGACAATACAAGACCGTGACAACATCAGTCACGAACAAATGGATACGTACAATATTTGGTCCTAGCAATTGTTTTTATTACATTAATCCGACAAGAAAAGTAAAAGAAAATCAAGGGTCTTTATCGGTAGTGTCCTTCACCCCGGAAGAAGTTCCGGTCTGCTTATCCCTCACCCCGGAAGAAGTTCCGGTCTGCTTATCCCTCACCCCGGAAGAAGTTCCGGTCTGCTGAGGGGGAGCCGCTGCTAGGGTCTTGGGTTTAGGAGTACCTACATCGGCGAAGAGGTTCATGAGATCACCCAATGGAAGATGGTAGGAATCCGCAAGCTTTTGATTGTACGGGTACTGGGCTTCAAACAACTTCCGATACTCCGCCTTCCAAATGGCCGGAGCTTCCATGTCAAGATTACTGAACTTACCCAGAAGTCTTTTATGATCATCTTCTTTACGCTCATACTTGAGACCGTCCAGAAACCCAGCGGTATATGATAAACTGTAAACCCTCCCCATACACTTTTTATACTCAGAGCTGTTAAACAACCGGCGGCAAGCGGTCGGAAGCAGGTCCTTCACAGCATTATGGCGGATAATTTTTGACTGGCCCACCTCCACAACCAATTGTTTATTCTCCCTATCCAGCCTCTCAACGACCTTGTCTCTCTCACCCATCTCCTCTTCCAGCTTCCTAATCCTTTCAGCCTGAGAATCAGCTATTTTCTTCCAGTCATTCCTATCTCTCTCCATCTCATATAACTGATCGGACAAACCCTGCTCTCGGACCGACGTCGCGGAACGCGCATCATTCAGCTCCTGCTTAAGAACATTACACTCTTCCACCAATCGCTCATACCTACCAAGCTCCGCACTGCGCTCTTCTATAGCAATCTTGCGAGCATTATCCAACTCCCTATATTCAGTAATCAACTGAGTAAACCATCGTAGCAGCTCAGCCTGCAAGGCAATCCCGCCTCCAGCTTGAACATAGGCCGAGTGGACCAGCTGGCTAGTAGATAACTCTTCGAGCGCAGCCTGCTCGGCAGGAGGTCTGAGATGTGTCAACAACTCATGGTAGGCCCGATAAGAGTCCAACTGAACATCATTGGGGAGAGACCAATCTGGAATGAAACGCTCCCCCCCCCGGACAAACTCTCATCTGCAACAAGATTAAATAAGTCAGCGAAAGGAAGGTTATAACAAGGGATGTTGCAAGATGAATTTTTTCTTACCTCCCCCAGCCGAATGAGGTTCTATGGAGGGTCCTCTAGAATCATGGGAAGGGTGCTCGGAATGTACAGAATGATTTGAATGAGCCGAATGACCTGTAAAGAAAAGAGATGGACATATATATATATATATATATATATATATATATATATATATATATATATATATATATATATATATATATATATATATATATATATATATATTATAATAATTAAAAAAAAACAACAAAAAAACAAAACAAACCGGAAGAAAGGATATTCCTCACCATTGGAAGGAGGCTGTTGGTTTTCCGTTTCAGTTTCCTGAACAGGTCGGCCCTCTGGGTTTGTCACAGCGGTGTGCTCCGTCTCAGCCGTCTCCTCTGCCGGATTAACTGCTCCCTCCTCAATTTTCGGCTCGGGTCCTCCCCCACCACCCGGATTCTCTCCGGTATTATCAACCCCCTACTGCTCAGCTTGACGAAGGGGGGAAACGTCAAGAGTATGGTCAGATGGTGCATCTCCCTCACCCGGTTTACTTTTGCTTTTCTTCCTTCTCTTCTGTGAGCCAGATGCACCATCACCACCCCTCTTTCTACCAACTAGCTCAGAAATTTGTTTCTTCCTATCTTTTTCTTCCCTAGCAGCGACCACGTTCGGATCAGGTTTCTTAACTGCCTTCTGGAGAGCAGTCTTTTCAGGAATTAAACTCCCCGATGCCAATGGCTCGGTAGTTCGTACCGGCCTCTCGCTTTCCTCCTTTAAGGGATCTCCCCTGCTAACCTCAACCCCATCCTCTACCGGAAGCTCCAAATATTCCGACATCGTAAGAACTACAAAAAAAATGAGGGGGGGTAAAGTCAAAACGAAAGTAAACAGACACTACACAACGCTAAGTCAAGAAAAAATTTATATTACCATGCCCATCGGCATCCTTTAGAGTTCCTTCATATTCAGGATACTCAAAAACTTTACCAAGACCAGTCATCCATAGAAGGGCAGCGGAGGGCTTCCTGAGGAGAATCACTTTCTTAGCAATCACCTCAGCGTCCCTATCAGAATATGTCTCCTTAAAATCATCAGTAACCTTAAAATCGTTATGCCTCCACGACATGGCATAAGGAATTGCCCTCCGGTCTATAAAAAAGAAATGATCTTTCCAGTGTTTTAGCTCGGTCAACACCTTCTCAAAGCATTTCTTGGCTCTCCTACCTGTTCGGCTTTCAAATAAAAACCAGTGGCCTTGCTTGCACAGCCTATAGAAAACCCTGAACAAGGGAACGGTCGGCCGTACGTTCAAACTATAGCAACGGATCTCAAACATAGTTACCCTATTCAAACCTATCAGAAACAGCTGAGAGATGTGCACCCAAAAGTATCCAATCACCGCTAGCAAAAATGTGGAAAAAGGAACCCTAACACCCCCCCGTCCTCAACTGGTGAACGTAAACACCTATTTTAACGTTCGGCAACTTATCCATAGTCATGCCATCCGGAGGAAGTGTGGGCCGTAAATCCAAAGGGATGCCAAACTCCCCAACCACACGATCTAATTCTTCCTACGACATTTTAGAAGTGTGTATATGCATATCAAATTTAGGGACGACCCTACCGGACTGACGGTCAAGTCTACTAAATAAGGAAGGATTCTCCGATACGTTCATCTCAGCAGTCATACTAAAAGGATGCCGAGGGCTAAGTAGGAAAAATAATTACAAGAAATAATAAAACGCACCTCTCGAAAACTCGCGGAAATACTACAAAGAACGTCCGGTAGTAGAAAATGTAAAACTCCGAAGACAAGGAATATAAACACACAACAAAAGGTGAAAAAATGAAGAGGGTAAAGCGGTATATATAGGGAAGACCTAGGAAGAAGCGAAAACGTCACGTCAGTCTGTCATTTGCTGACGTAGCAGATTCTGGGACGTTGGATCTCCACGGTAAAAACAACGAGTGGCGTACAGCTGTCTGGCACACAGGTAAAATATTATTATATTCGGCCCATGGGCCTAGAACTCAACCAGCCCACCAAGGTTTAACGGGCCTCACCTGCTTTACCCGAACCGACGCTCATATGACCCGATGGCACGACAAGGACAGAGGAACACCGAAAGACCCAAGTTGTTAAAGTATTGCACTATCAACTCAAAAGCCGATACTACAATACTGGGGGAGGGGGACATGTTGGCGTATGTGTCCGGACCTCATACTACGTCCGGACTTCCTTACATGTCCGGACGCCACATTTTGTCCGGACAGACATCTTACCTCCGGACATGGCTTCCGACAGGACCGCCGCCATTTACACTGAGCAATCCCATCAACCGCCACAATCCCAGATTTCCCGGGATTATGTCCCCCACGTGGTCTGACACCTACCCACTAGGTCAGGCGTAGGTCAACTCGCTTGGTCCCAAGGTAAACAGGTACAGTAGGTGTGGGTAGTATAAATACCCACAACTCATTTATGATTTTCATTCAATTAGACAACTACTACATTTACTCTCATTTACTGTTCACTTCCCCATAATTATCAGATACTTACTCTCACGCCGGAGGTTGGTCTTGGGATAAAACCCGGGGCAAGCCTAACGCGTGTATTTCTTGTGTGTAGGAGATCGTAAAGTCCGAAGGAGTCATTCCGAAAGACGTTGGATAGAAGTGGGACCTATCTACAAGGTTTTACTTCAACAACTACTCAAAAAAATTGTGCTTTAAACTCCGAAGCATTAGTATTACTCTGCTTCGTGTTTGTCACAATAACCAAACTTACATTATGTGCTTGAGATAGCATTTTTGGGTCTCATTATTTGCATGATGAACATATCGCAAAGTAATTATATGATATCCTTTAAGTGCTTTTTTACCTTAGTATTATCTATGGATGAGCAACGTTAACAATAGACTATGTGGGAGGATCGCAACCTTGACACGTAAAAAGCGTAACGCCTCCCAACCATGAAATTAATGCCATCGGTGGGGAGGTTGAGCCAAGCTTGCTAATTCGCTAAGGGCCGGAAACACCAACCTTTCCTTTCGTGCGTATTAATGGCTACCAGATGATTAGCTACATTGGTAATGGAATGTATGTATACTCTTAAGTACATTCCTAAGTTGACAATCTAAGCAATTCAATGGATGAAGGTTTGAAATAAAAAAACTACCAAATGTAAAACACTTATGTGGTCGACATTGTTGCAACAATTAGATCAATAAACATAAGACATGTTGTTAGTGCAAGTAGTCTCGTTGGGGAGATTGTTAGTGCAAGCAATCTCGTTTGTTTTGATTGATGACAAACATGTAACTTGATACATAACGTAAAATGTACAAGTTACTTGTAATCTTATTTTGTCTCAACATACATTCAACACCTCTCGTGTCCTCGTATGATACAACACAGGTTCGTACGTGTTTGTTATGTAGCATTATGATCAAAGCCTTAACAAACCATTTAGAATGTTTAAAATACGGTTAGGTTATTAAGTATTTTAAAAGGCTAATCATTCTACTTAGAACCTCATTTTACACCTTTGCATAAACAAGTATTTTTACTTGTACATCATATTTCCTAAGTTTACTAGGATAAGTACACTTTAGGTGTCAAACTAACATGATACATCTTGGTAAACATATATTAGTTAAGCTAGTATATACATGTTACATGATCACTAGGATACATGTTACATACATATATACATTTACATGTTTATGTTTATTTCTTAAATTAGAAATATTTAACATGACATCATGGCATGCATCACTTACATATCTTGGAAGATTTGTAATATATTTTGTATAGATCTTCAAGCTAACAAGTTGACTTTTGAAGATATGGCAAGATATGGTAAGATTTGATAGCTGTCAGGTTCGGCGGATCCCGCGGATCCCTTTGTTATCCCGCGGATCCCTTTGATAAAAAGGGCGGATCCCTTTGGTATAAAGGGCGGATCCCGACGGATCCCGCGGATCCCTTTTTCAGGATCCGCCAAATCCGCCAACTGTTTAAACAGTTTCCCTATAAATAGAAGCCCATTGTTTGCCCATAGTTTCAAGCAACTAGAACACACATTCCCTTCATCATTTCACACACTTAGATCAGTAGCAAACCATGTAGATTCATACATTAATCACCCTTTGCATAATGATCATAATGTTACTAACTTTCATTATGTTGTAAGCATACACTTGTTATGATCCTGTGAAGCAAGCTCAAGATCATGAGTCATCATCCATAGCATACTTCCTGATCTGCCATGAAGATTAGAAGATCTTGAAGTCATCCACCAAAGCATTCCAACATATGAAGATTCAAGAGCACTTGACATCCTCAATGATTGAAGACTTCTTATTCAAGAAGTTCATGTAGATTCCACTTGCATATATGAAGATCCATCACAACAAGTCTAGGGAGCTTGTGATCTTCATTCATTGAAGACTTCCGAACAATGGAAGTTCATTTAGAATAGTCATTCATATCCATGATACACTTATGTCATGGATCATTCTTGATCATTGTAAACATCATACTAGATTAGATGGTTTATGTGTTTGTGCCATAACATTTGTATTAATAGTTCAGCGTCGTACGAAAGGACGTTTAGTGGAGGGAGGCCTCCGAACATCTTAAAGATGAACCACCTTTATTTAGTTTATGCTCTTTTAAAAAAATTAAACACCCCATAAATCGTTAATCGTTACGCGAAACGAATCATATCATCTTTTTATAGAAGGATACTTCTATATTTTTTCGATTAACTTCTTTTTTAAGTTCTTTTTTGTGAGTGTTGAAATTTACGTCATGAAAAATCACATGTGATTTGTAAAATCAGAGTTGATTTGTTATTTTAAAAAACACGTGTGATTTTTGAAATCACACGTGCTTTTTAAAAGAAAAATCACATGTGATTTTTCAAGGTTTAAATTTCAGCAAAAAAAACTCGAAAAAAAAGTTATCAAAGTGCCCATCATCTATTGAAAGATAAAAGAAAATTCTCGTTGCAATAGTGTTTTTTTTTTTTTGTCTTTTAACGATTTATTCTTTGCAATATAAATATTATATATATATCATATTGATTTTATATATATAAGAAAAAGTTGAAAAAAGGTTTTCTTACTTTTTCTAATAAAAAAAATGAATGACTAGCATGTATTCATTTGATTTTTAAAGAGTTTGTTATGTATATTCATCTCATATATACTTTGATCAAAAGTGGATCAATTCGTCGATGTATCAATAAACATCAATTATTATAGCCAAATATCATTTACCTATAGCCTATTGTTGCCTTGTACGTTTTTATTTTTATTTATTATTATTATTATTATTATTATTTTAACAATGTATCAGTTCGTTTAGAAATCACATTATGTTTAAAGCACAAACGTTTTGTTTATAGTCACCTATATTATCTATACTACCCTTGTAAAGAACTCGACATCTAGCTTAGTGTCGGAAATTGTATAGGCGACGTTAGGTTGGTTCTACCTCGAACTAGAACTCGGTATTTAGCTTTGTACCGGAAAAAGTGTAAGCGACGTGTGTAAGGTTTTCTCCGCCGAGAAGGGAGCTTGTTGATCTAGTGAATTAACTCTCGAGTTGGGTACTCGGGGAGTGGAGTAGGGCGGAGAGGAGCTCCGTGACCGAACCACTATAAATCATCGTGTTCGGTTTGCGTTTTCTTTTACTTATCTCTTTACTTTTATATTTGCATTATGTGTTTGATTGTGGTGTGACTTGTTGATAATACTTGTGTGACAACATGTTTCAACTTATGCAAGTTAGAAACATCTTTCATATTAGAACAAGCTTAAACGGACATTTGATACAACAAGTTTCAAAATTTTAAAACGATAATGTATTCACCCCCCCCCTCTACGTTTTCACAATTGGTATCAGAGCCACGTGGCTCTTATTTTCAAAACAAATGGTTTTTAAAATGGAGTACGATCTATGTATCAAATTACCTTTGAAGCGGAATATAATATGAAAAATGTTTCGTTAAGTATACTTAGAAATTTTGTTGAAAAATATTACTTTGTATACAAACTTGAAGATGTATTTGGAAAATCAAAAGAAAAGATTTCTTAAAATGATTAAGTGTCAAATTATGTGCGTAAAGCTAATTTACGAAAAACACGGGTTTTAAAGGGGCGTTTGGGATAACTATTAATTTAGTTGAAAAATCATATCCGTAATGTTTAGATAAGTCACATAAGTAGAAATGTTGTTAAATATGTGTAATATATGTTTAATATTAAGTCTAGCAAGTCCTACACATTTTCTCTATGTCAAAATACGAGTTTAGGAGAATCTGTCACAGACACCCACGGATCCCTTTGTTACAAAGGGCGGATCCCTCAAAAAGGATCCGTCAAATCCGTCACTACAGTATGCAGTTTTTGTCCAACTTCAAAAATTCATAACTAATTAACCGTAAGTCCGTAGGAGTCGTGCCACCTATCATTTTGAAGGTAATTAAGTCTACTTTCATTTAAAAATAATCTCATATCCTAAATCTAAATTGAAGTAGGTAAAATAAATCTAATACTACAACCTGTTCAAAATATTAAGTTTCATTTTGACACAGTAACTTAATCTTTTACGTCGGGCAATGTAAGTTGGTATTCTTTGAACATTGATATGATTTCTTTTGATACTAAAGAATTTGGTAATATAAAGGAAACAAATCAAGCTTGGCATACATCGTCATATTTAAACGCAAAGTGACGAAAAGTATATGTTCATTTATGCTATGCTATGTGACTATCTGTTCTAAGTTATTTGCATACATGTGATTTTCCTGTTGGTAATTGTGATTGAATTTGTTGATAGGAAATACATAAGTGTTTTGCCATGACAATTATTTGCTTGTTTATCAATTGCTTGTTTGATGCACAATAGGACTTTTGCTAGATCTTGTGCACTAAGTTGATAAACTGTGTTTATTTCACTTATAGACTTAGATACTTTTGTTTGCATATGTTATGTGAAAACCTTGCATAACTTACTTAGGAATGAGAACTAAGTGAAACTAGTTTAGTGTCTTGAAAAGTATTGTTTTGCACAAACTTTAGCTCAAATGTTAAAATGTGTAAACATGTAGTATCTGTGAAAATGGTGATTGGTACAATTGCTTCTAATCATGATGTTTAATGATTTTGTCTTGTCATAGGATATAAACTTACCTTTGAATGTTCATGTATACTAACCATGTCATGCAGGATGATAACATTTTGATGTTATCAAGTTTCCGTGTTTAAGCCACTGTTTGGCTTAACATCCATTTATGGTAAGTTATTATCATCGGATTAATCTATGTGTATACGTGTGTTAGAATTCGTATTTTTAGTTTATTCCATTACATATTAGTAGTTACATATGTCTGAGGACAATTTTTGGAATTTGAACGAGTGACGAAAATTTTGACATATGTTCTGTTAAGAATCTGAATCTCCATATGGCGGATTCGGCGGATCCCAGAATTTGGATCCGCCTAGTGTATCTCTTGGATCCGCCAGTCCAGAACCCACGGATTCCACGGCTCCCAAACTTTGGTTCCGCTTTTGTTGTCGTTTGGATCCGCAGGCTTCAACAATAACTTTTTCAAAATTCTCGACTAATCCCGATTCTTAGATTATTGATTATAGTTCCTAGGATTCTTCTACTGACCTTTAGGCACACTTAGAACTTTAAGAAAGCCACTTCCCACCAAAATTTGAAAATTCAAATTTTCATCCAAATTACCCTTCTGTCACAAGCTAGGAACCCGGAAATTAGTTCCTTGCAATACGTAGGATCACTGTGTATTTATGATCAGTACACACACTCACTGCATCTTCCCGTCCTTTACTCATTCATTATATTGATTTGTTAATTGACAACTTCTCAATAAATCCAAACTCCTCATTTGCAAAGATATCACAGATCACAAGTCCAACACATTCAGCCCTTAGATTTCACAAACATAACTAAGCACTTCATCCACTAGTGAATCACAAGAATCAGTATCTATTCTTGTCATCTTCAACATTCATGTAACCTAAGTACACTTGTACTTTCACCATCATTCTATCGCATTCACTTTTGTGATATGTCTCAGATCTTAAGCTTTAGATCACATCACACACTAGTTGTACCTTCCTATGGATAACAAGAATCAGTCTCCATCATTGTTGTTTTCAAACATCCATAAAACCTAAAGTACCTTCTGTGGAAAACTAGAAGGGGGGGTTGAATAGTTTTACCGTTTTTAAAATTAATTCACTTTGTTACTCTATGTTATTTCAAAGGAAACAAGCACAAACAAATATTCACACAATATATATATGAAAAGTAAAGAGTGGAAAGATCAAACCAAACAACACGGATGTTTATAGTGGTTCGGCTACAAGGACTCTCTTCCTTGTCCTACTCCACTCCTCGAGCCTCTAACTCGAGAGTTATCCTTCACTAAGAAACAAACTCTCTTCTAGGTGGAGAAAACCTTTACACGTCGCTTACTTCCTTTTCCAGTACTAAGCTAAACACCGGGTTCTATTTCAAGGTAGAACCAACCTAACGTCGCCTATACAATTACCGACACTAAGCTAGATGTCGAGTTCTTTACAAGGGTACAACCACTCCCGTTTGGTTCTTTCACAAGGGTACAACCACTTCCTACACTCTTTTTGTTTTGAGGACTAAAACACTAACCACACTCACTGAGATAAATGATACAAGTAATGATGTGTGAACTACAACTATATCACACAGTAACTATGCCAAAGGTTTTTCACGACTGTGTTGAACCTTGATGCTTAATCTCCTTTGCTACAAAAGGAAAGATCAATGAAATGAATGAATGATAAATGTTAGATGATATGTAAATGAATGAGTATGAATGTTAGGCTATACGAGTGATGGTGTGTCCAAATGATCAGCTTGCTATTTATAGGCAAGCTGGTGAATAGCCAGCGGATCCCATAAAAGGGATCCGTCTTTGATGTCGTTTGGTTCCGCCAAACATGACAGCTAAGGGTAAATGGATATCTTTCCATATCCAGATGTATCCTTCACATCCTTGTTATGTCACATCAAAATCTCCCAAAGTCAACTATCTTGCTTGAAGATCTAGCCAAGATATTACATAATCTATGTATGATGCATGCCATGATGTCATTGTATCATTTTAAAAATAAAGTTTCCTTTTAAGGAAATAAACTAGTAGATATGTAAAATGTAATTCTAAGTAAACTTGTGAAATGTAAAATGTGTTTTAAAGAGACTTTAACTAGTATTTATGATTTGCTAAAAGATATACTTTGTAATTGTCATTAACAAAACTAAGTAAAGATCATAAAATATATATAACGTTTTTAGGACGATATTTGTATTAACAATCTCCCCCTTTTTGTTGATGACAAAACATAAAGTATATTTTTTGAGCAAAAGAGTAAATATAGCATGAGTTCTTTAAAATATAGATTAAGTTTGTTTTATTTAAGTTTAAAAACTATTTTTATGCAAAAGTGTATGTACTGTGATGATTCAGAGTTATGCAAACTTAATCATTTCTCCCCTTTTTTGTCGAAACAAAAAGAAGAGTTACGTAGCGGAATGCGATTTTGAGAACTTTAAGAGCTCCCCCTTGTTTGATACTCCCCCTAAATGGAGTAACAAGGTAATGATGCATGATCCTACAAAACAAATTGTTAGAAAAATGAAATGCTCCCCCTTGATGTATACTCCCCATTACAAGAGTCCCAACGTATACATTAGATGGGTATGAGATGCTGCAAAGGAAATGTTAGTTGTGAATAGCTTCAATGTAGAAGCATAATGCATATGAAATGGTCATCCAAATAAGAATGATAATCTAGTTGACTTTAAAAAGTCAAAATGTAGTGTCTGATCAATATTTTGTACCTAAAGTACAAGTGATCAAACTAGAATGTAGATTCCAAATAGCTATATAATGATGTTAGTTACCTAACTAATGATAATATGCTTTATGTTGATCACTCATAAGCATAAAAACATCACATTCATTCATTGAAAATTATGTGACAAAAGTCACAAACATAATATGATGTTACATGAAAATGAAAAATACATCCTAAAAAATAAAAAGTCCCACAACAACATCTAAAAGGTCCTATATAATGAGACTAAAATTCTCGTATTGAGGAGGATGAGAGATGGCGTTTAGACGCTCAAGAATGTGGTTCAAAATGAACCTCATTTCATTTTGGAGCTCGTGCACCAAAATGTTTGTTCGTTGAGCTATGTGAGCGGTTCTTTCACACATGTTGCAATCATGGCGAGGAAAACCGGGTGGAAGAGTAGACTCATTTGGTTGTGGTGGTGGTGGTGGTGATTGGTTGTTGGGTAATGGTGGTTGTGCTTGTTCATTGGTTGTTGGTGGTATTTGGAGGGAGTTCATGAGGATGTTTTGGAGGTCCATGGCTTCATTGAGGCGGTGATCTACCATACCCGAGAGAGTGTAGAGACGGTTGAGCTCTTCACTAATCTCCTCTTGGGTTTGAGGCAAATTGATCCACATTGCCTCATCTATGGCAATGAGAGTTAATGTGGGTGAGAGAGGTGGTATTTGAGGTTGAGATGATGGTGCATCATGGTATAAAGGACCATGGATATCTGGGAAAATCGGATGAAAAAGCATAGGCTCTTGACCTTCAAAGGTCATGGGTGGAGGATTGGTTGATCTTGGTGGGAGATCCTCTAAGTCATCAAGGTATGGATGAGGTGATGTAGGTGGAGTCCTAAATAGCTCCATAGGTTGGAGTTTGGGTGAGTTTGGTTGTGATTGAGATTTGACAGTCTGTGATGGAGCGGGTGGTGGTGTGGTTGCTATTGGAGTTATGGTTGGAGGCGGAGTTTGTATGACAACATTGGATGGTGTAGGTGTGGATAAAGTAAGGAAATTTTCACTTGCTATAGGAGATGAGATATTAAGAGGAGATGATTCCTCTGATGATGAGTTAGCAAGATTTATGAAGCAACATGGCTTAACACTAATGCGGGCAGTGCGTTTTGGAGGTCTAGAGGTGGAGGAGTTGGTTGATTTGGTCATGGTGAGTTAAGAGAACTAAGATGTACATGTTATATGTTGTAAAGAAGGTGAATGAGTGAGTTTTGCTCTAAGTTATGATGTTAATATATAGGCAGATGATTTATAGAAACTAGTGTTTGGATTTGATGTGAATCCAATAGAGAATGTTGGTTCCTAATGATTTGGAACAAAAATTTGTGCAAATCACATCACATAAGTCAATCCATAGAACTTATGTTGAGTAATATGAGGAAGATATGCAGTAAATGCAAAGGGATAGTGGAAAATCCTGTGATGTGATGTACCCACGGATTTGAAGGATCCCTAAAAAGGGTTCCTTGTTTGTATTAGAATGGTAACTCACTCCTTAAATTTAAAATTTCAAATTTTGGTGGGAAATGTTGTTCTTAAGTTTCTAAGAGTTTCTAAATCATTCTAAGATGTATAATGATCAGTGAACCTATTCTAAAGAATACTAGAAACTAAAATCTAAGAATCGGGATGAGTCAAAAAGTTTTATAAGTTTACTGTTATACCTGCGGATCCAATCGACAAGGCGTGCGGATCCAAATTTTCGGATCCGCCTGATCCGCAGGTTGAAGAATGGCGGAGCCAACGCTAACACATGGCGGATCCAAAATGAGGGATCCGCCAGATCCGTGGACCAAAACTACTAAAACTAAACAGAGAGATGTGCATATTTTTCGTTTTTCGACGAAAACCTGAAAATTCTCCTGGAGCATATCTATCATCTAATATGTAATGCAAAACAATCAAATATGATAATACTAACACATGTTTAATCATAGATTAATCCGTTCATGGGAACTTACCTTATGAGGAGTTAAGCCAAACATAGGCTTAAACTTGGAAAATTGATAACATCAAGTGTTATCGACCTGTAATTCTTAGTTAGTTCAGATACACATCAAATATCATCATAACAAGTTAACAAAACAACCATTATTAATACTACATTGTCTAATAATGTTTATAGCCAAACACTCCTTTAACTCAACTTCTTCTTCAATTTCTTCATGCCCTTATGAAGCTTCATCATCCAACGTCCTAAATTCTTCACCATTCCTTTGATGTTGCGATACTCGGCTGATTCATTTGGGATTGGTGGAAGTTGGGTCAAGTACTCCGGAGGGGGAATCCTAGAGTTTGGCAACCCATCATGGTCACTCATAGATGATGATGTTTGAGCACAAGGACGTTTGCCCTTGTCAACCGCTACCCTAAAGTCGCTCAAGGGAACGAAGGTGCGTTCGATCTCATCATATTCGAGAACAAATCCTAAGGAATTTCTAGAAATGGGTGCAAAAGCTCTAAAGAGACGGGTCAAAAACATTCCATAAGGCAATGCCATTTTTCCTTGAATTGGAATATCGACCATTCTCTTGGCGATATAGTAAGCAAGGTTAAAAGGTTGATGGGTTGACACATTGTACATCATGTGGCAAAGACAAGCATTGATGTGATCGCGGTTTCCTACCGTGCTCATGACATTGGCCCTTAAGACTTCTTCCATTTTCCTAAATTCGGGCCTTAGTTCATTGAGCTCCATAGCAAATGGATCTCTAGCAACATATTTCCCTCGATACAACCTTGTTGGGTTGTTCCTAGGTATGAAGAGATGCTGACGAATGATTTCTTTTGAAGTTAAGGGAGTGGCATATGGTGCCGTTCATTCAAGATTTGACTCAAGAATGGTCAATGACCATTTATCAGAATAGACACTCGTTCCATGACTTGGAACTCCTATGACTTCTCCAAATTGATTTAATGGGATATTGAATTGATGTCCATTAACGCTAAAGCGAATGTTCATGTAACCTTGATCATTTGACTCTAGTTTGACACTAGCATAGAATTCTAAAATGAATCGAGGAATTAATGATTCATCGATATCTAGGAGAGAATCAAAGTGAATAGCCGCTAGTTGTTCCCTAAGACAGGTTCCTTCATAGAATGAGGGGTCTACAAACCTACCCTCATGTACGTAGTGTTTTTCTAGAGCTTTGAAAATTTCAACTTGTTGATCAGTGAGTCCTTTGGTTTTATGGTGTTTAGGTAGGTAATTTTCGGTGTGTTTGTGATCATAGTTGGTCGCGGGAGGCATGATTTTCCTAAACACAAAAAATTATATAGTTTTAGTCGAAATTATCGAAAATACGTGTATAGGTCTAGTGTGTGCCTACATGGGGACTATGTGGAGGTGCGGTTATCTCGAATAATTTAGATGCATGAAAATTTTGTTTATGCAAGTTTTATGATAAAATGAGAGATAACCCAAACACTCCTACTTCAATGTAGCTACATTTGAATGTACCCGAAAATACATATTAGTTATGTATTCCCTTTAGCATTCAAGAGACATTATGCAAGTGATTTTAAACAAAAGAAAACTAACATTTTTATATTTGTATGAACAATGTTCAAAAACCATTTTTCCTAGTCGTGAGAAGATTTTATCAAAAATTTCTCATGGGGTTTTTGATGAATGATGATAATGTACTACAAGATGCAATTCCTAACTAAGAAAAACATGATTTGAAGTGCAATTCAGTAACTATGTTTCATGATTTTTCAAGAATTATGCATATTCCCCAAGTTTTGATTTTGTGCATGAAATAGAAATCCTAGACGCAGATCAGGAGTATAAACATGATAAGGATACTTACAGTGATGTTTGGAGCACAAATTTGTGGAAGAAAATAGCCTAAATTATGATTGTGGTGAAGTATGAAACGAATTCAGTAGGTGATAAGTTTTAGGAGAGTGATGAATAGTACTTGGTGTTGTTTATTATATAATAAAACAACCTGTGCATGTGACGGATCCGGCGGATCCAAAACAAAGGTTCCGCCTTTGTTATCGTTTGGATCTGCGGGATCAGAACACAATTTTTGGTTTAGTGTTGAGTTTGGTTAAACTAAGGTTTACGCTACTGTTTTATCTAATCACTATGTTCCATTAATCCTAATCCAAGTCTAAGGTAGTTGAAAGGTTCTCTTTTGAGAGGTTTTGTGACGATGTCGGCAATGTTGTCCTCTGAGAAAACTTTCTCAATTGAGATGTTTCCCTTCTGAACATTGTCGCGTAGGAAATGATGACGTATTTCAATGTGTTTGGTTCTAGCGTGTTGGACCGTATTTTTGCTGAGGTCGATTGCTCCTTTGTTGTCACAAAGAATGGGGATGTCGTTGAGTTCAATTCCATAGTCTACGAGAGCTTGTTTCATCCACAGTGCTTGTTGACACGCCTTTCCTGCAGACACATACTCTGCTTCGGTTGTTGAAATTGCAAGGGCCTTTTGTTTCTTAGCGAACCATGAGGTGAGACAATGTCCTACAAAAGTACAAATACCGCTAGTACTTTTCCTATCAACATAGTCACCAACATGATCTGAATCGGCATACACTATGGTTTCTATACCCGTTCCTTTGGGATACCATAATCCTAAATGTGTAGTACCTTTAATGTATCTAAATATCCGTTTAACGGCTTCAAGATGAGATATTTTGGGATCTTCTTGAAAACGTGCACATAGACAAACACTAAACATAATGTCAGGCCTACTAGCCGTAAGATAGAGTAAACTACCAATCATTCCCCTATATTTAGTGCTATCTACGGATTCATTTGCTTCATCCTTTGTGAGTTTAGTTTCGGAGGACATGGGTGTTTTCATTGGTTTTGAGTCTTCAAGACCAAACTTCTTAAGCATATCTTTGATATACTTTGATTGGTTGAAGAATATCCCATCTTCTAATTGTTTTATTTGGAGACCTAAGAAAAACTTTAGTTCCCCCATCATACTCATTTCAAACTCGTCATGCATGATTTTTGAGAAATCGTCGCATAACTCTTGACAAGTTGAGCCGAATATAATGTCATCCACATATATCTGGACGATGATGATATGTGATCCCTTTTTCTTGGTAAAGAGAGTGTTGTCTACTAGGCCCATGGTGTACTTATGGTCAACTAAGAAGGTCTTAAGTCGATCATACAAAGCTTTTGGTGCTTGCTTAAGTCCGTATAAAGCTTTCTTTAGTTTGTAAACATGATTTGGTTTTTCAAAATCGGCAAAGCCGGGAGGTTGAGCAACATATACTTCTTCAGTTATAAATCCGTTTAAGAATGCACTTTTGACATCCATTTGAAATAATTTAAAATCATGTGCACATGCATATGCAAGTAGTATTCTAATAGACTCAAGACTAGCTACGGGTGCAAAAGTCTCATCATAATCTATACCCTCTTGTTGATTATAGCCTTGGGCTACTAACCTATCTTTGTTTCTAGACACAATGCCATTTTCATCCATTTTATTTCTAAAAACCCATTTTGTACCTATTATGGTTTGAGTTTTAGGTTGTGGAACTAATGTCCAAACGTCATTCCTAACAAATTGATTTAATTATTCTTGCATTGCAATGACCCAAGATTCATCTTTTATTGCTTCATTAACATTTTTAGGTTCTATGGTTGAAACAAAACAAAAGAAATTACTTTCATTTTGAGCTTTAGACCTTAATGTTCTTTCGTTGAGTTCTCCTATGACGTTTTCTAATGGATGACTTTTAGCTTCTTTGATGTTGACTAAATTTCTTTTTACTGGTTCATCTTCTTTATCATTATCAACATTTTCCTAATTATCAACCATTTGGTTTTCAACTAAGTCATCATCTACCAAAGGTGATGTCTTAGAGGGAGGTGGACTTTCATCGAATGTTACATTCAATGATTCCTCGACTATTGAGGTTTTCTTGTTCAAAACTATGTATGCTTTACTAGTTTGTGAATATCCTAGAAATACACCTTCATACGACTTTGGGTCGAATTTGGTGAGATAGTCCTTTGTGTTTAAAATGAAGCACTTGCTTCCAAACACTCTAAAATACCCTAAAGTAGGCTTTTTGCCTCTATATAACTCATATGGAGTTTTTCCCAAGAATGGTCTAATTAGAACTCGATTTAGAATATATGTAGATGTATCTACAGCGTGACACCAAAACTTTTGAGGTATGTTTTGTTCATTTAACATAGTTCTACTCATTTCTTGAATTGTCCTATTTTTCCGTTCTACTACACCATTAGATTGTGGAGTTCGAGGAGCCGAGAAATTATGTGTTATTCCATTATTATCACAAAAAGTTCCGAATTGGATTTCGTTGTCAAATTCTCGACCATGGTCGGTTCTAATAGATACTATGTTACTTCCTATTTGATTTTGAATTTTCTTGCTTAGAATTTCAAATTTATCAAAGGCCTCATTTTTGGTTTTCAAAAATTTAGTCCACGTATATCTAGAGTAATCATCTACTATAACTAATGTGTAAAAATTTTCTCCATAACTTTGTATAGCCGACGGGCCAAACAAATCCATATGCAACAATTCTAGACACCTAGATGTAGATACCATGTTTTTAGCCTTATGGCAATTATGCACTTGTTTCCCAATTTTGCAAGCATCACAAAAGTGTTGGTCATATTTTAACTTGGGTAGGTTCCTAACGAGTTCCTTAGATGATAAGGATTGAATTAGCCTCATATTGGCATGACCTAAACGTCGATGCCATAGAGTTGAGTTTTCGTCCAAAGATGTAAGACAAAGCTTGTCTTTAGGTGTTTTATCTAATTTCATAACATACATTATTCTTTAAAACACCTTTTCCTACGGTTATGCCATCTTTAAGTATTTTACTTCCATTTTCACTGAAAAGGACGTTATACTTTTTGCGACATAATTGACTTATACTAAGCAAGTTAAATCCTAAATTATCTACATGAGCAACATCATCAATAGAGAGAGAGAGTCATGAGAGATCGTACCTTTTCTAATGATTTTACTTTTAAGTTTGCTACCGAATGTGACATTACCTCCATCGTACACTTGGTAAGTTGAGAAAAGGCTTTTGTTTCCCGTCATATGTCTTGAACACCCATTATCTTTGATCCACTCATCAGGTTCTAGTTCAACCTTTAAGCATACCTAAGTTCAAGAAAGACTCAAGCGTTTGGTCCCCAATATCTCATGGGTCCATTTGGGTTAAACATAACATTATCATGGTTTATGTAAGCAAATGGAGGACAGTTGTTCTATGGCATGTAATTGGAACCTTGGAAGTTTCTAGGCATATTTTGGTTCTAATTATTTTGATAATGATGTTGTGAGTTAACATTACTATTAGGAAAGGGGTGTTTGGGAAACCTAGTTTGAGGTCTCTGTTGAGTTGTTTTGACTCTATACTCATTCCTAGCTTGACCTCTTCCTACAGAAACAGCTGGTTTTAGCTTGTTGTTAGTTATACTAGTACTAGGTTTTCTAGTGACCTTAACGAATTCAGTACGGTTTATTTTAAGATCCTTCTGTTCAACTTCTGTACCCGCGGATCCCTTGGGTACAACTGGCGGATCCAAAACTTTGGATTCGTCGGATCCGTGGGCTTCTGACTTGGTTGAAACAGTTTCTTTTTCATTCACAGTTTGTTTCTTAAAGTCACCTAAGGTTCCTTGTTTCATAAAACCTAGTCCGGTTTTATCATGAGGAAGTTTTTGCATCTTCATTATCTCATCTGCACAACTTATGTTTTTATCAAACTTTTTAAACTTAGAGTTTTGCTTAATGAGATCTTCCTGTGTGGTTTTTAGTGCATCTAATTCTAATTTTAGTTCTTGACAAGAGACACATGTATCTTTACTATTTTTGCCTTTTTCCATTCGTATCTCTTTTTCTTTAAGCAAATACACTTCATTTTCTAAAAGTGTTGTTTTAGTTTTCAAGAATTTGTTTTTGTTGATGATTTTTAATGTTATATCACATAGTTTGTTATATTCTACTTATAAGGTTTCATCATCTATAAAGGAGTATGAGTCAGAATGTACCTCTTCTGTGTCATGAGCCATAAGGGCAACTTCGTTGTTCTTATGCTCATCATCATCTCCTTCACTATCACTCCAAGCTCCACTAACAAATGCTTTTTGAGACTTGTTCTTTGGAGGCTTTGGACAATCACCTATAAAGTGACCAGAATCTCCACACCTATAGCACTTCCTCTCTAACTTGCCTTTTCTATCATCACGGTCTTTACGGAGGGATTTCTTTTCTTCACGAGGTGGTCTTACGAACTTTCCTCGTCTCCTGAAGAATTTCTTGAAATCTCTTACGGCCATGGCATATTCTTCGTCTTCGCTACTAGAACAAGACTCTTCATCATCACTTGACTCAGCTCTAGCTTTCAAAGCAATGGACTTCATTTTCTCCTTCTTGCCTTTAACTATTTCTAAATCTTTTTCCATCACCATTTCGTGAACTTTGAGATTTCCTATGAGCTCATCTAGTGTCATGCTTGAAAGATCCTTGGATTCTTCAATAGCTGTCACTTTTGCTCTCCACTTTGGGTGGAGTGCTCTTAGAAATTTCCTGACAAAATTCTTACTAGAAAAAGATTCGTCAAGTGCTTTAAGTGATGTAATAATAGTATTAAACCTAGCAAACGCACTATCAATGGTCTCATCTTCAGAGATAACAAATTGTTCATATTGTTGAACAAGAAGATCAATTTTGTTATATTTGACTTGTGAGTTTCCTTGATGAGTGACAATTAGAGATTGCCAAATATCTTTAGCCGTTTTACACATAAAAACTCTTTCATATTATTTCTTAGGTAAAGCATTGTAAACATCATTTTGGCTTCATTATTTTTGGCAATCAATTTCTTTTGCTCATCACTGTGACGAGTAAGAGAAGTTTCTACATCCCGACCACCCGAAATATCATTACTTATGGCCTTATAATCACCCTCAACAATTATAAACCATAGATCTATATCCTTTGACTTCACATAAGTCTCAAAGCGATTTTTCCAATAAATAAAACAATTAGGTTCGAATAGAGGTGGTCTTTGCATAGATTGCCCTTCTTTAAAGTTTTCAAAATCCATGGATCGTTTTAAGTTTTAAAATACAATATATTTTAAGAATCTTAAGTAACGTAGCTCTTGATGCCAATTGTGGAAAACTAGAAGGGGGGGGGGTTGAATAGTTTTACCGTTTTTAAAATTAATTCACTTTGTTACTCTATGTTATTTCAAAGGAAACAAGCATAAACAAATATTCACACAATATATATATATGAAAAGTAAAGAGAGGAAAGATCAAACCACACAACACGGATGTTTATAGTGGTTCGGCTACAAGGACTCTCTTCCTTGCCCTACTACACTCCTCGAGCCTCTAACTCGAGAGTTATCCTTCACTAAGAAACAAACTCTCTTCTAGGTGGAGAAAACCTTTACACGTCGCTTACTTCCTTTTCCGGTACTAAGCTAAACACCGGGTTCTATTTCAAGGTAGAATCAACCTAACATCGCCTATACAATTACCGACACTAAGCTAGATGTCGAGTTCTTTACAAGGGTAAAACCACTCCTGTTTGGTTCTTTCACAAGGGTACAACCACTCCCTACACTCTTTGTGTTTTGAGGACTAAAACACTAACCACACTCACTGAGATAAATGATGCAAATAATGATGTGTGAACTACAACTATATCACACAGTAACTATGCCAAAGGTTTTATACGACTATGTTGAACCTTGATGCTTAATCTCCTTTGCTACAAAAGGAAAGATCAATGAAATGAATGAATGATAAATGTTAGATGGTATGTAAATGAATGAGTATGAATGTTAGGCTATATGAGTGATGGTGTGTCCAAATGATCAGCTTGCTATTTATAGGCAAGCTAGTGAACAGCCGGCGGATCTGGCGGATCCCATAAAAAGGATTCGTCTTTGATGTCGTTTGGTTCCGCCAAACATGACAGCTAAGGGTTAATGGATATCTTTCCATATCCAGCTGTATCCTTCACATCCTTGTTATGTCACATCAAAATCTCTCAAAGTCAACTATCTTGCTTGAAGATCTAGCCAAGATATTACATAATCTATGTATGATGCATGCCATGATGTCATTGTATCATTTTAAAAATAAAGTTTCCTTTTAAGGAAATAAACTAGTAGATGTGTAAAATGTAATTCTAAGTAAACTTGTGAAATGTAAAATGTGTTTTAAAGAGACTTTAACTAGTATTTATGATTTGCTAAAAGATATACTTTGTAATTGTCATTAACAAAACTAAGTAAAGATCGTAAAATTTAAATAACGTTTTTAGGACGATATTTGTATTAACACCTTCATAGCACAACAAACCCCTACATCACCACATCCTTAGTTAGACACTCCATCTAAATCAACCAATCCTCAATTCTTTCCATCATTTGAATCAGTTGAGAGCATTGCTCAAAAATCCTGTAGTTCAACACTCATCAAATGCACGTTGAATCAACTCAACCATACTTTATCACCTATAGGATTAGAACCTTCACCATCAGATGAGCATGATGCTCACATTCATTGTTTATCAATTTCCACTAGGTTTAAGTAGTACCACAAGTCATCAAAGTATTGGTAATACTTTGTCTTCTGCATTAGTTTCATTAAACCTTAGATCAACATTGTAGCAACTTATGTTATAATATAATCTCTAAACAAATCTCATGACAATGATTCTTGAGGAGTACACATAAGAAACTCAAGTGAATTTCTCATGTATTCTAGTAAATTTAGGATAAGTCTATCCAACCCAAATACTTTAAGTTCATATCTTTATTTAGGAAAACATGATGCGTTTAGTTTTCATCTTGTTAAAAGGATAATGTATATCCTATGCATCATTCTCTTCTTGCAACATGAACGGTTGTGTTACAAGAGATTTCATTACACCTCATTGGGTAAATGATCTTAAACAAACATCTGCAAGTTCTATGAACTAGAGCTTCCCCTTCATCGTGTCATACTTGTTTTCATAAGTGTGATAATCTTACTTTTTGAAAGATACTTTATGTATCTATCTCCTTTCAAGCATATGTCATAACCAAGCCTTGCTTAATTGCGCACACACAAGATCTATTAAAGTTGGTAACTTTACTTAGATTCTAGTTCCAAAGAACTTTCTTGAGAACAATCTTAACATATTCCATTATCATACACAAACATATCTCTTGGTCTTAGATGATCAAAACACATACTTAAACTCAACTCAAAGGATGTCACCCTTTAGATCACTCAACCTTAGATTCCAAACACAAAGACTAAAATCTGTTGACACATATTTGTCAAATTTACGTGTATAACATGACATCTTCATCACATTAGTTTTAATAGAAATAGTTGAGTCTCATTAAGCCAAGTAATTGGTAAACTATCATATTTTATATACTTTGATAGGCAAAAATAGGAATACCTATCTTTCAGACATGAGAATGACTACTGGAGAACCTATTGCACTAGAAACTCAATTTAACCTAACGGTTAAATTGCTTCCAGCAGAGAAGTTGGGTATGTGGAATCACCCGTAAAAATGGTCGTGTTTAGCCTGAATTAAGCACCGCTAGTAATAGTCTCATATTCATTCTCCAACTTGAAAAATCTTTATTCCTATACTTGCCTAAAGTAAGTATTAAAAGATGATAGTTTATCTTGTCTTAGGAATATTAATCAAACAAGTAGTAGATGTAATTTTTCTTTAAAATTACTTGCATTACACATACATGTGTTGATTACATGTTAATTGTTTGATATGATTTAGTATCTTGACGTTATCATAATTGATAGTCAACTGTGTAAACCTTGGAAAGGTTTTGTCTGCATGCTTATATGCTTCATGTTAACATGATTTGTATGATATGTTCATTCTTTCATTATATGCTGTTTCGTAAGATTAACGTATTACTTGTTAACTCACTATATGTCATTCTTAATACATGGTGTTAGATAACTCTTGTCTTTAGTTGACAATCATTGAGCTTTTTCGTAGGATAGTCTAAATGGTACATGCTCCTAAATAGTTTACATGAATCTTAGTCTCACTTCTTTGTCACACTATTTGTTTGTCATATGTGCACTTTGTCTAAGTGGTCTTGGTATGATGAACATTTAGAAGTCATTTTATTTTATACATAGATCATTGTGTTAATTAATGGGTAAGTATGCTTAAGTGACTAAGCCTAACTTCAAAACAATTTCACAATGTAGTATCTAAAACAATGTCATGCTATCTTGCAATATGATTATTTGTCTTTATGCTATATGGTAGCTTTTTGTCTAGTAGATAAATATTTATTTTTGTTTACATAAGATGGTATGATTTCTATGTTATTCACATCTTTTGTCATTAAGACTTGTGTCTTGTAGATTGACAACAAATTGTTTGTTATTTCTCTTTGTTATGCTTATTTTGCATAATTGCTGTCCCATTATTGCTACTTAGATTAATAATATGTTTATGGGACCCATTATCTTGCATATAGCTTTTAAAGATAATAGGATTAAGCTTTAGAGGTTTGAAATTTGTGTTTGGATATCTTTCAACATACCTCTCTCCAAATCGCATTATAGCTTCCACTTTCCTTACAACATCTCCATCATCTTTTAGTTATAACAATACTCCCATAAGAAAAACCACATGACTCGTCATGCGATCATCTCGCATTGATAGAGAAGAGCTACGTAACTTCAAGGATGAAGTTCTTTGTATGCTAACCAACATCCGCAAAAACATTACCAAGCTCTTTGCTTTCATTAACCTGCATCATAATTCTTCACATCACACATTATGATGGATGTTCACCGATTAAGGGGGAGAGAAATCAATTCGCATAATTTTCTTTTTGTATTTAAGAACACTTGTTCATGCCTCCAACACTCTCAAATACTGACACATAGGTTCATATCATTTAGTTGAAATAAACTCACAAAGACACAAGTGTGTCAAACCTTCTTAGACCAACATCATAGTTTTGCACCAATACCTCGTTTGACAAACCTCTTAATGAAAAGCATTAAGTCTCTTCAGACTTTGACTAGGATTTACTTTCACATCTTCATTGTCTAGAATAACTTCATTATATAGAACACCTTCATTATCTAGGAACACCACATCTCATCCTTTTCATTTTTTTTATATCAAGTACGTCATTGTCAGTGCAAACAGAACCATCACTCTCAACACGTTGGTCCAACCAACACTCTCATCATATGATGTCATTTTCATTTTCATATAGGTTTATGGAATCTCTATTCCTAAGTGATCATTGTATTCACTTCCTTCATTTGAGCATTTATCATCTTTGGTAGATGATAATATCATAACCTTAACCGCCTTCAATACTCTTATAGCACTTGCTATACAATTTCTGAATTCATTATAACCACCACATTCCATCATCTCTTTCACTAATCATCAACCCCATGGATTAGCCAAAAACCTACTTGCATCAACCTTTAGTTATCAACACTAGCATCACTAACTTTAATTTCACTCCATATCCTCGTCATAGGCATTGTTTTGTAGGAATATATTCTTTTAAATGTAATTCTTATTAGAAGATTACACTCTTTTAAACATGGTTTACTAGATAATCACGATTGATATCATAATTGGTATGCTGCATCATATTTTTCTTTGATTAGACAATCACAATTAGTAAGTTGTTTGTGATTAGATTATTGATATGTTGCATAATATTTTTTTTGAGATAAAATATATCGCACTAACCATTTCATTGTAGGTTCATCATCATATACGCTCGATCGTATATAGCTTACTCATCATAGGATGAAGTTTGCATCGATTATTTTTCTTCTTTTATAGGTTCATCTTGACGCCCTAGTATAAGGGGGAGTTTTCATCAAGCATTTTTTAGGATGCATCATATACACGCATTGGTGTATATCACATACTTGTCCAAGGACAAAAATTGTTTTATACTAACCTTTATTTTGTAGGATTCTTCATCCGTGGATCATATACGTCGGTACCCTAGCAACGGGGAGTATTGATCAAGGGGGAGCTACAGTCAAGGGGGAGCATGTACACATTCTTAAGAATTCTCATTTTTCGACACACTTTTGTGTTTCGACAAAAAGGAGGAGATAGGTCAACATAGTCCAACACAGCTTACCCACGTGTATCGTTGGCTATATGCATTTCATTCATCATGCATTTTTCATATATATTCTTTTTATGTTGCACACCACTAACCTTTATGTAGGTTAAGAGTCTTAATTTGATCCATGTATCTGCTAACAAACTAGGGAACGCAACGACCATAAGAGATTGGAGTAGTCTGTTTAACTTCACTAGGGATGATACAAGCTTGCCATTTTGGAGAGGAATGAAGTTAACTCAAAGGACACACCCTTTTTGGTTCGACAAAAGGGGGAGAAATGTGTAAACGGAGAAAGTAATAGGCAAGAAGAGTTGAGAAAGATGTAAACGGAGAAGGTAATGTTAAAGGTAGTACGGACACAAGTAACTTTTTACATTTTACTTTCTATCACGTTTACATATTTTGTCATCATCAAAAAGGGGGAGATTGTTAGTGCAAGCAGTCTCGTTGGGGAGATTGTTAGTGCAAGCAATCTCGTTTGTTTTGATTGATGACAAACATGTAACTTGATACATAACGTAAAATGTACAAGTTACTTGTAATCTTATTTTGTCTCAACATACATTCAACACCTCTCGTGTCCTTGTATGATACAACACAGGTTCGTACATGTTTGTTATGTAGCATTATGATCAAACCCTTAACAAACCATTTAGAATGTTTAAAATACGGTTAGGTTATTAAGTATTTTAAAAGGCTAATCATTCTACTTAGAACCTCATTTTACACCTTTGCATAAACAAGTATTTTTACTTGTACATCATGTTTCCTAAGTTTAATAGGATAAGTACACTTTAGGTGTCAAACTAGCATGATACATCTTGGTAAACATATATTAGTTAAGCTAGTATATACATGTTACATGATCACTAGGATACATGTTACATACATATATACATTTACATGTTTATGTTTATTTCTTAAATTAGAAATATTTAACATGACATCATGGCATGCATCACTTACATATCTTGG
Source organism: Artemisia tridentata subsp. tridentata (assembly GCA_021014915.2). NCBI lineage: Eukaryota > Viridiplantae > Streptophyta > Magnoliopsida > Asterales > Asteraceae > Artemisia > Artemisia tridentata. The sequence continues at coordinate 222,283,184 of CP139504.1, forward strand.
AAGATTTGTAATATATTTTGTATAGATCTTCAAGCTAACAAGTTGACTTTTGAAGATATGGCAAGATATGGTAAGATATGGTAAGATTTGCTAGCTGTCAGGTTCGGTAGATCCCGCGGATCCCTTTGTTATCCCGCGGATCCCTTTGATACAAAGGGCGGATCCCTTTGGTATAAAGGGCGAATCCCGACGGATCTCGCGGATCCCTTTTTCAGGATCCGCCAAATCTGCCAACTGTTTAAACAGTTTCCCTATAAATAGAAGCCCATTGTTTGCCCATAGTTTCAAGCAACTAGAACACACATTCCCTTCATCATTTCACACACTTAGATCAGTAGCAAACCATGTAGATTCATACATTAATCACCCTTTGCATAATGATCATAATGTTACTAACTTTCATTATGTTGTAAGCATACACTTGTTATGATCCTGTGAAGCAGATCATGAGTCATCATCCATAGCATACTTCCTGATCTACCATGAAGGTTAGAAGATCTTGAAGTCATCCACCAAAGCATTCCAACATATGAAGATTCAAGGGCACTTGACATCCTCAATGATTGAAGACTTCTTATTCAAGAAGTTCATGTAGATTCCACTTGCATATATGAAGATCCATCACAACAAGTCTAGGGAGCTTGTAATCTTCATTCATTGAAGACTTCCGAACAATGGAAGTTCATTTAGAATAGTCATTCATATCCATGATACACTTATGTCATGGATCATTGTTGATCATTGTAAACATCATACTAGATTAGATGGTTTATGTGTTTGTGCCATAAAACACAAGGTTACTATGTTGGGCCATAAAACATAGTGGGTGTAACACCCCAACCCGACAAGGGTAAAGATATCACAACAATGGATTCATATCAAATCAAAACAGAGCATACATCTACAGTAATACAAAAAATCTCAAAGGTTTACAAATGAAATACTGAATCTATAAGGTTACACCGAAAACTTTCAAAACTAATTCTAAAACATAATATCTTCCATCCTATTCTAATCCAGAATAGCTACCAAGCCTTCTAAGTCCAGAGGTACACTCTCACTCATTCCCAGCATCCTACTAAAACCTGCCTTATAATTACATATTTTACAAATTAAACCCTACAATATCCATATTTACCAACCAAGCATATTATATTTCATAATTACAGAATATATCATCAGAAGTTAGTACATTACAGATTAGACCCCTCAAAATTCATAATTTACATATTGAGTCCTTTAAGTTTACAAAACATATATATTAAGTCATAATTCATAACAATTACATAATTAGACCATAAATCCTCAAAATTACACAACATCCTTTTTATATCAGTATTAACTCAAAATAACTTCAAGATTTCAGATTTACACTTTTGGTCCCTCTCTTTTTAATTAATTTAATTCGTACCCTTTAAAATCCATTTAATTCATTATAATGCAATATTTACACTTAGGACCCCAAAGTTATATTTTTCCCACATTCCTACAGATGTATGTGACATTACAAAAATATCCTAGAAGTTTCAAAGTTGGCAAAACAGGTCCTTATACTTTTTACTTTAAATCGGCTAGACTTTTTAGAAACAATTACAAACCCTACTATTTACCAATCATTGCACCATCATTAATTCATCCTTAAAACACCTTTAATGATCAGAATTTCACCCAAGAAACCTAACCCTAGTAGCCCCGATTTTCCTTTTATTTGTTTTCTTTGTTTTTTCCAAAATCCGGTTTTAACAATAATTCACCATGTTAAATCTAGGCTTCCAAAAATCAAACTCATATTTTTCCCAGATCATATGACTTATAAAGAGCCCACGAAAAATAATTACCATGCCCAGAAAAATCGCTAAACATATATTTGACTTTTACGTACGTTTTAGACATCAAAATTACCACGACATGATTTAGGCTACCATAAATCGATCTATCATTTTTCCCAGGTCTAATACATCATATGAGGTCTAAATAAAATAGTTATCATGCCCAGAAATTCGGATTACATATTTTTGTGATTTACGTGTTTTATGATCATTATATTTTCATACGCATAGATTAGCATGCATGATTCGATTCATATAATTTATATGAGTTATATAACATGTAAAGATCACAGGAAAATTGCTATATCAATTTTAGAATGTGTGGTTTAGGCGTATGAATTATTTACCTTGCGTATGGCAATTCGACAAGAAATAAAGAACCACGAACGAACCAATGAAAACACGCACCAACCCTTATTTTTCCTAGCTTCCTTGCACCTCCAAGAACCCCAGAAAAATACTTGTTCACACCCAGAATTTGTGTGATTGCCTTGGTCGAATTTTGTTGATCGCTTAGGGTTTATTTGATCTTTATGCGATTAGGTTTTTGCTAGAAAATAAAAGATTTGTTTATATATCTTAAAACTGACTTAGGGGGGGGGGGGGGGGCAGAGAATCAGGAAATTCGGTATAAGAATCATAATATTATTTGTATTGATTTTCTTTAACCTTTTCTTAATTTACCTTAACATATTTCTTAATATAAATGATTTAATTATTTTACTTTAATTATGTATTTTCGGAATTTAATACATAAATGTGTATACTAATTTTTGAACATTTAAAATGATGTAACATTGTCTCAGAAATTAGTTTGTTTCAGATATAGTTCGATTTCAGAAGTTTTGGAATTGTTTCAGAATTTTATAAGTTATTTAATTAGGTTTTATGTTATCAGGGGTAATTTGGTCATTTTACGGGTTATCTGAATTTCAGGTATTACAACTTCTTCCCCACTAACAAAAAAATTTCGTCCTCGAAATTTGCAGAAAGCAGAACGAAAAGAGAGCAGAAAACAAAACAAAGACATAACAGACTAAGACGAGAATTGAGGTGCAACGAAACAGGAACACAACTGACGGTGAACAGACATATGAAAGATTTGATTCTCATAACTCGAACTTGCAGATTCCCAAAATGGTTTCAGATCCTCAGAACAGACATAACATACTGAATCCAGATCAGAAGGATAACATACCAACGTAGTAGATGAAGATCATATTCTCTCGAAAGAGACAAAGGAATACATGGGGTTTTGACGGATATACGGTTCACAGAATTTGATTAGACAGATCAGATTTGAACATACAGAAAATAGATTATCGATGACAATCAATGGCAGAAAGTTCTATAACAGAAGCTAAGATTAGTATCAGATGTACAGAGGTCAGCAAAACGCGTGACGGGAATCCAGACGTATCAATTCGCATAACGGTGAAAGCAGATTACGCGTATAGGTAGAATGAACTTAAAGTCTCACTAATGCAGACGATCTCAAACAGTTATCAGAATTTCTAAAGCTCTAGGGCACTTCTCGAAATATCCGATGCCCACAACAAGTGCACGTTATATGATGTAAGTATTATCACGTTGGCCAGACGTCATAATACTGGCATCATCTAAATATGCCCTCATGAAGGTCATACGTTATCTCAAGTCGTGAACAGAACAGACTTATCTTAATCCGCCTAGCTTTCCTACGGTCTCAGAGGTCATCAGAATCCAATACCCTAACTAAGAGGAAAACGAATCACTCGAAAAGTTAACGGAAGTCCCAGAATTTCTATCAGGATTTGGTACATCAGATCATCCATCATTCGTCAAATTTCAGATAACAAAACCATCATCCGACATACGCAGAATGAACACAGAGCGGAATTACTGATAAAGAACTTAAATCATTCAAAGGATTTATCATCAGGTAACAGATTTTTAAGTAGGTCGAGCGGAAGTGAATCACATCATCCATAGCTTCACCCGTCACAGAATTTTTTTCGCTTCAGAATTTTCTTCTATTCCAGTTCATGATCTCAGTTTCCATTCTCAAGTCTGCTTCTACTCTCAATTCATCTTAGTACAACTAAAATGAATAGAGAAGCAAGACTGCGAGTCTTGGACAGGTCTATTAGCACAGTTCGGAGTTCGCCAACTCAGATTGCTGTCGTCATCGGATGCTTGGTAGTGGTGTCTGCTATAATCTCTGAACGCCAATAACATCTACTCTTCCAGAACAAAGGTCATTCCATTTAATACGAAGACATGATTCTTATTAGCCAATACTATTGGCATTATTTAAGACTCATAATGGTCACAATGAGTACGAAGACAGTTTTCATGAATCTCTTCAGGGATAATCTTCATATCTAAATCACATCACTAATCTTTACGAATAAAACTGAAATACTTTACGGAAGCTTCTCTCAGTTAGCCATCTCCCATATTAGGAGTTCTTGTGGTTGCTCTTCAGTCCTTCAAACATTTAATGAGGTTGTCTGATACAGAGTTCACAAGGATGGAACAATTTAATCATTTATACTCGGAAATGAAAAGTGATTACGGTTGAGATTACGGTTAGGTTTACAATAGTTGATATGCAGACGCAAAATTTTCTCTTTCTTCTCTATAACTAATAGGGTATTTAAAGGGGACACTGAGGTGAAACAAAATCATATCTCATCAGTTTCTTCAATCTCTCACTTCTATAGCATCATGGCTCGCCAACCAAGTTCGGTTCAGAATCAATTCTACTTCTCCAACGGGAGGAAAACCCAAGAGTTTCATCAGAAAATGGCAGAAATTTTGTACAACAAGACTTTCAATGCCAACACTTGCTAGGGGTGGATACTAATAGGGTGTCCGGAGAATTTAACAATCAATTGAGATTAGGGTACATATTCTATAGTAGTGTTAAGCTTAACAGCTTTAAGCGGTTCAAGGTTATTATAACAAATAGGGTGGAATAGATTGTTACATTTCAGATGCGGTAGTTTATGATAGCTGAAGAACCAGTCAATCAATAATCAAAAGATCTCCAAAATCAAGTATATCAATAGTAAACAGATCCGCAGAACGTATATGGTCACTTAACCAGACGGATAGTTCATATGTCAGAATTAAGTACATGGTTCAGTATAGTGTGGGGATAGGTACGCGAATAGTCCAAGGTGTTGGTGTTTTTGGTTTAGCTTTTAGCATAAGTGACAGATAGGGTGTACATCATTGGTAATACGAACATTGTATAACTGTCAGAAGTGAGACGTATGAAATGTCGGATATCAGCATCATAAGTTCAGTTAACAATTCCATGCAAAGATAGTATTTGCATCAAATCCTTCCAAAGAAAAACTGATTGGCAAATAAGATTCATCATTCAGGACAGAATAGGATCAGAGGATACATTTATATCCAGCATGGGTCATGAATTTATAGAATGTGTCAAACACTTTAAGGTTAAATGGTCTTCGGGATGGTCGGAAAGATATCAGACTGTTTATCCAACAGATCAGAAATGAAGGTCAAAATTGGGTAGTGGCAGCAAAAGTTTAACAATCGGTAATCATGGCAGGGGTTCCAAAATTGTTTCAAACGCCAAAGGTGAGACATAGGAGGATAGTCGCCAATATTAAATGATCAAATCAATCAATCCTTATAAGGATAAAATCAAGGTTACTGTCAAAGAAAGACGGATCAATAAAGATAAATCTTATCGTTCGGAATGAGAGGGAAAGCATTATTATACTCGTGGTCAACGCCACAAAACTTCTCATGGGAACAGAGATGGTTAAGACGGAATCAAAAGATTTATAGGTGATTATCAGAAGCAAGAAACAAATAACAGAATGCATCAAGTGTATCAACATCATGGGGATTCTCAGATTGCCCAAAGAGGCATCAGAATGATTAACAGAAGGTTCAGAGGTCGGAGTTGAAATCGGAAGGCAAGGATCAAATAATGTCAGATAATTACTACGCAATTTCCAATGCTTCAGATTTTATTTAGGTTTCACTTCTTAGGTGGTGCAAGGCATAAGCTCTAAATTTCCAAATGTGATTTTAACCAAAAGCAAGACACGAATCAGAGTGGTGCGGAAGCAAGATACTTAAGCAAATGACTTATAGTCTACCCATTCCTCACTGGTCAGAATTTAAGTTCCTATAGGGAAATCCTAAAGCAATTTCTCAAAGGTTGTCCTACGAGCGCCTACAGTGGAAACTTAGTGGTCCAGACTTCACAGGTCAAGGGTAAATGTATTACGAGTCGCAACCTGTCTCTGATACCATAAATTGTAACACCCCAACCCGACAAGGGTAAAGATATCACAACAATGGATTCATATCAGATCAAAACAGAGCATACATCTACAGTAATACAAAAAATCTCAAAGGTTTACAAATGAAATACTGAATCTACAAGGTTACAACGAAAACTTTCAAAACTAATTCTAAAACATAATATCTTCCATCCAATTCTAATCCAGAATAGCTACCAAGCCTTCTAAGTCCAGAGGTACACTCTCACTCATTCCCAACATCCTACTAAAACCTGCCTTATAATTACATATTTTACAAATTAAACCCTACAATATCCATATTTACCAACCAAGCATATTATATTTTATAATTACAGAATATATCATCAGAAGTTAGTACATTACAGATTAGACCCCTCAGAATTCAGAATTTACATATTTAGTCCTTTAAGTTTACAAAACATATATATTAAGTCATAATTCATAACAATTACATAATTAGCCCATAAATCCTCAAAATTACACAACATCCTTTTTATATCATTATTAACTCAAAATAACTTCAATATTTCAGATTTACACTTTTGGTCCCTCTCTTTTTAATTAATTTAATTCGTACCCTTTAAAATCCATTTAATTCATTATAATGCAATATTTACACTTAGGACTCCAAAGTTATATTTTTCCCACATTCCTACAGATGTATGTGACATTACAAAAATATCCCAGAAGTTTCAAAGTTGGCAAAACAGGTCCTTATACTTTTTACTTTAAATCGGCTAGACTTTTTAGAAACAATTACAAACCCTACTATTTACCAATCATTGCACCATTATTAATTCATCCTTAAAACACCTTTAATGATCAGAATTTCACCCAAGAAACCTAACCCTAGTATCCCCGATTTTCCTTTTATTTGTTTTCTTTGTTTTTTCCAAAATCCAGTTTTAACAATAATTCACCACGTTAAATCTAGGCTACCAAAAATCAAACTCATATTTTTCCCAGATCATATGACTTATAAAGAGCCCACGAAAAATAATTAGCATGCCCAAAAAAATCGTTAAACATATATTTGATTTTTACGTACGTTTTAGACATCAAAATTACCACGACATGATTTAGGATACCATAAATCGATCTATCATTTTTCCCAGGTCTAATACATCATATGAGGTCTAAATAAAATAGTTATCATGCCCAGAAATTCGGATTACATATTTTTGTGATTTACGTGTTTTATGATCATTATATTTTCATACGCATAGATTAGCATGCATGATTCGATTCATATAATTTATATGAGTTATATAACATGTAAAGATCACAGGAAAATTTCTATATCAATTTTAGAACATGTGGTTTAGGCGTATGAATTATTTACCTTGCGTATGGCAATTCGACAAGAAATAAAGAACCACGAACGAACCAATGAAAACACGCACCAACCCTTATTTTTCCTAGCTTTCTTGCACCTCCAAGAACCCCAGAAAAATACTTGTTCACGCCCAGAATATGTGTGATTGCCTTGGTCGAATTTTGTTGATCGCTTAGGGTTTATTTGATCTTTATGCGATTAGGTTTTTGCTAGAAAATAAAAGATTTGTTTATATCTCTTAAAACCGACTTAGGGGGGGGGGCAGAGAATCATGAAATTCGGTATAAGAATCATAATATTATTTGTATTGATTTTCTTTAACCTTTTCTTAATTTACCTTAACATATTTCTTAATATAAATGATTTAATTATTTTACTTTAATTATGTATTTTCGGAATTTAATACATAAATGTGTATACTAATTTTTGAACATTTAAAATGATGTAACATTGTCCCAGAAATTAGTTTGTTTCAAATATAGTTCGATTTCAGAAGTTTTGGAATTGTTTCAGAATTTTATAAGTTATTTAATTAGGTTTTATGTTATCAGGGGTAATTTGGTCATTTTACGGGTTATCTGAATTTCAGGTATTACAATGGGAGTGGTTGTACCCTTGTAAAGAACTCGGTATCTAGCTTAGTACCGGAAAAAGGATAAGCGACGACGGGAGTGGTTGTACCCATGTAAAAGAACTCGACATCTAGCTTAGTGTCGGTAATTGTATAAGCGACGTTAGGTTGGTTCTACCTCGAACTAGAACCCGGTATTTAGCTTTGTACTGGAAAAAGTATAAGCGACGTGTGTAAGGTTTTCTCCGCCGAGAAGGGAGCTTGTTGATCTAGTGAAGTAACTCTCGAGTTGGGTACTCGGGGAGTGGAGTAGGGCGGAGAGGAGCTCCGTGACCGAACCACTATAAATCATCGTGTTCGGTTTGCGCTTTCTTTTACTTATCTATTTACTTTTATATTTGCATTATGTGTTTGATTGTGGTGTGACTTGTTGATAATACTTGTGTGACAGCATGTTTCAACTTATGCAAGTTAGAAACATCTTTCATATTAGAACAAGCTTAAACGGACATTTGATACAACAAGTTTCAAGATTTTAAAACGATAACGTATTCACCCCCCCCCCCTCTACGTTTTCACACATGTGAAACTTGTTTGGACGCACGTCTAAAGCGCTAGTAATAATGTAACATTTGTATTAATAGTTCAGTGTCGTACGAAAGGACGTTTCGTGGAGGGAGGCCTCCGAACATCTTAAAGATGAACCACCTTTATTTAGTTTATGCTCTTTTAAAAAAATTAAACACCCCATAAATCGTTAATCGTTACGCGAAACGAATCATATCATCTTTTTATAGAAGGATACTTCTATATTTTTTCGATGAACTTCTTTTTTAAGTTTTTTTTGTGAGTGTTGAAATTTACGTCATGAAAAATCACATGTGATTTGTAAAATCAGAGTTGATTTGTTATTTTAAAAAACACGTGTGATTTTTGAAATCACACGTGCTTTTTAAAAGAAAAATCACATGTGATTTTTCAAGGTGTAAATTTCAGCAAAAAAAACTCGAAAAAAAAGTTATCAAAGTGCCCATCATCTACTGAAAGATAAAAGAAAATTCTCGTTGCAATAGTGTTTTTTTTTTTTTTTTTTTTTTTTTTTTTTTTTTTTTTTTTTTTTTTTTTTTTGTCTTTTAACGATTTATTCTTTGCAATATATATATATTTTTTTAAGAAAATGTTGAAAATAGGTTTTCTTATTTTTTTCTGATAAAAAAATGAATGACTAGCATGTATTCATTTGATTTTTAAAGAGTTTGTGATGTATATTCATCTCATATATACTTTGATCAAAAGTGGATCAATTCGTCGATGTATCAATAAACATCAATTATTATAGCCAAATATCATTTACCTATAGCCTATTGTTGCCTTGTACCTTTTTTTTTTTTTTTTTTTTTTAACAAACTATCAGTTCGTTTAGAAATCACATTATGTTTAAAGTACAAACGTTTTGTTTATAGTCACCTGTATTATCTATACTACATATAAAGAGAAAACATATTTACTTAAAATTTAAAAATTTAAAAATTGAAGTAATATGGTTAAATCAAAAGAAAATACACTTTATTAAATAATACTAAATTACAACTTAAACCGCTAATGTAATTTTCTTCGGTCTCACTTCACATCCGTATGACGCTAATATAAATTGCCGCTATGTGCGGATAATCGTCTAGTCTATTAAATATGCATATACATTAGACAGAATGCATATTGTCTGTTTGCTTGCACATACACTTGCCGAAAGTATTTTTGAAAATAGTTCATTTAATTTCAGCTAGGAGTGTGACTGTCTATATCTCATATTTCTCATACCTCGCTTTTGCGGGATTGGGTATTGTTGTTGTTGTAGATATAAATGGTTATAAAACTTGAATATGAATAAGGTTTTTATGATTTATATCCGATCCATTTTCACCTATTGTCAGTTTTAAATATTTGATTATCTAAAATTTTAGGATCCACATGTGGTACCTTCCAGCTCCAGGACGTCAAAAGCCAATAAGATTTGTTCACGACTTAAATATTCGTACACCCGCCGTACTGAATAAGAAAAAAACGTTGAAGACTTGTTCGTCTAGAACTCCAATCACAAATTAAGAGGGTGCATTTCGTAGTAGTTTCCAATTTTCAATGGTAAACTGTACGGCAGCCCGTATTATAATTATCGTTTTGTCAACACGCGCAAAAAACATGGACTTAACTCTTCGTTGAAGTCCAAAAATATGATAAGTATATAAATAGCTCAAATTTGGCACAAAGGATGCTCATTACCGGTTTAACTTCCATTCCTTTACATATATAAATAGCTATACAAACACATTAACTAACACTTTACTCACAAATATTCGGTGTATTGCGAGTAAACAACCTTTTATGGACAAAGAACAACAATACAAACGTGTATTTAAACATTTGGACGTGAACGGTGACGGGAAGATATCGCCACCCGAGCTCCAAATTTGCATTGGTAAGATAGGTGAGGAATTGTCATTGGAGGACGCAGAAATCGCGGCAGAGTTAATGGACTCGGATGGTGACGGGTTGTTGAGCTTCGACGATTTGGTTAAAGTGGTTGAAAGTGCTAATGAGGAAGAGAAAGTAAAAGACTTGAAGTTGGCATTTAATATGTATGAAGAAATGGAGGGTTGTGGTTGTATAACTCCTAAGAGTTTGAAGAGAATGCTTAGCAAATTAGGAGAGTCGAGAACCGTTGACGAGTGTGAGTTAATGATCAAGAAGTTCGACCTTGATGGCAATGGTGTACTTGATTTTCAGGAGTTTCAAGACATGATGTCGTGATCTTGAGCTACAAATGAGTTTGTATAAAATCTATTTCACGTGTGTAAAAATGCATTGGTAGGTTGGGTGGTAGATTTACCTCCATATATAGATATATTCGTCTATTCATAATCTTCCAATCTTTCGTAGCCTATGTTATTTTCTTCAGATATTTTATTTGGTTGTTGCATTGTCCATATTTTGTAGTATATGTGATGGTTCAATGTGCATGCAATTTATTTTGAATCTCAGTTATTATTGTCATGGACGGACCTACATGGATGCCGGGTGTGGCACGGGTCACACCCAATTTTGGGTCACGAAGTGTAATTATTCTTTAAAATGTGTCCTTTTTTGGTATGTTCAACCCCCGATAATTGTGCTGTTTTCTTTATAGTGCAACTTTAACCTGACTAAAAAAATTTTAAGGTGCGAATTTATTAATTATGATAGAAAAAAAATATTGTGCAACACCCTCTAAAAAATCCCGGGTCCGTCCCTGATTATCGTATATGAGTAAATTTTGTATATTCACACATATTAGTAATGATATTAAAAACTATTGTTGTGATTGAGTTTTTCTTAAACAACAATTACATACAAAAGGGCTAGCGAGAAGCTAGAAGAAAATTACAAATTAACGGCGTTTATGGGGTTGCTAAATTACTCTATCTAATCACAAAAATTCTTCCTATATCTATTTCCAGATGTACGAATACAGTCTTATGTCGTTTAAAAAAACGACTTCATTCCTAAACCACAGTAAGGACCAAACTGTAGTATGGCCTGCCGCATCAAGGAAGATCACAAACAGCCGTCAAATCCTCCCACATTCACACAGGACCAAGCTGGTTTAGATTCTAGAAATTTCGATAAGCAGACCTAAATAAAAATCATGTTAGTTTTAAAACATCAATTATTAATAAAAACTTGCACGTTTAAACTATGTAATTTATTAATATTGTAAAGCGTATAAGGTGAAGAAAAAGTCACGGTTCCTTCATCGCATGTATCATGCTCGCAACAACAAAAAAGATTGTAAGAACGTGCAACTCAACATAGCAAAAGAAAGACAAGGTTCAACCGTACTGTCCGTACAAGTCAAAGTGCATTAGTACTTGTCCTCTCAGGATGTGAACGATCATGAATTAGTAAACACCAGTTAGAGCGCAAGGTGGGGAGTAGGTGAAGCTCCTCATTTGGGGCCCACGAGATGCCACATCACTTTAACAAACCTCCACAACTAACCTCCCTCACTAACAAATAATCTCAACTTACTCATTTGGGCCCCACCACTTACAACTTTATTTTTTTTATTCAAATTTTCAAATAAACTAAATTCATTTCATTTAAATAATACAAATAACATTTTTTTTTTTAAGTTACAAAATAATTATTAAAAAAAAAAAAAAAAAAAAAAAAAAAACTTATTAATGGGCTCTAGAATAATAGGATTTTTTTTTTTTTTTTGTTAATGGGCTTGAATTGTTTGACTTAAATGGGCTCTAAAAACACGTGCAGTTATGTAAACTAATTTCATAGCCATCTTCTTCCTTCCTGCCGCCTACAAACACCAAAAAAAAAAAAAAAAAAAAAAAAAAAAACATATCTTCTTCAACGTGTGGCTATACACACACACTTCCAAATAACACACTACAACAAAACGAAACTTGCAAATAAACACACAAACACAAAAACACAGTTAAGAATCAAAGAAAAAAAAGTTGTCAGAGTTTTACCTCGTCGAGCAGACGACGAGACTTGGAGTGGTGAGAAAAAACGGGCTGAGGCGGTGTGGTGGCGAGGCACAACGAAGTGCCACCGTGGCACGGCGAGCCACGGCGAACATTGCACCTTGTGCTCTTAGTGTCTTATGGAGATCACCAAGTGTCAATGATGACATAGTGCATAATCGTCAAATACAATGTGATTGCAAAGACAGTGACATATAAATAGACATTTAGCATGTTATTCCATTCTATGCCAACAACAATAAATGTGTGGGTGTTCTCCAGTCAAGCAATTAAGAATATGCTAGAGTTCGACAATTTTTGGCAAACGCAGCCCTTTCATAAGCGGGGAGCGCTAAGCATACTTCTTTGAATCAAATGTCGCATGAAATTAAGTTCATGATTGCATTTTAAAAGTATACCACAATACTAAATGATTAAAAATCACATGATTAGTTATAACTAAAGCGGACGCAAGAGGTTCTTCGGTTGTGCTGTTTTATCTTGCATCAACCGCTAATATGTTGATGGTACTGTAATTAACTCCAAATTGTATAAAACAATTCTTTTAGGATCATCAACGAACTTTGTAACACCCCAACCCGAGAAGGGTCAAATGTCATATTATGGTGTCAATCAAAACATAAACGCAAGCGGAAGACTTAAATAAATAAAACATAAGGCATGAAAACAAAATGACTTTCAAAACATTACAAATCCAAACGAGTCATAAACAAATGAGCGAAACGAATCAATGAAAACCTGCGGAAACAAGATGTTATATGTAATAAGGGATGCATATGAAATCAAGGAATTATCAAAGGATCGTCAAGGAATTGACCAAGTGTCTAAACATGATACATGAATAGACTAAAACAATAAAACATATATATATCACATTTCATTACCTGGACATTCGTTTGAATTTACCATATGATGCTATGATTATTCCATTTAGATATTACCTTGTTTTGGATAACCCATGATTGTTCTCCATGTTTATTTATATCATTTGACCTATTCTATTGCCCAAGGTACTAACTAGCTATGGAGGTATCATGGTCATGTCATTGAGACACCAATGGCATGACGCTATCTATGGAGGTGTGTATTTGTCAAAAGCGTTCCTATTTGTTTATTGCGCACTTGGACATTTTGATACGCATGTATATTTGTCAGAGTACAGGTGTATATTGTGTATAACTTTATTTTGCAGGGAGCGTATGGATGCATCCTAGGTACTCAGTTCAGATTTAATATATGTGTGTCATACACTTTTGGGAGATCGCAACTCAATTTGCTATGATTTAATATATGTGTGTCATACACTTCTGGCGGGAAAATTTTGGCTAAAAAAAAAAATTTTGCCAAAATTTTTTTTTTTGGCGGGATTTTTTTTGGGGGGGGGGGGGTGGGTTTCAAAACTTACCCTGAAGTTTGAGATGTTTTCAAATTCTACCCTATAACTTTTTTTCTCACTTTTCTATCTAATTAAACTTTTCTCTAGAACCGGACCCTATATTATATATATATATATATATATATATATATATATATATATATATATATATATATATATATATATATATATATATATATATATATATATATGTTTGATTGTTTTAGTCTATTCATGTATCATGCTTAGACATTTGGGCAATTCCTTGACGATCCCTTGATAATTCCTTGATTTCATATTCATCCCTTATTACATATAACATCTTGTTTCCGCAAGTTTTCATGGATTCGTTTCACTCATTTGTTTATGATTTATTTCCTATAATTGTTTTATATCTGTTCACTGAGCGTTAGCTCAGCCGCATTTTCTTTTCTTTGCGGCAGGTACAAAGCGGGAAGCTGGGATTGAGTGATGAGAGTAGGAGCTTTTAGTGGACCAACCCAACCATAGTTTCCTTTGTCTTTTGGATTATGTTATGACTTAGTATTTCATTTCTTTTTAGACTCGTTTGGATTTGTAATGTTTTGGAAGTCATTTTGTTTTCATGACTTATGTTTTATTTATTTAAGTCTTCCGTTTGCGTTTATGTTTTGATTGACACCATAATGTGACATTTGACCCTTCTCAGGTTGGGGTGTTACAATTATGGTATCAAAGCTCTAGGTTTTCATCTTGTAGAGCTTAGGTTATGACCTGTGAAGATTGGGTAGACATTAGGCTTCCTTCTGCTTTAACCGTTTCCTTTCATATTTGATCTTAACCCCTAATTTTGTCTTCACTGATTCGTTTATTGATCTTTTAGATGGTGAACACTCGTCCTACTAACTCATCTGGAGGTGATTCGGACACTGCCTTTAATGCGGCTGTTGCAGCTCTGCTACTAGACCTCACTACTAGGATTACTAATGAGATACGTCAGAACTCTCATGGGACTAATGGTGGCACTGGTGGTGATGCTCCACCCACTATGTAGGTTTGGTTGGAGAGGTTTGGGAAGCAGAAACCTCAATCATTTAGTTCTGCCACTACTCCGGTTGAAGCTGAAAACTGGATTGCTCATGTTGAAAAGATTTTTGAAGTGCTGGGTTGTGCTGATGAGTTCAAGGCTAGGTTGGCTAGCTACAAGTTAGAAGGGGATGCCTTAAGCTGGTGGAAGGCACACAAACAAGCCAAGGGAGGCGACGCTTATGTGGCTACACTACCATGGAATGAATTCCGTGAGATCTTTTTCCTACAGTATTTTCCCAGGTCTGAACAGCAGAGGTACGAGAGGGAATATCATACCATTCGTCAGAAGGAGACTGAAACTAGCGGTGAATTTATGAAGAGATTCATCAGGTTAGTTGGATTCTTGGGTGTGAAGGTAGGTACCCCTGAAGAGACGAAGCCTTATCAGGGTATCTCTTCTGGTAACACGAAGCCTTATCACAATACCATCCAAAACCCAGTCATTCAATGCCCACTTGAAATTATTTGCTTGCTGTTCAGGGGTACTGTAACACCCCCAAAATCATGATATTGCGGAAGCATACACTTTGGGTGCTACTAAATCGATAATCACAACACAAGATATAGAGAACGGATTGAAAATCCGTTTTAAAATACATTACATATTCAAAGTCATGTTGTCTTACATAAAATTCATTTCAAATAAAATGTAGCCCATTTAACGAAGTGGTCCCAGATTTCAGAGTTAACGCAATAATAAAAACATTTCCATCAATTATTATGACCATCGCCATGCTCTGCCTTCAGTAAAACACACCTCAGTTTCCTAAGAAAAACATGCTAAAAGTCAGCTAACGCTGGTGAGTTCATAGGTTTAAGGTAAATAAGCACATATGGACCATAGCAATATTCAGAAAACAATTCAACAATAACACACTATCCCGCTATGCAAACACTAAGCCTCATCTAACCGAACTAGACATAGCAGCATGCCGAGCTGGCATTAGCAAATAAAGGGTGCTCGCGAGTTTTAATCCCCAGACACTCAGCCTAATTTCATATGGTATACGTTCGCTTTGACTATGCCGAGCCAACCGAACGGGGGTGTCATCCCCAATAGATCTATTTATATCACACGGTTTCCCAGAGGGAATTGACGGTTGATTATAGTGGGCGCAATGGGATTCAGCTAAACTTAGGTTTATGCATACAAGTGTGTATAAAAACAAAATTCATTTTTGGTCCATGAAAACAGTTTTGCATGTTTCTCACCCCAATGTTCAATAAACAAAACATATAAAAATATGGGGCTATAAAATCACCTTAAAACAATAGCAACCTGCTAATCAATCAACAAAACAGTGCAACCACTCCAACACGCAACCTAAATCAGTATGGTAAGTCTTACCGAAATATTCGTGTCTTATATGTCTTTACTTTAATTGAAAAGTTTACGTGTGACCAGTGCTCGTGTATTTCTTGCTTGTTGTGTGGTAAAGTATATTTCAAAATGATTTATCGTATGTAACTCTTGGTGGTGGCTCATGGTGAAAGTGTACAGTGGGAATACGTGTGACGGAACATCCGTGCTAGTATTCATCGTTAAATTTCGTAACTAATATATATATATATATATATATAATATATATATATATATATATATATATATATATATATATTATCATACATATTTATTAGGTAAAGTTTAGTAGTTATGTATTTAATTAATTAAGGTTATAATTAATTAAATAGGTTTTGAGAAATTAATAAAATAATAGTGTTAGTGGGGGAATATTATATTATAAATATTATTTATTATTTATAATATAATTTTAATTATAAGAAATTTAAAATAAATGTTAAGTGTTTAAAATTTAAACAAGTATAAGTATTTTTATCAAAAATACTCTAAGTGTTGGAAATTTTAGGAAAATTGGGCATGACCCATTCGTTTATTCAAACGTTTCCATTTTCTCATGTGTTGTAATTTCTTCAAATAACTCGCATTGTTAACTATATTTGCAAAAATTTTCCGTAATATATACTTTAGTCATTGTAAGTATTTTTATCGTTATATATATCCTTATCGTCACGTTTACTTATGAATAATAGGTTTGGATACAGAGTCAACATTTTGTCAATATACCTTCAAAAGTCAACATTTATAAATATTTGGCCAAAATTCCATTTATTACCCATTATGAGACTAACGCGTCCCAAAACAAGTCCAAAATAGTTTTAACTTATATATATCGTATCGTTAAGTAAAAATATTTATAGTGGATCGAAAAATATTTCAAAACTCATTTTTGTCACCCGACATATTCATTGGGCCGAAAATCCATTTTAAGCCCAATTGTCCAATTTTAGCCCAAAAACTATTTAGCCTTTTTACGTCACGATATATATACCGTTACGTTTCTAAAAATCAATTTAACACGTTCGTTATCGCATTTGGTCAAAAAGTCAAAGGTGTTGGGTTTCTCATTGGGCTCGGCCCAACAGTTACCGAATCACCACTTAGCCCAAAATATTAATTTAAGCCCATTTTCTCTTTTAGTGTAATTGGTTACGTAACGAATCTTAATTAAATCAATTAAGTACTTATAAATAAGTTATTAAGCTAAAAAGTCAAACTTAGTCAAATTATGTGCCATTCGACCCAAAAAGTTCCATTCGACCAAAATTTGTGTAACACCCCCAAATCAGATTCGCAGCGGTAACAACATCTGGGGTGCTACTTAATTGGATCATAACACAAGTAATATAGAGAACGAATTTATCAAATCCGTTTGAAATACTTCATTAATTAATCATAAGTTTTACAAAATAGGAATGCGGAAAACAAGGTCCATTATTTAATATTAGTTGTCCCATAGTAATAAAATTTTGGTCATAAGTGTTATGTGTACACTCAAAAAGTGTGCCTATGCCCCTGCTAAGCGCTGCCTTGCTTCATCATATATCATACAATTAAACACCTGAGAAAAACATGCTAAAGTGTCAACACAATGGTTGGTGAGTTCATAGGTTTATATAAAGCAGTAAAGTTGGACCAATGAGTTTGAGAGTTTGCATAATGTTATACGAAAGTCTATTACGTTGTGCTAAGTTCCATGTTACCGAAGCTACGACAGTGTGCATGAAATGAGTCATGAAATAATAATAAAGCCTGGCAAGTGTTCTATACCTAGACACTGTAATTCGACATGGAATACATCCGCTTGTCCTATCTGGATTGTTGATTCTCAACACAGATGAAGGTGTCACCCTCAATAGATCTATTTATATCACTCGTGCTTCCCAGCAGGAACTAACGGTACATGAGTATAGGCAAGTTTTTGGGATACAGTACTTAGGCTACACGTAATAGTTTCATCAAACAAAAGCATAGTTTAAATGGTCCATAAAAGTAAGCATGTTTCTCACCCCAAGTAGTTTAAAACGAGTAATAAAGTATTAGTGGGGCTATGACTCACCTTGAGCGTAACCGGCAAGTTGAAAAGTATATTCAAGTAAGTTTATGGGAACGGTTCTAACACACGACCTGGAATATGGTAAAGTCTGAGAATTTGACTTAATAGGAATAGTGATTGTGAAAGTGAGTAACGGATAACGAGTGATCGGTGATGTGAGTGTGATATGCTTAAAATGCTTAAAGTTCAAAAATAATATTATATATAATATTATCTTATTTTTATGTCATTTAAATCAAATAATATCATTTTCTCGAAAGTGGTGAAACAAAATGTTAAGTTAAATCGTTAAAACTCGTTATATATAAATATAACGTAACGTTATTTAAATACGTAACTGAAACTTAAATATGCACGTGACATAACGGAAAATAGTAAAATGTAAAGTAGAAATAAAAAGGTCAAATAGATTCTGTTGGTCCTTGTATTTTTCCTGTTTTTACATTTTATACCCTAACGGCGTTAGCGTTGCATCGTTAGTCCTTAGTTAATTATAAATTGCATTTATAGTCCACTACTTGTCCAAAATAACATTCTGAGCTTGGAATATAATATAATATCAGTTTCTACCTTAAAGTTTTTGTTTTGATAGTTTCAGTCCTTGTTTTACACAGTTGGCAGTTTTAGTCCCTTTAAGTGAAACTATTTGCAATTTTAGTCCAAAAGTCACAAAATGATGGGGAAAAATAATCCGAGAGTCTCAGTAGCTTATTAAAGCTTATCCAAGTTTAAAATCAACTGCTTATTAGCTAAAATAGGTTATTTCTCTATTATTGGGCTTTAACGAATTAAATCAAAGGCCCATTAACGTTTAACGATCCGTGGGCTTTGAGGCAAGTTGGGCTTATCCTTGGGCTCGTTTTTAATGTCCTAAAATCATATCCAAATTGCTTATACGTCCAGCTTATTTAGATTGCTTAAAAATGGCTAAGTGGGCTTATTAGTCCAAACCGGATTTTATTAACTGTTTTACCAAAATGTGTTACGCGATTTACTTTGGCCATTTTAGAAGGCTTTCTAGTGCTCATCTTGGTAAACTATAAACATGAATTTATTAGCTAGTAGTATGAAGAATTAGGTCGAGCAAAAATATCCATATGTTGTGAAGTCGAGTTTTAATTTACAAGGTCTTTTTGGTGGCGACTTGGGACATATTCCATATTTTAAAGACTTAGTAAATTTATTGAAATGTATAATTTTATACGTGTGAACCATGATACAAATGAGGTCGAAATATGTATGAAGCAATGAAATGAACGTGAAGTGAGTGAGTTTCAAGGTTTCCAGGCCTTCCACAAGGGAGGCTAACCTTGTTTCGTGTTCTAAATATAAACGAGTATGTAAATAAAGAGTAAAAACAAATACGTTCGAGTATAATGGATATATGTTGCATGGTGAAATAAAAACGTGAGAAATGAGATTGAGATAGGATGAGATGACTTACTACACCTCTAGGGTGGTAAAGGGACGTGTGAGAAAGACTAGGACACAAGGAAAATGATCCACAACTCGCTATAACCAATATACGATTTATATTAAATCCTAGCTCTTTCTAATGAGCTTGAAATGGAGTTGTTATTGCTTCTGATCGTCTAGTGATTTCTTTAAGGGTGAGAGAGACTTGTAGAAGTGATAGTGAGTGAATTGTAAAAGGTGGTGAACTAGGGAAGGTGCATACGTATTATATATAATTCGTATAGTGTTATATTGAATTTTAAATCAACACCACTTGTCCTTACTGTACATGGCAGGGAGTATGTAAGGAAAGGTGGATTTTAAGGGGGATTTACTGACATAGAGGACCTTAAGAATGTTTGTGAGTGAGGGAAAAGATTGTGTGTCGATTTTGTGTAGTATATGTCGACTAGGTTTATTTTTATGTACAAACATTGGTTCAAGCGTGTAACATTGGTTTATAGTAGAATAATTACAATCAATAACACATATATAAGTTAAGAAAAATATTAGAACCAAGTAGGAACAAGTTCGGGTCAAAACGGATAAGTTTGTGAAATTTGATAAGTGTCGAATGGGTGTTCATGGGCAGTTTACTTTCCTCCAATAAAACGAATCAAATGTTGATCTTAGAAGCTAAAACTTGGCATCCTAATTCTTTGGTGGGAGGACAAATAAGTGGAGCAAAAATACGTATATGCCGTGTTTCAATATTGGGAGAAAACGGGGCGTTTTGGAGTGCATGTGGGTCGACTTGAATATGTGTTAATAAAAGGGATTGGGCTTGTATTGGGCTGTGGTGAACAGTGGACGGGAATGGGGAGTTGGGCAGAGTATTTTAAGTCCATTAGCTAGTGTTTTGTGTAAAATTTGATTCCGTGATTCGCGTGTGAGCTCATCCCGTTATTTGGTGTATCATGTTTTATTGTGTTTTGAATTATTATAACGAAATAAACAGTTAAATAATATATTTCTCGTTAACAGATGTCAGAAAATAAATAATGTGTATTTTTCTGATAATTAAATCATAATTATTAAGACAGAAAATTACCATTTGTCACAGTCTCCCAACCTTATTTGAATGTCATCCCGACATTCACTTAGTGTTATCAGATGAAGATAAGAAAGATGGGGATATTTGTTCTTGAATTCATCTTTACGTTCCCTACGTGAATTCGAGTTTTTACCGAAAGTTTTAAAGATATTTTGGGTAACAGGAATGCGACTTTACTTAATGGATCCAAAGGCTATGAATAGTGAAAAATAACGGTCATGAACAGTAAAATCTAACGGCTATGAACCATGAAATGCAACGGCTATGAATATTAAAATCTAACGGTCGTGAATAGTGCTCCAACGGCTAGTTTTCCTTTATATATACCCCATTTTTATTTCCATTCTTTCACCAACCATATTTCTCGCATTTTTTTAATTCTCCCAAAATGCCGAGCCTAATTACTATTCTCGCGATCGTGTATGTCGTTTTTGTCGTCCTTTATTTGTCTTTCGTTTCGGACGATGATTATGAAGTTTTGGTCGGGATTTTGGGGTTCCTCATACCACTCGTGGTTCTCGCCATTTTTGTGGATAAGATATGGGGGCAATAGTCTTGCGTTAGGATTGTTAGAATAAGTCTTTGTGGTGTTCCTATGTAATCCTTGTAACATTAGCATTACCGATGCTAATTTTATCGTTATGTATTAATATTCGTGAATTCTAATAAAATTTACATTATTTGTGTTTTCTATATATCTTTGTGAATTGTTGTGATCCTCGAGTTCGTACTTAGGCCGGGTTTCTTTCATTGGGTTGATGGGTAATAGGTGTAGATATCTATAGTGGGTTGGCAATAGGAGCATTTTATTTTGTTATAAAACTCGCTTTTGAATGAAGATTGTTATTATAAATTTTAAAAAAATAACTGTTTCATTCATGACATGATTCTTCCTAAATTAGATATAGGTGATCAAGCTATGTATAATTGAGGACCAATGATGTGATGCTTGGCTTAGTCATAATTGAGGACCAATGATGTGATGCTTGGCTTAGTCATGGTGGGTATTATGTTTTCTCAAAAGTTTTAGATGGTGTTCAACGTGTTGTTTTTTGTGAAATAACAACCTAATTATGTTTTCAAGGTAACAAGAAAAATTTGGTTCGCACTACGGTGATGGGTTAGAAATTTCTAGGGTGGTAATAGGATAGCTTTGAAATAAATCCTAGTGTTTGTGTGAGAATCTTATAGGATGGTAATAGCCTATTGTTTGGTCAGGAATGTTATCAACCAGATTCCTAATGGGATAGTAGTGTATTGTTACGAAATGACTATGAATAGGGTAAATGGAATAGAAAATGTAATAGACGTAGGTTGTTATTATCATGAAAATAGTACAAGATAGAGATCTCGTAAGATAGAAAGATAGTTGTTACACTCCGGTTACTTCATCTTACCTAAGGTAAAGTCCAAAAGGAAATATAGCTCTAGAGGGTTTGAACTATGGTTTATTTATTACAACAGGGATTTCTTTTTCTGTTTAAGCATTGTTGTTGTCCACGTTTTCCTGGCAGCTGCTCTTGTAGTGCCCCTTCTTTCTGCACCCATAGCAGGTTACCTCTGCATTTCGATTATTCTCTAGTGTTGTTTGTGCTCCTGCGAGGGCTTTAGACCTGCAGTCTTTGGTTATGTGTCCTATCTTCTAATAGTTATGACACCTTCCAGCACACTGCCCCTTGTGGTGGTAGTTACAACAGTTACACAAGGGCATACTTCCCTGCGTAAACCTTCTCTTCTCCCCACCCAACAGTATAGACCTAGGCGCCCTTTTGTTGCTTGTTCTGGTTGTTGTTGTTATTGGGGTTTTTGTTATTTGTGGTCGGAGTTTCCTGACTAGTTGTTGGTGCCCTCTGAGCAGTAACATGAATGGGAGCTCTGTAGTTCTTGGTCATATGTCCGACCTTTCGACAATTTTGGCATTTCACAAAGCTTGGTCCGTTGTGATGAAGCTTACAACGATTGCACAAGGGTGATTTGCCAGCATAGACCTTCTGGTCACTGGGTCCAACAGAGTAAACCTTGGCGACCTCTTGTCGCTTGTTTGATAGATGGTTGGACCTCAAGCCATCTTCAAACTTCCTTTTGTTGTCAAGGCTCTTTGTTTCCTGATGTATTCCCCGGCCCATCAAAGCCATGCGGATTCCCGTCTCGATAGCCTCTGCGACTCGTTGGGCTATGAGTTGTTCCATGGCTGCTAAGTTTAGGTTCTGTCTCTCAGGTGATATGTTTCTTCAAAATAAGTAAAGGAGAGTAGGTAGTAGGGAAAATAGGCTCTAAGAGTAAATGTTTCGAGGAGACATGTTATAGAGTGATAGGTTAAAGTCACGTTCAGGTAGATGGGTGAATTCCTATACAATAGCAATAGAAGTGTTTCAAAGGGATAAAATTGAGTGGTCAAACTCAGAGTTGAATAGTAAGATTTTATAAGAGAAGACATAGTTTGTGACAAGTACGGTATGTATGTGTAAGTATATAGGAGATACTTATAGTATATAGTATATGGCAAAAGTATAAGCCATCAAATAAGTACATGTGTATATGCAAACAAAATAACACGTAAGTATATGTTAAGCAAGCTGAAACAATAAGTAGAGTAGCAAGTAAAGTTGCAAGTAAGGCAGGCTGGCACTGGCGGTCATAAGTTGAGTTTTTGTAAAAAGCGGTTATAGTCTAGGTTTTATGTGTACCCAGTTATCTATAACCTTAGCTCTGATACCAATCTGTAACACCCCCAAATCAGATTCGCAGCGGTAACAACATCTAGGGTGCTACTTAATTAGATCATAACACAAGTAATATAGAGAACGAATTTATCAAATCCGTTTGAAATACTTCATTAATTAATCATAAGTTTTACAAAATAGGAATGCGGAAAACAAGGCCCATTATTTAATATTAGTTGTCCCATAGTACAAAAACTTTGGTCATGAGTGTTATGTGTACACTCAAAAAGTGCGCCTATGCCCCTGCCAAGCGCTGCCTTGCTTCATCATATATCATACAATTAAACACCTGAGAAAAACATTCTAAAGTGTCAACACAATGGTTGGTAAGTTCATAGGTTTATATAAAGCAGTAAAGTTGGACCAATGAGTTTGAGAGTTTGCATAATGTTATACGAAAGTCTATTACGTTGTGCTAAGTTCCATGTTACCGAAGCTACGACAGTGTGCATGAAATGAGTCATGAAATAATAATAAAGCTTGGCAAGTGTTCTATCCCTAGACAC
The DNA here is from genome assembly GCA_021014915.2 of Artemisia tridentata subsp. tridentata. Taxonomy (NCBI): domain Eukaryota; kingdom Viridiplantae; phylum Streptophyta; class Magnoliopsida; order Asterales; family Asteraceae; genus Artemisia; species Artemisia tridentata. The sequence continues at coordinate 222,307,347 of CP139504.1, forward strand.
TGTAATTCGACATGGTATACATCCGCTTGTCCTATCTGGACTATTGAATCTCAACACAGATGGAGGTGTCACTCTCAATAGATCTATTTATATCACTCGTGCTTCCCAGCAGGAACTAACGGTACATGAGTATAGGCAAGTTTTTGATTTACAGTGTAACACCCCCTAAATTATGAGATAACAGCGAAGACTAATTGGGGTATTACTGTGAGGATCGAAGTCATAATCATAGAAAACGGCTCGAAATAGACGTTTTTAAAATATAGGTCCTTATTATTAATTCAGTTACAAAGGTTTCGCATCAGAGTGATGAAATCCTTAAAGGAAATATTGTTTTTAAACTGAATTACACGTTTTATTTTACACCATAATAAAGATAAGTCACAACCCGTTCCGTGCCCTCGCTGCTCCGCTAATTACCTGAGATAAACATGCTTAAAAGTCAACAAAATGTTGAGTAAAATCATAGAGTTTGAAATTTAATAATCAGTTCGATACACAAGTAGGATTGTATTGGGAATACAATCGGTTGAAAAATTGATATTGCAGTATATATATTGCCCTAAGTCTCATGACACGCAAACGTTAACAAAGTACCGTAAAACGGAGGAGTCACATCAAGTTAATGATGGATATATTGCCCTCGAGTAATAGGTGATTTGCCAATTCCTATTTTTCTCAAATATAATGCATCACGACTAATACGACTAGCAAAAAGCATTCCATCCAGTATTAGTGGGATAGGTCGTCAACCTCTAATAGATCTATTCACTATATTCGCGTTCACTTACTAGTGATTAATGGCTCATGATAAAGGGTCTTGTGGCAATAAGGTAACTTAAGCATATATCAAGTCAGGTAAGCATACATAAAATTACATGTGATCTGTTTATAGCATGTATCTCCCTCACGGAGTATAAAGTTGTTAAATAAGTAAAAGTGAGGCTATGACTCACCTTATGTGATACTGAGGATGGTGAAAAGTAAGTTCAGATGAGATTATGGTAACGGCTTCAAAATACAACCTGGATAAATGGGGAAGTCTAAGAATCTGACCGATACAAATGGTGGAAGTGATAACGAGAACGAATGACGATTTGATCGTTAGAGTGAGAGTGTGATGTGCTTAAAATGCTTACAATTCAAAAATAATATTACATATAATATTATCCTGTTTTTATGTCATTTAATCAAATAATAACATTTCCTCTAAAGTGGTAAAATGAAATGTGAAGTTAAATCGTTCAAAATATCGTTATATAAATATAACGTAACTTTAAATAATAAGTAGATGAAATATACAAAAATGCACGTGACTTGAATGGAAATCGTAAAATGGAAAATAAAATAAGAATGTCAAATATAATCTGTTGGTCCTTTTCCTTTTCCTGTTTTTACACTTTTTACCCTAACGGAGTTAGCGTTGCACCGTTAGTCCTTGGTTATATATAAGTTGCATTTATAGTCCACTACTTGTCCAAATTTACATTCTGAGCTTGGAATTAAATAATATAAAAATTTCTACCTTACAGTTTCTGTTTTTATAATTTCAGTCCCTATTTTAAACGATTGGCAGTTTTGGTCCTTTTAAGTGAATTCGAATTGCATTTTTAGTCCAAATGTGCAAAAAATGTTGGAAAATCTATACGAATCTTTCTGTGACTTTTATTTTTAAGTTTAATAAAGCTTATTTCAACAGCTTATATGGCAAAAGAGCTTATTTTTCATATGTTGGGCTTTTAACGAACCACTTTTAAGGCCCATTAGCGTTTTAAAAACCATAAGCTTTGAGACGAGTTGGGCTCATCCACAAGCTCATTTTTAACGTGCTATTTTCATATCAAAAGACCTAGATAAGCTAGCTTATCATGTTTGCTTAAAATAAGCTTAATGGGCTTAACAGCCCACCTCGCAATTTATTGACAGTTTCTGAAATGATTCTTGCGTTTCACTTTGATCGATTTTGAGGGTCTAGATGTGCTCGTTTTTACAAGTTGTTTATACGAAAGTTGTAGCTAGTAATGGTGTCTAATAGGTCGTGTAAAAACAAAGTATGGTTGTTAAGTCGAATTTTAAGATATACGATCGTTTTTAGGGCGACATGGAACGTATTTTTCAGAGTAAAACACTTAGAAAATTCCTAAGTGTTTCAGTTTTATTTTACGCTTGAGGTATGATGCAAATGATGTAGCGTAAATATAAATGTGAGATGGGTGTGATTCGTGACTACTAGGCCTTCCACAAGGGATGCTAGTCACTATTCGTGTGTTATATGAGATCGTGTACGTAAATAAATAAGTGAAATATATACGTTCGAGTGATGATTTATATATGATGCATGGTTATGAAATAACGTACGAGGTGAATTCAAAAGGGTTTGAGACAACTTACTACACCTCTAGGGTGGTAGAGATTCGTGTGAAAGTGAATGGAACACAAGGAAAATAAACCACGCTCGCTATACCACTTTATACGTTTATATATATGTAACCCGTTTCCTTCGACAAGATTCCAAACGATTCAAGGGGAACTTCTGGTCTTCCAGGGGAGATTTTGTGAGTGAGGGAGAGTTAAAATGAGAGTATGGAATGAATGATAGAAGGTGGTGAGCTAGGGATAGTTTTATAGAAATGTTATGTACACGTATGGACTCAAATGATTTCAAAACCCTATCAACTTGCTTCCACAGTGTAATGTCAGTGATTGAATGGTCTTAAAGATATATTTCTGACATGATAAGATCTTGGGAAGGAATGTGACTGAGTAGGTAAATCATATCTTGATTTTACAATTTGTATGTGTCGAATAGTAACTTAAAATGGTGCCAAATTGGTTTTAATCGTGTAACACTTATATATTGATGTTAAAACTGCTTCTTTATCACGACATTAGGCTAGAATAATTATTAGGAGTGCGTAGAAACGAGTTGGAGTCCAAACGGTTACTTATTGAATTTTTATTCATATCGGGTTAGGTTATGAACGAGGGAACACTTTGGCTTTTAAAAGCATATAAAAACTCGATATCAAAATCTGGAAATCGACACTATAATAGTATGGTGGGAGGTGAATGAGATGGTGTAAAAATATTCATAGGTCGCGTTTAGAAATGGAGTGAATGAGAGGCGTTTTGGAGAGGGGTTCGGATCGTATTTCACATGAAATAACAAAAAAAAAAATAGAGTTGGGCTTTTTTGGGCTGATGAACAGTAGAACGTGGGGTGGTGATTGGGCTGAGTTAATCTTGGCCCGATTAGTATTAAGTGTGTATCTAAGTGTGTAATTAAATTTCGTAATACGCGTTGAACTCGTCCCGTCATTTGGTGAATTATGTGATAACGTGATTACGTTAGAATAATATAATAAGAAAAAATTTCAAATTTCTTCGTAAAAATGGGAATCAGTAAACAGTAACTGAGGTTAATTATTGATTAACGATCATAATTACGATGAATTTTTACAGTGTATTACATACAATACTTAGGCTACACGTAATAGTTTCATCAAACAAAAGCATAGTTTAAATGGTCCAAAAAAATAAGCATGTTTCTCACCCCAATTAGTTTAAAACGAGTAATAAAGTATTAGTGGGGCTATGACTCACCCTGAGCGTAACCGGCAAAGTGAAAAGTATATTCAAGTAAGTTTATGGGAACGGCTCCAACACACGACCTGGAATATGGTAAAGTCTGAGAATTTGACTTAATAGGAATAGTGATTGTGCAAGTGAGTAACGGATAACGAATGATCGGTGATGTGAGTGTGATATGCTTAAAATGCTTAAAGTTCAAAAAAATATTATATATAATATTATCTTATTTTTATGTCATTTCAATCCAATAATATCGTTTCCTCGAAAGTGGTGAAACAAAACATTAAGTTAAATCGTTAAAAATCGTTATATATAAATATAACGTAACGTTATTTAAATACGTAACTGAAACTTAAATATGCACGTGACGTAACGGAAAATAGTAAAATGTAAAGTAGAAATAAAAAGGTCAAATAGATTATGTTGGTCCTTGTATTTTTCCTGTTTTTACATTTTATACCCTAACGGCGTTAGCGTTGCATCGTTAGTCCTTAGTGACCGGATCTAAACACACACGTTGTGTTGGGGATACTTTGAGTATATACTTGATAGCACGCGGAATTTACTACTAAGTACTTAGAAGATGTTTTGTATTTGGTGATTGAATGAATAAGACAATAAGAACAAATAAGAACACAAACGATATCAACCAAACAATCACTTCAATATATATCGAACGATTACAATATGAACGTGAAGCTCTTGATAATTCGTATGAAGGGATATTAGGTATTAGGTATTCTATATATCAAAACCCTAACTAAGGATCTCTTTTTATAATGCAAAGAGTCCTATACAAGTAAAACATCTAACCGTATCACTTTATACAAATAAGATATATACCATATCCTTTCTATATTTATCTTCACACGGTTTCACCTTGATCTCTTAAGCAGTCCTAACTTTTCTTCATCAGCAGTCCTAACTGTTCTTCCATCAGCAGTACTAACTGTTCTTGTATTCTTCAACCGTACTAACTGCTTAAGTTTAATTCCCAACAATCCTCCCCTAAACTTATGATTTCGATGCAAATCAATAAGTTTCTTGAATTAAACATCTGATTATGTTGATGGGGTGGATTCTTTCAAACACTTATCTTTAATCTCGAAACACTTGGGAATTTTCTTTACATATCGTATACTTTTTGGTCAACTCTTCAAAAATTGCCAAAATTAGTTTAATCCCATCAAGGAATTAATTCCTTATACCAACCCAGGAGTTAATTCCTCATATCAACCCCGCATTTAATGTCATTAAACCTTCATTAACTTTATAAAAAGCCTCAAATCATTCACACAAAATCTTCAACACAAATTTTCAACTTTCCAATCACAATGAATTCTTCCCCACCAAACATTATAGAGATTTCGTCCGATTCTTCATCTGACTCATCTTCTGGAGGATGGAGAAACTATTTTCCATCAAACTATTCTTCAACCTCAAGAAACAACCTTTCAAAGAAAAAGGTTGAAATAACCTCGTCTGAAGAACCTTCAACAGATGAACTTCCACCATATGTGAATGATTCATCCTCCTCTTCTGACTCATCTGATGATGATGATCTTCAAAATCTATCAGTCTTATTAACAAAAGAATTTGAAAAAGCTGCATCATCAATGAAGAGGATCCTTGTTCCTGAGAAGAAGCAAGATCCAAAACCAAGAACAGTAGTGTTGCCACTCCCTTGCAAGAAGGTGTCTGACGCCATGGGTAGCAGAGGAGTCCGCAGCAAAACCATGCCAGATATCCAACGAAAAGGAAAAGGGAAACTGAAGTAGTTGTGTTGTGTTTGTGTTGTGTTGGGTTTGTAGGTTTTGTTGTTTTTTCTTATGTGAAGCTCTTATGTAATGAATCCATCTTTAATGAATAAATTTTATGCACCTGTTTACAATCAATCTCTGACTTCTTAATTCCTCCCTTGAATTTCATAAGCATCGTTAACAGAAACTAGAACAAACTTTAATCCTCCCCTGTTTGAAAGAATCTGCACCATCAGATGAACTAGAACATATGACATCCAAGCTCAGCATCCAATAAGACAATTTGTACAAGTTACCATCAATTCAGTTGTTTAGTTTCAAACTGCTCTCAACACTTCCAGATGTATTACCTTCGGAGAGAGGTGTATCACAGAGCATAAACTCAGTAGGAACTAAGTTTGAACAATCAGTACAAACTGGTGAAGCCAACAGTCCAAACTGTTAACCCCAGCAGTACTAACTGTTAGCAAAAAGTTTTCAGAGATAAAATCAAATTGTAAGTTTAATGTGGATTCAAAAACAGTTTTGTCCACTTATAGTTTTTAGCAAACTATCAGCTATGAATGGATTTGACATGTCTTTACCAATAGCCATTTGCTATGGACTAGCCAACTCTTTACACTTAGATTTGGTGAGTTGATAACCAACCAGTTTTTGGTAAACTGTCAACCATAAACGGATTTGAGTAGTCTTTACCAGAAACCGTTTGATCTGGACTAGTTGATTCTTATGTTGGTTAGACATGGTGAATCAATTACCATTTGTTGTGTGACAAGCATTCACACTTGACAATCCAAACCACCATACTTTTCAAAGCACAATCCAAAGCAAAAAGCTTTTCTTAACCTGAAATGTTAGTCCAAAACCAAAGAAAACACAATACACAATATTCTCTTTTAACAGTTATCACAATTGACTAACAAATTCACAAGCAGTACTAAAAATTATTCAACAGTTCTAACTATACAAATAGCACAACTAGTAGTACAAAAACCAAAAACATTTAGACATTAATCTTTTGAAGGATTAAGCATTCCAATACCTGTTACCAAGTACTGAAATCTGCTTACATCAAAACCTTTTGTTAAGAGATCAGCAAAGTTGTCATCAGTGTGTATTTTAACAACTTGTATTAACTTCTTTTCAGCACAGTCTCTTATAAAATGATGTCTAATTTCAATATGTTTAGTTTTTGAATGTTGAACTGGATTCTTAATGATACACATTGTACTGCTATTGTCTATATGTATAATAGTATTTAAGAAATTGTATCCATAATCAAGCATCTGGTTTTGAATCCATAGAACTTGAGCACAACAACTTGCAGCTGCCACATATTCTGCTTCAGTAGTAGATGTGGCCACCATAGTCTGCTTCTTACACTGCCAAGAGATTAATCTTCGACCTAAGAACTGACAACAACCTGTTGTAGACTTTCTATCCATGCTAGCACCAGCATAATCAGAATCAGAGAATGCCACTAAATCAAATGCAGACTCTTTAGGATACCATAGCCCCAAGTTAGGCTGACCTTTAAGGTATCTGAAGATTCTCTTTACTGCTGTGAGATGAGACACTTTAGGATTTACTTGGAATCTTGCACAGGCACAAACAGCAAACATAATGTCAGGCCTAGATGATGTAAGGTACATCAGAGACCCAATCATAGATCTATACATGTGCACATCCACATCTTCACCACTGTGTGTAACACCCCCTAATTTGGTTTGTGGCAGCGGAAACAGTAATTAGGGTGTTACGGTGAGGACCGAGGTTTAAATTTCAGAAAACAGCCCGGAAGGGGCGTTTTGAAAGTTATATGTCATTCAAAATGATATTCTTGGTACAAAAGTGAAATATTTGATTTGAAAATCCATAAAAAGATGTGTTAATTTAAAAGGAATGACATATTTGATTTTACACCATTTAAGTTATCAGAGTAAAAGATGCCCGCTCCGTGTCTTGTCCTGCTCCGTTAATTACCTGAGATAAACATGCTTAAAATGTCAACACAATGGTTGGTGAGTTCGTGGAGTTTATAGAAAATAACTTTCTTTGAAAGGTGTATAATGATTGTCGAAATAAATAGTAGTTCTTCATTAAATAACAAGCCGTGTTGAATAAAATTCACAAATAATTCATGTATGATCTCGAGCGATCATAAGTTTCAAGTTATGATGAAAATGAGCTAAGTTGTTATATGCTCGACATGATAAGATGGATTAACTTTTGGAAGTAACGATATACTAAGCCTTTTTAGTTGTCTCTAATAGAATTCTCAATTAAGTCATATATGATAACAGTTAAAGTTCAAGTACGGGATTCATAATCATAACACGTAGTGAAGTAATAGACTAAAGTCTGAAATCTATCAGTGAAAAGTGGTGGTCTTCTAATACAGCTGTATCCTAGGATATATATATGAAACATTCATATATAAAGTTATATTGCCTTAAGCCTCATGACACGCAAAACGTTAACAGAGTACCGTAAAACGGAGTGTTCACCAAATTAATGACGAAAGTTTATGCCCTCGTGTAATAGGTGATTTGCCACTTCCTATTTTTCTCAAATATAGCGCATCGCGACTAATACGACTAGCGATTAAGCATTCCGTCCTAGTATTAGTGGGATAGGTTGTCAGTCCTCCAACAGGTTTCGAAGCTGTTGCTATATTCGCGCTCACCGCAGTGATTAATGGCTCATGATAAAGGGTCTTTTTGGCAATAAGGTGTGCTTAGGCAATATAGGTCTAAAGGTTCATAAAATACACGCATTCTGATCTTGGCAATTATTTCCAGTGGAATATAGAAATATTAAAATAAGTAACAGTTCATTCATTTGTCACATGAATGCATACAGTAAGCCTCAGTATCATGTTACATCAAGTAGTTCAGAGATGTTATATTTCAAGTTCCGTGTTTAAGCTAAACAGACAATTTGCACATATAATGAGCATGTATTCCTTTCAAGTATAATTCAAATAGGTAAAGCGTAGTTGATAGTTTTGAGCAATTCATGAGAGTTTTCAAGTAATATAAAACAGTTAAAGCATGTATCTCCCCCAAAAGAGTTATTAAAAACAAGTGTGAAAAGTAGGGGCCACGACTCACCTGGAGCGTATCCGGCAAGACGAAATTATAAGAGCAAGTAAACGATCACGAAAACTTCTTCAATACGAGACCTGAGTATAAGCGAAGTCTAAGAGTCTAACTTACGACTAATAACGAATGTGGAAAGGATGAATCGTATGTCGATTTGATCAGTGATGTGAGTGTGTGATATGCTTAAAATGCCTCAAGTTAAAAATATGATATATCTAAATTTTTATCTTGATTCTTATCTTAATCGACCCAAAATATTACCTTCACGAAATATGCTGAAATAATATGCAAGTGAAGCCACTAATATTTCTAATAGCGAAACCTTAAATAATGCACACTAAAATGTAACATGCATATGAAATGAAGGGTGCAAAATGTAAAATAAACTAAGAATGTCAAGTGAAATTAAATAGGTTCTTGTCCTTTTCAGATTTTATCCCTCTTAGTCTAACTGTGGTTGCGTTACGTCGTTAGTCCTCGGTTAAGTCCAAAGTCCATAATAGTCCAAAATTTGTCCATATGTCCATATAAGGCTTGAAGTTCCAAGGTATGTAAATTTAAGTCCTTTATAATCTGTTTTAGCAGTTTCAGTCCATGGGTTACACGGTTTGGCAGTTTTGGTCCTTCCGGTTAACTCGCGTTACATTTTTAGTCCTTTTTGCATAAAAATGACGGGAAAAATATTCTGAAAATTTCTATAACTTCATTAAGTTTATTTTAACTTATTCTAAGTGCTTATTCTGAAAAAGAGCTTATTTTCATATCAATGGGCCAATTAACGAATTTAACTTAAGCCTATTTAATATTTTAGAGGCGAGGGCATGTAAAATTGTTTTGGGCCTGTCATCGGATTATTTTTGTGATTCTGAAAATATATTTCATGGGCCCACTGGACCGGTTACACACAAAATCTTATTGGGCTCGATTTCTAGCCCAACTAATCTTTAATGTATTTGGGAAAACTTATGAAATTTAAGTCTAGTATTACCGGTATAATTTGGAAGGTTTTGACTGTCTAAATGAGCTTATGAGGACAAACTTAAAATATGAAACAATTAGTTTGTTAGGCGGTCATTCGATCCATGTGAAAACATCTAAGCTTTATATTTAAAATGTCGACGTTATAATTATATTTTGTAGCCGGGTCGTATAGTTTATCTTGGGAAAATACTAGTCTATATTCTCTAAGTGTGTAGACAGTTGTGTTCATATATGTGGTCGATATACTTTTGATGATTTTAAGGGTCGAAGTATTATTATTATTACAAGTTGTTAAACTAAGAGATGAAGCTTGTTGCGTTGTTTAATAAGTTGGGTAAAAATAACGTATGATTAATAAGTCAATTCGTGAGATATGAGGTCGTGTTTGGAGCTACTTGGGGGCTGTTTATGTATACCAAGTTTTGAGATATTTCTAAGTGTTTTACCATTTTGGTTATATGCAAGAGTTATGCCATGCAATTTTTATAAGAATTGTGTGAGTGGTGGATAAATCTTCACAAGATAGGCGCTCGACTTTTTACACAATTCACAGTAAGTTTATGCACGTGATATGTTCCAGTAGAGATGTACTATACGTTCGAATGAATGGATGCATGCATGCTATTTAAACACAAGAACCGTATGAGGTGATGTTTAAGACTCCACAAAGTGAGTTTAACAGTATATGTATATGCTTCAACATATAATGCTGTGTTTTCAACATAATAGATTACTATACGTTCGAGTATAAAATGAATATGCATGCGTGATATATTAAACATGTACTAGTAGTTTTTAGGTGTGAGTAATTTCTATCTTGTTCACAGTGAGGGTTGTGAATTTTATATAGTTTAACCAGTTAATGTATACGTTCGATGGTAAATGAAATGTGCATGTGACTCGTATACGTGCTATGCGGAATGTGAGAAGTGATACTAAGAGAGGGTTAAGATACTTACTACACCTCTAGAAAGGTGGTGGAGACTTGTGTGGAAGTCGACTGAAACACAAAGATGGGCAGAAACCTTGCTAGCTAGATTCGAGCTATATTCCTACGCATGTTCTTTTCTGGAAAGGTTCGAGTCTTCGAGGAAAGGGCTACTGGGAATTTATGGTTGTTTCCTGGGTTGGGACAAAGTGGTTGGGCATTCCAAAGTGACTGAGGAGAGCGAAAGAAAGATGAAACAAGTGGTGAGAATGGCCGAATGGAGGGTGGGTTTTATAGAAAGATTCAATCACGTTTTTGTGGACTATAAGACTCCATCCTCAATGATTGAGAGTTACTGTAGTGTATGGGACACCTAGGCTAGTTCTACCGACATAATAAGACACTTGATGGATGTGAAACGTGGATAGTTTCTATCTTTGTTTTGGTATTGTGCATGTACTTGGTTTGTATATTATGGTACTTCAAGATTTGAAACTAGTAAGTCTAATCCACTCACTGCTGTCTTAGTTACTTTTTAAACATACTCATATGTTGGAAATAGCATTAGGGAAATGTAGGAAAAGTCGACTCTCAAACAGTCGTGTTTTGGAGAGGTTTGTTTATATGCATGGGAAATTTTTGGGACGAACAAATGAGCTTTCAAGGTCATCGAAATGCTTGCTGTCTAAGTGAGAGATTTGGCATGCATGAAGTCTCGTGGGTTGAGAGTAAGATGGTGCAAAATTTTGTGTAGATAGCATTTGATATTTAAGCGCACGTAGTGCGTTTTGTAGATGATTAACTGATCGGATTGTATGGAATAACAAGGAAAGGAATTTCCTTTGGGAGTTGGGCTTAGCTCGTGTGGTGATGGTGGGCTGTTTGTGGTAAAATGGTGATGGGCTTTGATCCGTGTAGTTTGCTTGGTTTACATTAGTGAAATGTGATATTTGTAATTATGTTATAGTTATATTGGTTTTAACTAATATTTGTAAATGGTGTAAATGGTAACTTGTGATCTATTAGTTATTGCGAAGTAAATATGTTTCATTAAGTAAGTCGAGAACTAGTGCCGATATTTGTTACTCATTACGATGTTGAGTTGTGGTGTAAATAAAATAGTCGGAAAAAAAATTTAAATTCCCCCGTAAAAATGGGTTTGGTTAAACGGTAAGTCGAGGTTATTATTAATTAACAAAGATTGTCATAACGGATTTTTGTAGGATCTTACACTGTGATCCTTTAATAACAAATGTGTCTCCTTGTCAACTGGTGTGCTAGCAACCTTGGCATCTGTGAATTGAAATTTCCTTAATATTTCACCAACATATTTATCCTGAGAGATAAATATACCATCTGGCTTTTGCTGTACTTGAAGACCTAGAAAGAAGGTAAGCTCTCCCATAGAACTCATCTGAAATTGGTCTTTCATCAGCTTTTCAAACTCCTTACACATCTGTTTCTTTGTAGAACCAAAAATGATGTCATCTACATAGACTTGTACCAGTATAATATCACCATTGTTCTTTTTAATAAAGAGAGTTTGATCAATTTTTCCTCTATGAAACCCATTCTTCAGAAGATATTTAGCAAGAGTTTCATACCAAGCTCTTAGAGCCTGATGCAATCCATATAGAGCTTTCACCACCTTATAAACCTTGTCAAGATGCTCTGGGTCTATAAAACCTGGAGGTTGTGAAACATAAACCTCTTCATCAATAGTACCATACAAAAAGACACTTTTCACATCCATTTGATAGACCATAAATCCCATAAATGAAGCATAAGCAAGAAATAATCTTATTGCTTCAATCCTGGCAACTGGAGCAAAAACTTCCTTATAATCTATACCCTCTTCCTGAGTATAGCCTTGAGCAACCAATCTTGCTTTGTTCTTTATCACAATGCCCCTCTCATCCTTCTTGTTCCTGAATACCCACTTTGTACCAATCACTCTCATTCCCTTTGGTAGATCAACCAGAACCCAAACATTCTGAATTTTGAATTGAAGTAGCTCTTCTTGCATAGCTTCAACCCAACTTGATTCTTCTAAAGCCTTTAGCACATTCTTGGGTTCAATCTGAGATAGAAAACATACAAACATACACTCATGCTCATCTTCATGATGTTTCTCCTCATATACCACACTGAGAAATCCATGATGATCTGGGTCTTGTATTTGCCTTCTGGTCTTGACTCCAGATTGTACATCTCCTATGATATTGGTAAGTGGATGATTCCTATGTACAATAGTATGGGGAGTAGAAGGAGCTGCATAGCTGGTAGGCATGTTTTGCAGACCATCTCCAAAGAAATCAAACTCATCAACTTGAGAAGCAGTATCAACTGATGAATCAAGATGAGGTTGACTTGGTCCAGCAGCATCACTATTTTGCTCAGCAGTTGGAACTTGTGGCTGAGCAGTACTAACTCCATTTGTACTGCTCGTTGGATCTTCAGCTTCTTTACCATTCTGACCACTGGTTTCAGCAACATCTTTCTCTTTGTCTACACCACTTGATGAAGGAATATCATCTTTCTTTGTAGAAGACTCATTCACAGGACTTTCTTCCATGACTGGTATGAAAATGCAATCATCATCTTCCTCCTCTGAACCTGCATCATGGTTAGTATTTGTACCTGTAACAGGCACATAATTCATGGAATCTGAAAGACTGTCAATATCAAAGATCCAATCTGGACCTACACCTGCAACATTTGGTTTATTTTCCAAAAATTCTATGTGCAGATTTTCTTCTACATGCTTGGTGCTTGTATTGTACACCCTAAAAGCCTTACTATGCAGAGAATAACCAACAAAGAAACCTTCCTCAGATTTCCCATCAAACTTTCCTAGTTGGTCTTTGGTATTAAGGATAGTAACATGACAACCAAAAGGTCTCATGAAGCTTAAAGCAGGGGTTCTACCTCTAAGAAGCTCATAAGCAGTCTTATTGTGAGGTTGCACAACTAAAACCCTATTCAATACATAACAAGCAGTGTTAACTGCTTCAGCCCAAAATGAAACTGGTAGCTTAGAGTCAGCTAACATTGTCCTAGCAGCCTCTATAAGAGTCCTATTCTTTCTCTCAGCTACACCATTTTGCTGTGGGGTTCTAGCTACACTAAACTCCCTCTTAATACCTTTTTCTCTGCAAAAATCATCCGTCACCCTATTCTTAAATTCAGTCCCATTGTCACATCTGATTATTTTAACTTTCTTATCAACTAGGTTTTCTACTTCAACAATAAAGGTCTTAAGGATTTCACTTGTCTCATCCTTAGTTTTCATAAAGAATACCCAAGAAAACCTACTATAATCATCAGTGACAACAAGGTAGTATCTCTTAAAGTTCAAGCTATTCACAGAAGTAGGACCAAAAAAGTCCATATGCAACATATATAAAGCTTGAGAAATAGAGTTCTGGGTCTTTGGCTTACATGAGGCTCTGTGTTGCTTACCTTTAAGGCAAGAAACACAGGTTTGGTCATTGAGAAAAGTTTTGTTTGGTAAACCTCTTACCAACCCATTTTTAGCAATATTGTTAATGGTTTTAAAATTAACATGACCAAGCCTCCTGTGCCACAACATTGATTCTTCCAATGTGGCTTTTGCAACAAGACAAGTAAGTCCAACCTTAGGAACTAGTTTATTCATCTCAACACTGTATGTATTATCCTTTCTAGGGATTTTAAGCAATACTTGACTTTCATCAGGTATCTTGAAATCAGGAGAAAGTATAAGACAATCAGTATTAGTAAATAAAACTTTGTTCTGTTTATCACAAATTTGTGATACACTGAAAAGTTTGTACTTAAGTTCTGGTACATAATACACATTTTCAAAATCAAGGTTACCAGTTTTAATTACCCCTTTACCAGTAATCCTTCCTCCAACACCACCACCAAATACAACTGGTCCTCCATCCAGAGCAATAAAGTCTGAAAGATATGACATGTTTCCTGTCATGTGCCTTGAACATTCACTGTCTGAATATCCTCTATCTTCTTTACCATTTGAGGGATGTTCCTGCACACAAAATAAAGGTGTTAGTTTCTTTTGGGGATCCAAACCATCACTGGTTTGGATCTGCCTTGTGCATCAAGATGAGAAAACTTGTTGAAGGTCTTTGATGCACCATTGGGTTTGGTAGAATGTTTAACCCAATGTGCTGAGGCCTTGACAGCATTGCCCCTTTTTCCCTTAACATTTAAGTGCCTAGCAGTAGGATTTGCTGGTCTAGCAGTTGGAACTGCTGACCTAGCAGTTGGAACTGCTTGTTTAATCTTAGGCACCCACTTCTGATTAGTCATTACTGTCTTTTGATAAAAATGCCTTTTAACTGTTTGTGCATGATTTGAAAATTGTTTTGCACTAGAAACAGTTTGCTTGTTATTAAACCACTTATTTTGACTAGCAGTTGAAACTGTTTTGATGTCAGTCTTTAACATAACAGCTTTAGGTGACATCTTATGATTTGCATTAGGGTTTGTCAATCTAGTTGGACTATTTTGAGTTACCCTAGCATTGTTATTCCTGTTCACCCTTGCATTCTCAAAAACCCTCTTTTTTCATGGGTTAGAATCACAATAAGCAGCCATATGATCAAAACTTCCACAAACAAAACATACTTTTCTAATCATTGCAAACTTATCATCCAATTTCTTAGATTTTGAGTGATTCCAGTTCCTTTGACTACTCTCAGAACTTGATGATCTGTTCTTAGTTCTATACATCTCAGCATATCGAACACTTTTCCTAACGGGTTTTATGTTTTCAGTCTTAACCACTTTAGGAGCATGTTTAACTTCTACCTTAACAACATTAGATTTATCCTTAACCTTTGCATCCTCATCATCAGATGTCCAATCCTCAATAGTTGGTGCATCTGAGTTCCTATCAGAGGACATCTATTCCTCAGAAAGAGATTTATCACTAGCACTCACAAAAGAATCTTCTGCCTTAACAAATTTAACAGGATTCTCACTAACCTTAACACCATATCCAGGAAAATCCATATCCTTAAACTCTTCTAAACCTGTATGAGCTAAATTAATTCCTGGTGGAGCAAACATTCTTCTAAAAGGGGGTGCAACTGACTTATAACCTAAACCAGATTTAGCTTTGTTAAGTATTTGACTCTCTACAATCTTCTTAACTCCGTTTGAAGTATATTCAAGAGTATCTACACTTAACTGGATGTTTTCTTTTTCCTTTTTAAGCTTTTCTAGTTCATATACAAGTCCACTCATTTTATTATCTTTTATTTGCAATTCCCTCTTTAAAATACCTATCTCATCAGAAAAGTTTGACTCATTCTATTTATAAAACACAATTTGTTCTTCCAAAACAGCTAGTCCTCTTTTATGATTTGACAGACTAAAACTTACTTGATTAAATTCAACTCTAAGATCATCATACTGTTTCTTAACATTTTCATAATCTTTTAAAGCATGACAAGAGTTTGAACTTTTTTCAAGTATATGTACCTCAGAGTCTGAGAAAGCCATCAAACCCAAGTTAGCTGGTTCCTCTTCTTCCTCCATGAAGCTCCAATCAAATCCAGCTCCATCTACAGCTACCATAGCCTTGGAAGAAGGCTTTTCAACATTAACTGTTCTCCTTGTCCCTTGCTGATTCTTAAACCCTTGACCCTGGTTGCTTTGTTGTCTTGGACCTCTACATTCCCTGGCAAAGTGCCCCATCTTGTGACAATTAAAGCATTCCACCTTAGACTTATCATACCCAGCAACATCTCTTCCATTGAAGGTAATCTTATTCCCAGTCCTTTGGTAATACTTTTTAGCCCTGATGCTTATCAAAGCCAACTGCCACTTTAAATCCATAGCTTCCAAATCATCTTCAGCAATTTGAAGAAGATCTTCATTAAAGATCTTAGACCCACCAGACTGTTCCGACACAAATGCATATATGGTCACTTCAGTCAATCCAGCAGTACTAGTTTTTACACTAGCAGTGCTAACTGTTGGTATAGCAGTACCAACTGCTTCTTCATCTTCATGATTCGAACTGTTTGAAAAAGATACAAAAGCCGTATTCCCTGAACTGGAACTGGTGCTACCACTCTTCTTGACCTTCTGCTCAACAATCTTAAGATTGTTGTAAAGCTCATTCATTGTCATTTTCTCCAGCTCTGGTTTATTGCTCCAAACCACAACATAAGTGTTCCATTCAGCAGGTAAACTATTTAGAAACTTCATGTTGAGGTCTTCCTGAGGTATCACAATCTTCAACACAGTAAGTTGACTGATGATCTTTTGAAGCCTATTAAATATATGGTCCAAAGTTTCATTACTTGATGCAGTGAAGTTCTCATAACTTTGCTTAAGTAGGGTTTTCTATGCCTTCTTGGTAGCTTCAATGCCACCAAATCTTTCCACCACTGCTTCAAAAAGAGTTTTATCCGACTCGTAATGGCTAAAATTCAGCACTTGATCATTAGGAATTGCCATTAGTAACAAATTCCTAGCCTTCTGATCATTCTTCTTTTTGATTCTCTCCTCATTTGTAACTGGCTCAGTGTTAAGCTTTGTGATCTTGGAACCATCAGCACGTGTTTCTTCAACAGGAATTGGTTTGAAGTAATCACCATTGATAATGATATCCCATAATGCATAGTCTTGCACCATGAAATATTGCTCTATTCTGAGCCGCCATAAATCGTATTCATTCTGTTTCAGCATGGGGATTTTAGCAAGGATTTAGGTTTGAGGTGTCTCCATGTCCATCTTCTTGGTTGCTAGTGAGTAAATACTTCTGGTTCTTCTAAACTCAAAGTATCAGAAACCTGGCTCTGATACCACTTGATCGGATCTAAACACACACGTTGTGTTGGGGATACTTTGAGTATATACTTGATAGCACGCGGAATTTACTACTAAGTACTTAGAAGATGTTTTGTATTTGGTGATTGAATGAATAAGACAATAAGAACAAATAAGAACACAAACGATATCAACCAAAAAATCACTTCAATATATATCGAACGATTACAATATGAAAGTGAAGCTCTTGATAATTCGTATGAAGGGATATTAGGTATTAGGTGTTCTATATATCAAAACCCTAACTAAGGATCTCTTTTTATAATGCAAAGAGTCCTATACAAGTAAAACATCTAACCGTATCACTCTATACAAATAAGATATATACCATATCCTTTCTATATTTATCTTCACACGGTTTCACCTTGATCTCTTAAGAAGTCCTAACTTTTCTTCATCAGCAGTCCTAACTGTTCTTCAATCAGGAGTACTAACTGTTCTTGTATTCTTCAACCGTACTAACTGCTTAAGTTTAATTCCCAACACTTAGTTAAATATAAATTGCATTTTTAGTCCACTACTTGTCCAAAATAACATTCTGAGCTTGGAATATAATATAATATTAGTTTCTACCTTAAAGTTTCTGTTTTGACAGTTCTAGTCCTTGTTTTACACAGTTGGCAGTTTTAGTCCCTCTAAGTGAAACTATTTGTAATTTTAGTCCAAAAGTCACAAAATGATGGGGAAAAATAATCCGAAAGTCTCAGAAGCTTATTAAAGCTTATCCAAGTTAAAATCAACTGCTTCTTAGCTAAAATAGCTTATTTCTCTATTATTGGGCTTTAACGAATTAAATCAAAGGCTCATTAACGTTTAACGATCCGTGGGCTTTGAGGCAAGTTGGGCTTATCCTTGGGCTTGTTTTTAATGTCCTAAAATCATATCCAAAGTGCTTATACGTACAGCTTATTTAGATTGCTTAAAAATGGCTAAGTGGGCTTAGTAGACCAAAACGGATTTAATTAACTATTTTACCAAAATGTGTTACGCGATTTACTTTGGCCATTTTAGAAGGCTTTCTAGTGCTCATCTTGGTAAACTATAAACATGAATTTATTAGCTAGTAGTATGAAGAATTAGGTCGAGCAAAAATATCCATATGTTGTGAAGTCGAGTTTTGATTTACAAGGTCTTTTTGGTGGTGACTTGGGACAGATTCCATATTTTAAAGACTTAGTAAATTTATTGAAATGTATAATTTTATACGTGTGAACCATGATACAAATGAGGTCGAAATATGTATGTAGCAATGAAATTGAGTGAGTTTCAAGGTTCCTAGGCCTTCCACAAGGGAGGCTAACCTTGTTTCGTGTTCTAAATATAAACGAGTACGTAAATAAAGAGTAAAAACAAATGCGTTCGAGTATAATGAATATATGTTGCATGGTGATATAAAAATGTGAGAAATGAGATTGAGATAGGATGAGATGACTTACTACACCTCTAGGGTGGTAAAGGGACGTGTGAGAAAGACTAGGACACAAGGAAAATGATCCACAACTCGCTATAACCAATATACGATTTATATTAAATCCTAGCTCTTTCGAATTAGCTTGAAATGGAGTTGTTATTGCTTCTGATCGCCTAGTGATTTCTTTGAGGGTGAGAGAGACTTGTAGAAGTGATAGTGAGTGAATTGTAAAAGGTGGTGAACTAGGGAAGGTGCATACGTATTATATATAATTCGTATAGTGTTATATTGAATTTTAAATCAACACCACTTGTCCTTACTGTACATGGCAGGGAGTGTGTAAGGAAAGGTGGATTTTAAGGGGGAATTACTAACATAGAGGACCTTAAGAATGTTTGTGAGTGAGGGAAAAGATTATGTGTCAATTTTGTGTAGTATATGTCGACTAGGTTTATTTTTACGTACAAACATTGGTTCAAGCGTGTAACATTGGTTTATAGTAGAATAATTACACTCAATAACACATATATAAGTTAAGAAAAATATTAGAACCAAGTAGGAACAAGTTCGGGTCAAAACGGATAAGTTTGTGAAATTTGATATGTGTCGAATGGGTGTTCATGGGCAGTTTACTTTGCTCAAATAAAACGAATCAAATGTTGATCTTAGAAGCTAAAACTTGGCATCCTAATTCTTTGGTGGGAAGACAAATAAATGGTGCAAAAATACGTATATGTCGTGTTTCAATATTGGGAGAAAACGGGTCATTTTGGAGTGCATGTGGGTCGACTTGAATACGTGTTAATAAAAGGGATTGGGCTTGTGTTGGGTTGTGGTGAACAGTGGACGGGAATGGGGAGTTGGGATGAGTATTTTAAGTCTATTAGCTAGTGTTTTGTGTAAAATTTGATTCCGTGATTCGCGTGTGAGCTCGTCCCGTTATTTGGTGTATCATGTTTTAATGTGTTTTGAATTATTATAACGAAATAAACAGTTAAATAATATACTTCTCGTTAACAGATGTCAGAAAATAAATAATGTGTATTTTTCTGATAATCAAATCATAATTATTAAGACAGAAAATTACCATTTGTCACAATTTGTTTTTTCACTAGTTAACCACAATTAATTACGGCTAATTCAATAAGTGTTCCAAATTAAATTTTCAAGCATAATTTCCACCATTTCACCACTTGAGCCAAAATTTTATGCTTTTCAAAACCCCAATAGTTTTGTATTTTTATTTTAGCCGATCCATATATATAACCATAAAAATGTATATATTGTCTTAAACTCGCGTAATTAACACTAATCACATTTGTATCATCAAACTAGTACCACAAGCAACAAGATTTACCACACAAGCAAGAAATACTCTAATTTGTATAATGACATCAAAAAAATTTGAGCACATATATATATATATATATATATATATATATATATATATATATATATATATATATATATATATATATATATTATATATATATAATCGAGCCCTAACTTTTTCATTTTAACAAAATATACACATTTAACACTTGGTTACATCAAATGAACATGAAATCAACAAGATTAGAAAAGTTTTGATGTTTCCTTACAATGCTTATGTTTGTACGTGAGCTAGGATGACCAAGAGTGACCCAAATTGCACCAAATTTACCCAAAACACGTTCTAATTAACCCGAAACTCTTGAATGTACACCCCAATTAACTTGAACTTCAAAGAATTTTTGTGGATCTTGATTTGTTAGTGTGAGCCGTGAGTTTTGAAGTTGAAAATGATCTAGGAAGTTTTTGAGAGTGAATAAGGATAAGAATTTTTGGTTTGAGTATCATTTAGGGTAATAACACAATATTTATAAGGTAAATATTGGTTAGTGCTCAAATTTTGTCCTATAGTGGGTGAGTAAAGATATGGCCGGGTATGGACAAGAGAGAGGGGGAGGGAAAATTATTTTTACTCCTCGTTGGTGTATCGTGTGTCGATTTAAGCTTAAATGTTACCGTAAAGTTCCGGTTTGACGTTTTTGGACACGTATAAGTAAAATAAAGTTTTTATTCACGTTTTTGTCAGAAATGTAATAAAATATTATTACTGACTCAAAAATATATTTATTTGACTGCTACCATATATATTGTGCTGTCGGTACGCGTGTGCGGTTGCTTTTCAGTAAAATGTGAGAAAGCTCTCAGTTAATTATGAAACTTGTCAGTAACTATCAGGAATGAAATAATTTATGTTTACTGACAAAAAAATACTTTTTTTGTAGTGACTTTAAGCTACAGTATGCGGAACAGCTCCCAAAAATGCTCAAAAATACTCAGAAACATGCAAACGCGCATAGAAATGCTCAGCTTAAAAATAATAAATACTCATTTATTATTAATTAACAACGTGAAAATTACCATTTGTCACAGTCTCCCCAGCTAATCGGGAAATCCATCCCGGATTTCAATTTACGTTACTCGTTGGGTTCGAAAAGAGATGAGGATATTTTCGCTTGATTTCATCCTCTCGCTCCCAGGTGTACTCGGGGCCTCTGCGAGAGTTCCAACGGACCTTCACAATTGGGATACGACTCTGCTTTAGCCGTTTAACTTCCCGGTCCATGATTTCAATCGGCTCCTCGATGAAATTCAGTTTCTCGTCAAGCTGAATCTCATCCAAAGGAATGACGACGTTATCATCAGATAAGCACTTTTTCAAGTTGCTGACATGAAAAACATCATGCACAGCGCTGAGCTCAGACGGCAGTTCGAGTCGGTGGGCTACCGGCCCAATCCTGGCAATAATTTTGAAAGGTCCAATATAGCGAGGGTTCAGCTTACCACACTTACCAAATCTTATCACGCCTTTCCATGGCGAGATCTTTAACTGTTGGGAATTAAACCTAACAGTTAGTACTGACAAGCTTGAAGTTTGTACTGATGGAAGATAACACTAACAGTACTAAGTCAGTTAGTACTGCCAGTACAAGAAGTTAGTACTGCTTATGTTTTGTAAACGTGTAATAGGATAAGTATAGAAAAGATTTAGTGAATATCCTATATAATTAGAGTTATAGCTATCTTGTACAAGAATCCTTGGTCTATAAAAGGATATCCTAGGTTAAGTTATACGTATCTCTCTTGTTAAGATTCAAGGTTGTAAACCCTAGTGATATTGAAGATCACTCGTATTATTATTAATAATATTGAATCGTTGGAAGTAAAACATTGTCTTCATTGTTCATACACTTACAATTCACTGTTCCATTAACCACATCACAATACATACAAATATCTTCTAAGTGCTTTGTAGTAAATTCCGCGTGCTACTTAGCATATACTCAAAGTATCTTCAACACAAGGTGTGTGTTTAGATCCGGTCAAGTGGTATCAGAGATAGGTTCTGATACTTTGAATTAGAAGATCCAAGAAGAACTGTTTTTCAAGAAGTTATGGACATGGAAACATCTCAAACCAATTTTGCTGCTAAGTTACCAATGCTCAAACCTAATGAGTTCGATATGTGGAGATTAAGAATTGAGCAATTCTTCCAGGTGCAGGATTATGCACTCTGGGAAATCATAGAAGATGGTAACTCCTTTAAGCCCACAACCACTACAACTGTAGTTGAGGGTAGGACTGAAACAAAGGTGCAGACAAAGCCAGTGACTACTGAAGAGAAGGCTCAGTACAAGAATGATCTTAAGGCAATGAGCTTGCTGCTATTGACCAAACCTAATGATCAACTTTTGAACTTCAGCAAGTTTAAGTGTGCCAAGACACTTTTTGATGCTATTGTTGCTAGATATGGTGGGAATGAAGCCACCAAGAAAACACAGAAGACCCTTCTCAAGCAACAATTTGAGAACTTCTCAGCTACAAGCAATGAATCACTGGATCATATGTTCAATAGACTTCAAAAGCTAGTGAGTCAACTTGCTATTCTTGGAATTGAGATACCTCAGGAAGATCTGAACTCCAAATTCCTAAGAAGTCTACCATCAGAATAGGCTATGCATGTAGTTGTCTGGAAGAACAAGCCAGACATAGATACTATGATTCTGATGGATCTATATAGCAACTTCAAGATAGTGGAGCATGATGTGAAGAAGACTACTGGAACAAGCTCAAGCTCAAGCTCTGGGAATTTGACCTTTGTGTCAACTCCCAGTACCTCAAGTCCAGTGGAAGAAGTACAAGTTGTTGGAGCAGTTGGTACTGCTAGTTCAAATATTGGTACTGCTAGTACTTCAAGCAGTACTAATGGCCTTTTGGATAATAATATCTATTGTGCTTTCCTGACTACCCAGCACAATAGAACTATGTTGACTCATGAAGACCTTCAAGAGATCAATGATGATGATATTGAAGAGATGGACATCAAGTGGCAACTCTCTCTTCTTAGCATGAGGGCTAAGAGATTTTTGAAGAGGACAGGCAAGAAGATAATCATAAACAGCAATGATGTTGCTAGTTATGACAAGTCAAAGATAGAATGCTACAATTGCCATAAGATGGGTCACTTTTCTAGGGAGTGTAGAAGGCCAAGACAACAAGATGGAAAGAACAGAAGCTTTGGAAGCAAGACCAGGGAAGTGGAAATCGCTGACTCAAGCTCAAAGACTATGGTGGCCATTGATGGCTTAGGGTTTGACTGGAGCTTCATGGAGGAAGAGGAAGCAGCACTTACAGAGATTGCTCTCATGGCTTTCTCAGATTCTGAGGTACAAGTTTCTAAGTGTTCTAAATCTTGTGTAGCTATAAATGAACTAGAGACTCTTATAAAATAGTATGATGAATAGAGAATAGAGCTAAACAAAACCAGTTATAATTTAGCAAATCATAAGAGAGGTTTAGCTGTGTTAGAAGTGCAGATTGTTCATTATAAAAGTAATGAGTCTAGTTTTAGTGATACTATAGCTGTGCTTAAGAGAGATTTAATGTTTAGAGAGGTTGAAATTAGTGTGTTAAAAGCTGAGGTTGATAGACTTAAAAAGGATAAAGAGAACATTCAATTAAGTGTAGACACATTAGAGTACACATCAAAAGGTGTTCAGAAATTAATTGAACGTCAAATAATCAACAAGGCTAAATCAGGTCTAGGTTATAAATCAGTTCCACCTCCTTATAGAGGAATACCTACACCTCCAGGCATAGACCTAGAACACACTGGTTTAGAGGAATTTTAACTACCAAAGATGGAATATGGTATTCAAACAAAGGAGAATGTGGTAGTTGACAAGCCCATAGAAGTAAGTTTTGAGAGTGCAAGTGATAAATCACTCTCTGATGACAAGGTGTCATCTGCTAGGGATTCAGATGCTCCAACCATAGAGGATTGGACTTCTGATGATGATTAGGTTGATCAGGATAAGGTTAAGCCTGATAGTGTTAAGGTAGAGGAACCAAAAGTTCCTAAGGTGGTCAAGAATACAACTGTTAGGCCTAAGTCAAAGGTTAATACTGCTAGGAAAACAGTTAGGTATTCTGAAATGTATAGAACCACATACAAGCCCAGAGGTAACCAAAGGAATTGGAACAACCTCAAGTCTTACCAACTAGGTGATGACTTTGTCTGTTATAGGAAAGCTTGTTTTTCATGTGGGAGCTTTGACCATCTTGCAGCCTTTTGCAACAAATAGGTAATTGGGTATACAAACCAAAGGATGAGCTTAGAAAGACCTCAAACTCACCCTACAAATGCTAGAATGATACCCAGATCAGTTCTTTTAAGGTCTGGACCAAGAGCAGTTCATACTGCTAGACCAGAAATTCATACTGCCAGACCAAATAAGACTTTTTACCCTAGACAAGCTATTCAAAGTGCAAAAACATTTTTCAAATCTGCACCATCAACTGCTAGAAGGCCATTTAATAACCAAGCAGTTGTAAAGAATCAAATTTGGAAACTGATAACGCTCATTTTATACATGTTTTTATAGCGTTATTTGTGTGTTTTTATCCGAAATATAGTCATGATTATGATGGTTTTATGCTTAAAAGTTGTTGAAGATGTGTTTAAGTCTAGGTACAAGGAAATATCAAGAAAGACGAAGAAAAGCTATGAAATTCAAGAAAATATCGAAGAAAAATACATGGATGCATGATATGATCATTTCCGGTTGTACATTAGAGGATGAAAGGATTAATTCATAATTAGGAGCCAAAAAGTATGTTAAAAGTTGGAGCTCTATGCTAGCTTAAAGCCAAGTTATGTGAAGAAAGTTGAGTATATACCCAAGGTTTAGTTTCAAGACCCAAGGTTTGCATCAGGGGAGCTCATACCGGAGGTATGGAATTCATACCTGAGGTTTAGCTCATACCCAGGGTTTACATTTCCATACCCGAGGTATGCAGAAAAACTGACATGAAGAGTTGCATTAACTCTCCACTTTAAGCACCATTATGTATTGAGTCCGATCATTTGCTTCTTAATTATGATTATTGATGAAGAATATCAGTTTTAGGGGTGTCTTACAAGCTTAAATAAGACCCCTAATCACTTGTTTTAGAGACAACACTCACAATCAAACCTTACACCATAAGGATTTGATTATACTACTTTCTAACCCAAAAGAGCTTAAAAATCTCTGCCATTCTCAAGGAAGATAACTAGTAGAAGAGGTGGAAGATTCCCTTGTTCGATTGGAGGCCTCAAAGAGTGCTACAACTCTTTCATTACTCATTGTAATTTTACTCTTGGGTAATTTCCTTTATTATTAATCATGTTGAATTGGTTTAAGTTGAATGCAATTTTATGTTTTATTATGATACTTGTTATGGAATGATTCGTGATACTTGTTTGGGAATGATGTGACTAATTGTATGAATGTTGGACGTTTAGTAGGTTGTAAAAAGTGGTTAATTCTATGGGTTTGTTTAAATAAATTTGTGTCCTAAAACTTGTTGGTTGAATGTTGTTGGATTTAAAGGATGAAAAGACTTCTAATGATTATTTAATTCCAAGAGTTAGTGAAAAACAAATTGGTGTTCGATAAGTGACGAATATCGAATATACAAGTTTTAAACGGATTCGAAAATATTTAATCACGAGAATGGGTTGAAAAGACTCGTATGAACCAATTTAACTAATCAACTTTTTCATACATTTTACTACGAAAGAGCTAGCGTAGTGGGATGAGATTTGGCCGAAAGGACTCACCCGTGAAACTAGTAGAAACATGGATTTCCTTGATATTACCATTTGATTAGAAGTCCTTGTGAATATTGATATGTGCCTTCTAAGTTTCACCCAAACATGTTCTACATCATATCACGATTAGTCATGATTCCTAAATAAGTATGTTTTGCTTTAATTGTTTGTTTGCTCGCGTTACATTGAAACCATTATTCGTTTAAATCGTTTCTAGTACTTTTGATCGTGACAATCTTAAGTGCTATACCATTAATGTTACTAAAACCACAATTAACTAGTTCCTTGGGACGAACCTTATTTACCAACAACAATACTACAATTGAACGAGTATACTTGCTCGTGTGTGTTTCTTTGAAATGATAATGGTAATAAGAATAAAAAAAATTTAAAATTTGAAGTGAAATTTGGAGATAATAAACTAAATAAAATCCTCTATTATGAAACGCATCAGAAACCTAAGGTTGCTATTGCAAACCCAGCAGTTCATATTGCTAGGCAAGCAATTAATACTGATAATTTTAAAAACACTGCTAAGGGAAATATGGGCAATGGCATTAATGCATCAGCATCATGGGCTTGGAGACCACTTCAATCCAATGGTGCTCCAACTGTTTTAAAAAGGTTTAATTATATTGATGCAAGAGGAAAACCTAAGTCAGTGATGGCTTGGGTTCCCCAAGGAAATTAATTCCTTATTTGTGTGCAATGTTAGTCTTATGCTTATTTTGTTATGAGACAAGTGCTTTGCACTTTGTTTTCTATTGTTGGACTAACAATTGCAGGTTGATTGGAGTTTGTGAATTGAGTGTTTGATGCTTTAGATGGTGAGATGCTCTAGAGCTCAAAGTGTGTGATCTGTGCACAAAACAAATGGTTATTGGTTCACCATGTCTAACCCACATCAAGAACCAACTAGTCCAGAGCAAACGGTTTCTGGTAAAGACTTCTCAAATCCGTTCATGGTTGATAGTTTACTAAAAACTATATGGTTATCAACTCACCATATCTAACAGTGAAGAGTTGGCTAGTCCAAAGCAAACGGCTATTGGTAAAGACACATCAAATCCGTTAATAGCTGATAGTTTGCTAAAAACTATATGTGTGTTATAATGTTTTTGAAATCCATATTAGTTCATACTGTTCTTTGAATTTTTTTGATAAAAGGTTTGTACTGCTAGTGCAAAGTTTGTACTGCTAGTGCAAAGTTTGTACTGCTGAACTAGCCGTTGTAACTGTTGTGTCAGTAACTAATTTTAGTTTAGAAACTAGCCGTTGGAAGTTAGTTGCGATTTTTACTGATTAAGTTACGGTTTTTAAGGGATCCTCTTCTAGATATTTTAACTTTTATTCTATTATAATCTTATCCTAAAATAAAAGTTAACTTATTCCTTAAGTCGGTCAAATAGAAACCCTAATACTCTCTCAATAATATCTCATCTCACTTTCATCTTCTACTTTCTAACCTAAATTTTCACTATTCACCACAGTCAAATCAATTTTTACTGAGAATATTATGGCTAATTTGGACTTTGTCAAGACGCACAACCAGGTTGTTTTTCTTGAGAAAACAGAGGAAGGGGATGGACCAAATTCTATGAGATTGTGGATTTCCTCAACAACTCTTATATAAGGTATGCTTTAACTGTTTCCCCTACTCTTTTTGTCTCTCAAATCACGCAGTTTTGGCAAACTACTATTGTCATAACTAGTGAAGATGGAGACATAGGAATTCACTCTAAAGTGGATGGCTTAAATTTCATTGTTACTGAATCTACTATTAGGAGACATCTTAAGTTAGGAGATTCAGATAGTATCAATGATATGCCAAACATAGAAATTTGGCAAGAAATTGCCAGAATGGGGTATGATACATCCAACCATAAATTGACTTTTCAAAAAGGATGTTTCTCCCCTCAATGGAGATTTTTGATACATACTCTCTTGCATTGTTTGAGTCCTAAAAGAACATCATGGGAGCAATTCAGTAGCAATATTGCTATTGCTCTCATATGTTTGTCAACAAACAGAGTTTTCAATTTTTCAAAATTCATATTTGAGAGTATGGTCAATAATGTGAAAAGTAAAACAAAGTTTCTTATGTATCCAAGATTTGTTCAAAGCTTTTTGAATAAGAAAAAGAATCTGCTTAAGCTACATAAAGAAATTTTTTCAACACCTTGCCTTCAGCAAAAACTTTTTCAAAACATGGCTATGGCAAGTAGACTGTTTAATGGGGTAGTAATACCTCTCTTTCTTGATATGCAAATGATTGATCAGGGTGAAGGGTCAGTCAACCCAACTGAGCCCCAACACACATCCATTGTGGTGCCAACAATAACCTATACACCCCCAGTCACCACAACTTATAGAAGAAGAACCAAAAAGGAGACTATGGTTGCTCAGCCTAGTTCTCCTACTCCAACCTTTGAAGCAGATGAGCCTATCTTTCATGATAGTATGGATGGGGCTTACACTACTGCTAAGCAGGCCAGTGTAACCATAACTAAGACCCCTTCCATGGCAACATCTAATGTGCCAAGTCCTCCAAGATTTGACATAGGTGATGAAATCCCAAGCCACATGGAGCAAATGGGTGGTTCAGGAGTACATCCTAGTCTAACTAGGGTAGAAACTGGATCTATGCCCCTTGATTCACCTCTCCTAGCAGGTAACACAGCTAGAAGTGATGAGGGCAGTATTAAACTCAATGAATTGACGGTTCTTTGTACCAAATTGTCTGAAAAGGTGGAAAATCTGGAAGAAGAGCTCAAAAGCCATAAGAACAACTTTGCCAAAGTCTACACCAAGCTGATCTTAAGGATAAAGAAGTTGGAAGCTCAAGCCAAGAGGAAAAGATCAAAGATGGTGATTTCTACTAGTTCTTCAAGTTCAGATGATAGTTCAGATGATGGTGATGATTCTCCCAAACAGGGGAGGAAATCAAGAAAGGCTGAATCACAAACTCAGGGGAGGACCATGGATTTTGAAGAAGGTACTGGTGGAAATGGTGATGAGAAAGAAGGTACTGCTAGTGGAAATGGTAATGAAGATATGGGTGAACAAAGTGAGCAAAGTGGTACAAATCAACATCAAAAAGATACTGCTAGAATTGAAGAAGCAGTACAAACTGCTGAGGTTGAAAAGGAAGCAGTACAAACTGCTAAGGATAAAGGAAAGGGAATTCTTATAGAAGATGAGCCAAAGCAGTTGAAAATTAAGCCAAAGACTCAAGCACAAATAGATTTTGATGAAGAAGTAGCAAAGAAGATGTATGAAGCTGAAGTAGCAGAATGGATGGAAACTCAAAGATTGGAAAAAGAAAGAATGGTTTTAGATGCTGCTATTGCTCAGGAATCATTTGAAGAACAGATCCAATATTTAATTGCTATTGATCCCATTGTAAAGGCAAAAGCAGTTCAATTGGTGTCAGATGAAAGTCTAAGTGTGGAAGCAAGGCCAGAAATGCTTACAAATTTCATTCTATCAAAGAATAAGAAAGTGGCTTTAGATGATCTTATGCAGAAAATCAAGGATAGACAGAAGAAAGGTTATAAGAAGAAGATGCCTTCTTATAAAGAGCAAATAAGTTTCATGAAGAGCTATTTGAAGAACCAAGCATTTTGGAAGCAGGGTTACTTCAAAGGGAGATCATATGCAGAGATTGAAAAAGCTTATTATGAAGCTTATGCAAGAATTAACAAGCCAGTTCCAAAAGAGTTCATATATGATTCTGAAGATCCTAAAGGAGAGAAAAGAAGAGCTGAAATGTTAGAGTCAGATACATCAAAGAAATAAAAGACTACAACTGAGAGTTTAACAGATGAACAGCTCAAGAACATGATTGTAGTAGTTCCTGAATCCACAAATGTTAGACCACTCCAAGCAAAACATCCTATTATAGACTGGGAGGTATTCACAGATGGAAGGATGAAAGGTGGAAAATTATAAGAGTTGGAGGAATAACTGAGAAGTACAAGTTGTTTGAAGATTTGCTCAAGGGATTTGACAGAGAAGACCTTAATCAGTTATGGAGTTTGGTACAGGAAAGATTCAAGATTTCAGATCCTCTTGAAGACAAAGATAAGGAACTATGGGTACAGTTGAAGAGGATTTATGAACCAGATGGAGGAGAAGCAATATGGAGGTTTCAAGCTGCTATCAAAGATGTTTCTTGGAAGTTATTTGATACATGTGGTGTGCATAGAATTTCTACTAAGGATGGTTTGGAAATATACATGTTAGTAGAAAAAGACTACCCTCTCAGACCAGCTGTGTTGGTTACCTTAGTGTATTTAAAACTAGAAGTTGAAGCTGGTTCAGAGATGGCAGATGTGTTAGTCAAAAGAATGTTTGATCTTGCAGAACAAACGAAAGCTCAGAAAAAGAGATTGACTTGGTAGCGTTTGGAAGAATCCCCCCATCCTCAGAGGTGAAGTTTAATTCGAAGAAACTTAGTGATTTGGAGAGAAATCATAAGTTTAGGGGAGGATTGTTGGGAATTAAACCTAATAGTTAGTACTGACAAGCTTGAAGTTTGTATTGATGGAAGATAACACTAACAGTACTCAGACAGTTAATACTGCCAGTGCAAGAAGTTAGTGCTGCTTATGTTTTGTAAACGTGTAATAGGATAAGTACAGAAGAGATTTAGTGAATATCCTATATAATTAGAGTTATAGTTATCTTGTACAGGAATCCTTGATCTATAAAAGGATATCCTAGGTTAAGTTATACGTATCTCTCTTGTTAAGATTCAAGGTTGTAAACCCTAGTGATTTTGAAGATCACTCGTATTATTATTAATAATATTAAATCGTTGGGATAATTACCAAAATAGCCCAAACACAAATGGGCGGTTCCTATCTAACCGAAATCCGAAAATAATTGTGTTGCCCAGGGCAACCGGCATTTTTTGGGGCTACGAAGGATTTCCAGTGTATTTTTTGGGCAACAATCGCCCTTTTTTGGGCAACTGGGGGCATTGCCCAGGGCAACCGGGGTAGAAATATCCCATTTGGGTTTTGGGCTATTTTAGTATCACTCGTATTATCCTTAATAATATTAAATCGTTGGAAGTAAAACATTGTCTTCATTGTTCATATACATACAATTCACTGTTCCATTAACCACATCACAATACATACAAATATCTTCTAAGTGCTTTGTAGTAAATTCCGCATGCTACTTAGCATATACTCAAAGTATCTTCAACACAAGGTATGTGTTTAGATCCGGTCATTAACATCACTTTGTCACCCACTTGGAACTCAAGGGGTTTTTGCCTCTTGTCGGCATAACTCTTTTGACGGTCATGAGCCGCTTGCATTCGGCTCTTGATCTGCACGATCTTCTCAGTAGTCTCGTTGACTAGGTCTGGTCCGGTAAGTTGACTTTCTCCGACCTCAGCCCAACATATCAGCGATCTGCACTTACGACCATAAAGTGCCTCATACGGTGCAGCCTTAATGCTGGTGTGATAGTTGTTGTTGTAGGAAAACTCGGCTAAAAGCAAATGCCTATCCCAGCCATTCTTGAAGTCAATCACACAGGCTCCCAGCATGTCCTCTAATGTCTTAATGGTCCTTTCACTCTGACCATCAGTCAGAGGATGATAAGCTGTACTCATGTCAAGGTCGATTCCCAATGCGTCCTGAAGTGATCTCTAGAAATTAGACGTGAACCGGCTGTCTCGATCAGAGATAATAGAAACAGGCATGCCATGCCTTGCGACAATTTCCTTCACATACAGTCGCGCGAGTTTGTCCATGCTATCATTCTCTTTTATAGGAAGGAAATGAGCTGATTTAGTGAGACGGTCAACGATCACCCAGATCGTTTCATAACCGCTCGACGTGTTAGGCAGCTTGGTGACAAAATCCATAGTGATACGCTCCCATTTCCATTATGGGATTTCAGGTTGAACAAGCAAACCGGATGGTCTCTGGTGTTCAGCCTTAACCTTTGAGCACGTTAAACACTTACTGACGTACTCAGCTATGTCGGCCTTCATGTTTTGCCACCAATACAACTTCTTCAGATCTAAATACATCTTGTCAGATCTTGGATGGATGGAGTACTTGGATTTGTGGGATTCGTGCATAATCAAATCACGAATTCCTCCATATAGCGGGATCCAACACCTGTCCCCATAACACAAAACTCCATCGGATCTTTTTACGAAGCCATTCTCACTCTCTGGTATCCCGTAAATTTTCTCACGTGGTCGGTTTTTATCCTTGAGTGCCTCACCATGAGCCTCAAGAATTTTCGCTCGAAGCGGCGAACTGATCGTCATCCCTAATGATCTGACTCTGAAGGGTTTGATCCGCTCTTTTCTGCTGAGGGCGTCGGCAACTACATTTGCCTTGCCTGGGTGGTAACGGATCTCACAATCATAGTCGCTAAGCAATTCAAACCATCGGCGTTGTCTCATGTTCAGCTCCTTCTGGTTCAAGATGTGCTGTAGACTTTTGTGGTTGGTATACACCACGCACTTAGTACCATAAAGATAGTGCTTCCAAATTCTTAATGCAAACACGACTGATCCTAACTCTAGGTCATGGGTTGTGAAGTTTTTCTCATGGGTTTTTAGCTGTCGAGAAGCGTATGCTATCACCTTCTCTCTCTGCATCAGCACAGCTCCCAAACCCTTGTGTGATGCGTCATAATACACAGCAAAATCTTCACTACCCTTGGGTAAGGCCAAAATAGGTGCACTACACAATCTTTCCTTAAGGAGTTGAAAAGCTTCTTCCTCCAAATCTCCCCAATCGTATTTCACATTCTTTTGTGTCAGTTTCGTCAACGGCTTAGCAATCTTGGAAAACCCTTCAATAAACCTTCGATAATAGCTGGCAAGTCCTAAAAAATTTCGTATTTCAGTAGGCTTTGTGGGCGTTTCCCAATCCTTTATTGCCTCAATCTTGGAGGGATCCACGTGAATGTCCTGTCTATCTATCACGTGACCCAGAAACTGCACAGTCGATATCCAGAACTCACACTTCGAAAACTTAGCATATAACTCCTTTTTTTTCAATAATTCCAGAATTAGCTTGAGGTGTTCCTCATGCTCTTTCTCATTCTTGAAATATATTAGGATATGATCAATGAATACTATTACGAATTTATCCAAATACGACTTACACACTCGATTCATGAGGTAAATGAATACAGCTGGTGCATTAGTCAAGCGGAATGGCATAACTTGGAATTCGTAACGACCGTATCGGGATATCCTCTTCCCGGACTCGGAGTTGGTGAAAACCTGATCTCAGGTCTATCTTAGAGTAAACTGATGAACCTTGCAACTGATCAAATAAATTGTCAATTCTCGGGAGTGGGTACCTATTCTTGATGGTTAGCTTATTCAGCTCCCGATAGTCAATACACATCCTGAAGGATCCATCCTTCTTCTTAACAAACAATACCGGAGCTCCCCACGGCGATGAACTCGGTCTGATAAAACCTTTTCCGGGCAGTTCAGCTAACTGATCAGATAACTCCTGTAACTCCGTAGGTGCTAGCCGATAGGGTGCTCGCGCTACAGGCGCGGCTCCTGGCACCAAATCGATTTGAAATTTGATCTGTCTGGCCGGTGGGAGTCTAGGTAGGTCTTCTGGAAAAACTTTCGGGAAATCCCTTACGATTGGCACATCTTCCAATCGTTTCTCTCCGGGCTCCTTTTCCCTCTTCTCAGTAACATGAGCTAGAAAGAGGTGGCATCCTTTCTCAATGCACTTCTGCACCTTCGTACATGAGATGATGCTCAATCTTGACGAACGCGCACAATCACTCCAATCTCCTTCAACTATCAGAACTTCGTTCCCATAGGGTACTCTGACGATCTTTTCATCACAGATGATGACGGCATGATATTTCGATAGCCAATCCATCCCTATGATGACGTCAAAACTACCCAACTCTACTGGCATAAGGTCAATGTTGAATGGGTGGTTCAATAAATTTAGAGTGCAACCCCTTATAATGGTACCTACTCTTTCTAGGTTCCCGTTAGCTAATTATACGTCAAAGACATTATCTAAGGTGGTTAGGGCTATATCAATTAAAGAACTAAAAGCGGTCGACACAAAAGTTCTATCTGCTCTCGTATCGACTAGTACTGAAGCATAACGATTATTTAAAAGAAACGTACCCGTCACCACATTCGGGTCGTCCTGGGCTTCCCTTCTGCCCACAACATAAACTCTTCCACGGGCTCTTTCGCCATTGCCCTGGTTTCTATTGTTAACCACTGCTGCCTGGTTACCTGGTCCACCACCATTTCCCTGGTTTCGGGACTTTTTGCACTCATTCCTGTAATGACCCTTTTCACCGCACCCAAAGCAGGTGACTTCCGCCCTACGGTTTTGGGGTGGTGCTACTTGAGCGGTGGCTAGGGGTCTTGCCCTACAGTTCCTTGCCAAGTGTCCTACTCTCTGGCAGTTGTTACATTTCACTGTGCATTGTCCCTTGTGATGTAGCTTACAGTGGTTACAAAAAGGTGTGTTCCTATCATACCCCTTCTTATCACCTGAACCAGCTGCGTAAGCTTTAGCTACATCCTGCCTTTTATTCTAAGAGTTGTTGTTACTACCCTTCGAGTGATATTCCCACTTCCTCTTGTGGTCAGCACTCTTCTCTGGAACATCTTCCAGTTCCTGATCCATCAACTTGTTTGCTGTCTCCATGGTTTCATGAAGATTGGCAGCTCTCGAGATAGTCACATCACCTCTTATGGACTTCAGTAAACCACCGATATACCTCTCAATCAACCTTGTCTCAGTCTGAACCATTTCAGGACATAGCAAAGCCAGCTCCTGAAATCTCTGGTTGTAAGCAGCCATATTGTTGTTTTGCACCTTCAAATTCCAAAATTCTATCTCCAACTTCTTGACCTCATTTCGTGGGCAATATTTCCTAAGCACTAATTCCTTAAAGTCTTCCCACGGCAATATTTCCCAAACGAATTGTTTGCGGCTGTGAGAGCGGCGGCCACACGATCAGTAACGAGCTGATCCAGAATTGCTTGATTCACCACTGGTGGATTTTTCGCGGCCCTGGTTGGGGCGGCGTTCCCAGCAACTTGGCCCTGTGTGGCTCTTGCCTCCCCGGCATTCTCAGTAGTCCTTCCCCTTACTGTCCTTGTTGGGGTAGGTGTGTTAGCAGTTTGTCCTCGTGTGACTCTGGTTAACTTTCGTTTGGGTGCAATTTATCTGCATCACAAAAAGATGGCGATAAATGAGATCTCGATTATGGAAGGAAAGAGTCATATGAATATATGGATAGTGCAAACAAAATGCAAGAATGAAGTCAACCACAGAGGAAAAATGAATAATCGGATAGAAAACCAAGCTTGTTATATAAATATCGAAAGGATAGAGGTTTACAAAATTACAAGCATGGTTAAAAGTTAGTGCTGGAATACTAAAGGTAACTAGTTAACCTAACGAATACATCATCAACTACAACTGCTCTAGGATCGGTCACTGTCTAGGCGTAACTGCTCAAATGCTAAAGTCATTCCTCCAATGGTAGTCTCCAACTGGCCAATACGATCTCTCAACTCTTGATTCTCTCTCATCACTGCTCCAATAGTATACTCTGCAGTCATAATCCTCTGCCACTGAGTACGATCAACACCTCTAGCTCTTCTCAACATTCCCTGCATCCTGGTCTGGCCTCTGCCCAAACCAATAGCCCTAAAGTCCAAGTTTCTAAGCTCTCTGCCATGCAATCTCTCCAAAGCATCCAATCTAGCTCTCAATCCGATCATTACATGTCGATCAGAATACATCTCCTCAAATAACACACAAGCAGCCCTGTCAATAGTCCCAATCCTCCTCTCCACACTCTGAATACGGTCAGACTGCTCCAACCTCTAGATCTGGTCTGAGTGCACATCAAGTAAACTGGCCTGATTCGCCAGCTGAATCCATATCTGCTCCATCTCAGTGGGTTCCTCGAGCTCTGCAAGTGGAGAAACCACTGGTGATGGAAGTGGAGTAGGCATCGGAGATGGAGGTGGTATGAACGAAGGAGATGATGGAGTGTACTCTGGGCTAGCTGCACGTACACCCGTGCTGACATCACAAGCAATATCCATCCACTGAATGTCACTCACATCCTGTATCTGGGCATCCCTGGAACTCTGCCCTACTTCAAATAAACCCTGCACATCCTCCATGATTCCCTTACCGTCCCGTGGCATAATCACCTGATCCAAATCCATAGGTGCATCTCTGTCCCTGTCATCATCTGCACAAATAGGAGTGTGCTCAATAGGTGCTGTCACAGCTGGAGTAGGCTCATCCTGAACCTGCTCTGGATCCTCCACTGGATCCTCATCCTCATCTGAATAAGTCTCAACAGATCTCCTAAGTCTTTGGCTAGGTGGGGAATGGTCTGGAGATGATATGGGTGACTGAGATGGTGATGCAGTAGGGGTACCCTCATAGTCTGGTCTGGTCCTCCTCCTAGGTAAAAATGGCACAGATGACAGCTGGAGGCGACGTCTATGGACTCGCCTATATGAAGCCCGACGTCTGATAGGTGGGGGTATCCTGAACATGTTGGGTGAAAGTGTAAAGTTGGGCTGGGGATGAGCGGTGAGTTGTGGTGTATCGGGGTAAATATGGTGAGGTAGACACTGGAGTGGTGAGTGTATGCTGAGCTGGAATGGATGGCTGAGCAGCGGCTCTGACAACCTCCATCAACGGGTTATCCGCAAATGGAACTGGCTGTCGCAACGGAGAAGTGTGTCCAGTAGCAGATACCTCATCATGTGTACCGAAAGGGAGAGACATAGTATGTGACAAATAAGGTGCGACACGTGTAAGTATATAGAAAATACTTATATCATATATGCTTAATAAAATATTCAAATAGCGTATCATAACACTTAATCATATAAAGCAAATAACGCTCAAATCATAGCAAGCTAAGCTGGCAGGCATCTGGCGGTCATAAGGAAAAGTTTTTCATAAATCGGTTATAGTTTAAGGTTTTTATAAACCTAGTTCCTTATAACCTAGGCTCTGAATACCAATCTGTAACACCCCAAAAATCAAGATATTGCGGAAGCATACACTTTGGGTGCTACTAAATCGATAATCACAACACAAGATATAGAGAACGGATTGAAAATCCGTTTTAAAATACATTACATATTCAAAGTCATGTTGACTTACATAAAATTCATTTCAAATAAAATGTAGCCCATTTAACAAAGTGGTCCCAAATTTTAGAGTTAACGCAATAATAAAAACATTTCCATCAATTATTATGACCATCGCCATGCTCTGCCTTCAGTAAAACACACCTCAGTTTCCTGAGAAAAACATGCTAAAAGTCAGCTAACGCTGGTGAGTTCATAGGTTTAAGGTAAATAAGCACATATGGACCATAGCAATATTCAGCAAACAATTCAGCAATAACACACTATCCCGCTATACAAACACTAAGCCTCATCTAACCGAACTAGACATAGCAGCATGCCAAGCTGGCATTAGCAAATAAAGGGTTCCCGCGAGTGTTAATCCCCAGACACTCGACCTAATTTCATATGGTATACGTTCGCTTTGACTATGTCGAGCCAACCGAACGGGGGTGTCATCCCCAATAGATCTATTTATATCACACGGTTTCCCAGAGGGAATTGACGGTTGATGATAGTGGGTGCAATGGGATTCAGCTAAACTTAGGTTTCTGCATACAAGTGTGTATAAAAACAAAATTCATTTTTGGTCCATGAAAACAGTTTTGCATGTTTCTCACCCCAAGGTTCAATAAACAAAACGTATAAAATATGGGGCTATAAACTCACCTTAAAACAATAGCAACCTGCTAATCAATCAACAAAACAGTGCAACCGCTCCGACACGCAACCTAAATCAGTATGGTAAGTCTTAGCAAAATATTCGTGTCTTATATGTCTTTACTTTAATTGAAAAGTTTACGTGTGACCAGTGCTCGTGTATTTCTTGCTTGTTATGTGGTAAAGTATATTTCAAAATGATTTATCGTACGTAACTCTTGGTGGTGGCTCATGGTGAAAGTGTACAGTGGGAATACGTGTGACGGAACATCCGTGCTAGTATTCATCGTTAAATTTCGTAAGTAATATATATATATATATATATATATATATATATATATATATAATCATACATATATATTAGGTAAAGTTTAGTAGTTATGTATTTAATTAATTAAGGTTATAATTAATTAAATAGGTTTTGAGAAATTAATAAAATAATAATGTTAGTGGGGGAATATTATATTATAAATATTATTTATTATTTATAATATAATTTTAATTAGAGGATAGTGAATATGGGGTTGTCTCACATCTAAGCTTACATGCGAAATCATCAAAAATTACGTCGTTTTAACAAGAAAAATATCAAATCTACCTCATTTGTATCATGTCTTTCACAATATTAGTGTTTTCTATTGATTTCATCACAACATCACTTAAGTTGGGTTCACGTTGATACATGCGTTTTCTACATCATATTGTTAGGTGATTTCATTAACTAAAAAAATTAGTCATAGATTCAACAATTATTTGATTTAATTCACCACTAAAATGCATTTTACTATGCATATATTAGTTCCACAACTCAAATTTTGAAAAAATAATAACCAAAATGACGTATTTTTTGTGATTTTTGATGGTTTCGCATGTAAACTTAAATGTGAGACAGCCTCATATTCACTTTTCCCTTTTAATTATAAGAAATTTGAAATAAATGTTAAGTGTTTAAAATTTAAACAAGTATAAGTATTTTTATCAAAAATACTCTAAGTGTTGAAAATTTTAGGAAAATTGGGCATGACCCATTCGTTTATTCAAACGTTTCCATTTTCTCATGTGTTGCAATTTCATCAAATAACTCGCTTTATTAACTATATTTGCAAAATTTGTCCGTAATATATATTTTAGTCGTTGTAAGTATTTTTATCGTTATATATATCGTTATCGTCACGTTTACTTATGAATAATAGGTTTCAATACAAAGTCAACGTTTAGTCAATATACCTTCAAAAGTCAACATTTATAAAGATTTGGCCAAAATTCCATTTATTACCCTTTATGAGACTAACGCGTCTCAAAACAAGTCCAAAATAGTTTTAACTTATATATATCGTATCGTTAAGTAAAAATATTTATAGTGGATCGAAAAATATTTCAATACTCATTTTTGTCACCCAACATATTCATTGGGCCGAAATCCATTTTAAGCCCAATTGTCCAATTTTAGCCCAAAAACTATTTAGCCTTTTTAAGTCACGATATATATACCGTTACGTTTCTAAAAATCTATTTAACACGTTCGTTATCGCATTTGGTCAAAAAGTCAAAGGTGTTGGGTTTCTCATTGAGCTCGGCCCAACAGTCACCGAATCACCACTTAGCCCAAAATATTAATTTAAGCCCATTTTCTCTTTTAGTGTAATTAGTTACGTAACGAATTTTAATTAAATCAATTAAGTACTTATAAATAAGTTATTAAGCTAAAAAGTCAAACTTAGTCAAATTATGTGCCATTCGACCCAAAAAGTTCCATTCGACCAAAATTTGTGTTTTCACTAGTTAACCACAATTAATTACGGCTAATTCAATAAGTGTTCCAAATTAAATTTTCAAGCATAATTTCCACCATTTCACCACTTGAGCCAAAATTTTATGTTTTTCAAAACCTCAATGGTTTTATATTTTTATTTTAGCCGATCCATATATATAACCATAAAAATGTATATATTGTCTTAAACTCGCGTAATTAACATTAATCACATTTGTATCATCCAACTAGTACCACAAGCAACGAGATTTACCACACAAGCAAGAAATACTCTAATTTGTATAATGACATCAAAAAAATTCGGGCACATATATATATATATATATATATATATATATATATATATATATATATATATTATATATATATATATATATATATATATATTATATAATCAAGCCCTAACTTTTTCATTTTAACAAAATATACACATTTAACACTTGGTAACATCAAATGAACATGAAATCAACAAGATTAGAAAAGTTTTGATGTTTCCTTACAATGCTTATGTTTGTACGTGAGCTAGGATGACCAAGAGTGACCCAAATTGCACCAAATTTACCCAAAACACGTTTTAATTAACCCGAAACTCTTGAATGTACACCCCAATTAACTTGATCTTCAAAGAATTTTTGTGGATCTTGATTTGTTAGTGTGAGCCGTGAGTTTTGAAGTTGAAAATGATCTAGGAAGTCTTTGAGAGTGAATAAGGATAAGAGTTTTTTGTTTGAGTATCATTTAGGGTAATAACACAATATTTATAAGGTAAATATTAGTTAGTGCTCAAATTTTGTCCTATAGTGGGGGAGTAAAGATATGGCCAGGTATGGACAAGAGAGAGGGGGAGGGAAAATTATTTTTACTCCTCGTTGGTGTATCGTGTGTCGATTTAAGCTTAAATGTTACCGTAAAGTCCCGGTTTGACCTTTTTGGACACGTATACGTAAAATAAAGTTTTTATTCACGTTTTTGTCAGAAATGTAATAAAATATTATTACTGACTCAAAAATATATTTATTTGACTGCTATCATATATATTGTGTTGTCGGTACGCGTGTGCGGTTTTTTTTTAGTAAAATGTGAGAAAGCTCTCAGTTAATTACGAAACTTGTCAGTAACTATCAGGAATGGAATAATTTATGTTTACTGACAAAAATAAACTTTTTCTGCAGTGACATTAAGCTACAGTATGCGGGACAGCTCCCAAAAATGCTCAAAAGTACTCAGAAACATGCAAACGCGCATAGAAATGCTCAGCTTAAAAATAATAAATACTCATTTATTATTAATTAACAACGTGAAAATTACCATTTGTCACAGGTACCTGCCTTCACACCCAAGAATCCAGCTAACTTGAGGAATCTCTTTATAAATTCACCGCTAGTTTCAGTCTCCTTCTGACGAATGGTATGATATTCCCTCTCGTACTTCTGCTGTTCAGACCTGGGGAAAATACTGTAGGAAAAAGATCTCACGGAATTCATTCCATGGTAGTGTAGCCACATAAGCGTCGCCTCCCTTGGCTTGTTTGTGTGCCTTCCACCAGCTTAAGGCATCCCCTTCTAACTTGTAGCTAGCCAACCTAGCCTTGAACTCATCAGTACAACCCAACACTTCAAAAATCTTTTCAACATGAGCAATCCAATTTTTAGCTTCAACTGGAGTAGTGACAGAACTAAATGATTGAGGTTTTTGCTTCCCAAACCTCTCCAACCAAACATGCATAGTGGGTGGAGCATCACCACCAGTGCCACCATTAGTCCCCTGAGAGTTCTGACGAATCTCATTAGTGATCTTAGTAGTGAGGTCTGGTAGCAGAGCTGCAACGGCCTGAGTAACAGCCGCATTAAAAGCAGCGTCCGAATCACCTCCAGATGAGTTAGTAGGGTGAGTGTTCACCATCTAAAAGATCAATAAATGAATCAATGAAGACAAAATTAGGGGTTAAGATCAAATATGAAAGGAAACGGTTAAAGCAGAAGGAAGCCTAATGTCTACCCAATCCTCACAGGTCATAACCTAAGCTCTACAGGATGAAAACCTAAAGCTTTGTTACCATAATTGTAACACCCCAACCCGAGAAGGGTCAAATATCACATTATGGTGTCAATCAGAACATAAACGTAAACGGAAGACTTAAATAAATAAAACATAAGTCGTGAAAACAAAATGACTTCCAAAACATTACAAATCCAAACGAGTCTAAAAAGAAATGAAATACTAAGTCATAACATAATCCAAAAGACAAAGAAAACTATGGTTGAGTTGGTCCACTAAAAGCTCCTACTCTCATCACTCAATCCCAGCATCCCGCTTAGTACCTGCCGCAGAGAAAAGAAAATGTGGCTGAGCTAACGCTCAGTGAACAGATATAAAACAATGATAGGAAATAAATCATAAACAAATGAGTGAAACGAATCCATGAAAACCTGCGGAAACAAGATGTTATATGTAATGAGGGATGAATATGAAATTAAGGAATTATCAAGGGATCGTCAAGGAATTGCCCAAGTGTCTAAACATGATACATGAATAGACTAAAACAATCAAACACACACACACACACACACACACACACACACACACAACATATATATATATATATATATATATATATATATATATATATATATATATATATCATAACAAATCATAGCAAATGGAGTTGCGATCTCCCAAAAGTGTATGACACACACATATATTAAATCTGAACTAAGTACCTAGGAT
Source organism: Artemisia tridentata subsp. tridentata (assembly GCA_021014915.2). Lineage (NCBI taxonomy): Eukaryota > Viridiplantae > Streptophyta > Magnoliopsida > Asterales > Asteraceae > Artemisia > Artemisia tridentata. Next base: position 222,349,425 of record CP139504.1, read on the forward strand.
GCATCCATACGCTCCCTGCAAAATAAAGTTATACACAATATACACCTGTACTCTGACAAATATACATGCGTATCAAAATGGCCAAGTGCGCAATAAATAAATAGGAACGCCGTGGACAAATACACACCTCCACAGATAGCGTCATGCCATTGGTGCCTTAATGACATGGTCATGGTACCTTCATGGCTAGTTAGAACCTTGGGCAATAGAATAGGTCAAATGATATAAATAAACATGGAGAACAATCATGGGTTGTCCAAAACAAGGTAATATCTAAATGGAATAATCATAGCATCATATGGTAAATTCAAACGGATGTCCAGGTAATGAAATGTGATATGGATCATGATATCAAAATAATAAAAGTCAAGGAATCAAGTCATGAGGAAAATCCTTACTGATAAAGGATAGAATATCTGTACCTTAAACAGCAAATGAAATGGAATTGATGAAAGGAAGACAAGAAAACAGAAGTCACTCCTTCTTCAGAGAATCTACACGAATTAGGGATCATATATTATTTATAAGCTCATTTATAGTTCATTTAATGTCATAACTAATTCTTAAATACTTATAGTTATTCATTAATGGGATTAGGGTTTCATTACTGAAATTAGGTTAACATATGTTTAAGAGTATCCGTATTAATGTTTCAAATGTAATTTAGGTCAAAACACCTTAAATGGGGTTAGGTTAAACCAAAACCTTAACTTATGTTATATTTCAGATTTTATCACCTTCTGGTCTATTTATTTATGAATTTTAAACCATACTTAAATGTTTACTGAGGAGCTCAAATATTTATCATAGATACTTATACATGTTAGGTACTTACTGTAATTTTTCCAGATTTTATTTCAAAGTGATACTATATCATAAAAATTCATTAATTCAGACTACTTAGAATTATGACCTGATTGAATAACCAGAAAGTTTTCATTTATTAAATGTACTTGTACTCCTGAGAAAAATCCACAAAAATTCTAGTAACTAATAGACATGTCAAATATTCTCCTGCCAAAATTTGGGGCTTTTCAGACCTCATATTCTGTAAATGAAAAATCATAGAAACTGACTGTTTTTCAGACTCTATAATACAGATTTGACACCCAATCTTTCAAAAATCAAAAGACTACTTTCCCAACCTCTAATGACCACGAAACTTATATATTCAAAAAATAGACTTCATGAACTTATGCTTAGACTCAAGAATCATACAAAAACATGTTGGTATCATCAAATTAGACCTCTTGCAAATTGACCCAAATTCTGGACAACCTGATCACATAAAATCACAACAAATCCCTAAACCTTTTTAACCCTAATCGACCTTTATTAGTAGCCTAGGATTTCCAGGTTTTACACCACATTAATGAGCCTTAGATAATCATGTTAGGGTTTAATAATTATGACCTCAGGTTTGTATTCAAAACTGATTCAAATTAGAAGAAAACAACAAGAAGTCGGCACATAAAATAACAAGGTTATCGAGGTTCTATGTGGCGTATTATTTATATTATCATATGAGACAACAAGTATGATGAGTCATGATTAAATCGATTTAGGTTTGCATGGTTTTAGGTTTCTTACACACATAACGATTTATGGTGATCAAATATTAACGACAAGGATGGATTTGTGGTACCTTTGGGGCTGTTAAACGAAGCACAAAACAAGGACAAGGACCAACAAATGCAAGGCTGAAACACAACTTCAAATGATTACAAGGGCTGCTACAACTTGGCTTCTAAATCCTTGGAATGGAGAAAACTGATTTGGAGAGCTTTTAGGTTGTTATTTGTTTCGGTATGTGAAAGTGAGAAGAGAAGCCGTGGTGTTTTTGAGAAAGGGAAAGCGTATGAAAGAAATAGGAAAACCGTGTATATGTATATGGTATGTCTTGTGAATAAGTTGAGAAAAGGATATGCATGAATATTCAATACTTGTTAAACGATTTGGTGAGGCCTTATCTAAAGAGAAATTCGGTTCTATCTCTTCTTGCAAACGTATAGGATATGCAGGATTTAGGAAGGTAGAGATCTTGTCTATGTTAAAAACGTATGAAAGATTAAATAAAAAAGGAGTGTGTCGATTTTATGTAATAGGATTAGATTAGGAAACATGTAACTTGTATTTATTTCACAACTTATAGTTTAGGACATAATGTGCCATTAAATTCATAGTATATAGTTTAATTACTTAATAAACTTATAATAAACTTTAGGTTATATTCAAATGATCAAATTAAATGTGAATCCAGATTTTAGGGTTTTACAACGCAAACATAAAGACCAAGAAGAATTGGCTATTGTGCCCTAGCAGTCGAAATGACAGGTCACTATCAGACTCGTAACGGTCGTAGTGAAAATGGAAGAGGTCAAATATGATATAACAGTCCACAAATCTATAGTGGAGGAGCAAACCATGGTTGTAACTCGTAGGGTCAACTTCCGTATAGTGTTGTTTTTCATGAATAGGGAGCATAAACGAAATTGCCAGACAAATTCCACCCACCCTAAGGCTGAAGAATTACAGAAACTTAATAAACACATGACTACGTTGGTTAAGAAATACGCCCCATGATGAACATGTGAAGTTTTTATTGATGATTGCACAGAGATGCAGTTATGCAACTACAAGTTTAACATTTATTGAAAGAAAGCTACAATTTTAGTGATCGATAATTATGTATCCACTTTATCGTAATAAAGCACAGCTCTACTTATACAGTACAATAGTACAGTGATGGGTGCATGTATGAAAGTGGATCAAAATAAAAACTTGAAGTTTATCACCGTATCAGAGAATAAATAGTAGACATGTTGCTGACTCATCAACCATTCAGAATGTCCATTCTTTGTATACGCTTCAACCAGTTATCTGAGCCTTGCTGACACTTGATCTCAGTAAGGATATAACTTGACCTGGTTCTGGAGCTCCAAACACCGAACTACCAGCAACAATGCAGTTTGCACCTGCAGCAGCTGCTGTCTCAATAGTCGATGGCCCTAAACCTCCATCTACCTGTAACCCAAATTAAAACATTTACATCACCAGAAAGTTTGATGAACGTTCTGTATGACATCCAATGACTTTGGCGAAACATTCCCTTTTCTTTTCTTTTTTCTTTTTTTTTTCCATTATTTATGATCAAGATACAAAGATTACAAAGTCAACAGCATCATGAGCAATGAATAATACAGGACGTGAGTTTTAGTCACATATACAGCTTCAGAACCAATTTGTACATCAAAACATATCATTGTGGTCAACGACAAATATTATAACCATGAAAAGATACGCACATGATATCTATTGATCGATATAAAGTCTTGAGGAAGGGGGGTAGTAACAGGGGTTAATAATGGTCTAATCGTGAAACTTTGACCCATCAGGCGGTCTTACCCTTAAGTTTGCTATCCCAAAATTTAGATGAAAATTGCTAAACCAGAGTACAAATGTTCAACTTCAGCAATGTCGATAGCAAAACATCGTAACATTTTGGACAATAAAAATTGCCAATAGCATCTTATAACTTGGAATGTTTTACAACTTATGAAACTGGAAAGATTGAGCATGCTAATCAAACATGCTGTAACTTGAAGTTACCAGAAGATGACATCATTATAATAGCAACGAGAATCCTAATAGGGATGTGTGGTCAAATATGGACGGGATCAACTATAGTAGCACATGGAGAAGTGCAGGGGGTGTTAAGTGTGAAGACTAATTGTCACAGGATAGCTCAACTGCCGCTAGGACGCAGGAGCCTGAGAGTGCCCAAGCACATCGCAAGAAGCTTCGTCCATATAGAAATTTAACCTGATGGCAACGAATGATTTTAGACCCATGGGCCATGGCAATGAGTGATTTTTTTTTTTTTTTTTTTTTTTTTTTTTTTCTTGTTTGCTATATGTCTGAAAATGCAATGCCTGTATTCGGGTATGTGGTTTTACCCTTCATCAATAATTGAGGGGGCCATGGAGTATGCAGTAATGGTGCATTGTCAGGCAGTGCAGAAATTTGGAATATATGTGGATACACTAACTGCAAGGGGTTATTCTGTTGGACTATTTGTTAGTGTGTCATCGAATCCAAGCACCACCATATGGATGTGTTGGTAAACTACTAGCGACCATTTCATTTATGATACCTAGAGCTATGTGCATGTGGCTTATGATTAGATATGCCACTAATCAGGATTTATGATAATTCGATGCGTGCTATGTTGAGTTATGCACTTATACTTGGGCACCAGATGTTAGCCATAGTTTAATAACAGTAGATTGTAGCATTAGAAAAAAGGAAGGGGCACTACAGACCTACATGTAAGCTTAAAAATGGGATGGACACTACTATCTATTGGTATATGACTCAACTGATCAAGGTACCTACTTCTGGTAAACCGGTACAGATGCCATTTAGGGAAAAAAATGTCAGGCTGCCGATCTGTTTGCAGCTTGATGGTTTCCATCGTAGTGGCCATTTTTCAGCTTTGACATACGGCATTATGGATCTACTATGATAACTTAACATCATGGCTTGAAGCGGGAGTTTTCTTATAGAATTTGAATGAAGATAAAAGTTATAATATTTAATCTGCTGGGATGTACGTTGTTCCCTCAGAAGAAGGGATTAACAGACAAAAACCCAATGCCACTCAAGTCTTTGCAGAAATGCAACTGTACATACTGGTATATCAGGTAGTACTCATTTTCCTATGGTGTTTGCTGCTGACATGTGGTATGTGATCATGTTGCTGGTACATTTCTGCTATGCAAGGCAATGAAGATTGATTCAAGGGGTTCTAATCATTGTTAGCTAATTTCTACCAATGATAACGAGGTACCTGGTGTAGGCAATACACGTTTAGTAACACTCTAACCAATGTGCATGTATCGTTGGTTTGCACGCTAGGCTATATTTCAGTTAGCAAGAGACTAAATAATGATAATGACCATGTTCATTGACTACGCAAAATAAGTGGATCAGGTCAAGATTGAATCTGACTGAGACTTGGTTGCTTGGAAATTCCGATACTATAGGTTAACTTTTTGGATTTGTTTTGGTGTCATACTAGGCTTTGATTTTATGAACCCCTGATAGTGTTAACGAGTCAATCTCTCTCTATTTCTTATTCTACAAGGCATGTCCAGTGAAGTGCTACAGATAATAATCTACAGTGTAGGCAAGATAAAGTGGGGCAGCATTATGAGATGTATATAATGATGATCTTAAAATAGACAGGGATGCAAAATTAAGGTTGTTAGGGAACATTATGAAATTAAAGGACCTCATAACCAGCAGAACTGATAACCAAGCAAGACAAAATATACTATAATCAAATTTACCCACACAAAATAATAACGAAGTCAAAACAAATCCGCAAATATAACAAGCTCATAAGACACATGTGACGTAGTGTTACTTGGTGAACAAATCAAGTCATATGAATACGTTCAAGCATGTAAATACATTAAAGGGTTATAGGTATGAAATAACTAACCTCTATATCAAGATTCGGATACTTTTCTCGCAGCGTCCGTACCTAAAACCAAATTGACAGATGATAAAATCAGCTAAGAAACTGATATAAAAATTTAGCATAGGTGCCATAAACACGGCTCACATACCTTACTCATCGTATCTGGCATGAACTTCTGCCCGCCAAATCCAGGTTCGACAGTCATAACAAGAACCATTTCAACACAAATTTGACCTTCAAGCTATGAACCAATGAATACAAATATTAATCAAATGAGAAAATGTTGTTCAAAACCATCCTATGCTACATAATATCAGACAACACCATTAACGTGAAGAGCAAGATTCTTTTATACTATCTGTACATGCTACAATGCGATTCTTTTTAAATATGTAGATGATACATACCAGGGGATACACTTCCTCAACAGGTGTTCCTGGCTTTAACGCCACACCTGGCCGCATGCCCTTGGACTTGATTTGTTTAACAAGTTCTTGCCAATTATCTGCGCAAAGGAACAGTTTTTACCAATCTTGGGTAAATCCAAAACATAAATTCCTAAGAACAAACGGTGCAGTCCAAATAACATAAAAACACCACCTTTGGACACCTCAACATGAAATGTGAAACCTGAAGCACCGGCTTTACCAAATGCATCGACATAATCAAGAGGATTTGTTACCATAAGATGGCAATCAAGATATGCCCTGCATCAGAAAAAAAAGAACGTTCTCCTTAATTAATCATCACCCGGTTAATGAGCAAAAACTAAAGAAAAGTCAAAGATAAAAAAGAGCAAATAATTTACTTGGTGTGCTTTCTCAAACTCTCGATGACTGGAGCACCTATTGTTAGATTTGGGACAAAATGACTGCAGAAAATGAACGATGTGATTGTTAATAGTCATTAAGATAAAAGTCCATCCACACAAGAGGGAAATCTTAAGAGGTTTAGCCGCGTGCGAAACATACCCGTCCTGCAGATAAACATCAATATATCAGGGACAAGTAGCACAATAAATGAAGTACACTATAATTCTATAGCAGCGACAGTTTTTAATTTTTATTTTTGGTTTCTAATCGTGAAAGATAAACTCTATCTACATTATGTCATGCTTGTTCTTAATATGCCTTAACTATAACAAGTGAAAGTGATAACTTCACTCACATGATCAATAATTGCCATGAGAAACGAATACAACATAATTTTAAATGCCTAGACTACAAAGGGTCTTAACAGATCATGACAATTAAAAGAAACGAGGCACTGCTCAAGACGATGTGAAATAGTTAACGCAATCTAAGAACAAAACATTGCATAAAGTATATAAAAGTTTCCGGTGTCAAAACCAAAAAAAATATTTGGCAATCATAACGATATTTTAGCATAAAACAACAAACTTTCATGAAAATCAAGATTTGGATATCATTACAATTTACATTAAACATGTAAAAACATGATTCTCTAGCAGAACATAGTAGAGAGTAGTTAACAATTAACATAAACAAGTTTAATTAAGGATTAACATATTTAATACACAAAGCAGCGATGGAACATTAAAGAAGCAAAGTTGGTACCATGATGTCCATGTGAAGCCAATCAGCACCAAGGTTAACCATACGCTGAGCCTCAGATGCCAGGTTGGCAAAATCCGATGATAACATCGATGGTGCAATCTTTGCTGATACCATTTTTGATTTTGTTGTACTATGATGATATTGACTTTGAGTTGAAGTTAACAAGCAACAAACAAACCTACGTATGTTGGTCGTCAGAATCCTATTCCTACCAACTACTACTACTAATTTTATCATATTTTGTTATCATTTTCTTTCTTTTTTGTTAATTACTGTTTGGTAACATTTTCATGTAACCAAGCCCGTTTGCATATTGGATACGTTCCTACATGGGCTTGACTATGGGCCATTGAGTACCTGATCAACAAAAACCCAAATACATATTTTTCAAAAACAGACTCGTTTACAATCAGAGGAGCACAAACCGGTTTATTTTCCCAACCAAACCGGTTTTTGTTCGCGTCAACAAGTCAAAACCGGTTTTTCCTTAAATCGGATCGGTTTGAAACCGGTTTTGAGAGAGAAAAAGTGAATCCATGACCTAGAAACGGTTCGTTTAAACCGGTTTGACCCATAACCGGTCCGGTTTAAAACGGTTCTCAAACGGGTTGACAGCAAAAGGTTTAAACCAGTTATCAAATCGGCGGTTCGAATCAAGGGAAACCGGTTTTCCCTAAACCAGTTTTCGGTTCTTTTTAATCAGATCGGTTTTTGGGGTTTTTGTTCACCTCTATTTACAATCCCACTATATGAATCACGGGTACTTTCCTTGACACCAACGTGACAATTCATCAAAATGAAACCCTTTTAGCAAAAAGGGACAGTATAATAAGTTTCTTGCTATTTTATGTTTTAAATCCTATTTAATTTTTGCAAAATGTTATGTAAGGGAAAGTGAATTTTTTGATTGCATTTAAGCCATTGATGCCACGTGCCTAGAGGGTAAACATCTTGCAATTTATGTCTCTCGCTTACTAGGTCATATATCCATACATGTTCGCTATTCAGGCCCTAAATTGGAGCATTCATGGTTTAGTGTTGCGTGGCTCACTTAAGAAAAATCAGTTTTCATAGGCAGCAACTAATCTGAAACGTTGTTTTTGTTGTTGAATAAAACCTCAAGTGAGGCGTACATGGGACTTAAGGTGATCGGGAGCATAAGACAGAATGTAACGTAATATTAAAAGTTATCGGTTGCATTTCGAAAAATAGTCAGGAGTTTATAAGTGTAAAGGGTGTGGGAGTAGGGAATACTTCGGAAAGAGGCTTTGCTGCTGAAAAATGACACCTCCCTTCACGGGAAAAGAGAAGACCCGCAAAAAAATTTTTACTTGCGGCATTAGGCTGGGCACAGTCGTGACTAGACACGACCTTGCCACATTAGCTTTCTCTCTCCGATGACCAAGTTGTCACAGTGGTTACCAAGTTAATTTTTATATTTATTTATTTTTTTATTTTTATTTTATTTTTTTTTTAATAATAAAACAACAAAGTATTATATAATTTAAATAAAACAAAATATTACATATAAATTAAAGTAATTTTTATACATTCTCTATGTTAAAATGTAAGAAAGTTAAAACTATAAGTTAAAAATGATAATGAAATCAAACTTCAAGGGTTTAAACTGTAAATTAATTATTTATAAAAAATAAAAATAAAAAAAATTGCTTATTTAGTCTTCTTCTTCATCTGCAAATCTCAACACGCATAATTTTTTTTTAAACGAATTAAAATACGGAAAAAGAGAGAATAGTGGAGTTTGTGTGTGTTTAAAATCGGTCGAAATTTCAACCAACCCCTCCTTTTCCTCGACCGACGACCGATGGTGACCTTTTTGCCACAATGGCCACGACCGACGTGGAGATCGGTCGACCATGAGGAGATCGGTCGACCATGCTATGTGATCGATCGACTGTGCCCAACCTTATAGTCCCGAAGTTAAAAGAGAGAGAGAAAGGGGTTTAGTGGAGAGAGAAATAATATTTTATTATGTTGTAAGTAAGTATTTGCGTTTTTGGGTATTTTTAAATTATAAAAAGTAGGAAAAAATTAATGAAAGTGAGAGATGGTGATGCAATATTTGAGGAAAAGTTGAAAGAAAATAGTTATGAGAAAGAAAAAATTAATACGGAACGGATGTGGCGAGGGAAAACCTCAACCACACCCTCTACCCTAACTAAACTTATACCAAGTAAGAAAAATCCATGAGACTCGTGTGAAGCGTGAACTTTCGGGAATCCCGAAGGCCATCTTACTCGATGTTAAATTTTGAAGGCACCAAATTTTGGTTTGATTGTTGAGCCCGATGCATTAAAGTTACGAAGATTATCCATGAATTATTAAGATTCATGAAAAATCTAAAAGTATTAGTAAAAAACAAATAAATTCATTAAAGAAAATCAAGCTCAAAGGTTCAAGTTTATGTAGAGATTTGTAGCATTCTAGCCAAATCTGGTAAGTTTCGGCCGGATCTAAAATAATCGAGCAAAGATGTTGGTGGCGCAACTAAGCTCTGATTAGAATCGGTTTTATTTGGTGTGATAAATAATTTCACAAAAATAAACCGGTATCTTCGTATGTCAAAAGTTCCGTTTTACATATATTTTAATTCATAGATGTGCTTATGCATGTATAAACATGCTATGCATCATGCTGCTTCTAACACTACTCGGTAAAGGTGGCAAAACAACAAAGTCACCATACCTTCACCTAGTTAATACCTTGTCCATCTCTCTCACTCACGCATGAATTTCTAATTTCGAGACACAATTCGGTGACCGAGTCACCTTAAGTTATATGGTGTGAAGTGGGCCTCTTTTCTAATGTTTTAATGTTTTAATGTTTTTTATTTTGTTTGTTATTGTGTGTGGGGTATATTTGTATAAAGTGAGTATTTTAATGAAATGTGAGGGTAAAATGACCTTGTCCACAAATAAGTGAGTGTGTGTGTGAGGGAAAGTGAGAGGAGAGAGAAAACTGATGTGGCGCTAAGGTGTAAAATGAATATGTATTATCCTTGCCTTCTAGTCTAAATGAGAGGAAAATCTGTCATAGGTAATTAGGGGGAGATGATATGGTGGATCATATTCGTGAATCGTGGCGAGACTCAAGTTGATGATTACACAAGTTGCAAAAATCGTTTGTGGGGTATTTGTTAATTTGGGATTTTGTCATTGTCTAAATATCACATGTCATGCACCTGATGAATTTAGCTTAGCAAATTGTCAAATTGATTGTTTGACGTTGAATAATTATTACGTTGGTTAATATGAGTTTTTTATACAAATGCAATAAAAAATCAAAATATTATGCTTTTCGATTGGCGTGAGGAGTCAAGGTTGGTATTCAAAAATATTATACTAGTAATATAAGATCAACTAGATATAATGCCCGCGCACGCGCGGGGTTTTTTATAATCTTTTAAATAAATTATTATTTTTAATTTCGGGTTTTAATTATTATAAAAGGACCTTCAAAACCAGTGTACTTTGATTGATGTATTAAATTAGGGTTATTTACGAATGTGATGGATTTTAATATTAATTAGATTTGGAGGAGATGTTCTTGTGTCAATGATTGTGTGTGCATGAATGATAAGAGATCGAGTTTGATTGATGGAGGAGGAATTTGTGAATGTTGGGACTTCATGATTTTTAGTGGGAAAGATAATGAATTTTAAGTTTCAGCCCAAATCTTTAAAAAACTTGCTCCACCGTTTTCAAGTTTTATTTTTTTAGTTTTTGACACATATATTTTTGTATGTTTTTTTTATTGATTACAAATCACATTCATTTTTTTGTAGAATATTAATAAATTTAGAAGTATTTAGGCTTTTCTTATTTAATATTTAAGAAAATAATAATAATAATAATTTGATTATTACTTAATAAAGTATGATTATTTTTTTTGAAATGAAAAAGTCCCCACTAGGGGTTTTGTTTAAAAATATTATACTAGTATAATATAAGATCAACTAGAATATTAAAATGTTTTTGTTATGTTTGATAACCAACCTTGCCCCGATTAATTATTGGATGCTCTATAATTAGCAAGTATTGGCTATGCTGCTTCCACGCATAAAAATGGTTTATTCATGCCGTTTGCATGTTGATTACTTTACCTACTAATGAAAATGACTCGAATATATGATGTGGTTTTTCCCATAAATACATTTGTAACGGTAGAATTTGTAACTTGAATATAACTTAAAATTTAACAGCGAGATATTGTTAACAACTGATTTATGATATTTATGTTTAGACAATATACATTGTTCATATAAAATTGCAAATATTTAGGCAAGGGATACCAACCAAGGGATACTAATCGACTTCATATTTTTCGCTAAGATAACCAAGAGATAGAGTGCATTGTACTTGTGTTTGAAATATTCAAAGAAATTGTTAGTTACTCCGTATTATTTATGATTTTGTTTGGACAATGTATATTTAGTAAGCTTATATGTCGAGAATCATTCTATGAGGAAATGTGATATTTTTTATTATATATGTATTTTTTTCCTTTTCTTGGATTAAATGTAGAGGTAATCTTTGTATTACTTGAAACGATTGGTTGCAATCGTCTTTTGTAATTTTCGAGCGCCTTGCTAGTTCTTTTTAATAATATATCGCTGTTCAAAAAAAAAAGAGCAAAATCTTTATTTAAATTATGATTTACATCTACCTTTTTATTAGGAATCATGTTTAATAAAGAAATCAGAAGATGAGGGGAATTTGTTTTGGGTTCTATTAAAGAATTATGTTTGATTGAAAACTCTATAGAATGATGAAAATTATGGTTTGCTTTTCCTAGTTAACGTAGATGTTTGAAGTTCTACAGTAATATATATAAGATGATCATAAATAAAACAAATTTTTTTCTTCATGACAGTACCATCTTGCTCCTTTATTTCGCATGTTCTTCTATTGCTGATTGCAACTACTATGTTAAAACTTAAAACCATATATGTTAGATACTTATGACTCATTCCCGCGTATAATCTTGCTTTGGCATTGGGAAATGTGTATGAGTTTGAACTTTGAAATACACTTCATACACTATATTATTCTTGAATAGAATTCCAAACTTAAAATTTTGTTGGTAAGCTAACTAGTTGAGCACTATTTATTTAAAAAAAAAAAAAAAAAAAAAAAAAAAAAAAAAAAAAAAAAAAAAAAAAAGAAATGAAAAATTAATAACCAAATGAAGATAACTTTCTATATATAAAAAAAGACGTTTTCCATGGTAAATGGTAAGTTTGATATAGAATATATAAATTTGGGAATTAGAGCATGTGTCCACGGTTTAGACCCGGCTAGGACGCAACACTCACATGGCAATTGGCTAAGTTCACTTAGAGCAATCGGTGTGGCTCACCGTGAGGCTCGCCGTGCTGAGCTGGAACCATCGCCATCCCTCACCATGATACCGCCCTTGTTCGCCGTCTCTCGCCGTGAGACACCTCCTCGTCTGCATGGCGAGGGTAACTTCTAACAATTAAACGTTATTTTAATTCCCACATTTAATTCAAACGGTAACATTACCGTTTATATATAACGTTCCCTTATATATATATATATAAAGAATCACTGTAAGTTTAAAGTTGAAGTTTGGCAGATGGCTGCTTGAAGAAGAAGGCAACAATGAGGCATTGTGTAGGTTAAATGGTCAATGAGATTAATATTTGTGTGGCCCAATTATATAGAGTTATCCAATTATAAGGCCTAACTCACATGATATATCAACACATATTTAACTTCTAAGATTGCGTTTAAATTTAGTATGTTTCATTAGGTTAAGTTTACTTTCTCACTATATTCTAAAAATTATGAATTTAGTATGTTTCGTATGTGTTTAAATTTGATGTATTGTATTTTTATTTTTATGAAATGAATTTAGTTTATTTGAATATTTGAATAAAAAATAAAATAAAAATAGATAGTGGTGGGGCCCAAATGAGTAATTTGTGGTATGTTATGAGAAGGGGGTTGTAAAGGGAGGTATGTCATGGTGACGTGGCACCCCGTGGGGCCCGAATGAGGAGATTTGCCTTGCATGATACCTATTGCTCTTATATCACATGCCTCAACATTACAAATTAACAAGCGGGTTAGCCCGTGCGTTGCTGCGGGGTGGCCGTGTTTATGTTTGTTAGAATTATGTTAAAGTTTTGTTGGAGATGACATGTAGAATATTAACAAAGAGAAATGTTGACCTTCATTGCTAAGTTAACAAAGAGGAATGTTGACCTGCATTGCTAAGTTTACCATGATCATGAACAGAAGCATTTTTTGAATGAAAACAGCATACCAAGAACAACCTGAGCTAGAAAGGGCTATAAAATAAGAGGTATTCACTGTGTAAGAATAAATTGCAAAGCAGTAGCATTGAAGAACGACTGAAGGGCTATTCATAATAAACAAAATTTTTCACCACAAATCAGTTTTTTCATTCAAGAATCCATTTACATATCTGTTATTCACGTCGTCTACCTATTATCGTGTTACTGTTCATTCAAGAAATCAAGATAAGAATGCACATAAAGTATGCATACAATATTGCTTACCTTGCAGGTTTACAATGTTCAGTTGCGAATCTTAAATTGCAACATTACTTGTAACAACCTGATCATTCTGAAAAGGATAGTCGACCGATGAGGTTGCGTTATATTCATTGCGAATCTTGAATGGTCCACCATAGGAGGTAGATGTTGTTGGAACGAAGGTGTTTTAAATATATTAAACCATTTATCAATCTGTCAGTGTTTTTTTTACCATGACCGAAGGCATATCGGCTGGTGGGATCAATGGCAATGGCTAAGTTGCTACCGTCCACACCACTTCACTGGAGCAACGATGGTTCCAACGTCAGCGAATGTGTATCGATACAACCTGCAAAGAAAAAAAATGCAACCTATTTTAACTCATTTAAATCAGTAAAAATGCAAATGAAAACTTAAAAATGCCAAGTTCTGTAGTTGCAATTAGCATTACCAATTATACAGGAGCGATTAATATATTATGCCACTTGCAGGGGTGTTTGAGTAAGCGCATATCCTAAATAGAACATGAGTTAAAAGTTTAGATTTTTATCGTTCCAAAGCAGTTTAATGGGCGCAAGTTTATAAAAATAGTTTGTTTCCTGCTAATTTTGCATAATTAGTATACATTATGTGTTTGGGTATATCCGTATAAGTGTTAATGATTCGGACGTTCCAAAAGAAAATGTTAATGATTCTGAACTCTAATACTAAGGGTCAAGATGATCAGATTTAGAGAAGCACGGAATCTGCGTATTCTTAAATCTGGTTCCAACAGCTTCCTAAACACTTGTGGCACAAATTTCAAAATATACTTGCGGCCAACAGAATTTCAGAATATAAAGTAAGTGCTTTAAAAATACCTTTGAATGTATTTAGTAGGTCGATGTTTAAAATGGGCATCTCCGCCTCGAAACCATAACTGTTCCTTCTCGTGCAACCAATTTTGCTCTCCCTTTACCTCATCCATGTACATTCGCAAATGATTTTACGTGTACCTATGAAAATAATATGGTGTCAAAGGTTAAGATGAGATAAATAACTGTCCATAAAACTCAAAGGCAAAGTTAAAAAGTGTAATCAATGCAAATGCAAAAGTGGCAAAACCCAATGCAAAGTCAAGGTGCATACCACATCCGCTACAACTTAGCCTGGCGTACATCGCCTAGAACGTGCTGCTTCATTTTTACTCTTCGGACAACGCCATCTAAACGGAATTTTCAGATATATTAATTATATAAACATGATGAATTAAAACTACTAATCTAAATTCACAAACTACTAATCTTGAACCTTAATAAAAAAAATTTAACACAAAAGACTACTCATCCACTATACCTGGGATTACTACATATGACCGTGTTGCTGCTAACCTAAATACTTGGAAGATTCTACTTAGAGGAGGATAAGATGTTTTGTTGCGATATGCGTAAGAGCGGCCTACTGCTTTCCATGTGGATTGAGCATCATGTGACGTTCTGTTACTAGTTGGGTATCTTGGGACAATGGAATAGTTTCTGCGGGGAGCGTGATATTGAGGGGAATATCAACTACCAATGATTCTATTGAGTAACGCATGATTCTGAACTTGTGGTTGGATTGTGGCGTTCTTTTTTTGAATCAATTATGCGATTCTTTTAATTTTCTTAACATTCCGGATCCTGTGATTATAATAATTAATAAGCATATCAATTTAACTTAAGCTCGTACACGTTGGTGAATGACTTATCCTTTTAAATCTCGCTCAGAATTGGCCACTCTAATAGTCTAATTCATAAAGTGGAGTATAACAATGAAGAAACCACACTGTATATATATGTGAAATATATATACAGAGCATGTAGGTGTTTGGGATAGCTTATTAAAACTGCATAACAGGTTATTATGTTCTAAATTCTGAAAGGGTGTTTGGGAATGCTTATTTAAGCATTTACTGTTGAGGGAATGTTTAGATTATCTTATTAATTGGGCTTATTTGAAATTTGAAAAAGCCACTAAGCTCATTTTATAAGGCTTATGAGCTTATCAACTTGCGCTTATGGCTCATTTAAGCTCTAGAGAATAAGCTCATAAGTGATAAAAAAAAATGAGCTTATTGGCTTTTGTAATTTCAAATAAGATCATAAGCTCATAAATTAAGCTAATCCAAACACCCCCTTAGTCTAAAATTCCTAAGCATTTTTTAACTGTTTAGACGAAACTGTTTATCTACTTATATCAAAACTCAATAACTTGAATCATAATTGGTAAGCAATCCCAAACACCACTGAACATCATATTATTAAGTAAAAGTGAGAACTCACCAATGTTGACACCGAAACCTTTATTCACAATTTCAAAGAATCAAACTTCATCCATAATCAAACACAACCAAATCACTTCATTTTCACCCATTACTCAACCCGAGAGGTGGCTCTGCACATTAAAAAAGAAGGCAAAAAAATAGCATATGCTTTTAAATATTTGGTGGTTTAGCAAGAACAAAGTTGGAAACAAACACCTTAACAGCCTTAGCTTCGGAGCTGCATAATAGTATCAAATATAAGTATGATTCGTAATCACCATAAGGAAAAATTTTATAGAATAAACACTTGAAGACCAAATTGTAAAGTGATCCAGTCATAATATTTATAGAGTCAGTACGTTCCATTATCACAGAAACTATCGTCAACTGAACATCGGTCAATAGTTCCTAATACATTATGTTTGTGTAAATCTCTATGAAACATCATTTATTCAATTCCTAATATAATGTGAATAAGTGTGGTCTTATTCTACCTAATAATATGATAACTCAAATAATCTGTAATAAGTTTAACGGCATTTTATAAACATCTCATTCACTTGTTAGGATGTTTAAAATTTTGCGTAATAATGATATATTATAGGCTAATTAAGGGTTGTTGGGATAGCTGATTGCAGAACCTGATTACCATAAATTTGTGATTAGTGTAGGCTGTTTGGATGGCTTATTGCAACAACTTATTAACCTTGACTCGTACTTATCAGTGCTGCCTGGAAAGCTTATTTAAGCACATAATTGACCGTTACCTGTTGATATTAGGGGCTGTTTGAAAACCTTATTTCGTAGCTAATTAACCGTAACTTCTTGTAATTATGGGTAGTTTGGATAACTAATTACGGCCGCTAATATACCCTGAACAACACATTTTGACGTAGCTTAATAACTTGTTTAATCATGGCCTGTTTCGATAGCTTTTTTCAGCATCTTATTACAATGGTATAAACTATAACATAAGAAAAAAAATGTGCAATAGTACCTAGCTTGCCTTGATTATGTTCATTTACTACAGCCAAAAGCACTGTGAAGCTGAAGTTGTACCTACATAAATAAAATTAGCTTTATAGATGCAACACCAGAGGATAATTTAAATTAAATGTAGAATGAAGTCACATTTACAGATATGAATTTACTTTTTGTTCGGCAGTCTTTCTCACGCAAATACACACTCAGTATCACCTGCTATGCTCGGAAAGCCTGTAACAACCATAACAAAAATTTCAGATCTGGGTGACCTATAGTAATTGGTACAAAAAATTTGGATAATGACTCATTCATGTTGCATTTTTTGAAAAGCAAGTTACCGTTATTCTAGCTCTTAAAGCCGGTTGGATTGAAGCTCAAGTTTCTTCAAATCTTTGCCGATTACTTTTATAATGAAGTAGCACAGTCATTCCGAGCATGAAATCTTTCCTCTGCCCCTGAATCAACATATAAATAGACATTAAGAAGCTATCATCGGATGTTTTGATCAGCTTATTTTGCCGGCTTATAGCCATGTATATTTGATAAGTTCTTTAAATTGACCTAGTTGACTGATAAGTTTCCTAAATATGTAAGTCTAAATATGTAAATGCATATATTGGCTGTCTTTGATGTCATTGCCGTACCCTTTGAGCAAAATTAACAATGGGATTTGAAGAAGCAACCAAATCCCAATTCAAGACCGACGCACCTTTTTCAACTGCTGAGATATTTGATTCGTCGATACTCGATACCATCACTTGTCTGTGCTATAGTCGAAGGAAACATAACTAATGACCAGAAGTAGCAGTACAGAGGAGTAGATTAATGAGAATTGGAGTTAGTGGTTAATGTAAAAAACACATGCCTTACCATAGTCGTAACAATAGTCAAGATCTCGTGAATAAGATCTTCGACACAGATGATAACGAATTTTCCAAGTACCTGTAGTCTCAAAAAACACTTTCATCATTATTATCTTGCTGGGAGTTTAAGAAAAATCACATAATGTATTAGGAACTATTGACGTTCAGTTGTGTTTCTTCACATAATTAAGGCTAATAAGAAGAAAAAAAATATGTTCTTCAACCTGAAACAAGGCAAATTTGTACAAACGGTTGAAGTTAGTACAACTACAAATTTTCAGGTTCAATCATCATTCAAATACAATTTCTACAAACAGGTTGACAAAAAGGCAAATTTCTACAAACGGTTAGAGTTTTTGTTTGACTAATAAGCAATCTCAAACACGACTGAAAATCTAAACCATTTTAAAACACTCATTGGAAACCGTGGGGGGGGTGAATACGTTTCCATTAAAAACTTAAAAACTTTTTGTATCAAATACCCGATCAAGTGTGACGTAATATGAAAAGTGTCAACAATGATCATATAACATCTAGAGATGGTATAAAGTAAACTACAACACAAGCACAATCAAACCATGACACAAACATAATCAACATAACATAAGCAACTAGCCACACAAACATAAACGCAATGCAAATATAAATATAAAGCGATAAAGAATAAGACAAAAGTAAAGAGATAAGTAAGAAGGCGCAAACCGAACACGATGATTTATAGTGGCTCGGTCACGAAGCTCCTCTTCGCCCTACTCCACTCCCCGAGTACCCAACTCGAGAGTTACTTCACTAATCAACAAGCTCCCTTCAGGCGGAGAAAACCGTACAACGTCGCTTATCCTTATTTCCGACACTAAGCTAAATGTCGAGTACTAATCTTAGCTAGTACCAATCTACAACGATCCACACGATCTACTCACGATCTACCCGATCTACCCTTGATCCACTTGATCAATACATAAGCCCACAAGCTACAAGATCTCAACAAGATCACAATGATCTACTCTCACTTGACTCGATCTACCCGATCTACCCTTGATCTACTTGATCAATCACACAAGCCCACAAGCTTCAAGAGATCTCCAAGATCTCAACAAGATCACAATGATCAACCCTCACTTGACTCAATCTACCCTATCTACCCTTTATCCACTTGATCAACACACTAGCTAACAAGCTACAAGAGATAGTCAATATCTCTATAAGATCACAATGATCTTCTCTTACAAACTCTCAAAAGAAAAATGAACTTGATGTATGCAAGGATACAACAAGTATGTAACAAGTGTTACAAGTGCTCTAACTACAACTACAACACTTTGTATCTTCTTGGATACCTTGTGTTCTTCTCTTGCACTTGAAGAGGAATGAAGAGGATCTCTTGGTGGGATGAAAGGATCACTCTTAAACAAACTAAGACTCTCTAAATGATCAAAGTAAGTGATCTAAGTGAGGAGGGATTAGACCAGAGAAAACTGACTGAAAAAAATCAAGTTGAAGTGTAAAATGGTCCACTATTTATAGGCAAAGGGAAACTAGCCGTTACAGAGGGATGGCACCACTAAATTTAGTGGTACCATCGGTACTTTAGTGGTACCGTGGACGCTCCTCCATTTGTTTTTAGTGGGGAAGGTTTATTTGGTAATGTTTGGAGCTGTTTTGGGGGGGGAAATGACTGTTGGGATTTTTAAACTTATTTTTCAAAATAAAACATTTCTTTTTAATTCAAAAATAATTTGTAAAATGTATTTTTGAAAAAATGTTTTGTCACATTAAAAATGTGAAGTTTAGAGAAAAATATAATCCTTTGATCATTGTCAAGTAGTAGATTTGTTTGTCCATACCTTGAGTGATTTACGTCGGGATGGAAATCTACGACTTTGTTGAAGCATACTTGAGACGTCGAGAGGTGTTGATGTAAGTATGCATTGATGATTTGTGTTTACAAGTAACTTGCGCATTTTACGTTATGCATTACAAGTTACATGTTTGTCATTATTAAAACCGAAGAAACCGTTTAGTTTAAATATCGTAATATTTGCACTAACAATCTCCCCTTTTTTGATGATGACAAATATGTAAACCGTAACACACAGTAAAATATAAAAGTTACATGTTTACACTCCCTTCTCCCCCTTTTGTCGAAGCAAAAAGGTAGTTGCCTCGAGCTCTCCCTTGAATTCACTCCCTACTCCCCCTTATTGAACTATTTTCCTTTCTCCCCAGAAAGGCGAGCTTGCATCATCCTAGTGAAGTCTTCTATCACCACTTGTGAAGACGACTCCATGCTATGTATTCAAATACCCCCGAGCTCCCCCTAGCTCAATGCTCCCCTATGGTAATTGAATCCCCTTGTTTATTCACCTTAGTATCTAGCGAATCCATGGATCAAATTCTTACAAAGGCTTTTCCTAGATCAAGGGTTAGCTTCGTGCAACATAATATATAACAGTATAGAAGCAACATTATAGGGATAGAATACACATAGCATGACATGCAAGGGTTAAACTATGTGAGTCACACAGCCTAAAATTGTGCCAAAAGGATAAAAACCAAAAAGAAAGCCCAAGAAAGTTGAGCGACACAAAAAGATGAATGCATATTGCAATTCAAAGACACTTGAGTGTCACAACCCGACCAACAACCTAAGGTATAATTGTTCAATTAATCACATTAACAAGAACGAGATTCGTTCGTTGACTGACACACAAATTGACTTCTTCCAAGTTTTCATTGGGAAGGCAAGTTCTAACAAACCTTTTGAACGACATAATCATCTACCTAAGATGATTGGTGTTAAGGATGGTTTGTTGATAAGACATACTCTAAATGATTACTATTATGAAAAGTCATGCCATAAAGTAGACTCGATAGAAGATATACCCAAAAAAAAATGAAAAAGAGAATGATATGCACCTAGATGCGAATGGAAATGATTTCATAAGATGGGAAAGTGTTGGTTTTGACCTTTGAGGAAAGGTGGGGAAAGATGGTTTAGATTAATATATCGTTTGCACTGACAATTAGATGCATGACATATTTCAAAAGAGAAAAAGAAAAGGTGCATGTGATCCTAACTGGATTGTTGGTGGATATCTCTAACGGGGTTGAGGTAACGAAGTTCTAGATTTCTAGTTTGGATGATCCTAGTTGTGTGTTATAGATAATTTGGTGCATGAAGGGTTTCGTGTGTTTGTGAGGATTGAAGGTTGTTGAACTAAGTATCACTTATCCAAAGTGAGGAATAGTTGTAAGGTTTGAGTGTAATGATCGATGGGTTGATGGTTTTTAGACTAACTATCACTGTCAATAGTGAAGTGTAGCTAAAGGTTTGAGAGAGATTGATATAAGGGTTGAAGGTGTTGAAACTAAATATCACTGTCAAGAGTGAAGTTTAGTTATAAGGGTTGAGTGTGATGATGAATGATGTTAATGTGAGGTTTGAAGATGAGATACAAGATAAGCTTGCAATGGTGAGGCCTTATATAGGCAAGAGTTGTGGGATTCGACTTAAAGTTGGTGTTAGTGTCCTATGGTGTAGTGAGGGAATCTTAGGGTGTATGCGAGTTTGCAAAATTTCGCAGATTTGAGGTTAGGGATGCAGGGATCTAGAGGAAACAGTGAAAATTCATCAAACAAGGGCACGGTACCACTAAATACCGCACGGTACCGTTAACTTTAACGGTACCGTGACCTATTTAACGGTACCGTGACCTGGAAGTCACGAATTTTCCTGTGCAGCCTAGTTCTGGACAGCTAAAGGGAAGTTTCCTAGGGAATAAGAACCACATTTGTGTGTTCTTGAGAGTGTTTGTTGAAAGACTATATGAGTGTGTTTTCGCTCCCCCTTAATCGATGACCATCTGGACAAGATGTGTTAAAAAAAATAAAGAGGAAAACAGACGTTGACAGAAGCGATGAGCTTAGTAACATCATGACAAGTGGTGGATAGCATATAGTAAACTTCACCTTTGAAGTCACGTAGCTCTTCTCAATCATTGTGAATATTCATAGAACATTCAAATGATGAGGCATGTGATTACGTGGAAATATGCTAAGGGTTAAGAAGATAAAATCTTCAAGGTTATGGGGTTAGTGATAAGGTTCTAGTGGGGTTATCTATGTTGATGAAGAAGGGTTATCTCAACTTATCCTAGCAGTTCTTTACTTGAAGTGTGTGGAAGATGAGTGGGATGCGGAAGCATTGGTAGTGTAGAACTAAGGTTGAAAAGTGTAGATAAGTTGAGAAGATAATGGATACGGAAGTAACCAAACATATGGTGTGTTCAGTACCATGCGGAAGTGAAAGGTGAAAAGGCTAAGGAATCAGAAGATAGACAGAATTTATTCTGATAGGAGACAATTCTTGTTCAAGACTACATCGAGTGGGTTTCGATAGTGTTTTTGAAACAGTGAGAATTGAAGACAAAATAAACTGTCTCAGCAGACAACGATCCTACGGTACCGTTAAATTTAGCTGTACCGTCCCCTATTTAAGGGTACCGTGACCTGCTGAGGTCAGTTTTGACCCAGAATTAGATTTGTGACAAAGAAATTTCACATATGTTGTGATTTTTCTGGACTTTAGATTAAAGGAATTTATACCAAATAAATTCTTTTATGAATGAATCCAACGTGATTCGATGAACATTGATCGAGAGCGAGAGATGACATTTAATTGCATTTCGCAAATTAAATATACTTTAAATATTTCTGATGAAATATTTAAGTTGTCATTGGAATTTAAGAGGATTTTACGAATAAATCTCGCTGATTTAGTTAGACTTTTCGACACAAGGAGAGAATTTATACCTAATAAATTCTTTTTACGAGATGAACGGTACTCGACGAGAAGAGATGACTTTTATATTTCCGAGGAAATACATAGGTAGTCATTAGAGCGATGTGAAGGATGACTTAATATTTCCAGTGAAATATTTAAAAAGTCATGAGACGAGGCACAAGATATGACTTCAATATTTTCAGTGAAATATTCAAGTAGTCATAAGAGGGATGTGAAGAATGACTTAATATTTCCAGTGAAATATTTAAAAAGAATGACTCAATATTTTCAGTGAAATATTTAAAGAGCCATGAGACGAGACGCACGAGATGACTATAATATTTTCAGTGAAATATTCAAGTAGTCATAAGAGGGGTACGAGAGAT
This sequence comes from Artemisia tridentata subsp. tridentata, assembly GCA_021014915.2. Lineage (NCBI taxonomy): Eukaryota > Viridiplantae > Streptophyta > Magnoliopsida > Asterales > Asteraceae > Artemisia > Artemisia tridentata. The sequence continues at coordinate 222,372,328 of CP139504.1, forward strand.
GACTTTAATATTTCCAGTGAAATATTTAAATAGTCATAAGATTTATGGAATATGTTCCATCATTCCTAGGCCCAGACAAAGATGGTCAGAGGATTCTCGTTTGAGAGGTTTGGTTGATTTATGGATTTCGATGTGCTTCGCACGCGAGTGTTTCACGAGGTTTTGAAAGACGTAACGCAGGGCCTACGGTGCTTATTCACAGCAGGGTTTGGAATCTTAAGAAGTGTATAGTCACACGAGGATGAAAGGAACTACTAATCACTTATATAGTAACTCGTGAGTCATGTGTCACCCGAGGGTTGATGTTAGCTTTTAGCTTTTGGATGAGCGTTTTAACATATGTTGTTAAAATGCTTGAATATGATGTTTCGGATATGACATTTAACAATTGCGATTGCAAGTTAAACTTACTTGAATATTTTGGATGAAATATTTAAGTTGTCAACCCTACTCCGAGTTCTACTAGGTTTGTATCTAACCTTCCCATGACAAAAGGGTGTATTACTTGGAGGAAGCCGAAGTGATGACCAGGGAATTAGGACAACTTCGCGACTACTTTAACTTATAGGTATTGACAATAGTGTATGACTATATGACTTATAAGGGTTCATAGTGATAGGCATACCTAATTCCTAATGTGTTAAAACGACATAGTGTGGGTGCAAAATTTACAAGCAAATCATGTAGAATGCACATAAGGAATAAATGCAAACACCATGCAAAATATGATAATCATTTAGCGTTTAAGATCATGAAGACATTTAATAATATCTTACGAGAACATGTTATCATTTTGAAACACATATGTAGGATACAAGCAATCTAGGTTTGCTAAGGAAGATCCTAATTACTACTTGTTCAAAATGAAATCCTAACGGGAGATAAAGTTCACCGATGTAAAATATCTCTAGTCAAATATAGGAATGAAAAATTTTCAAGTTAGAGAATGAGTATGAGACTATCACTAGTGGTGCTCAATTCAGGCTAAACACGACCATTTTTACGGGTTATACCACGAACCCAACTTCTCTCCTGGAAGCAATTCAACCGTTAGGTCAAATTGAATTTCTAGTGCGATAGGTTCTCCAGTAGTCATTCTCATGTTAGAAAAATTCAAATTCCTATATTTGCCTATCGAAGTATAGCAAAGATGATATTAGCTTATTTCACTAATACATGGCCTAATATGACTCAACTAACCATACTTTGAAAGTCGGTTAAGAAAATGACATGTCTCACACAACTCCTAACAAAGGCAAGCGAAATGTTTTAATTTCGTTTTTGAGATTTAGCTGTTATTTGATGGAGATGGTGCATTTTATGATCTCTTGGACAACATCTTAGTTTGTTGAGTTGTTATATGTTATTTTAACATGATTTGGTTTCCTAGAACCAAGAGGCACTCTAATGTGACACAATGTAGAATCTACTACATCGTGTGTGTTTCAAGAATGCTCATTTGCATATCTTGAGAAAGGAATCTAATAAAGGTTACTTACCTCAATAGATCTTGTGAGTATTATATTTAAAATGAGACATATTGTATATTTCAACAAATATGCTTTTCTAAGAGGAAACTTATCACTCTTACGAATGCTTAGTAAAACAAGTATTTTAGTGTATGACCAATATTACTTGTTTATGCAATGACACATGTTGTTTTGCGTTATTATTCAAATCTAATATCCTATATATGTTAACAATATGCAATGTACTCTCTTGTAACATAACCATTCATGTTACAAAGGGAATAAGATGCATAGGATATAAGTTACCCTTTGTCAATCTTTTGATAAGAGAAATACATGTGATATTCTCAAAGATTGATGACTTACATAATAGTTAATAACATATTATGTGTGACACTTTTACTAGACATGTGACTTTGAGTGTTGAGTCGTTCATGAGTAAAGTTTACATATGTTGTTTGTTTGCTCGTGTTTGGTTTTTCGAAAATGACACATTTACTAATTGCATTGCAATGTAAATTACTTGTATATTTCGGATGAAACATCTAAGTTGTCAATCCTACTTAATTGTGTGTTTTATGCATCTTTTAAACATATTAGTTTAAAGTTTGGAACACAACCATTGGACAAGAAGACTCAATATGACATCTTCAACACAAGTGTGAGTTATGATTCGATGCATATTATTTTCGTCTTGAGAGGACGTCATTATTTTCATAACAATCGAGTGTGATTGAGTATGTAGATTCAAGATAATATATTTCATCATATTTTGATGTTATCTTGAAGCTAGACAAATAATGACTCCAATTTCATGTCCATACTCGAAAACTTGTCAATTAGATTTGATAATGATATCAATCATAATTTGAATAATGAATTGATATGTACTCGAAATATTTCTTGACCCTCACGATCACTCCTTTTAAAAAGAAAATAAAAATTACTAGTTGTATGTGTGAGGTTAATGACATATTAAGTTACTACTTCGATATTGTCATTTATTTTTATTTGCGAAAAACTATTTATATTATTAAGTATAATATTCTTAGTTTTTGGACACCTCATTAGTATAAAAATAATTATCTTAACTATTTTTATACAACATACGTAAAATACTAAATGTTTAAAACATTTTGTATGTGTGTTAAATCAATGCAAGTTTAATACATTTTCTTTTACTTAAATACTAATGTATTAAAATGATCTTTTATCTTGTTTAGACAACCCATGGTCAAGCAAGACAAAATGATGTAATATTTTAAAGATCATGTTACGGATTTTATGAGAGTGTTAAGTATTTTGAGGTGATATACCTTTTACACTTAAACTTTTGGAAAAATAATTGTGTAAGACAATATCTTTCGACACACATGATCAACCAACTTAGTTTCTATTCCTAAGAAAGTTACTAAACCATTTTAAAAACTTGCAACATATGCAAGAAAAATGGTCTATGCCTATATGCAATGCAAACTAATTACTCAATATAGTGCAAGTGATTTAGCATGAGCCTTATAAACGCATAAACCGGAAAACTATAATAAACAAATAGCAACAAGGCATGAAAGACACTTATGCTTATAGATAAAATTAGCTAAACTAAAGATAACAATAAGCATACAGAAATATTAACTAACAATACTAAGACACAAAGAAAAACAAATAGTCATTTAGCATAACACACAAAAATACTTATCGTCATTTTGTGTATTAAGTATAACAATGTACACTTAACTTGATTTTATTTGAAAATGAATTATTTTCCACCTCATTTCAAAGTTTGATCAAGTTCAACACTTTGAAAAATATGAATACATCAATGTGTGATGTTCTCTTTGTAATTTGACAAAAAATTTGTGCAATCGACATGACCGGAAAAGACTCTCTGTTACGAATCAAAGACTCTCATAAATTTTACTTTACAATCATTTTCTAAAAATATTTTTAAATGAAAGTAGACTCAATTTTGTTTAAAACGATAGGTGGCACGACTCCTACGGACTTTCGGTTGATTTTATACGAATTTTTGAAAATTACCCAATTCTGAAAAACAGACGAAGGTACCGTTAAATTTTGCGGTACCGTCCATATTTGATGGTACCGTCCATTATATTTAACGGTACCATGACCTGTTATTACATTTTTGAACAAAACCAACCGCATCACTTAACGACTCGTTCTATAGACATGACCGGACACTTACAAACTCTATTCTTTTAGTAGTTTAAGAAAACCTTCAAGCTAGTATGACAAAGTATACTTAACAACAAAACTTGTAAGTAATAAGTAACTAAATACTTTTCATATTTTATCAGCTTCATGCCTTCATGGGTAATTTGATACATGGATCGTACTCAATTTTGAAAACCATTTGTTTTAAAAAATTGAGCAACCTGGCTCTGATACCAATTGTGGAAACCGTAGGAGGGGGGGGGGGGTGAATACGTTTCCATAAAAAACTTAAAAACTTTTTGTATCAAACACCCGATCAAGTGTGATGTAATATGAAAAGTGTCAACAATGATCATATAACATCTAGAGATGGTATAAAGTAAACTACAACACAAGCACAATCAAACCATGACACAAACATAATCAACATAACATAAGCAACTAGCCACACAAACATAAACGCAATGCAAATATAAATATAAAGCGATAAAGAATAAAATAAAAGTAAAGAGATAAGTAAGAAGGCGCAAACCGGACACGATGATTTATAGTGGCTCGGTCACGAAGCTCCTCTTCGCCCTACTCCACTCCCCGAGTACCCAACTTGAGAGTTACTTCACTAATCAACAAGCTCCCTTCAGGCGGAGAAAACCGTACAACGTCGCTTATCCTTATTTCCGACACTAAGCTAAATGTCGAGTACTAATCTTAGCTAGTACCAATCTACCACGATCCACACAATCTACTCACGATCTACCCGATCTACCCTTGATCCACTTGATCAATACACAAGCCCACAAGCTACAAGAGATCTCCAAGATCTCAACAAGATCACAATGATCTACTCCCACTTGACTCGATCTACCGTTGATCTACTTGATCAATCACACAAGCCCACAAGCTTCAAGAGATCTCCAAGATCTCAACAAGATCACAATGATCAACCCTCACTTGACTCAATCTACCTTATCTACCCTTTATCCACTTGATTAACACACTAGCTCACAAACTACAAGAGATATTCAATATCTCTATAAGATTACAATGATCTTCTCTCACAAACTCTCAAAAGAAAAATGAACTTGATGTATGCAAGGATACAACAAGTATGTAACAAGTGTTACAATTGCTTTAACTACAGCTACAACACTTTGTATCTTCTTGGATACCTTGTGTTCTTCTCTTGCACTAGAAGAGGAATGAAGAGGATCTCTTGGTGGGATGAAAGGATCACTCTTAAACAAACTAAGACTCTCTAAATGATCAAAGGAAGTGATCTAAGTGATGAGGGATTAGACCAGAGAAAACTGACTGGAAAAATCAAGTTGAAGTGTAAAATGGTCCACTATTTATAGGAAAGGGGAAAATTAGCCGTTACAGAAGGACGGCACCACTAATTGTCAGACGACACCACTAAATTTATTGGTACCGTCGGTACTTTAGTGGTACCGTGGACGCTCCTCCATTTGTTTTTAGTGGGGAAGGTTTATTTGCGAATGTTTGGAGTTGTTTTGGGGGGGGGGGGGGGGATAACTGTTGGGATTTTTAAACTTATTTTTCTAAATAAAACATTTCTTTTTAATTCAAAAATAATTTGTAAAATGTATTTTTGAAAAAAAATTTTGTCACATTAAAAATGTGAAGTTTAGAGAAAAATATAATCCTTTGATCATTTGTCAAGTAGTAGATTTGTTTGTCCATAGTGATTTACGTCGGGATGAAAATCTACGACTTTGTTGAAGCATACTTGAGACGTCGAGAGGTGTTGATGTAAGTATGTATTGATGATTTGTGTTTACAAGTAACTTGCGCATTTTACGTTATGCATTACAAGTTACATGTTTGTCATTATTAAAACCGAAGAAACCATTTAGTTTAAATATCGTAATATTTGCACTAACAACTCAAAATGTGGATAAGCATATCGAATAGTCAACCTTCATCCATAACCAAACACGACCAAAACACTCCAAACCAAAATCATTGAAAATTTGAGTTGGACCAAAATAGTAGGAAAAATTAAACGTAACGTACACTCAGCTCTTCAGACGCAAATGAAAAAAAAAAAACCTTTACTTTCAGATCGAGTATAAACGCCGCAACGAAAAAACCCCAAAGTTGCAACCCTAAGTCTTGTTTGACCAAATCTTCAAAGGAAAATAAAATGTAATCATATTATAATCCAATCTACTATAAAAATAAAATTAAACCTTCAGTTAAGAAACACTTAGCAGCTTTATTAAGGTGTGGACCGCATTTCTTGAGGCCGCCGGAATCCTTGCTACACCGACACCTGTGCTTCCCATCAGATGTAAGAAAGCCATAATTTTTTGTGGGGCTGATCGAATGAGAATTCATTGATGGATGTTTGGATTTGCATTGTCGTGGGTGTTCTTTGTCCTTTTGATATTCAAGTTAGTGTCTTGTTTTGTTTTTTTTTTTTGAAAATATTTTAGGTTACTGGTTTTGATTAAATGGAGAAGAAGAATCCAAGGCCTAAAAATTTTTAGGAGCTGATAGAAAGTTTTTTATGCAGATATACTACCGATTTGTATACATATGTGTGGAGGGGATTTGATAGTACATATATTAGCGTGTAATTAAGGCAAAATGATGGTGAACAGTAAATTTGCAACTGGCTTTCAACCAATAGAAAATACACACATAGCCTAATATTTCTGTGAATGTATTTTTTTATTATTTATTGGCCAATAAAGTTTTAGATTAAAATTCTTAATTGTAGTATTTTATGTCACATCAAAGACTGTTTTTAGTATATATATATATATATATATATATATATATATATATATATATATATATAATTCGCCGTGACCCACTATTATTAACATTGAGATTGACCGTCCACTAATGTACACAGGAGTAATTTAGATTTTACGTAATATGTTAAAACTATGATCTTTTTTCTCATTGTCAAATGCTGTATACAGAGTTATGGCTCATTACCAATTCACCATGTCATTGTCATCTATTAATTTTTCAGCATAAAATAAAGGGTTTTGCTAAATTGATAAACGAGATGAAACCATCATTTAGTAGGCAATTTTTATGTAGCTGCACAACGTCAAATTGATGTCTAATCAAAATCGAATACTATACAAGAGTTGAGATCAATATAGATCTCATATTTGTCATAGATGAAAAGAAATAATCTTAGCCATCCATTTTTAATCTAGATTAATAAAAAACCATTTTCACACTTTTTTTTAAAACAATATATCTTGCAAACGATAAATCTTCAAGCTAAAAAAAATACACCATCGCGACGAGAATTAAATTATCTATCTATAGATATGCATTTCTCTATACTTTCGAAGAACTTTTTTTTTTAATTTTCGCCCAGAAAAATCACCTATAATTTGTTAAAAATCACATGTGATTCGTAAAAATCAAATCACATGTGATTTATACAAATCACGTGTGACTTTTCTGGGCAGAAATTTTGAAAAAAAAAAGTTCGTTGAAAGTATATAATAATGCATATCTATAGAAAGATAATTTAATTCTCGTCGCGATGGTATGATTTTTTTTCGCGTAACGATTAACGGTTTGCGAGATATTTAATTTTTTAAAAAAGGGTGAAAGTTTATATTTTTTGTTTTGATAAAAAAAATGAATGGTTAGGATTCGTTTATTGAATCTATGACAAATATGAGATCTATATTGAACTTTTGCCTAGTATACAAACCCTTCGTACCCATCCCTATCCAAAACCCTCCCTACCCCTATGGTGTACTTATATATAATAATATATATATAGATATTATGAGAAGGGGTCTTAAAATGAGAAGGGTGGGAAGGATTGTGGGAGTGACATGTGTCACTTTGCCACATCATCATTCCGCCAAATTTTTTACTGCATCGTGATGCAGTAAAAATTTTGGCGGGAAATTTTTTTTTTCCCGCCAAAAAAAAAATGTTTTTTTTGGGCAAAAAAATTTTTTTTTTCCCGCCAAAATTTTTACTGCATCGTGATGCAGTAAAAAATTATACTGCATCGTGATGCAGTAACAGTAATGAAGTAAAAAAATATACTGCATCGTGATGCAGTAACCGTAATGCAGTAAAAATTTATCTGCATCGTGATGCAGTAAAAATTGGCGGAAAAAAAAAATTTTGCCCAAAAAAATTTTTTTTTGGCGGGAAAAAAAAATTTCCCTTCAAAATTTTTACTGCATCACGATGCAGTAACCGTGATGCGGCATGATGATGTGGCATAGGGATGACACATGTCACTCTCACAATCCTTCCTACCCTTCTCATTGTATCCCTACCCTATATATATAATATATATATATATATATATATATATATATATATATATATATATATATATATATATATATATATTTTATTTTTTTTTTGGTCTTCTACTTATGTTTTGTGTTTTTTTTTATATCAAGTGTCTTTTTATATATATATATATATATATATATATATATATATATATCAGACTTTGACACATATTAGAAAATTCGTCACGGGAGTGTTTTAACTTATCGTCAGGCTTCAATATACCAACTTGACACATTCCTTCTTTTAAGTTAGTCACGTGAGTGTTTTAACTTAGTCATTTTTATTCCCTTTTGAGATTATAAACCACTAGGAGTGATCAAACTTGCATTCACAAAACAAAAAATAGCAGTGATCAAACTAGCATTCACAAAACAAAAACTTGCATTCACAAAACAAAAACTAGCATATCAATACTTGCTTGCAGAAAGGAACGATGAATACATCACCGTTTTACACGACTTAGGTATAATTTTACGCTATTACACATATTACTTTAAAAAATGTGTAACGTTTATAAAAAAATGATAAACCGAGATTTTTAATAGGCTCAGATTATTATCGTTTTATCATTTTGGCTGCAAATTTGAAGGTTGCAAAGTGGAAAAAACTCACTTTACTGTCCATTCGGTTATACCATGCCAATCAAAACAAGTTTTTTTCTTTTTTTTTTTATCATCATCGCCGTATCTCGGTTTTTTTTAAGAAACCATTTTAAAAAACCATGTTTAGAAAACAACTGCTTATTTTAATAATAAGCAGTTTCAACAAACCATCACCATCCAAGAACACCAGAACACCATCACATAAGCAAACCATCACAACTGCTTATTTTAATAATAAGCAGTTTCAACAAACCATCACCATCCAAGAACACCAGAACACCATCACATAAGAAAACCACATAAGAATATAAGCAGTTTTATAACTGTTTTTTTAAGATCTAAAAAAGCAGTTATGAAAAAGCAGTTATGAAAAAGCATCACCATCAAGATCTATTGAATATTCACTTTTGAGATTATAAACCACTAGAAGTGATCAAACTTGCATTTACAAAATAAAAACTAGCAGTGATCAAACTTGCATTCACAAAGCACATAAGCAGTTTTTCACCAAGATCCAAAAAACCACCAGCAAAACCATGGTTTCAACAAACAATTGTAACACCCTCAATTTCGCGATACGCAGCAGAATTCAAACTGGGTGTTACCTCATGGCATAACAGTTATAATGATAGAAAACGATCTCTATTTGAGTCGTTTTAAAAGATTTACCATTCGAATATCAGAGTTTACAAAATGAGGTCCCAGTAGTTGTAAGATTTACAAAATAAGTTTTCGAATGATAATAAAATTTATAGCCTTCTTGATGTATCCGTGCTCCTCCGTGCCATCCTCGTTCATTATGGACCTGAGATAAACATATTAAAAGTGTCAACACAAAGGTTGGTGAGTTCATAGAGTTTGTAAGTAAAACAGTTGATTTCAATAGTTTCAAGTGTGAAATGATAATTGTAATAAATACAAATATTGATGAAATAAGTAGTGGGTTACGTTGTTATACGCCCATAGTTCGTTTGTTTGCCCCAACCGGGTCAAAGATTGGGTGAAACCCATAAGTAATTCATTTGCTGGGTTACGTTGGGTGAAATCCAACGTAACCGGGTCAAAGATTGAGTGAATCCATATGATTTGTGTGCTAATAAGTTGAACACAAGTTTCAAGTTTGAGAGAAAGTGGGCTACGTTGTTATACGCCCGAAATATAGTAGTGATAGTACCGTATCATGACTACGGTATTGTAGTATTGTAATTCTGTATATTGCCCTAAGTCTCACGACACGCAAACGTTAACAATGTACTGCACAAACGGCATGCAACACACCAAATTAATGGTGTGAGTTATGGCCCTCGTGTAGGAGATTGCCATCTTCCTATTTCCTTCAAATAAAGTGCATTTGGTCACCTAACCGGCTAACACAAATGGGGCGTCAACTGCCAATAGATCTATTCACTATATTCGCGGTCACTCGCAAGTGATTAATGGTTCATGATGTGAGGGGCTTTTGGCAATAGTGGTAACTTAGTCAATATTAATCAGGTATAACATACATAGCATACAGAAAATAGTACTTGTGTTCATGTTTGTAGCATGTATCTCCCTAGGAGATAGAAAAACGTATAAAAGTGGGTATATGAACTCATGGTATTTGTAAAAGTGTAGAGTACTTGTGAAGGTAAAAGCAAGTAGTCGAGCATGTATCTCCCCCAAAGAGTTTATAAAGTTAATAAACGAGTAAAAGTGGGGCTATGACTCACCTTGGAATGTAGTGACGTAAGTAACACAACGGTGCCAAGGAGTATGGTAGAACAGTGTAAAGAAGTATAGCTCAAAGAATACGGAATCATCATAACCTAATGAATATAAGCTTGTCTCAAAATATGATACGCGGAAAGAAATCGATACGTATGAGTTTCAAAAGATAGAGCGCTTTAGTTTTCGTGGAATATTTGTAACAATGTTTGTAAAAAGGTTTTGTATCATCGTTCGTGTGGTGGTATGAAGTCATAGACTCAGACAAAACGCACGCCAAAACATAAATCATATAGCAACAGTATAAAAGGAAATAAACACGTATAAAAGAAGAATAAACTAGTAAGAAATAGATAAGCAGATAAGTAAATGAGATATGTGGATTAGTTAAGTTTAACTAATACATAGACTTAGAAGTTTCAATTTATATTTATTGGTTATTGGGTTAATAATCCAATGTACAAATAGCCCATTAAGTATTTATTAAGTCTAATAGTCTAATATTCTAAATCCGTTACATTATAAGTCCGATGGTCATATATACGTCAACTTGTCCAAAGTTTGCCAATATGTAGTCCAAATGATATTTGTCCGATACATGTCCAATAATATTTGACCCGATATTCTTAGTATGACAATCCGTTATATCATTCGTCCATTAAGGTTTAGCCAAATAAGTTATATACATTTAGCCCATTAAGGCTTATATGTTTAGCCGTTAACATATTATAAGTTAGCCTATTAAGGTTTATACTATTCGGCCCAAAACTAAAATGCATAATTGGTCCAAATCATAGTCCAATATATGTAGTTTGGCTCGACAGGAACAACAAACAAACACCCCATGGGTTATATTTGCAATACGATAATCAAACAAATAAACAACAACGACAACACAACATGACAACAACCAATAGCTGTGGGCTGTTGGTGTCGTAGGCTGAGCAACAAACAAACAGACCCTCGGATGTGGTCTTTAGCCGAGACCAAATCAAAACCAAATAAGCCATATGCTTAATTAATAGGCTAGAAAATAGAAGGAACCAAAAATAAATCAAACGACCCCTAATGTGGGTTTCGAACCCTTGACCTCTCGATCGGGTTCTTCCCTTGTCGAGATTATACAACCATAGTATAATTACTCACTCAAGAATAACTAAATCAAACCTGAGCCATGGCCCTCTCGGGTCTCGACCCGTAACCCAAACGGGTTTCATACTCGACTCGCATCCAAAATAACAATCCCAAATAATACAATATGTTAAGTGCTTATTCAATAAGCAAAAGAGGAAAAAGGAGAAAATTAAAATAAGCTAAGCCAAATACCCTCTCGGGTTTGGCTGTGGTGGACCGAGCAAACAAAACACCCTCTGGGGTGATTTCCAGCCGAGAATCCAGGATCAAACAAACACCCTTCGGGGCTGTTTTGCATCGAAACAACAACAATAAGGCCAACACCCCTCGGGTGTGGCCGTTCATACCAAGTCGAGCAAACACCCTGGTGGGTGTTTGTCTTTTAGGCCGAAAAGAAACAAACACTACAAATAAGCTAAACAATTAAATCCAATCCTAAGCTGGAAATATAAGCTGCAAACAAACACCCTATTCGGGTTCAATCCGACCCGACATAAATAATAACTCAAACACCATTTAATGATTAACACCCATGAATCTTTAATCACCACACAAGTATTTAACCAAACGTTTTTAATCTCTTTTTAATCCACGAAAACATTATAGATTGGTTTGAAATAAAAGATTATCAAAAGACAAATATGGGTTTCGACATTCCCATGATTCGAGAGAGATGAGGAGAGGGAATGGGAGTGATGGCAATGGTGGCATGGAGAGGTTGTGGCCAGTGGTGGTGGAGAGGTGGTGCCGGTGGTGGTGTTGTTGCTGTTGTCGTCCTCCAAAAAGAGAGATAGGATGGAAGTAATATACAGATACAGTTTATGAACGAGAGAGTAAGATAAGATTAGATAGGATAGGTGGTGTGTGATCTTATAAAAGATCAGGATAATTCTTATTATCTAGTGTATTGTGTATACCCCGTGTCCCGTTGAGCTCAAAAGTAAACGCGGCACCTCGGTTTGGTAATTGTGAGAAATATATTTTTGGAGACGTTTTTATAAAGATAATTTAAAAACGAGACTATTGATTCCGAATAATGATTATCGAATGTAAACCATTTTTATTGCGGTGTTGGTACACAAGAAAGGCAATATAACCTCTTGTTAAATAGACAAAGGTGAACGAAAACATTCCAAGAGTAATAATTCGATTCAGATCGAATTATTTAACTTGGGAAGTTACCGGTTAACTACCGATTACAGCATTTGCTTTTACATTAAGGTAAAAGTCAAATAGTCAATAAGTAAAAGTCAAAGTCAACTTTTTTTGAAAAAAAAGTCAAGGGGTAAAATAGTCATTTTGCTGTGTGAAAATTTACGGGTTGTTACAACAATAAAAAGATCCAAAAAACCACATAAGCACATAAGCAGTTTCATAACTGCTTTTCTAACCAAGATCTAACAATAAAAATATAAGCAGTTTTATAACAATAAAAAAGTAAAACCGCGCCCCACCCACAGTTTTATCCCTTATCCCACCACACCATCACAATCCAAGAACATCAAAACACCATCACATAAGCAAACCACATGAGAATATAAGCAGTTTTATAACCACCATCAATTTTTTTAGATCTAAAAAGATATAACACCAACAGGTTCCACAACGTACAACTTTTTTTTAGATCTAAAAAGATCCAAAACACAACCAAGAAACCACCACCAGTTTTATAACCACCATCAATTTTTTTAGATCTAAAAAGATCTAAAAAAATTAGATCTAAAAAAATATAACACCAGCAGGTTCCACAACGTACAACTTTGTTTTAGATCTAAAAAGATCCAAACACAACCAAGAAACCACCAGCAGTTTTGTGAGAGAGACAAGATGGAGGGATAAAGGAAAAACTGTGGGTGGGAAATGAGTGAGAGAGAGAGAGTGAGACAATATAGATGGGATGGGGTGGGGTGGGATAAGGGAAAAACTGTGGGTGGGAGTCCATTTAAGGAGTATGAGTCCATTAAAGGAACATGAGATTGGATGGTTAATGCTCCGACACGCGGCATATTCGTGCATTATTATGAGCACCTACAACAGTTATTGGTCGAACATGAAGGTACTTAATTATTAATTCATTATTTTTATTATTTAATAAATAAGTACCCGAATGATTTTTTATTAATTCATTGTTTTTTCAGATATTTCTTCGTATCTGAATAACTGGCAGCAAGGTTATTCAGACTGGTTCAAAAATGGATTTTCACCGCGAGAATACTGGATGAGTATGCTGATGCGTGGTTTTGCGACCTTACAACAGGTTTTACCTCTCGAGGGATCTCAAGAGGCTTGCAATCCCCACCAGGCAGTGTACCTGACCGATGTAGTATAGTGAAGTGGCAAGTACCGGGGGATTGATCGTTCTCTAGGGGAATAGTGTCGTTAGGATTGAAAAACTACTCTAATAGGTCTAAGGGTGAGGGAAGATTCTTTTTGTATTTTTATATTTTTATGAAAGCAAGTAAAATCTCGGGTTTGAAAGAGTGGGCGGAATTAGTTGCTAGTCAACTAACCCAAATGACTACAAATGCAAATAAAATAAATAACTGAAAATGAAAAGGTTGTGAAACTTATATGGAGAGAAATGTGTTTACTTAGATTTCCTTACTCCCTAACTATCTTTTACCGGTTGATTAGTGTGTATTAATTTCGTGGATGACGGGTGTATTCCTTAATACCAATCATGGGGTGGCGTACGTACTTCCCCAACTCTACAAACTCCTACTTCACTCCTATGTCGAGCCGGCTAAGAAGCTCCTAACATGGGATCACTAGAATTCGCTCATGCATTAAATACAACCATAAAAACCTTAGTACGCATTGGTTCATGTTTCTTAAGACGTTCAAGCAAGTTACCGTATAGGAGGTTAGCCAGTTTTCTTAAGCCTAACATCGATAAACAATCATCCAATACAATTAATAACACACTAATAACCAATAATCAATAGTTAGGTTTCATTAGATCTAAGCAAACACAAGATAAATCTAGCCTATCATGTTAATTAAAAGACAAGAACAAGATATAATCAAACAACACATAGACATATTGAATGATTAATAGATTACTTATCTTCAATTAAACATGGGATATCCAAGGGTATAAAACCCTTAAAAATGGCAGAAAATTCGTCTTAGGGTTTCTCCTCACAAAGTTGCACACAATGAATAAAAATTGCAAAACTATATATAGAGTTTAGTGGCTGACGGCGTCACGTTGTAGGAGGTGACGCCGTCACCTCGCCGTGGCTAGGGTTCCCGGATGGTCTTCCTGACGCCATCCCTTTTTAATCCTCCAAAATCCGCTCTGGCCTATCAAGGGTTGACGCCGTCAAAATAGTGCTTGACGCCGTCTCTCTTTAACTTAAACCATGATGGCCTTGATCACCTTAAAGGGTGACGCCGTCAGACTTTCCATTGTAAAACTCTCTGGCGCGTCACGTGTATTTTTCATATCCACCTCTTTTGCCAAGCCATGACGCCGTCAGGAGCAATCCTTGACGCCGTCAAGTGTACTTTTCCAGCAGCTTTGGAGACTTTGTCGTTTTCTTCACTTTTATGCTCCAAAAACGTCCAAAATGCTTCCTTTTCCAGATTTCTTCTCCAAAGTACCTAAAATGACAAAAGGAACGATTTAGGGCAATATTTGATCAAATAAATACGATTTAGGGCTTAAATGACCCCCTAAAAGCGGTACACTTTTCGCTTCATCAAATACCCTTACACTTGAGATTTGCTTGTCCTCAAGCAAATGCGCTTTTATTCTAATCAAAATACAAGTTAGGGGTCATTTAAAGCTAATACTCCCTCCGTCTCAATTTAATTGTCCATATTTCCTTTTAGGGGTGTCTCAAATTAATTGTCCACTTTCCCTTTTTAGTAAAAACTAGAGAATATAATAGGGAAATATTCTCTTTGAGTGGTTGAAAATAAAAGTGGCCCCACTTTTATTAATCTTCGTGTTTTTTGTCTCCTGACAATTAAATTGAGACGGAGGGAGTATAAAAGTAATTACAACAAATAGTCGTTCCACTTTAATCATAATAAGCACAGAGATTACAAACTAGCACCTCACAAGTAGTGTTTAGATACTCACATCTCTCAGGTGTCATCAAAATAAATCTCATAAATGAAAACGGATAATATCTCTCACTACCTGTCATAGCAAATAGATTACCATAGGCTTGGGAAAGGATCAAAAACCTCCTCCACTAGGCGTAAGCACCTAAGATAAACTATCAAAGAGGGCTTTTAAACGGGTTATAACGTGAGGTGTAGGGATATGATAAACACGGTTTTGTTGGATAAAGGATATTTTACTGGTGGCGAGTTAAAGATCTTGATTAATTACATGTACATTATGGCGTTGCTAAGCCAAGACTAGACTCGACTTAAGCTAAAAACAAAATAACAAAAACATAAAATAAACATAAAATGAAACGGGATGGTAGTCCGTATGTTTTTTTCTACTTTTCTTTTTCTCATTTTTATGTATTTTTCTTGATTTTTTTTTCGATTTTTTTTTTTTTTTCATACACTCTTGCCCTACCATCCAAAATAATACATCATAGGGGCGTCGCATTCCCCTTACACTTGAACTTTTACATACTTTACAAATAACTATTCTAATGACTCGAATTAAGATAATCGAAACACTTGGAGTACTTTTAAAATATTTAGCACATATGGGGGTAATAATGTTGTTCTTCCCCATTACTCCATTACACTAGTACTTTACCCATGAGTCCCAATCGTCCCAAAACAATATGTACAAGGATATGACTCGACTTAGCAACCATGTAATCAATTAGATAATTAACTTGGGGTTTAAACAAATGTTGTCACACTAATGCACTAAAAATGAGTGCATTCAAGGTAGGCTAAGGCGATTTGGGTGTACATTTAAGTGGGGTGTAAACAAATTCTTCCTTTAAGTAAAATGCTTAAAGTTAGAAACGAAAAGATAGGCTCTGAGGGGTGTACTAGGGGTATCGTGTACTAAAAATGAGTACAACGAAAAGGGTGTGGGAGAATTACTTGACCAATGTAGTCAATGTAATTATAACAAAAACACAGGTGTAAAACAATGGGTTAATCCTAATGCCTCTTATCATGTAGTAAATCTAACTACACGAATGTAGTCTCACTTGTGGCCTCGGGATGGTCCTAACGCAAGTTCTAGAATCTAAGTGCTACCGGTACACACATCATAGCATAAATGCTTTTCCTACCAATTCTAGGGGCGAACCTCACATATTTGGGGGTGGAAAAATTTTTTAGTGGTACGGTTTTGTGCTAGTCATATAACTCCTATCCTTGAGACGCTCATTAAGACCAAAGTTTCACTCCTATATGTTGTAAAAAAATTTAAATTTGGCACTAAAATTGCCCTAACAGGTATTTCTCTCAGTTTTATTACACATCTACCATTAAACAAACAAAAATCAAGTGCACTTGTATTCTCTAAAGTATCGTACTTAACCCCCCCTTACACTTAAGATGAACATTGTCCCCAATGTTCAAATAACAAGATGTAAAAGTAAATATGGTAAAAGAATGAAATCAAATACTCCCCTGATTCGTTTGGTGGATAAAGAGGTAACATGGTTAGATCTTCTTCCAATAAAATGTAGAAGCTCCAAGACTAAAGCATCGCCAAAAGCTTGATTCCACATACATCTCCTTGTCCAAAATAACCTGTTAAACCTGAGAAAACAAACACGAAAACCTGCATAACAACGGCGGGATAAATCTATATAAGGATATAATGCTTGTGGAATGATTATTTTGCAGATTCCTGGAGTTTATAAGTTAGAGATTTAATAAAAACTTTTTATGAAAACAAAACTTTCAAAAATTTCAGAAAATTAAAATCTGACGCCGTCAGGTTGTAAGGCCTGACGCCGTCAGAAATGATCTGACAGAATTCTCATGTTAAGTTTCCGGAAAATTTCTGGAAAAACCTATACCTTACTTCCTGGAATTCCTGCAAAACATCATTATGACTCGATACAAGCATTTGACTCTAACAATTA
Organism: Artemisia tridentata subsp. tridentata; assembly: GCA_021014915.2. Taxonomy (NCBI): domain Eukaryota; kingdom Viridiplantae; phylum Streptophyta; class Magnoliopsida; order Asterales; family Asteraceae; genus Artemisia; species Artemisia tridentata. Next base: position 222,389,761 of record CP139504.1, read on the forward strand.
CTAATATGTATGTTAATTTATTATTGTTACGATTCATGTTCATTTGTTCTAATGAACCGATTTGGATTTCCCTTACACTTATCTTTTGCAAAATACCTTTATATGTAGTTAAGACGAAGTTAAAAACAAGATAAAGCATTTTCACAATTTAGTTTTGAACATGAATCAATAATAATAAAAATTAAACACACATACGGAAGCAAATAAAATCACACAAACAAATAAATAAACACACAAAGCAAATAAAGCTTGGGTTGCCTCCCAAGAAGCGCTTTTCTTTATTAACGAGTCTTGTAGCTAGACTCAAAGTCACGTACATTACGTGATTCCATCATTGGTCACGGTTTCTAGGCCATCCTCATTTTCGGTTTTATATTCCGGTCCTAATTTCAAACAATCCTTGTAGAAACCGGATATCCTTTCCATAACATAGTCTACTCCTTTATTTCTATCCTCATCATTCCTATAGTAGACCGCTTGCTTAAGCTCCTTCTCAACATTTGACGAGTGTTGGAATTGCTCTATCTTATATGGCATTTGGTAGTTTACCTCATCGGTCTCATCCTTAAATCTAACTATCCCAAAGGAAGGTTCATAAGTCATTCTAGAGACCTCAACAAATGGTTTTCCAAAAACTACTTGAGTTAAGCATGCATCGACTATTGGCCGGATATCTTCTACAATTACAAAGTCGGTGACATAGGTGAAGTTTCCTACATAAACCGGTAATCCCTTAACTCTTCCCGTGAAGTTACTCATCCAACCCTTATCAGGGAACATCCTATACCCAAGTTGATTTTTCATTATCAAGTTGTAGTGGGCTCTAGTCATGATGTTTATGGGCGATCTAAGGTCGATGTAAGCTTTCCACACATGCAAATGTCCGACGTTGCATGGTATGTTGAGATTAGAAGGGTCGCCTATTTTTATAATTGGTCTACCTAGGAAGTATGGTGTCTCGGGGTCATCGAATAAGTCTGTATGATATGCGCGCTCTTCCTTAGTGGGTAGCCTATTGAAGTAGTCCTCATCATCATCTACTTCTTCAATCTCACTTTTCCTAACTTCATTATCAACCTCGACTTTCTTAACCTCATCCTCAGGTTCATTATTATCCTCATTCCTATCAATTGGTTTAATAGTGACAATGTTGACGAAGTGGACATGTTTGGATGAAGAGGGGTCTTTTACTTGGGGTCCGCTATTTGTGTTCCTAGCGTCCTTATGTGGAGGTGATAGCACTTGGTTATTGAGGGCTTTCAATAAGTTGTCAATTTTATTGGTCATCTCCGTTTGTTGTTGATTGAATTCGGATTCAAACTTGGCCAAACGAGCTTCTTGAGATGCCATAAATTGGGACATCAATCCTTCAAAGTTATTGGTACTACCATAATTGTTGGAAGGATTGTTATTGAAAGTACGGTTCGAGTTGGAACCGCTTGATTGGAAACGATTAGGTGGGTTGGAAGAATTGGTTTGTTGTGCGTTTTGGTTTTGTTTCCACCTAAGGTTTGGGTGATTTTTCCATGAGGGGTTGTATGAATCACCGTAGGGGTTTGGCTCGGGTTTGAAAGTGTACCACTTGTCTCCCGCTCCGTCGGTACGCGAGGATGAGTAGTCCGCAAAAGCTTGTTCGGGGAGTTCCATGCAATCACTATTGTCGTGGGGACCACTACATAATTCACACGAAGAAGTGATTTTGTTCACTTGGTTTGAAGGTTTAGGAGCCTCGTAGGATTTCATAAGAAACTTGACTTGGTCTTCAAGTTCTATGATACTACGGTCGGAAGTGCTTGGATTGTTCGAAGGCAAAGATATTGCCTTGACCGTTTTATTCAAATCACGGGGATCATTCCAACTTTCGTTGTCATAAAGAGCAAGATCTTCTAGGAGAGCCCATGATTGTTCCGCACTTAGATCACGTAGCTTACCACCAGCTGATTGGTCAATGGTTTGCCTCGTGGAGAGATTGATATGGTCATAGAAGATTTGGACTTGGAGCCAAAGTTCTATGCCATGGTGAGGGACTTTTTGGAGTAAGTCCTTGAATCGAGTCCATGCCTCATAGAGGGTTTCGCCTTGACGTTGTTGGAACATCAAGATATCATTCCTTAGCTTGGTAGTTCTTCCTGGTGGGAAAAACTGAGCGAGGAAACGAGTGGTGAGATCATCCCAAGAGGTGATGGAACCTGCGGGTAGACGCTCTAGCCATTGACTAGCTTGATCCCGCAGAGAGAATTGAAAGAGACGCAGTCGAGTCGTCTCTCGAGTGGCAACATCAAGGTCTATGGAATCAACAATTTTGAGAAAGTCCTTGAGATGTTGATTAGGATCTTCGGAACGAAGTCCATGGAATGCGCATCCGCTTTGCACCAACCGGATGTTGTCGGATCGCAAGGGAGTGACATTGGCTCCTTGAGTGAGCTCAATGGTGTTTCGATAGCCATGGTGGCTAGGACGGGAGTAGTCTCCTAAGGTACGGGCTCTAGGAGGTGGGTGTTGTTGTGGTGGTGGGTTGTTGGGATCGAGGATATTACCACCTTCCACGATGTCGGATGATAATGGTTACGAACAAAGAAACGAAGAAAAAAGATAGACTAAAGAAAACCTAGAAAAATAAAATAAAAATCTCACTAGAAAGGAATCTAGTGAGTAGACCTAATAAAATAAAAATTCAACCTAAACAATAACTATTCCCCGGCAGCGGCGCCAAAAACTTGATGCGTGGTTTTGCGACCTTACAACAGGTTTTACCTCTCGAGGGATCTCAAGAGGCTTGCAATCCTCACCAGGTAGTGTACCTGACCGATGTAGTATAGTGAAGTGGCAAGTACCAGGGGATTGATCGTTCTCTAGGGGAATAGTGTCGTTAGGATTGAAAAACTACTCTAATAGGTCTAAGGGTGAGGGAAGATTCTTTTTGTATTTTTATATTTTTATGAAAGCAAGTAAAATCTCGGGTTTGAAAGAGTGGGCGGAATTAGTTGCTAGTCAACTAACCCAAATGACTACAATTGCAAATAAAATAAATAACTGAAAATGAAAAGGTTGTGAAACATATATGGAGAGAAATGTGTTTACTTAGATTTCCTTACTCCCTAACTATCTTTTACCAGTTGATTAGTGTGTATTAATTGCGTGGATGACGGGTGTATTCCTTAATACCAATCGTGGGGTGGCGTACGTACTTCCCCAACTCTACAAGCTCCTACTTCACTCCTATGTCGAGCCGGCTAAGAAGCTCCTAACATGGGATCACTAGAATTCGCTCATGCATTAAATACAACCATAAAAACCTTAGTACGCATTGGTTCATGTTTCTTAAGACGTTCAAGAAAGTTACCGTATAGGAGGTTAGCCAGTTTTCTTAAGCCTAACATCGATAAACAATCATCCAATACAATTAATAACACACTAATAACCAATAATCAATAGTTAGGTTTCATTAGATCTAAGCAAACACAAGATAAATCTAGCCTAGCATGTTAATTAAAAGACAAGAACAAGATATAATCAAACAACACATAGATATATTGAATGATTAATAGATTACTTATCTTCAATTAAACATGGGAGATCCAAGGGTATAAAACCCTTAAAAATGGCAGAAAATTCGTCTTAGGGTTTCTCCTCACAAAGTTGCACACAATGAATAAAAATTGCAAAACTATATATAGAGTTTAGTGGCTGACGGCGTCACGTTGTAGGAGGTGACGCCGTCACCTCGCCGTGGCTAGGGTTCCCGGATGGTCTTCCTGACACCGTCCCTCTTTAATCCTCCAAAATCCGCTCTGGCCTATCAAGGGTTGACGCCGTCAGAATAGTGCTTGACGCCGTCTCTCTTTAACTTAAACCATGATGGCCTTGATCACCTTAAAGGGTGACGCCGTCAGACTTTCCATTGTAAAACTCTCTGGTGCGTCACGTGTATTTTTCATATCCACCTCTTTTGCCAAGCCATGACGCCGTCAGGAGCAATCCTTGACGCCGTCAAGTGTACTTTTCCAGCAGCTTTGGAGACTTTGTCGTTTTCTTCACTTTTATGCTCCAAAAACGTCCAAAATGCTTCCTTTTCCAGATTTCTTCTCCAAAGTACCTAAAATGACAAAAGGAACGATTTAGGGCAATATTTGATCAAATAAATACGATTTAGGGCTTAAATGACCCCCTAAAAGCGGTACACTTTTCGCTTCATCATATGCCAAGCACGGGGTTGGTTATTGCTTCAGTGATTAACCGACCTGTTGTATTTATATCCCAGCGAAAATGTCATACGTGTTTTTCGCTTTTTTTCGGTCCAGACTTATCACAAGGAACTGGCCCCCTTGTGATTGCCCGTGTGGGAGATGACGCATGTGCTCACTTCATTTATGTGACGCTAGACGAAAATTCACCACTTCCGGATACTCACCCACAATGGGGGACGTACAGAGTTGGCAATGCATCCGAATGGGCAACTTTATATTCCGATCGACAACATATGTATACTAAGAATAGACGAAGACAAACATAGTAAATAATTACTGATTTATGTTGTAAATAGTTATACAGACAGAACATTGTGAATGATTACTGATTTATGTTGTAAATAATTATACAGACAAAACATTGTAAATGATTACTGATTTATGTTGTAAATAATTATACCGACAAAACATAGTGATCGATTACTGATCTATGCTGTAAATAACTGTTTGTATTATTTAAATTAATAATAACGTTACTGATTTATGTTGTAAATTATTATACAAATTCTTTGGCGAGGTGGAACGAAAAAATCCTTTCTTGTGTCGCTGTCGGAGATGATTGATTATAGAAAGGACATCTCGTAAAGACGCTACTTATGGTCAACCGTATTATGCATGTCCTTTTTCAGTGGTAAATAATCATATGTTTGCTTAGTTATGTAAATAATTTGTTTGTTAAGAAAATTCATTTCTTATAATTTTCTTAACATGTAGCAGCCAGAAAAAGAAGACTATGGGTGTGGATACTTTATGTGGAAGGATGCCTTTCAAAACAAGCACTTTGGTCAAGCCTCTTCTTCAACGCAGTGCTTAAACTGCGTAGCTAAAGATAATAAGATTGACAAGCTTGAAACAAGAAACAAGATGTTATTGTCTCAAAATAAGATGTTGATGACAAGAATAAAGACGCTGGAGGCATCACTGGAATTGGCAAGGAATCCTGAGGATCACGCATGTCAGTCGGGTGCAATGCTCCATGAGCTTTTAGATGAGATAAATAATCTTCATGTGTAGTAGGTGTTGTTGTTTTAAATAATGTGTTAATGTTGTTGTTTAATTGAATAATAACAGTTGTTTTTGTAGTTGTTTAATGTGTTAATGTTTAACGTGTTATTGTTGTTGTTGTTTAATTAAATAGAAACACATTAGACGAATACAAATAACATAACATAAAAAAACATAACAAATAAACACTAAAAAAAAATTACAAAATAAAATATATATATATATATATATATATATATATATATCTCTACATTATATATAACAGGAGGCGTTACACGTAGATAATGCCACATAAATGCCACCTCAATGCCACCTCAATGCCACATAATCATTTTAATGCCACATAATCATAAACTATGCAAAATTCGGAATTAATTCAGAATTAATTGTGTAAAAAATGTAGGCCTCGCAAGATTTGAACATGGGTCTATTAGTTCAGAAACAAGCACTTCAACCAATGGAACAAGCCAGAAGTTGTGATAGACAATTTAAAATCAAAATGTAATATCTTAATAACAACACATTCTTAAAACCCTAGAATATAAATCCCATATTTATTTTCTCTGTATCACGGTTTGTTAAAAAAAAACATACGCCTCATTTAAAACCCTAATGAAACACGATTTTACACAGGCCCTATATCTCTTTCATCTCTATCTTCTCTATATTACGGTTTGGTACATATTTTTTTATTTTTCCAGGTTTTATGAATCATGATATTTAGGAACGTGTGTATGTGTTATTCTTTGCGTACAAATTACTAAAAGATACCATGCTAACGATATCTGCTGGTGCAGATTCTGCATTACAGGTAACTATATAGATTGAGATTATTATTTATGATCTTCTTAGTTGTTAGTATTGAAACAATGAGATTCTTTAATAAATATGTGGTGAACGCGTAAACCAAAATTTTAGCTTAAAGGTGAACGGGTCAAAACCCCAAATTTTTTGTCTTAAAAATGTGCCTACACGTTTACAAAAATGTCACTGGTCTACCCAATTCATACATAAAAGAACTCTGTTTTTCCACTTCTGAATGCTCATGTATCGTCAAACCATTAATGTTGAGTTGGTGTTTGTGAATGTGCAGCTTTGTGAGTGAGCACATAGAAACTCTCGAAGAGATAGATATGGAATATAAGGAGTTAGCCCTAGAATCTGGCGTAGAAAATTGGGGTTGTGTCCCTGCTCTCGGGTGCACCTCTACCTTCATCACCGACTTGGCGGACGCGGTTATGAAGCCTTGCCTTCTGCTACAGCAATGACACCATCCACAAGTGAGAGTGAGCATAGTAAATTTTCTCAAGATCCGGTTAAATTTGCTATCAAGATGATTTTAGGTTCATTCTTCAGAATGGTACCAATTACTATGACCCACACCATCCCAATTTTCAGATTGCTTGCGATCTATTAATGATCAGTGGAACCATATGATTATATCTGAGACATATGTTTTTCGTTATTATGAAATTTGCAGGTCATGATATTCTTCAGTGCCCATGGATTACTGGGAACCTATGTTACAGATGTTGGTGATCCATATAAAGATCAGATGGAGGAATGCATTTACTTAATTATGCAATAACAAAAATCAGCTCTCTATCTGAAGCTTCTAGATTATCAGAGATACAAATGGTGGCCATTTTTTATTGTTAAATTATATATCAGCGTGTGATGATATCATGACTAATCATTATGTATCGTTAAAAATGCAGCAAGACTTTCAGTTACGTTGAATCACTCGGAATCTGAAACTGCCACCACTGAGAGTATCAGAAATCTTCAATCAGAGATACATGGGAAGGAAGAGGAAATAGATACTCTACGGAAGGAGATTGTGAAGCATGAAGAGCATGTAGATTCACTGGAGAAAGAAGTTAGTCAGCTTCATAGCTCACTTCAGGAAAAGGACCAGGTTGTTTTGGAATTCAAGGAAAGAGAGAAACAGCTAGAAGATAAAAAAATCAGAGGTTTTTTTCCCTATCCATGTCTATAGTTGTTATCCCATACTTTACTGTAATACATGTGACAATTATGTGATTTTAAATGATCAATAGGCTCATAAGTTGCTGGCTGAAGTGGAAAGTAATATGGCAGAAGCTAAGAAGCAATTCAGTCATATGTTAGAAAGTAAACGTTTAGAACTTTCAAGACACTATACAGGTTAAGCATTGTGTAAGTTTTCAATAATTCATAATTAGTAGTAAGGGGTTAGTAAACATTACTTCATTACTGAAAATGGAAGTATGATTTATAATGGGTTGATTTCATGCGGGATCAAGGGACTATCAGTCTTATTAGTAAAAAAATAGCCAATCTTTGAAAATTGTGACATTGCCACCTGTAATAACCCAAAATGCGTTGACACCACCACCTGTACACTTGCGCTCTTTATTTTTATTCATTTACGTAGTAGGAAGTTTGTTATCGAATATGAACCAATAGTACTGATGGCTAATTTTCTATGCAAACACGTTATAGCGAATGGACATACCATGTTATTATGTAGAACGAGGATCTGATGTTTGTAGCTGCAGAATGTGAAAGTTTGTTCCCGTGTGCATTATCTCAATACATAGTACAATGGTGGTTGAAGAAGCTGTTGTTGGGGGTTTATATTTTTGTTGTTTCATTGATGATTTAGGTGTGTTAGATGGTAACCTTATTAGGCCCATATACCAAACTAAAAGTATAAGCAGGTTGTAGAATTGATTATGAGAATCTACATGAAATTTTTTTATATACACAGGTAGATCTAAAATCTCAATGTTAGTGTTTGAGTCAAGGATTATTTATCGGTGATGTAAGTTAGGTTGATGCATTGTCATGTTATTATTGGTGATGCAAGTTAGTTTGATGTTAGTAATCTGCTATGTAGATGATTAACGGTCACTGAATGTGTAGAACATGGATTTACCAACAAGTGAATATCCTGATATGACCGAACGACTATTTACTGAATCAAACGTGACTTTTTGGGTAGGTGTTATGAATGAGAAATAAGTTACTATTTAAACATTGATATAGTGTAGGATTTAAAGAAATATGACTTATCGATAGGAGTTCTCAGTCGGTACAACATTGAAAAATCATTAATTTTCTTAGACAATGCAAGATTCTTGATTCACCTCTTGGAGTAGTGAACCAATATCACTTACATTAGTAGTGCTAGAAGATGTTTAGATATAATTAGTTTCGATGTAATTGTCATGTATAATATCATAGATGGTAATACTAGATATGATAACTCATTTGTTCAACTAAAACTTACAAGTTTTTGCAATCGTATTCGAAGGAATGTCCATTTTTACTTGTGAATCATCTCGCTGAGGAATATATGAAGTATGCTATGCATTGTGAGTGATTATATATGCAGCGAGCTGAGATGGTGGAAATAACTTATTCTTTATTGCATTATGAGTGGTCATATTTCTATATTGAAGTGTGTATTTCATTATGAGTGATTTCTATTTTAGTTTGAATATTATTATATTATATAGTAGCTTACTTAGTTTGTCCCACTGAAATTTTTGTTACTTGGTGTTTACAGGTGGTTTCTTAACCGCACATGCTGCTGCTAGGTAAATACAACACTCGCTTTTTATCACCGTTTGACGCATTATTTTGGTATATAAATTTGGTGTTTGTTATAGGTCTTATGATCAGGCTGTCATTATATTCCGCGGACCCAATTCAAACATTACTTTCAACATAAATTATTATGACGAAGGTCTTAAATAGTTTGTTCGTTGCCTAAGGCCAGGGTTCTCTAGGGGAAGCTCAAAATTTAGGGGGGTTACACTGCAAAGATGCAGTCGATGGGAAGCTCGAAATAGGCCAATTTCTAGGAAAAAAAGGTGACCATTATTTAAACTAAATTAAACTTACATTAATTGCACGTTGGGATCAATACCTTTTTTTGTGTGCAGACATATCTACCTTGGGTTGTTTGGAGAACAAACTCAAAGCTGCAAGTTAGTGCAATCTATTCCAAAATCAAGGTAGGTTTATCTTTTCCCATAGGGTTACTGTATTTGATGAAGGTTCATTTTTTACCAATGTTACTACAATAGTATCTGATACAGGTTGTTGGGATTATGGACTCTGGTGCTTATCTTCAGGCGGCGTCTAATATTCTTTCATATCCTAGCGAGGAGTATAATTCTGTGGATTTGCAGGGGTGCATGAATGAAGCAGGTAAGATTGGTGAGTTTCTTAGGAGCCTAGCTATGTCTAATTATAGGTTTTGTGGATGGTCTGGTATGGACTTTATTCAGTTTAGCAAGTAATTTACATCAATTTTTCGTGTATTTGCAAGTATTACCTTACTTGCCTAAATATGAATAGATTATTCAACTAAATTACTTTACATGTCACCGTCAGCAACGGTTGGATGGTTAGAGAGTTCACAACAAAATGGTAGATGGGTGGTAACGCAGTTGCATTTGTGGGAGATATTTTAAAAATTGGAGAGGTTGCATCTATGATCAAAATGGTAAATGAAACTGCTATTATATTTTGATTTGATTTTCTTAAATTCTATTGTGATTTTTTTTTTTTTTTTTTTTTTTTTTTTTTTTTTTACTTTGTAGTCATTTCAGGCAGTTGATGCTTGGGACACTTTTGACGTGTTGGTCTATAATACTTACCCCTCACGTTTGCCCCACTGACCTGGATGAGAAGCGATACAAGCATACATCCAAACTGAATTGAATTGTTCTTACACATGGGCATTAAGTTTGCGGCTAGGCTTATAGCAAACCCGGTTCTGACTTGTGATTCGGTTACTTATTCAGGATTCCAAAGTAATTTTGTTGCTGACCCATTTCTTCATGCCAAGGTAATTCCTTTTTATTATATTTCATGTTTCCGTATATCTGATTATTTTGAATCCAGATAAATGGATCTGAATAGGGTATTAGAGTTGCGAAACCGGAACTTTAAATTCCAATCGTATGTTAAAAGTTTTTTAGAAAATGTTATATGAGAATATGTCTGAATAACTAACATGTTAGAACACAATTTTAAATCGCACCACTTATAATTATGTGAGACAAAATAGTGAGCACCAACAAGATGTGGTATTATATGCTTGTTGGACATAAAAGCTAATGACCCATTTGTTCTGCTAATAGGTGGCAAAGATCAATCAAACTTCGGATTTAATTTTAGAATGAAGCGAACTACTCGCTTTAGATGTGAATGGCTTCGAAAAAGATCAAATATGGCATTGAAACGTAATTCTGTATTCTTCACACTTTGCTTAACTTTATTTTCATCTAAAAGGGTGTTTAACGTTTATCTAAAGGTTGAAAGACCCAAACACTATATTAATTATGTAAGAAAAAAAAGCAAATAAGAAAAGCTTATTTGAGGTACCTGTATTCTAAGTTGTTCAAGCCCATAATGGTTTTTAAATATATAATAAAACTTTTTTTTAACATAAATCTTGCTTATACTATCCTACATATCAAGTTCTATATTTTTGTTTGTTTTTGTAGGCACATTAGCCGCAAAGGAGTTTCTCCAAACAAGGTTGCTCTTCCTCCTCCTGTTCATGTTGGCTACTCAAAACCATCATACTCAAAGCCGTCATATTCAATTATCTTCCAGATGGGTTCAGAATGTTATTATGGCCAAAGTAGTCATGTTTGTAGCTCCTTATTATGATCAAACAAGTACCTAAGAGCACTGCCCTGCCTGTTCCAAGCTCCCTATCTGTTCCAAGCTCCTCATACGACAATTAGGTAAATTTTATATCTCTACTCATATATATAGAGACGGGTCAATTTGGATTGCATTTTATTGCTAATGCTAATGGGTAAACACAATTTTGGCTAAAAAGGCTAATGGACGATATGTTACAAAGTCCCCTAAATCGTATTCAAGTATTTGTAACTTTTGTTCTATTCAAAATTTTTGGAATCATTATGGAAGTTATGAGATTATTAGCAAAATCTAAAATGCACCTAAAAGATCAAAAGTAATGGAACTTCATACGTGACTATTAGAACATCTAGATACTACGTATGAAAGGGCTGAGTTATGTCATGTTTTATTATTTTGTCTCTAAATATTAGTTTAGTTTTATTTTTACATGAATATGATTATTTTACTTTTAAGAGAATCCATGAACTTTCTATTTGATTTGGGCCAAAATGATGTCAACAAGCATGAAACTGATGAGATCCAGAATCCCATAAGTGTGATAAAGGAAAAATAATGAATTTCATCAAATTGAGCCTGAAGAAAGAGTTACATGCAGATATCGGGGGATGATTCTGGTCAAAATGTTGTCAATGAAGAATCAATATTGTAAAACAAATAGTCGAGGATGATGTGTTATTAAGCTACAATGAAGAAAATGATTTCACACATCCATAGGAAGGTTTGGAAGTGGCAGCATATAGTATTTATTGCTTGCTTTAACCCTTAGTTTTTAAGAACTCATATTTATGAACAGCTTTATAATAATTATTTCTTGATATATGCTCAGGTTGATAGAAGATTCAAACAATATCACCATCAATAGATCGTTGCATAATTGCACTTCATTTATATTTCTAAATGTAAGTTTAGAATTTTCATTGCCATTTTGGGACCTTGTGATAAGGTTTACCTGAAACAATCATTTGGTTTATCAGGTATCAAACTGTTCTATAAATGCACGAGTTCGTCTATGGAAGCAAATGGTTGAAGAAATATACCAAGAAGATTATGCATTGGACACCAGCTCTTCATTAGAACTCACACCCAAAAAACATTACTTGATCAAGCACAAGATACGAGTAATAGTAATAGTAATAGTACAAGATTATGCATTGGACTCCAGCTCTTCATTAGAACTGTTCTATAAATGCACGAGTTATCGTAATGTACTCTAGAAGCCAATCATCAATAATGAGGTATCTCTAATGCTAAGGTTGCAACAGTGTGAGAAACGTAGCTTACCCCAAATGTCTTCTCTTGGTAGCCGTGAACTGATCCTAAAGATGGTAGTGGTTGTGGTGATGTGCACGATGGTGGTGGAGGTTCAGGTGATTCTGCAGCTACTAACCGGTAGGTGTATACCTTCCTTACTTGTCCTGGTCTAAAGGCACAACCAATTGCTTGGCGAGTAATAGAAGGGTTTAGAGGCACATCCAGAATTATGATTCTTGAAGCCCCAACAAGGGATATTCCTTCACCAAAAGCCCTTATGATCCGTAAAATACCCGGGATTCATGAGAGGTATTGAAACTTTTCATTGCTCTCTCACGCTCATCATTATCATGATCCCCATTGATCATGAAAATCTGTTTTCCAACACTCCAACCCATGGTCTTCATAATGAGACTGACAAAGAAATTGACCGAACACTAATAGCTTTTCTCCTCCATTATCACATATGCGAAGCATATTAAGAGAGAATTTGGTCCTCACTCCTTCCATCTCATTCAAGTTATTGACCAGCTTATCAAACTTGCAGAGTTTATCAATCTGATTTCATCATAATCAAATGAAGTCTGCAGTAGAGAAAATAAAAGAACAATTGCACCTGAACATGTTCTCAAGGCATTTGGTTCAAAGGGGTCGGGTTCAGCGGGGTTTAAAAAATGAACCATTTTGTTTTCCTGTGAGGGCATAAGCGAGAAGTAAATGAAATGACCACCCACTTAAAAAAAAATTGGTCATCACTTGTGTGTTACAGTACCTATATGAGGATTCTCACATTAGGATTCTGCTCATGGATATCAAAGCCCGAACAACAACACATGGCATGGACAGGTTGTATATGCCAAAAATCTCCGTTTTCAGCTTAAGAAGCATGTAGGTTCGTCCACGTTTCCTAAAGCTTTCTTACAAATAGCATTTGACATAAGTGACGAGTTTAAACTTTTCTAATTTGTTGAACCCACCAATCCGTATAAGTTCTTTCCATTTTATATTGCATTTCAGCATGCTGCTCAACTGGAACAATTGCTTGAAGAGAATAAGTCAACTGCTAAAGATCTTCATGATAATTTTTGCAGCGACCTATGGTGATCTCAACAACGCCTACAACACATCAATGCAAATGCACGCTTCAAAAATATCAGCAAGCTAAGGTTTGTAACTTTTATATGTTTCACACCAATCTATGTTTCTCAGATGTGGTAAAAATGATGTGTTAGTTAAACGGGTTAACTTCAACAGCCTAATTTTCCGAATGGGTTTGAAAAGTATAAAAAAGAATTGATTGCAGACATCCCTTTATTAGTTGTAGTTATAAAAAAGAAGTACATAACCCAAAAAGTAGAAAACATATGTAATCCCAAACGCTCCTTATTACTTGGTACCTAAGTAGCAAAAAAAATGTATTCCAATCATCTCTTTATTATGAGTGCAGCGACATCAGAAACATGTGAACGTGTCATGATTTCTATATGTTACACAGCAATACTAAAAAAATGAAGATAAAGAACAAGTTGTGATATCATTTTTATTTACATTTGGTACTTAGGTTCTGAAAATTAAAATACATGAACCTACATGATTGTATATATCTTGGTCCTTATTTTTTTAAGTACAATGATTGGGTGATGGCTGTTGTACGACCCGAAGCCCACGTATGATCTGAAACCATTATTTCCTGTAGAACACCTAGAAATGTTGTTACTTTACTTTTGGACTAATAATTTAAAATTTTTGTTTGATGCTTATCAATGGTCCAAAAATTACTGAATGATAAAGCTCTATAAGACGAAGAAAGGTCTATATTACCAATGTTTAGTGACCTTGGGGATCAAAATTATTGCATAAAAGAATAGGGAAAACGAAAATATTGGATAGTGGGGGAAAAATTCAAGTGAGTCCGTCTTTGCTGAAATACTCAAATACTGACAACAGAGAGTGTATTGATGCCAAGAGTTAACTTTCTTTCCTATAATTACTGATGAATGTAACCACAACCATTTCTGTCAATTTCTATTTTCTGCCAGGCAACATCAACCAGTGGTTCCGATACTACACTATCATGTTCAGATAGCAGCTCTGAACTTGATACCCCACGAGAACCCTAACATAAGAACACTAACCCGGACCTAAGGAAGTAGCTTCATTTACGGAAGAAAGAAACAACTTGAAGGAAAAGTTTTAAAAGATGAAAGTCTGTCTTACAAACTGGAACAAAGTGAAATCCAGGAACAACTAAAAATGCAGTACGAATGTTCAACACCTTACGCCACTGTAAATGAACTCGAAGCCCACATCGAGCACTTGGACAATGAGTTCAAAACAAAGTCCAAACTGATCTCAGAAAGAAGTATAAAATTAAAGAATGTGGAGAAGTTATTATTGGATACTCAAGAGGAGTGTGAATATGTGAAAACCGAAAAGCCAAAACTACAGGAATCTGCTGAGAATCTAATTGAAGAATGCAACACTCTTCAGAAGTCGAAGGTTTGGTTCTTTTCACTCATCTTCAGTATGAACATTTTTTTCTCCTAGCTAGAAAAACAAACCAAATTTCTCGAATGATCAAGATGGTGCTGATTTAGATGCTGACCTGGCATATTTGACCAATCATGACAATGAAGAAGTTGAAGATGAAGATGAATATGATCAGCTTCCTTCGTTTAAGACTTTGAAAAAGATACGAACTTTCTAAACTGAGCAAAGAGCAAAAGAAAACCTATTTCGATGAGTATGATTACTGGGTTAATCTTTTAAAAAAGAATTAACGGAAAGAAGAAGTGAAACGAATGAAAGAATTTAAGAAACGAGGCAATACTACTTAAACTGAACAAGAGTATCACGGAGAAGATGGCGAAGGGGATGCTCCTGCACCGGTAGCATTTCCATTGCCCGACATGGCATTAACAGCATCTTTTGACATTGATAATCCTTCCTACCGATTTAGGTTCCTAGAACCAACTTCACAGTTTTTAGCTCGACCTGTGCTCGATACTCACGGATGGGACCATAATTGTAGTTATGATGGGGCCAAGCTATTTAGATTCAGCGACGGGAGCTCGATTACCCGCTCGGCAAGTTAGTCGACTTTAGGATTATCGATCATTAAATGGAGAGGGGATTTGGCGTTTGGTTTTAACATTTTGGCTCACTTTTCTGTTGGGCGTAGTTCCAAAGTAGCAGATCGAGTGGGTATCAATAACAAAATGAGTGGACTGATAACGGTCAAGCCTAGCAACATGGAACATCTCACACTTGCTCTTACAACAGTTATTCCTTTGCTTATTTCGGTTTACAAGAAATTGTGACCAAGCCGTTCTATTATCGAATAAACATTTATTTCTTTTTCGTTGTTAATGCACTTGGTAAGTATTTTACGGTATTTCTAATTGATTAAGCGTTCATTAATTTTTTCACTGGATAATCATAAGGCCCGCCCGCCCTTCTTATAGATAGTTTAGTTCTGTTAACTTTTACACACACACATATACATACATCCGTACATACTGGTGCACTAAATACGTTTTTTTTTTTTTTTTTTTTTCTTTGCAGTTAAAAATGATGACGGAATCACTAATTAAAAGGTTCTACTGGACATTAAATGTTGGGATTTTGCAAGGATTGCCACAAAGAAACACACTGCTGAAGAAATAAAAAATACGCCCAAATAATGCATCTTCGGTTTATCAACCAGATTACGTATCATATAAATCAAATCGCTATAAGATTACAAACAATAAGAACCAAGTAATCTATAAACTTGGGTTAAGTTATGATATTTATTTATGTTTCTTATTTTTTATGGTATACCTCACAATATATTCGTGCAAATTGAATCTGTAAATTATCCAAAACAAATTATATTGAATCATGTAACTTATTAACTTACCAAACAAATGATAGAATTACACGAACGTCGCCCGTCCATCAGGTGGATCTTGAAAAAAATACTTACATAAACACAAAAAATTGACAATCATTCAATGATTTTTTTAAATAAATAAATTTACAAAATCAAAAGAATAATTATAAGTCATGCATGTCTCTTTATTAATACATAAGTTATAACGGTAAAAAACATCACTGATATACGACATGACTAAATTAAAATGTAAATTACAAGTCATGCCCGCCCATCGGGCGGGCTTAGAAACTAGTATATATATATATATATATATATATATAAACGAAAAGGAAAAAAAAAAGTACAAAAGTACACCCTCCTTAGTAGGGAGGGTTTCCTTTGTATTAATATGGAGGGTTTTAATAGGGTTGTGTTATACAAACCCTCTCTATATTGTCACATCAGGGAGGTTTGATCAAACCGTACAACCTGCGATGCACATCGTACAAACCGATGATGCGTGCAATGATTAAGAGGGTTCAAATAACTTGCCCCGTTTTAATAACCTATCCCTAATATTAATTGTGGCCTCGACACATGACTCACAGATCTGCAAGACTATTCACAGAGGTGGGTCATATCAAGATTTGTGATCAGCTCTAAAAACAACGTTACGATATATCCTTAAAAACTAGACCATGCTTATCCGACGGACGATGTAATAAACACATGTGGCAAAACCATTATCGGACTATTTGAAGATAGAAAAAATCCGTAAAATTTAACTATACCAGTCGTACTATTAAGAGCATTCCCAACGTTTAACGCACCCCTACGTTAAACTTTAACGTGGGTGCGTTAAACTCGCGTTAACCAATGGAAGCTGCGTGCGTTAACGCAGCGTTAAAGGGTTGCGTTAACCCTTTAACGCTGCGTTAAGGGTCATATCTGTTAAAAAAAAAATCAAAACACCCCCTATAACGGCCATTATATCCGTTAAATTCAAAAAAAAAAAAAAAAAAAAAAAAAAAAAAAAATTCAAAACAATTTTCACTCTCCTATAAATACCCAATTAACAACATTTTTTTTCACATTTCCACAAATCAAGCTAATACATCATATATTTCCATCTTCAAACTTTCACAAAAAAAAAAAATGTCCGGATTTAACCCAAACGACGATGATAGTTTCATGAAGCTCCTAAACACCGGGTGGAATAACCCAAACGCCGGGTCATCTTCAAACCCGAACGCACCACCAATCCCTAACCCACTTGGCTTGTCGAGCCAATAACTTTACTTAAAGCATCAACGAATGCTCTATTGGGAACAACAACAACAACAACAACAGCAACAGAACCTAAACACCAATTTCTCTAATCTTCAATTCGCACAACAATCACAACAATCTCAAACGGAAACCCGTGATGTTCCCGAGACACCTGCATCTCCTCCAAAGCCATACAAACGGGGTGGCAAACGAAAGGCAAAAAAAAAAGAAAGAACCCGAACCATTGGAGGAGGATGAAGAAAATACCGACTTCATCAAACGTTGGAACCAACACGAGGAAAAATTACTTGCCACGTGTTATGTGGCCGCGACCGAGGATTCAGAAGTGGGTCATTCACAAAGCAAGGATACATTTTGGCAACAGCTGAAAAATGAGTTTAATAGACTCAATTTTCAAAAGCGAAACAAGGATATGATTCAAGGAAAATGGAAAACGTTAAACCGTGATTGCACAAAGTTCAACGCCAATTACAAATGTTCCCAACGCCAACAAAAAAGTGAGGAAAGTGACATGGATATCCTTAAACGCGCCAAACAAATGTATCGGGACGAGCACAGAACCGCTCCTTTTAACAACGAGGAGGCTTGGGAGGTTTTGCGGGCTCATATGAAATGGGACGCGCCGGAAGGTGTTGATTTAACCAGCGATGTCCCAAGCGAAACAAAAAAGGCGTTGTTTGGTCGTGATGAACACCCAAGTCCTATGGGAACAAAGCATGCTTAAAAGAAAGCTAGATCCGAGAGCATGATAAGTAAGGGGGAGCGAGCACCGGAGGAACGAGCTCGTCTAGCCAATTCGGGGAGGCTATGACAAACGAGTATCGTTTGAAACGGGAAACCGCCCAAGCAGCGTATCGGGCGGCCCAAATAAAAGATGAGACGATAACAAGATTGGAGGAAATGAAATTTTTGATGATGGACACGGAGGGTAAGGATCCAAACGTTGTTTGTTGGATCAATGACGAAAAAGAACGAATCATCAAAAAATATAACCTCCAACCTCGTCACTAGATTTAGTATTGTGTTTTTTTTTTATGTTGTAGTTTTTTTTGTTTTTTGTTTTTTTTTTTTTTTTTTTTTAATTTCGTTATTATTATTATTTTTTTAAATTTCGTTGTTACTTTTTGTTATTAACTATGTAATGTAATATGTTTTTAATGAATGTCATGTTTTTAATAAATGAAGTATTATTATAAGTTTAGGGGTTGAGTTTGAAAATATTTGAGTTAAAGTTGAGTTATGATTGTGGGTGTTTTTTTCAGTTAAAGGTGAAAAAGTTAAAGCTGACGTGGCGCTAACGTGGCAGTGTGTTAAACTTTAACTTTGTGTTACTATTGGAAGTGCTCTAAGGGGATAAATTCTCAATATTAACAATTGGGGTAAATGACAAAAAAATGCATTGAACTTGACACTTTTTGTTATTGTATGTAGCCAACTATTTTTTTTCTTCATTGTAACACAAAATTTTTGATTTTTTGTCATTGTATGTACGATTTTCAGCGTGTCCCTTTGTTACACATAAGAGCGTGTCAAGGCTATCCTAGTTGACTACATACAATCACAAAAAGTGTCAAGTTCAATGATTTTTTTGTCATTTGCCCTAAAAAATAACATTTTGTAACAACCCTTTCAAAAATTATATTTTTATTTTTAGAGTAAATTACACTGTTCGTCCTTGTGGTTTCCGTTGACCGCAGCTGTTAGTCCTTTGCACCGTTCAACCTTAAGTGGCAAACGTTATGCGCCGTTTGTCTCTTCCTCTAACAAAGCCCACTAACGCTCGTTAACTTGTTTTCCCATGAGGGTATACTCATCATTTCGCAACCATAAGGACGAGCGGTGTAAGAACGAACGGTGCAATTTACTCTTTTTGTCAATTTTTATACGTTTTCATTAATTTTTTTACGCTTTCATCCTTTTTTTTTTACGTTTTCATACATTTTTATCCGTTCTCATCCATTTTCACCCGTTAACGTTTTTATCCGTTTTTATCTGTTTTAATACGTTTTCTTCTGTTTTCATACGTTTTAAACCATGTTTATACGTTTTTGTCCGTTTTTATACCATTTCGTCCGTTTTTATACCATTTCGTCCGTTTTTATACATTTTCATCCGTTTTTATACGTTTTTGTTCGTTTTTATACGTATTTCTTACATTTTATCTGTTTTAATACGTTTTCATCCGTTTTTATACGTTTTAATCCGTTTTATACGTTTTCGTCTGTTTTTATATGTTTTATTACGTTTTTATCCGTTTTTATCTGTTTTAATACGTTTTCTTTCGTTTTTCATACGTTTTTAACCATGTTTATACGTCTTTGTCCGTTTTTATACGTTTTCATCCTTTTTTATACGCTTTCGTCCGTTTTTATATGTTTTCGTCCGTTTTTATATGTTTTTATCTGTTTTTATACGTTTTCGGCCGTTTTTATACGTTTTTTTTACGTTTTTATCTGTTTTAATACGTTTTAAACCATTTTTATATGTTTTTTCTGTTTTTATACGTTCTTATACGCCTTCGTCCATTTTTTACTTTTTCATCCGATTTTATACGTTTTTGTCTTTTTTTATAAGTTTTTGTTCGTATTTATAAAACCGGATAAACGTATGAAAACTTATAAAAACGGATGTAAACGTATAAAAACGTATTAAAATAGATAAAACGTAAGAAAGATGTATAAAAACGGACGAAAACGTATAAAAACAAATGAACACGTATAACAACGGACGAAAGCGTATAAAAACGGATGAAAACGTATAAAAACGGACAAAAACGTATGAATAAGGTTAAGAACGAATAAAAACGAAAAAAACGTATTAAAACAGATAAAAACGGATAAAAATATAATAAAAACGTATAAAAACGGACGAAAACCTTTAAAAACAGATGAAAACGTATGAAAACGGACGAAAACCTGTAAAAACGAACGAAAACGTATAAAAACGGATGATACATGCCGGTGTATCTTTGATCTGCTTCACACTATCCTCTTTTTACACTTTTAAATTAGCAAGAAGAATGATAGTTTATTGGAACCACTAAAAAGCTTGAGATCATGTTGGCAGTAAGTTACAAAAAAGTGTCACATTTGTGGTAAAAATAAGAGAAAAGTTATTAAAAAAAGTAAAAAAATAAAAAAATAAATATAAAATAAAAATAAAAATATAATTTTTGAAAGGGTTGTTGCAAAAATGTTATTTTTTAGGACAAATGACAAAAAAATTCATTGAACATGACAGTTTTTGTGATTGTATGTAGCCAATTAGGATAGCCTTGACGCGCAGGCAGCTTATGTGTAACAAAGAGACAAGCTGGCAGTGGACACGCTGAAAGTCGTACATACAATGACAAAAAATCAAAATTTTTGTGTTACAATGAAAAAAAATAGTTGGCTACATACAATAACAAAAAGTGCCAAGTTTAATTCATTTTTTTGTCATTTACCCTTAACAATTGCCAGAGGCAATTTACCGTTTAATGAACAGTAAATCCTCCAAGGGAAATGGAAAAATCGTCCATGTTGTTTAGATGTATCGCATTATGGTTGGTAGTTTTAAATAAATACTTTTAACTTTCTATAAATTGTAGCTAATCAGTTTTAATTTGACTTCACTAGCAACCATTTTTTTTATATATGTATTTACCAAACAATTTAATATTATCAATTTATTTGAAACAATGAAGTAGTTAGGAGGATATGTTTGCATCTTTTGCATGCGAGAATCTCCCGTCACTCCCCTCGACTGACAAACGAGATGAAACCATCATTTAGTAAGCAATTCTTAGAGCAAATGGTGCAATGCATTTCGTCCCTCGCCGTGGCTTACGTGGCTTCTCTTTGTGTCTCGCCATTGCACCGCCCCCCTTCGCCATCATTCGCCGTTTTCAACTTGCTCTTGCAGACGACGAGCCAAGTTTTCTGACAAGTGGAGTATTTTATATATATGAATTTTTTTTTTTTTTTTTTTTCCTGTTTTTTTTTTTTTTTTTTTTCGGTATTATTATTATTATTATTGTTATTTTCTTAAATAGTGTTTGTGAAGTGTGTGTATTTTGTGAACTGTGTGTGTTGCGTCTGAGGAAGAAGAAAAAGTTAACACGGAGAAATACATTAATCATCGAATGAAAATTACATTAAGCATGAAATACAAACTACGATACGGTAATGAGACTACAAATTAATTGAATGAGTCATCTGAGACCCAACCGTCTTCACTGGAGGAAGATGATCTGAACTCGCCGGCATAAAACGTTGCCTCCATTATGTCAAACCAGTTCTTCCTCTGTTCTTCTTCATCCCTAGCTTGCTGCTCCAATCGAGCAGCTTCCTCTTCTAGCAGTGAATGTCAAAAATTCAATGCTATTTACAAAAATTTGCAGCGTACAAATGGGGAAAATGAAAGTGAAATTCTCAAGAATGCAAAGACCATTTTTGAACAACGATTTGAGGGAAGAAGCTTCCAATATGTTCACGTGTGAGAGGTTTTGAGAAACCACCCCAAATGGGATGAATGAAATGTTTCACGGTGCTGTATGATTTGTTGTATCATTTTTTTAAGTCCCGTATCATTTTTTTTCTTCGTATCGTTAGTTTATGTTTCGTATGTGTTTGAATTTGATGTATTGTATTTTTATCTTAATGAAATGAATTTAGTTTATTTGGGTTTTTGAATAAAAGAAATAAAAATAGATAGTGGTGGGGCGCAAATGAGTAAGTTGTGGTATGTTATTGGAAGAGAGGTTGTAAAGGGAGGTATGTCATGGTGACGTGGCACCCCGTGAGGCCCGAATGAGTAATTTGTGCTTGCCATTGCACCTATGGAGCTACACAACGTCAAATTGATGTCTAATCATAATCCAAATTAAGTGTCAGTCAAAATCTTATATGTGGGACCTACATTATATTAGTCAAATGTACAACCCGTAAAATAGACAGTACAACAATCTGATGCATCAAATGATTGCAAACACCCCTATAGGGGGTGTCAGGATAACATGCCTTTAAGAGGGGAGGGAGTGCCCTTCGGTGAAGGTTCGGTGATGATCGACGTTCATCGGCAACACCGCCGCCACCACTCGGCAAAAATTGGCACATGGGAATTTTGGTATCTTTTGCCGATTGTTGAAGTGTAATTTCAAATGAAAGAGATGTGGGGTAACGGTCATATTTTGAAAAAAACAACCATTTGAACGGTTTAATTAAAAAAAAAAATTCCTTTTATTTTTTCATTCCCACTATATATACAACATTCCAACAACATACACATTCAAATATCACCATTTTTTACCTAAAAATCACAAAAACTCTAACACCCTTTTACCAAAAAATGTCTTCCGATTCCTCATCCGAATCCGAATACGTTTTCCCGACTTCGTCCGACGAAACTCATGGTACCTCGCTTCAATTTATGTTATCCGCCGTTGAACATCTTCAAGACACGGCAAGAACGTCACTTGAAACTCTTGGTCATTTTTGTGACACCATCATTCAGTTGTACGGTCGAGAGTATCTACGTAGGCCGACGGCATACGACATAGCATGCATTTTCCAGGCTCATGTGGCTCGACATCACATACCCGGGATGCTTGGTAGCATCGATTGTACGCACGTTGAATGGTTAAATTGTCCAAGACATTTGAGAGGGCAATACACGAGAGGTGACCATGATGTTCCGACTATTATGCTTGAGGTCACCGCTTCACAAGATTTATGGATTTGACATGCTTTTTTTGGTCCACCGGGGTCGAACAACGACATCAACGTGTTGAATCAGTCTGATTTGTATCTTACCGAGCGAAATGGAACGGCGGCGAATAGCTCATTTTATATTGGTGAACGCTTTTATAAACGTGGATACTATCTTACGGATGTAATTTATCCTAAGTGGTCAACGTTAGTTAAAGCTTACCCGTATCCGACCGACCCAAAGGAAAAGAAGTTCAAGAAGTTACAAGAGGGGGGCAAGAAAGGATGTCGAGCGAGCCTTTGGTGTTCTTAAAGGAAAATAGAAAATTCTCAAGCGACCTCTCCGGCCTATGACCAAAGAAAAAATAGGGAAAATTGTGCACGCTTGCATTATTTTGCATAATATGATCATAAAAGGCGATGGGCGAGCAATCTCATCGGTTCATATAATGGATGAGCCGGTACAGCCAGTGTTTGATGATAATGTCCTAGGCGAGTTACTAGACGAAGACGTCCATCATCGTCTTCGGTATGATCTCACGGAGTACGTGGCCGCTCAAGACTTGCCATACCTCAATGACGATTAGTGCTTTTTTTTTTTTTAAGTAATATGTAATGGTTTGTTTATTTTTAAGTATTATGTAATGTTTTTTTTGTTATTAATAAAATGTTATGTTTTAATTTTATATATTTTTTGTTGGATTATATGTATTAAAAAAAATGTGATGTGGAAAATGTGGATTTGGTAAACTTTGGTGACCGCCGCCACCATTTTGATAAACTTTGGTAAACTTTGACATGGAAGGTTGTGATTGGTAGATGATGATGTGGCAATTTAGCAAAACTTGGTGAAGTTTTGACCACTCCCTCCCTCTAAAATTAATTGTGGCCTCGACACATGACTCACAGATCTGCGAGACTATTCACATGTGTCACATCAAGATTTGTGATCAGCTCTAAAAATAACGTTACTAGTGGCATAAACAGTCTTAGAAAAATTACAAAAATACCCTGCAGTATGCAGTTTAGCTTCTATTACAAAGACAGTCCACGCGTTAAATCTAAAGACCACTATGAAACGAAAAATAACATAAATAGTCCATATTAGACTATTACAGCATCAGGTGTGGTACCCTGAGTTAAGGTTTCACACACTGCCACATCAGCGTCACATCAGCTTTAACATCTTAACTTTAAGTAGTAAAAAAAAAACACCCTTTATCATAACTCAACCTTAACTCAACATTTTGTGCCCCACTTTTATCATAAAAAAACCTGAGTTAAAGCTTAACTTACCTTAACTCACATGCACGGTGTAATAACTCACCTTAACTCACCTTAACTCACTACCTTTAACGCACGTTAAGGGCTTAACGCACAACTTTAACCTTGACCTTAACTCACCCCCCTGCAATGGTAACTTGCCCTTAACATGCAAGTTAAACTTTCACACACTTAGCAAGTTAGCATACCCCTTGCTCTTAGTTATCTCACTTTACAAAACCATCCCCAAGTTCAAACTTATATATATTTTTCTATGTTTAGTAATTTTAAATAAATACTTTTAACTTTCTATAAACTGTAGCTAATCAGTTTTAAATATGACTATATTAGCAATTTTTTTAAATGCATTTACCAAACAATTTATTATTATCAATTTTGGAACGATGAAGCATTTAGGAGGACATGTTTGCATCTTTTGCATGCGAGAATCAAGAGTCACTCCCCCTGAACTGATAAACAAGATGAAACCATCATTTGGTAAGCAATTTTTATGTAGCTACACAACGTCAAATTGATGTTTAATCAAAATCCAAATCAAGTGAGAGTCAAAATCTTAAAATTAATTGTGGCCTCGACACATGACTCTCAGATCTGTGAGACCATTTACATGGGTCACATCAAGATTTTTTTTATCAACTCCAAAAAAATAGCGTTGCTATGGTTGCGTTTAGTTGGGGGGAAAACACCCTTGTTTTCCACAAAATATTTTGTGGAAAACAAGAAAAATGGAGATCGCGTTCAAATAAACGTTTTTCAACAAAATGTTTTGCAAAACACAAAATCCCCTATTTCCTAACTTAACAAAGAGAATTACAAAACAAATTTTAGTTGTTTTCTTATTTTTCTTTATAACTCACAATCCTCCATCCATTTCTTCAAAATAGAAAATACAAACATCAACTAAACGCGTTTTCTATATTTTCAAATGTTTTGTGGAGATAAATTCCCCTTTCAAATTTTTACAAAACTAGAGATTGAAAAGAAGAGAATTTTTTCTCCAACTAAACGCGCCCATATTTATGCAACGAACTATTTGAAGATAGAGGAAATCAATAAAATTCAAGTATACCAATCATACTATTAAGAGGATAAATTTTCAATATGAACAATTGTCCGGGGCAATTTGCTGTTCAATGAACAGTAAATCCTCCAAGGGAAATGGGCCAAATGGCAAAATCGACCATGTGGTTTAGATGTGTCGCATAAACAATCCTAGAAAAATTACAAAAATATCGCTTCAGTTTAGCTTCTATTAAAAAACTGTCCATGTGTTAGATCTAAAGACTGTTTGCGAAACGAAAAATACCATAACTAGTTCATATTTGTTATCTCGCTTTACAAAAACCGTCCCTAAGTTCAAACTTATATATATTTTCTATTTTTTGTAGTTTTAAATAAATACATTTAACTTTCTATAAATTGTAGCTAATCAGTTTTAAATATATTCTATCTAATAAACGAAAATAATTTACAAGCCCTATGATGCACGCCCTGCAATAAATTTTCTGACGTGTCTTGATTCCTATTGGCTGTGTAATAATGTCGTACAAGTCCTCTTCTGCAGCAGTGTTCCACGGATCTTGATTTGGTAAGTAATCAATTCGAAAGTCTTGATTTGGTAAGTAATCAATTCGAAAGTTTTAATTGTATCAATTCGATACAAACGCATGTATTTAATTGTATTATTTTCAAAGAAACGCGTGTATTTAATTGTATCAATTCGGAGGTTTTTCGTGATTATTTTGGGTAAGTAATCAATTGATTGTTAATTTGAGGGGATATCAAATCAATTAGTTTATTTTGATTTACCTAATAATTTTAATATGTTTTCCTTTGATTATGTGCAATTTAATTGTGTTTTGATTCACGTATTATGTTCAAATAAACTATCTTTTATTGTTCATGATGATTAGTTTAGTATTGAATATTTCTTAGTTGTGGATCTTTTGTGTTTGTTTAGGGCAAAAGGAAAAATGAAACAGGTGCAATTTGGCGGTTCAACAGTCGTAGAAAACTCATTTTCACCGGTAAGAATTTATGATGTTTGTTATTAGAACCTTCATTGTGTTAAATGCGTTTTGATTTGTGTTATGGTTGATTTGCGTTTAATTTAGAGGTGTTAAATTTGAGTGAATTTGGCGATGTGGTTCGATACTACTGTACCACATACAATTGCTTTTTATTTTAGCTATCCGAAAATAAGTTTCGATTTTTTTGTGTGTTTGATTTGGTTATCCAATGTTTGAACCAACACATGAACCAAAACAAAAAAAAAAAAAAAAAAAAAATCAATACATATCCAATTCGTTTCCATTGATAATACATTTTTTGTGTGTACAGGATTTGGATCATTCGTAGTTTCTAATAAGATTGAGTCGGAAGTTTGGATATAAAGTTTGGTGCTAACATTAGCACTTTTTTTTGTTGTCATTTCAATACCATAAATTTGGTACGTATTGATTCTAATGAACTCGATTTTTATTTGATTCTTTTAAATTTCTTTAGGTTACTCCAAACTCTTTTTTTTTACTCAACAATTTGTGTTATGTTAAATAATTTCAGGTTATATGTTATTCTGTGAGGCAAAAACTTGATGTGCGTGTGTATTGCTCTAATTTTTATACCCACGGTATGTCGTTGTGGTTTTAGCAGTATTCAACTTTTAAATTTATATTTAGCCGACTTATCAATAACACACACTTTAACGAGCAGTGTACCCAGTCAGTATGAATATAATGGTAAGTAGAGTGTCGATCACTAAGAGTGGAACGTATTATCTAGTTATCCTAATCAGTATTTTAATATCTTAAGTTAGCTATACAACATAATCTAACGCAAGGGGGTTCAGCTTGAGAGACTGGCACGGTTTGATTATGATTAAATATAAACTAAACTAATAAGCACGAATCAGCGATTAGCACACACGTACACAGATAAATACTTGAGACAATAAGAAGACCTGTCCTGATAGTTAAGTAGCTTGTCACTTGTTTTATTGCTAGTTTTATATGAAGTGTATAGTTCGATGCAACGCACCGAGATTAATCCTTTCTCGTTGGCTCTAATCTTATCGGCGAGTAAACCCTTAATGATTACTTATGACTATCCTACTTATCTTTTCTTCCAACTTTTTTACAGACGATAGAATGCATAGGCGATAGAATAAATAGGTGAGGAAGGGGCATGGCGACCCAAGCAATGCTCAGCTAGACACAGAGGTTATCAATGCACTAATAAAAGTCACCAATGACATCAACATATAAACTTTAATTAATGGGAAAGCAATTTTAAGGGGAGTTGAAGTGCATGATTAAATCAATGACACAAGCCCATCAATCCTGACAAATTAAAGTGTACTAATATAATAAAACAAAACTACTTAATGAATTGAATACATGCAGGACCTTCTTACAGCTCTTGTATCTTCGTTCAAGGTATGTCTTGTGCTGCTACTTCGTCTGAATTCGGCTTAGGGTTTCTGTGGTCTCGTTTAGCTAAATTGTCGAACTCCGAATTTCGTCTGACTTTGGGGTATTTATAGTTTCTGTCTGAGGGCTAGATGCGGCGCATAGAATAAGTAGATGCGGCGCATTGACTTAACTTCGCGTGGGGTCCAAGATTAATATATTCAGGAATATTCGTACACCGCCTTAAGATGCGGCGTAACTCCATTCTTAAATGCGGCGCATGTCCTTACTATCTTGGATCGTAGCTTGTGAAATCTTGATAGTGATGCGCCGTATATAATAAGTAAGATGCGGCGTATCTGGAGCAGAATGATCTTGATCTTGTACATTTCAGTAGACTCTTAACTTCTTGCATGTTTTGCTCCATAATTAGTCCAAAATCGCCAAGTTTCACATAATACTTGTTTTTACCTGAGAATTACAAAAGTAAACATTAACGTATCAATTCTCACAGATAATATAATAAAACAAGTCAAATAAATAGGATAAATGATGGTAATAAAATTTACTTATTTGAGTTCATCAAATATCCCCCCACTTGAACTTTACTTGTCCCCAAGTAAACCTTAGAATTAATCTTATGAAAATGTATCCTAAAAGATGTTAGGATTTTCTTTTTATATTTAAGCATGTATTCATTTTTGTCATAATCACACAACCAAACACTTAACGAATTAGAAGTAAAATAAAATAATTTGATAAAAGCAAATCTAATCGTTTAACTGTCCAGTCGTGACGAATATTCTATCATAAGCTTGGCAAGTATACGCATCTCCTCCACTAAAGCCAAGGAATAACAAGTCTAAAGCGGTAAAAAGGGTTTGTTGGTTAAGGGTTAATCATTCTCCTTAATCTCTATCGATCTCAAATTCCAGAAAAGGCGACAAAATCACAAATACATGATCGAATCCACGAATACGATACTTGCAATTGCTCAAATCCTTAACTCGAATAGGCTAAAGATAGGACCAAGTAATCTTCACCAATAATATTATATCAAAAAGGGCGACAAAATCATAAATACATAGCCGAATCCACGACTACGATACTTAAGATTGCTCAAATCCCTAATCTCAATAAATCAAAGGTTTGGATAAAGAATAATATAGGGTATGGATAATATTTGGGATATAAATTGGTGTAAAATGAAAAATAAACAAAACAGATAAATTAAAATCCTAAGTGTGGTTAATCACTATCCCAACCATCCCATGAATAAGACTCATATCACTGAATAACTCACGCTTTAACACTTGAAACACACGCTTTAGGTAGACACGAATTATACTCAACAATATCTCAATCAAAGAATAACCTTAGTTGGCGTTCCCATAACGTCCAACTCCCAATCAATCCATAGATATAATATACAACAACTAGTGGTGATATCGACCACTTAATACAAAACTTTACATAAGTTGGTTAAAACAAACATCCAACTTTTCCTTTTTCTTTTTCTTTTCTATTTTTTATTTATTTATTTATTTTTTCATTTTTTTTTTTTTTTTTTTTTTTTTTTTTTTTTTTTTTTTTTTTTAAAAAAACTTGAAACATAAACATAGATGTGTAAAATTTCACCACATCACTATAATGATAACTCTGGATAATTTTTCCATACTTTTCATGACTTCAGAAATAACGGTAATAGTGAAAGTAGTAAACACATGAAAAATAAACTCAAAGATATACAATATTTACTTTCACTCCAATTGCATTGTGCAATTTCCCGACCTAACCATAGATAATGAATTACGCACGCGAACACAGGTAATGTAAGGAAACACACTTTGCCTAAAGCAATTAACCAACCACGGATTTTAATCTACAGGGTAGGCTAAGGTGTAAGGGTGTAACGAAACATTATAACAAAGGTGTAAGAAACGAAAGGAATAGCTCTGAGTGTTTTTCTGGGGGTATCTTACTCTAAAAATGAGAGTAACAAAGGGTTTATACGGGGGTTAACTAACCGGTGTAGTTAGCTAATATCACATAACATATAAAGGCTATTTGGGTGTAATCCTAGAAATTTACCAATTTAGACAAGTCATTCCAATTATATAGATAATACTTATTATGGTGGTCTCGAATAGTATACAGGCCAAGTTCTAAAGTTTACAAGTCACCGGCACACTCATAGATTTGTGAATTTTTGAAAAGTTCACAATTTTTGAAATTAACGTCATGTGTGCAGCTATGTAATTTAGACTTTAAACAAAAACATGCTAAAAATTTTAAATTTTGATATATTAAGCACATTTTAAGCATTTTGAAAAAGTTTAGGACAAGTAAGTGTTCTAATTCTCCAATCCCCCCACTTAAGTTAAACAACGTCCTCGTTGTTTGTATCAAAGGTTAAAAACTGGAAAATAAAAGAATTAGAATAGAAAAACTCCCCTGAGATTTGCTCGGTATGATCCTCCATTATTTGTGTAAGAGAAAAAATCATCTTTCTTGTGGATGAGAACGTTTAAGCTTCATATTTGATGTATCCACAGGAATTGCAGGAATCTATAATACCACCAAGACTTTAACACACCTAAGTTAAGAAGGTTCAAACTTGCATAATACATTAGTAGTTAGTAAAAATAAAACTTAAAAATTAAACTGAAAATCATCAGGTCAGTCGATACGCCGTATCTTATGGAAGAAGATGCGCCGTATCGAGCCTGGAATGAATACGAATCAAAATAGAAGATACGTCGCATCCTTAACCAGGGATGCGCCGCATTAAAATAAACTGACAAAAAGTTTTAAAGTCAAAAATAAAAATGCAGAAAATAAAGCAAGATATGACCAGTGCAGGAGATGCGTCGCATCTCAGGATTGAGATGCGCCATATCTTCTGCGGGCCTGACTGACTCGACACAGAACAGAATGTAAAAATTAAAATAAAAGATAAGCATGGGTTGCCTCCCACGAAGCGCTTGTTTTTGTTCGAGTCACGAGCCTGACTCCACCCTTATTTACTGTGTAATAGGGTGTTGTTCCCCCCACTTGGGATCAAGTGTGGGTGATAATAGCAATAAACACGAAAAGAGTGTAAATTTGCTATTAAAGATGGAAGAAATAAATAAAGAACATACCTTGGCAATATATCTACATCTTTCCTATCCTTACCCGGTTTGGTTGATAAATTGGATGACTTGACCATTCCATCTGAAAGAGTAATGTGTTGAGGAAAAATGAGTCTCCTTTCTTCTTGGTTAGTCTCTTTGGTAGTAAGGCGTCCCTTGACTTTCGCAGAAGATGAGAAAGGGTCTTTGGCAAGTAAAAGTTCGAGTTCCTCTATATCCTTCATAGGGTCGAAATCATCATCTTCATCAATCATAGCAATGTTTAAGAGCTCATCACCAAATTCTTCCTCGAGCTCTACCAAAAACGGGTTGATCACAGGCGCTTCATGTGCTTCAATAGGTAGTGTAATAAATTTCACCTCATCATTTTTTTGTTTTGCAACCTGTTTAGGAAAACTAGCAAGATTATTAGTAACGGGATTAATAATATTAAATAAATTTGTACCACTTTGTGTTGTAAGTGACTCCAATTCATCTTGTGAATCTCCATCTTTAACTAGTGGTCTTGCAGTTTCAGCATCGTCCCGAATTTCATCCTTAAATAAGTAATCCCAGATTTCTTCAAAATCCCTCGTTGGGTCAAAATCTGGTTGAGGTATGTCATCATAAACTATGGCGTCAAATGGTTCGAAATCAAAATTAGAATACTTTTCATCTTCATCCGTTGGATTGTCTAATGGTGGTAATACGATTGCAGAATATTCTTCAACGTAAGGTTCCGTATACTCATCATCTTGTGCAATCTCCGGAGAAAAAGTACTATAAAAAACAATTGCCGGAATTGGTTTCACGGTATATGAATCTTCTTCATCATCATTTGACATACACCAAGTGTGTTGAAACGGCAATTTGTTTCTTTCTTTCTTTGACTTAACCATTTCCAGTAACAAGTATTCTTCCATTGTAATATCCGGATCGTCCATCTTCCTGAAATAAAACTTACTCGTGCAAAAGAAGAGTGAAACAATCAAAGTAAAATAAAAGTTGCTGATATCAGTAGACGATGCGCCGTATCCTATAAATAGGATGCGCCGTATCTTATAATCGTTAAAATTTAATCAGACTTTTATTCAGAAAATAGATACGCCGCTTAGAAATTAGAATGCGCCGTATCAGTTTTAATTATCAAAAATCGATATTCATTTAAAATTAAATGCGTCGTATTAACAAAAGTTAATGCGCCGTATTTTCGTTACGTTTCAAAATACAAGATTTTTGATTCAGAAGATGCGCCGTATCGATAAAAATCGATGCGTCGTATCTGTTTAATAATTCGAAAACTGTTTTTAATTAAAATAATAGATACGCCGTATCTGCTAAAGCAGATGCGTCGTATGGCGTTATCGTTTAGAAAAATTTCTTATTAAAAACAGATACGCCGTATCTTGGGGAAAGATGCGTCGTATCGAATTTATTAAACGCGTTGTATTTTATAAAAATTAAACGCAATACGCCGTATCGTTTGAATTAGCTCAGTACAACGATAGCAGAATATAAGAAATAGAAAAAGAAAAAGAAAAATAAAAACAAACAAAAATAAAAACACACAAAAACAGAAAATATGTAAAATAATACAATGAATGCAATTTAACTAATATACAACAGAGTTAGCGGTTAGAATAAAAATTAAAAAGAAAAACCTAATTAAAATACTAATCAAATTAACAGATAATAACAATTCGATCCCCGACAGCGGTGCCAAAAACTTGATGTGCGTGTGTATTGCTCTAATTTTTATACCCACGGTATGTCGTTGTGGTTTTAGCAGTATTCAAGTTTTAAATTTATATTTAGCCGACTTATCAATAACACACACTTTAACGAGCAGTGTACCCGGTCAGTATGAATATAATGGTAAGTAGAGTGTCGATCACTAAGAGTGGAACGTATTATCTAGTTATCCTAATCAGTATTTTAATATCTTAAGTTAGCTATACAACCTAATCTAACGCAAGGGGGTTCAGCCTGAGAGACTGACACGGTTTGATTATGATTAAATATAAACTAAACTAATAAGCACGAATCAGCGATTAGCACACACGTACACAGATAAATACTTGAGACAATAAGAAGACCTGTCCTGATAGTTAAGTAGCTTGTCACTTGTTTTATTGCTAGTTTTATATGAAGTGTATAGTTCGATGCAACGCACCGAGATTAATCCTTTCTCGTTGGCTCTAATCTTATCGGCGAGTAAACCCTTAATGATTACTTATGACTATCCTACTTATCTTTTCTTCCTACTTTTCTACAGACGATAGAATGCATAGGCGATAGAATAAATAGGCGAGGAAGGGGCATGGCGACCCAAGCAATGCTCAGCTAGACACAGAGGTTATCAATGCACTAATAAAAGTCACCAATGACATCAACATATAAACTTTAATTAATGGGAAAGCAATTTTAAGGGGAGTTGAAGTGCATGATTAAATCAATGACACAAGCCCATCAATCCTGACCAATTAAAGTGTACTAATACAATAAAACAAAACTACTTAATGAATTGAATACATGCAGGACCTTCTTAAAGCTCTTGTATCTTCGTTCAAGGTGTGTCTTGTGCTGCTACTTCGTCTGAATTCGGCTTAGGGTTTCTATGGTCTCGTTTAGCTAAATTGTCGAACTCTGAATTTCGTCTGACTTTGGGGTATTTATAGTTTCTGTCTGAGGGCTAGATGCGGCGCATAGAATAAGTAGATGCGGTGCATTGACTTAACTTCGCGTGGGGTCCAAGATTAATATATTCAGGAATATTCGTACACCGCCAGAAGATGCGGTGTAACTCCATTCTTAAATGCGGCGCATGTCCTTGCTATCTTGGATCGTAGCTTGTGAAATCTTGATAGTGATGCGCCGTATATAATAAGTAAGATGCGGCGTATCTGGAGCAGAATGATCTTGATCTTGTACATTTCAGTAGACTCTTAACTTCTTGCATGTTTTGCTCCATAATTAGTCCAAAATCGCCAAGTTTCACATAATACTTGTTTTTACCTGAGAATTACAAAAGTAAACATTAACGTATCAATTCTCACAGATAATATAATAAAACAAGTCAAATAAATAGGATAAATGATGGTAATAAAATGTACTTATTTGAGTTCATCAGATACTGATAAATTAATCATCGTAATTCAGTTTATGAAGTAACAGTTGGGCTGATGGTGAATGATCATGTTCTGAGAACACACAAAGTATGTATTTGGACATCAATCACTCTTTTTTCGATTACTTCAGTTTAGAACTTATTTGAAGTAATTTCTTTGTGAATATGCAGCATCCTCTATCCGTGGAGTTGGGGCCTCGAATTTTGGGAACATCTTTGATGGTATCGAGGTTCGTAGGCTACTTTTTGTTCTACATTTTGTTGCAACTTTATTCTACTATATCAGTTTATTTCTTATTCTTATTTAGGAGCTAATAACTGATGTTTTATCTATGTATTCAGAGGCCTTTGAAAGCTCTTGACAAGGATACACTTTGGGAATTCCAGCAAAAGAAAATTGGTAAACTGTCCACATTGAACTATAGAAAATAATGGGTCATTATGTATGTCAAATTTGTAAATTTTTATGCAACTATTGCAAACGGTTGTATTAATCTATTAATTTATCAAGGTAATTGTGACTTCATTTAACTTTTCTAACTTTAGTCAACCTGTAGCTAATAACCGTGTAACATTCTTATATCAGGTATTGTCCACCACCTCAAATTGTTCTTAGAACTTTTCTGTTAAGTGTAAGAGATCGCCTGACAAGTCCGAAGTTGGATTATGAACAACCAATATCGACTGAGATTGACACTCAAATGTCTCAATGTGACCCAACTGAAGTGACCTGTGCTGAGTGGTTGACCAAAATGAAAGTGTTTTTGTATGGAAAAACTTCAATACGAGATCTAATGTTTGCCAACGAGGTATGGTTCTCCTAATAGTTTTCTTTAGTGGTTGTGTTAAAAAGATATAATTTATATTTTTAATTATTAAACAATTGAACCAGAGAATTCAACATGTGTTCATCTAACTCATGGAATCTCATTTTAGATGTTTTTATGTGGTATTGTTTTTTTTACTCTTCCATAGGCCTAGAAATTTGGCTACAACTACCTGATGATGTCA
This sequence comes from Artemisia tridentata subsp. tridentata, assembly GCA_021014915.2. NCBI lineage: Eukaryota > Viridiplantae > Streptophyta > Magnoliopsida > Asterales > Asteraceae > Artemisia > Artemisia tridentata. Next base: position 222,424,712 of record CP139504.1, read on the forward strand.
CGAGTACCAGCCTAGAGCTTTAAGAGATACTAATGTTTAGTAATGTAAATGTACCTCTAATCTTGAAATTGATTAGCAATTGATCGTTGTTATATCGTGTATATTGCATTCAAATGTTTTTGTGTGGTATTGTGAAATGGAAGTTGAACGGTCTTAAATTAGGTTGTGTAATTCTAGAATACCACTTTCTCTCCCAAACACTCAAGATTGCTTACGTGCTTAATGATAAGCACTGATATAAGCTAACCTAGACTTTTTTGAAACGGTTTAAACGTTATAGATTATTGAAACTTCTAATAGGAGTAGTTTGATTATCAATTTTAAGATGTAAATCCAAACACCCCCATTAGACATCAGTGACATTTGAAGCAGCCTTAACCCAGCTTGATCCGTACCACCAGAAAAGTACCCATTTTGTGTTTTTGACCCATTACTCAAGAAACTATCCTCGAGCTGTACGGATACATTGAGGCGTCTTATAGCTCAAGTCGTTGGGGCGAGTATTTCGATTGTTTCAATTTGAGTGTCAATAAGGGGTGCTTTATCATGTTTTTGTTGTTTCAATTGTTTGAAATCTCTAGACAAGGCAATTTAAGTTTTTCAATTGGTGTCTCCCACAGTTTACTCTATGCGTACAAAGTGTGTATTTTATAACATGTTAGGAGTTTTGATGCAATCCTCTACTATTAGAAAATTTTAAGTAGATCATCGATATATACTTAAGCATCATGGATAACATTCTGCATCAGGTAGGAAGTAGAAATGCAGAATCATAACTTGGTTTACTAATTATTTTATATTTCATTATGTGTCTGCAGCAAGTAAGATCACTGATGGCTCCTTATCTTCCTCAAAATGGGTCCGATGGTGGTAGTCCCTTTTCTGAAGGTGGGGCTCTCTATGCTTTCGATTTTTAATTAATCAATTCTTTAATTTAGGGTGCGTTTGGTTTGGAGTCTTGAATCACTATTGGTATGAGCTTAGATATAGGTTGGAATGGAATCGGAATGAGTTTAAGAGTTTAGATATAGGGTGTTCCATCTTCTGCCTTTTGTTCATGCACTAATTATTAAAGAATAATTGTTTCTATTTTATTCCAGGGAATACAAGATACTAGAAACAACCCACATCCATTGTATATCTCCATCGTAAAGCTACTTAGTAACTGATTTGGCATCCAGGTATTAGAGCTTGATATTTGTTTCTGTATTTGTCTATTCATAAATTGATGGCAAATGGGTTGGTCAACTTGGCAAGGTAACGGTTGAAAACGATTTTGGGTCAAAGTGGCCTTACATTTTGGTATTGGCCAGACCTGGTCAACATGCATGCTATTTTTTTGTTAATAAATTTCTAAGTACGAGTATAAAAATTGACACAATCATATAATGTAGTTTTCTTGACTAAAATGACCTCCATGGTTATTTGTAAATGGAAGTCCCATCGTAAATATCCTTTACTACTTTTTGTTGTTGGAATGTGTTTGATTTGGTATGTGTGGGGAAAGGTTAACGGGAAGTTTGGTGCTAACATTAGCACTTTTTTTTGTTGTCATTTCAATACCATATTTTGGTACGTATTGATTCTAATGAACTCCATTTTTATTTGATTCTTTTAAATTTCTTTAGGTTACTCCAAACTCTTTTTTTTTACACTAACAATTTGTGTTATGTTAAATAATTTCAGGTTATATGTTATTCTGTGAGGGATGCTGATAAATTAATCGTCATAATTCAGTTTATGAAGTAACAGTTGGGCTGATGGTGAATGATCATGTTCTGAGAACACACAAAGTATGTATTTGGACATCAATAACTCTTTTTTCGATTACTTTAGTTTAGAACTTACTTGAAGTAATTTCTTTGTGAATATGCAGCATCCTCTATCCGTGGAGTTGGGGCCTCGAATTTTGGGAAACATCTTTGATGGTATCGAGGTTCGTAGGCTACTTTTTGTTCTACATTTTGTTGCAACTTTATTCTACTATATCAGTTTATTTCTTATTCTTATTTAGGAGCTAATAACTGATGTTTTATCTATGTATTCAGAGGCCTTTGAAAGCTCTTGACAATGATACACTTTGGGAATTCCAGCAAAAGAAAATTGGTAAACTGTCTACATTGAACTATAGAAAATAATGGGTCATTATGTATGTCAAATTTGTAAATTTTTATGCAACTATTGCAAACGGTTGTATTAATCTATTAATTTATCAAGGTAATTGTGACTTCATTTAACTTTTCTAACTTTAGTCAACCTGTAGCAAATAACCGTGTAACATTCTTATATCAGGTATTGTCCACCACCTCAAATTGTTCTTAGAACTTTTCTGTTAAGTGTGAGAGATCCCCTGACAAGTCCGAAGTTGGATTATGAACAACCAATATCGACTGAGATTGACACTCAAATGTCTCAATGTGACCCAACTGAAGTGACCTGTGCTGAGAGGTTGACCAAAATGAAAGTGTTTTTGTATGGAAAAACTTCAATACGAGATCTAATGTTTGCCAACGAGGTATGGTTCTCCTAATAGTTTTGTTTAGTGGTTGTGTTAAAAATATATAATTTATATTTTTAATTATTAAACAATTGAACCAGAGAATTCAACATGTGTTCATCTAACTCATGGAATCTCATTGTAGATGTTTTTGTGTGGTATCGTTTTTTTTACTCTTCCATAGGCCTAGAAATTTGGCTACAACTACCTGATGATGTCACGAGTACCAGCCTAGATCTTTAAGAGATACTAATGTTTAGTAATGTAAATGTACCTCTAATCTTGAAATTGATTAGCAATTGATCGTTGTTATATCGTGTATATTGCATTCAAATGTTTTTGTGTGGTATTGTGAAATGGAAGTTGAAGGGTCTTAAATTATGTTGTGTAATTCTAGAATACCACTTTCTCACCCAAACACTCAAGATTGCTTACGTGCTTAATGATAAGCACTGATATAAGCTAACCTAGACTTTTTTGAAACGGTTTAAACATTATAGATTATTGAAACTTTGAATAGGAGTAGTTTGATTATCAATTTTAAGATGTAAATCCAAACACCCCCATTGTACATCAGTGACATTTGAAGCAGCCCTAACCCAGCTTGACCCGTACCACCAGAAAAGTACCCATTTTCTATTTTTGACCCATTACTCAGCAAACTATCCTCGAGCCGTACAGATACATTGAGGCGTCTTATAACTCAAGTCATTGGGGCGAGTATTTCGATTGTTTCAATTTGAGTGTCAATAAGGGGTGCTTTATCGTGTTTTTGTTGTTTCAATTATTTGAAATCTCTAGACAAGGCAATTTAAGTTTTTCAATTGGTGTCTCCCACAGTTTACTTTATGTGTACAAAGTGCGTAATTTATAACATGTCAGGAGTTTTGATGCAATCCTCTACTATTATAAAATTTTAAGTGGATCATCGATATATACTTAAGCATCATGGATAACATTCTGCATTAGGTAGGAAGTAGAAATGCAGAATCATAACTTGGTTTACTAATTATTTTATATTTCATTATGTGTCTGCAGCAAGCAAGATCACTGATGGCTCCTTATCTTCCTCAAAATGGGTCCGATGGTGGTAGTCCCTTTTTTGAAGGTGGGGCTCTCTATGCTTTCATTTTTAATTAATCAATTCTTTAATTTAGGGTGCGTTTGGTTTGGAGTCTTGAATCACTATTGGTATGAGCTTAGATATAGGGTGGAATGGAATCGGAATGAGTTTAAGAGTTTAGATATAGGGTGTTCCATCTTCTGCCTTTTGTTCATGCACTAATTATTAAAGAATGATTGTTTCTATTTTATTCCAGGGAATACAAGATACCAGAAACAACCCACAACCATTGTATATCTCCATCGTAAAGCTACTCAGTAACTGATTTGGCATCCAGGTATTAGAGCTTGATATTTGTTTCTATATTTGTCTATTCATAAATTGATGGCAAATGGGTTGGTCAACTTGGCTGGGTAACGGTTTTGGGTCAAAGTGGCCATACATTTTGGTATTGGCCAGATCTGGTCAACATGCATGCTATTTTTTTTAAACTTTTTTGTTAATAAATTTCTAAGTACGAGTATAAAAACTGACAAAATCATATAATGTAGTTTTCTTGACTGAAATGACCACCATGGTTATTTGTAAATGGAAGCCCTATCGTAAATATCCTTTACTACTTTGTGTTGTTGGAATGTGTTTGATTTGGTATGTGTGGGGAATGGTTAACGGAAAGATAGGTAGATGAGCATGTCCTAAGAGAAAGAGATTAAGTAGATAGGAGTAGTGAGAACAATTGATGTGTGCTCGCTCCTCATGGTTTTGTTTTCGTGTTTGATGGTAGAAATGTTTAGTTTGACTGTTATATAAGCTTTTATTGAGTAGTGAGACCATTTTCGACTAATCCCACTATGATCAAGTTTAGTAATTTTGCATTTGGATGACGTAGGAAAATTGGGACTTGTGTTTCGGATTGTTGTGGTTGCTATTCTAATTTGATCAAGTTTTAAATTGTGTCGATAGGTCCCTGGTAACTTAATTGTAATGTCATATATTCTATTTTGTAATGCAAATAGTGAAGAGGCGTTTAACATAAAAATAAGACACTCAATTGGTAAATTTACAATTCCATTAGTTTAATGAATAAATAAACTTATAAGGATATTTTAGGACTGTTTGGATTTTCTTATTTAACGATGAAAACTGTGAATCATTAAGAGAATTGTTCCCCAGATAATCACAAATATTGACAGTTCATTGTGCTTAAAATATTGGAAACATCGCATCACTTGTGTATTCCGTTACAAAGTTGCACCCCTTCTGTTTCATGAAGTAGTGATTGGCTACTAATTCAACGAGTACGTTTTGGGTATCTGTGTTGTTTATACCTAGAAGATGGTCAAATGAAGTTGCGGTCTATATTGGAGCAAGAAGAAGAAGAAGCCAAAGCTGCTTTGTTAAGCCGGATAATGTTGCTCTAAATGGGTCAAAATTCCAATTTTGTAGCACTGGTCAATTTTGTTACAAAATCACAAACACCGTTTTCTTATTAAATTCTAATAGTGTTGCTTATAATGTCATTTGTTTCGGGGTGTTCATACTTCATATCACTTTGTTACAGGAGTGTTTAGATGTTTTTTGGGGATACTTTTGGGAAGTTTGTAAGGTGGTTTAGATAACCTGATATTACATATAATGTTTAGGTGGAAGTGTCATTTGATTTTAGATGATTTTGTGTTCCCATATTTAAGTGTCTATAATGTAAAACATTCATTGCAGGAAACTAGAGTCTATGTTTAAATTTTTTGGGCCGTTAATAAAGTATGTTAGTCTATTGGTATCATTGTTACGTGGTTGTCTAAGCCTCGAGGCAAATTGAAGGATAAACGAAACAAATCAAGAGACAAGGCGTGAGTCTGGTATCTGCGAAAAATGGGTACTCATCAACTGTGTCGTTTTGGGTCTTATTTGTGCTATCTACAATATACATACGACATCATTTATAACATTTTTAAATTTTCATGTGTTATAAATCACAAACCTCTTTTATTTACACTTTTAATATTTTTTTAACTTTATTAGGTTTTGACGGAATGAACATTGACACCGGGTGTAGCAGTCATTATTATCTTTTTGCATCATTGTTATCCCATCTCAAACTCATTTTCAAATTATTACTTTTTTTTTTTTTTTTTTTTGCATGATCTCTTCTAAAAACCCGTCAATTTGACGGGTCTATAAGCTAGTATGACTATATTAGCATTTTTTTAAATGTATTTACCAAACAATTTAATATTATCTATTTAATTGAAATTAACAATGAAGTAGTTAAGAGAACAACACATTTTTCTTTTGAAAAATATTGAAATACAATAAACTCACAATACGATTGTTCATATAATTTGCTTTGTAGAAATGTTAACAATACTTACAGGTAAACTGCATAACTATTAGGGTGCATAACTTGTTAAGGAGCTAAATGAAAATCCTATTAAGAAGCGAAATGAAATATCTAATGAGGAGCCAATTGAAAATCCTGAACAAGATGTAAGTGTTTAAAGATTTAGTTTATTTGACGAGAAGGGGAAGGCCTACTGTCTCTTCTCTTTTTTGGTTAATTAGTTTGTAGCTAGAGCTTTCATCGTTTTGTGGCATGTCACAAACGATTTAATGGGTGATTTGGGTCGATCTTGGTTAGACATTGCTCAAACATGTCAACGGGCTAAATTAATTGGTAACAAGGGCCAAAACTTGCCCAAAACGTGTTTCTCAAAAATATAAATGCCATATACCATTTTATCTAAAATTTAGCTTATAGTTTTATATTCATATAATATATACAAAGCTAATGATCTGTAAAAGGGGAAAAAGGGCTAGCAGTTTTTAGTGGATTAGCCAAACTCAAGGCATTTTGACCTGCTTTGAAATTTACTAACATATGTGATCTTTGTTGCCTTCATCTTTAATATTAATTTATACACTTTGTTTTTCTTTATTAACAGGAGTATCATTGGAGGTATATGAAGAAGTTCGCTACATTAGATGAAATGGCGATCATTTGGTAGTTTTAGGCTTCTTATTTGATATTTAGTTACATTTTTTTTTGCTGTGATAACGAGGGAAACTACAAAATGAACAACCTTTATCATTTATAAAGAAGTGCTTCATAGGCTTTGATCATTTTTAAGTTTTTAACTATGTGGTATGTTATGAATACTTGACTTTTTTGCGATGCAAATGATTTGATTTTGGGTTCCTATATTCAAAGGCACGTTTGCTTAGTACATATCATTCCCCATTGCTATAAATTTATGATTTCCTTTGTTACACAGTTTATATTCTTAGCAAGAAATATCATGAAGCAAACTCGCTCATCGGTCGGGTTATGAAGCTAGTATGTATATATATATATATATATATATATATATATATATATATATATATATATATATATATATATATATATATATATATATATATATATAGATGGGATATATTGAGAAGAGGTTTTAAAATGAAAAGGCTAGGAAGCCACCACAACCCGCCATGTGTCCAAAATAGTCCGCCCCTAATCTTAATACTTGTAGGGGTATTTTAGTCATTTTTTTCTAACCCTATAAAAAACCTTTATATCCATTCATTATTCTGTTTCTCCTCCCGCCTTCCCTCTCGCTTCTCCTCCCGCCTTAACCATAACCTTTCCCAGCGTTCACCATAACCTTTCCTAGCCTTAACCACCACCTTCCACACCTTTCATCGCCACCTCTCCACCGTTCAGCACCACCTTCCCCACTGTTAACTGTCAATACCACTGTTTAAAGAGTGTTCATCATAATCATCCTCGAATAGTGAGTGTTCATCATCAATGAATCATTCATCATTAATGAATAATGATAGTAAGATCTTAGTATGTTATTTTTCTAACTTGTTTTCTCTGTTTTACTTTATGTTAATTTGAATTTGTAATTGGTTAATATGTTTTCGTTAATTGTTAGTGTATTTAGTTGGTATAAAACATTTATTCAGTATGTGTTTGAGAAAAAAAATAGATGAAAAACATGTATATGAAATCTGCATGCCATGTGTTTGATAAAATGTCTACATTATATTCTATAACTATGATGCACTAGTTTCGTACTGTGATGCAGTAGTTTCGTACTGTGATGCACCAGTTGTTCATAAACCTTGTGATTAACTTATTGCTAAAAGTTTGATGCACTGATATTGATAAGACTATAATACATTAGTTTAAAGTTTACGCATAGTGTTTTGGTTACGATAGTGTTTGCTTGTAAAACAATGAGTTCGTTTCGCCCATATTGCTACGTCCAGTAAATAAGTTACGTCATGTATCGTTTGCGGGTCATATATCTCTTGTTACTAATTTCATAATCTTGACATAAGTTGCTAGTTGGGGTGCTTACCTGTTTAAGAGAATTGTTTTAGCATTTTCATTTGTACAAAGGAACAATCATGAAGCCCAAGTGCACTTATAGGCAAAGTGTGATGAGGCTATATCAGTCGACCTTCGGAGGGTTATATCAAGCCAGCGATGAGCTATGCCTGGGTGGCGAGTTGGTAGGCTGAGGTGATAATTTTTTTTTTTGCTTGAGGAACTAAACTGATAAGAGTAAGTTGATGGACATGAGAACTGTTTCAAATTAAATATGTAAAACCTTTTAGTTGATCTAAATGTCAAAGTGAAAGACATAAGTTATATCTAGAATTTGAGTTATATCAAACATAGATAATTACAATTAGAACACGTGCATCTTAAAAAGCCGTGTGGGGTAAAAACTGTTAAGTTTATGGATATAAATTAATATACGTATGACCAGTTTCGAACACGAGACTTCGGGATTGCACACATTACGTATGAGTTTCAATGTTTTAATAATTAATATAATAAGTTATGATTTAATTATTAATTTCACGAATAAACGCTTAACGGGCGTTAGTATTTAACGGGGTTTAGTTAACGGTCGTTAAATATTAAGTTAAAGGACTGGAGATGAAAATACAAGCCAAGAAAGATATAGAATCCCCTGCTTAGTATTTTCGGCCGACCCATGGGAGGAGGGGTTCTATACCCTAGCTTGGAGAACAAGATTAGTTCCCTGTAAATACAAGTCCTCTTGTATTCATAATTCACTTAATCTTGATTCCCTGGCAAACCTAATTTCTTCCTCTTCTCCTCTCCTTGTGTTTGGCCGATCGTCCCCTTCCCAACACCCTTGAGAAAATCGATCTAACATTCACAATAAAGTGTTTGGTTTTTTCGTGGATTAAGAACTTAGCTTTTCGCATTGAAATGCTACTAATACGTGTGTACAAGAATGGAGAACTAACATACTTTTGTTAGTGATTTTTTCCCCATTCGACTTAGGAGAAGTCGACCTTGATAAACCCTAAGTTAGGGTTTTACTTGTTCTTGCTCACTCGATTTCTTGTTTAGCTAGAAATCAAAGGTACGCATATCCTTTTATTTTAGTTAATTAATTACTAGTATTCGATTTTGTTTTCTGCTGCATGCTTTGATGTACATGTTTATGTGTTATATAAATTGTTATGATATACATATTCCAATAGTGGCATCAAGAGCTGTTAACACTATGTAATTAATTACTAAAACACGTAAAATTGGATCTATATGATTATTACATGTTTATGGTGTTCTAGGGTTTTAAAAATTAGTAAACCCTAATTTTTTAATATATGGGTTGATTACCCAATAATACATAATTAGGGTTTTATGTTTTGTAAAACTTGTAGAAACTCTAGGTTGCATGTAATTTTTATGTGTTAATTAATGAGTACTTGCTATATGTCATTAATTGAATATGCGTAAAATAGTCTTGATTATTTTATAATAAGTGCTATTTGGGGATCCATGACAAAAACATGCATGTTTTGTCATGGAAGTTGAAGTAATTGATACGTGTTTTACATGCTAAATTTATGCGATAAGAATTAATTAGGGTTTTAAGTAATAAAATTGTTTGACAAGTTAAATTACTAAAAGTTAATTAATTAGGTTATTAGGGAAGACCTAAAATTGGGGAAGACCCCATATAAATCGTATATAAAATCAATTATGTGTGTTATTGTATATATTTATCGTGGGACTTACGTAACCAAGTAATTGGTGTATGTGGTCCATTGGTACCTAGCTCGAAAACCAATGAGAGTCCTAGATCAATATATATACATGTTAATTGATTTGTTTAGCATGTACATTATTTATGCCGTTTAATTTTTTGTGTTAATTGCTATTTGTTTATATATGTTATGACATGATAGTAAGCAAAGGGTAATTTTAAAATAAAAATTAAACTTGACTTAATAATGGTGAAACATGGTTTTAAGCTTTAAAAATCATAAACTTTTAATTGATTGATGCGACTGTACAAAAATGGTCGAAAGGCGGACCTAATGTTGACAAACTATAAGGTGGGTATAAGGTTGGTTTCGCATTAAATTGTGGCCTTAAAGAGACTCCATTCTGTCTCTCCGCTCGCTTGTGCGTCAAATTTGACTTACCAAGTACAACCATTATACGTACGAAGCATCTTAAGGCAAAGTCGTAAGTTTCTCAACTCCATCAATTAAAACTTTGTTGATTTGAGCTTAGTAAAGTAACGAATGAGTAAAAGTTTTTTGAAACATATGATACAAGATGAATGCATGACATCTTTGCACATATTTTGATTACAGACATCAAAATTATTACCCTTAATTTAAGTTATATGCCATCCAATGAAACGGAAACACCTGAGATTACTATTTCCATTTGTCGTGGGACGAGCATGGATGGTAATCAAAGGGTAAATTACATACTTTCATTACTAGCAGCCTCAGCTGATGTAATGAAACTATGTTAATTTGCAAGTTTCTTAAGTTGGTTAACTTAATTGAGTTGATAGTAAGATGGACTAGTCACTCAAGGCATAAAGATGGGGATAAAACATGCTTACATTTGCAACTGAGGTTGGCAAAATATGTAAATCCCATAATTCTAGGAATTGCAATTTGAGATTGGCAATTGAGTTCGACCTGTACCTTATTGAGTACCTTCATTACTAGCAGCCTCAGCTGATGTGATGAAACTATGTCAATTTGGATCATAGTTTTCAGTGAAAATTAAATGGTTAAATGTTATTTACCATGGGTGTTTAATTTTCTTGAAAAGTTTATTATCGAAAGTACTAACTTTTGAACTTTTTCTGTATAAATGGCCCAACCCGACAACACTAACATGAACAACATGAGTTCTGCTTTCAAGCAAATGATTGAAAGAGAAAAGTTGTCTGGGACAAAGAAATTCAATGATTGGTACCATTCTTTGAGAATTGTTCTGTGAATGGCCAAGAGAATTGATTATCTTAGTAAGGCTCTTCCTACTGCTCCTGCTGGTACTGCATCTAATGCAGAACATGAAGAATATAACATTGAGTATGAAAAGCACAATGATGTGGCTTGTCTTATGTTATCTGGGATGGACACTCAATTGCAAAAGCAATTTGAGAACTATGGTCCCATGGACATGATCAATGAGCTCAAATGTATGTTTAAGAAACCACCTACTGCAGAGTTATATGACTTGATAGATGCTCTGCATAGTTGTAAGCAGGATGCTAGTAAACCAATGAGTGCCCATGTATTGGAAATGAAAAGTTATTTGGACCAATTGGAGACACTCGCCTGTGGTTACGTGCAAGATGTATGTGTTGGCCTCATCAATCGATCCCTTAACGAGGAGTTGTTTGGTGATTTTGTGCGCAACTTCAATATGCATTGCACGGGGAAGAAAATAAGTGAATTACATGCAATGCTTATTGACTTTGAGAAAGGATTGTCAAAGAAGCCACCTACACCTGCGGTATTAACAGTACAAGGTGGTAGGATTACTAAGCCCAACAAACCGCAACACGCGAACAAGAAGGGGAAAGGTAAAGCTGACAAGGGTAAACAGGTTATGACCTACCAGCCAATGCCTAAGAAGCAGAATCCTCCTAAGAAGAAAGAGAAAACCAAGAAGGATTTGGCTGCTTGTCACCACTGCAACACTCCTGGACATTGGAAGAGGAACTGTCCATTGCTGCTGGAGGAGTTATGTTTGAATAAAAATAAGAAGGCTGGGAATGTCGCGAGAACTTCAGGTATTTTTATGATTGAATTATTTTCTTTTCCTCGTAAGCATAATGCCTGGGTATATGATACGGGATGTGGCACTCATATTTGTAACACATCACAGGGGCTTAGAGGAGCAAGGAAGCTGGCCTATGGAGAAAGCTACTTGTACGTGGGCAATGGCATACGTGCAACAGTTGAAGCCATAGGGACATTCGATTTAGTCTTGCCTTCGGGTTTAATACTAGTTTTGAATAATTGTCATTATGCACCTTCTATCATTAAGGGTGTCATTTCAGTTTCTTTGTTGTTGGATATTGGTTTTGATCACACATTTACTAATAATGGAATTTCGGTTTCTTTAAATACTATTTTTTACTTTAATGCAATTCCAATAAATGGTGTGTTTGAAATTGACATGGAAAATCATGTGTCCAATAGAAATAATTCTATGTATAGCATTAGCAATAAGAGAATCAAGTCAGACTTGGATTCATCTTATCTTTGGCACTGTCGTCTTGCACATATTGGCAAGAAACGCATGGAAAAGCTGCAACATGATGGGCTTTTGCAAAATATCAATGATGAGTCATTTGATAAATGCGAATCTTGCATATCTGGGAAGATGACAAGGAAACCTTTTTCACATCAACTGGAAAGGGCTACAGATCTACTTGGATTAATACATACCGGTGTGTGCGGTCCACTTAGACATGTGTCTAAACGTGGTGCTACCTACTTCTTAACCTTTACGGATGACTACAGTCGTTTTGGTTATGTTTATTTAATTAAACATAAACATGAAGTCTTTGAGACATTCAAGGTTTTTAAAAGTGAAGTAGAATTACAACTCGATAAGAAGATTAAGGCTCTTCGATCCAATAGAGGTGGTGAATATTTAAGCCAAGAGTTTAAAGATTACTTAGCTGAGTGTGGAATTGTCCAGCAACTCACATCTCCTTATACTCCACAGCAAAATGGTGTATCTGAAAGGAGAAATCGTACATTGCTAGATATGGTACGATCTATGTTTAATCTTACAACTCTTCCCTTATCCTTTTGGGACTATGCCCTTGAAACTGCTGTTCGCATATTGAATATGGTTCCAACTAAGAAGGTTGATAAGACTCCATATGAATTATGGACTGGAAAAGCTCCCAACTTGTCTTACTTAAAGGTCTGGGGTTGTGAGGCGTTTGTTAAACGTGACTCACCAGATAAACTCCAACAGAGATCTGTTAAGTGTATTTTCGTAAACAAGGGGTTACTACTTTTACTTTCCACCAGAGAATAAAGTCATTGTGGCTAGGTATGGAGAATTCTTTGAGGAGAATCTCATATCTCAAGAATTCAGTGGGAGAGTTTATGATCTTGAAAATGATCAAGAAGATACATCACCTTCTGAAAACACTAGCACACTTCCTGTGGAACCTGAAAGTCTAGGTCCTCCACCTGAAGTTGAAGTGGTTCCCATTCGCAGATCTGCAAGAACTGTGAAAGCTCCTGAACGTCTATGTCTTAACGTAGAGTGTGAGGAAACTATACTAGGGGATCTTGATGAACCTACTAGTTATAGGGCTGCCATTAATAGTCCTGAAAAGGATAAATGGCAGGTTGCTATGAATGAGGAAATGCAATCCATGAGAGACAACGAGGTCTGGATTGAAGTAGACCTTCCTCCCAATGCTAAGGTAGTTGGGATTAAGTGGCTCTTCAAGAAGAAAACTGACATGAATGGCAATGTACACACCTATAAAGCTCGTTTGGTAGCTAAAGGCTTTACCCAAACATACGGTGTTAACTACGAGGAGACCTTTTCTCCTGTAGCTGACATTAGAGCTATTAGGATTCTCATAGCCATAGCAGCATACTATGACTATGAGATTTGGCAGATGGATGTCAAAAACGCCTTCTTAAATGGTCGCCTAGATGAAGACATCTATATGGCGCAGCCTGAGGGGTTTGTGAATCCAGAATTTTCTGAGCGTGTATGCAAGCTTCAAAGATCCATTTATGGATTGAAGCAGGCATCAAGGCAATGGAATAAGAAATTTGATGAGGAAATCAAAAGGTTTGGATTTACTCAAAATTTCAATGAGCCATGTGTATACCACAAAGCTAGTGGGAGTAATACTACTTTTCTTATCCTATATGTCGATGACATATTGATCATGGGAAATCATATACCAAGTCTTAATGAAGTTAAGTCTTATATGGGTAAATGTTTTTCTATGAAGGACTTAGGAGAAGCAGCATACATCCTTGGAATCAAGATCTATAGAGATAGATCTAAGCGGTTGATTGGATTAAGCCAAAGTGCTTACATTAATAAAATATTGAAGAGATTCAATATGCAAAATTCCAAGAGGGGATATTTGCCAATGCATGTAGAACATGGCTTAAGTAGCAAACTATGTGCTTCAACACCTGAAGAGGTAGCACACATGAAAAAAGTTCCATATGCTTTGGCAGTAGGATCTATCATGTATGCAGTAAGATGCACAAGGCTAGATGTGGCGTTTGCACAAAATTTGACCAATCGTTATCAACAGAACCCAGGTGAACTCCACTGGCATGCTGTTAAGAACATTCTTAAGTATTTGAGGAATACAAAAGAGATGTTTCTAGTGTATGGGGAAATCCAGATGCAGGACTTGATGTTACAGGTTTCTGCGATGCGTCCTTTCAAACTGATAAAGATGATACAAAGTCTCAGACGGGTTATGTCTTTTTCATCAATGGAGGAGCAGTAGACTGGAAGAGCAAGAAGCAGAGTACAATAGCGATGTCTGCAACAGAAGCTGAGTATATTGCTGCATCGGAAGCTGCGATGGAAGCTGTTTGGATAAGGAAATTCATTTCGGGGCTAGGAGTAATGCCGTCAATTGAATTACCTATTAATATGTATTGTGACAATTCTGCCGCAATTACATTCACCAATGAACCTGGAGTCATGAAGGGCGCCAGACACTTTCCTAGAAGATATCACTATGTTCGAGAACAAGTCGAAATAGGTGAAATCAATTTACTCAAAGTTCACACAGATGACAATCTAGCTGATCCCTTTACGAAGGCTTTACCTAAGGAAAAGCTTACTCAACATGCCAATGGCATTGGTCTTCGTTTAGCTAGTAGTTTCATGTAAATCTGTGGTTAGTATTTGGATAAAGGATAATGTAAACAATGTTATCTTAATGAAATAAAGTATTTTGTTATGTTTATTTTCACTTATAATATTGTATCCTATATTTGCATGTTTAATCCGTGAATAACTAAAGTTATTCTAAATAGTCCGTTGTCGATCAATAATATGGGAGTATTATTGAATTAAGGCAAATCTGAGTTTTGGTAGAATATACTTAAGTATATTGATGCGTTGACATGCTAAATTCACATGATATTCAATAATGGATAAATTAAATATAGGATAGATCCCAACCACATGATTGTACTTTATGGATCATTGTCATTAAAGTAAATCCTGAATATTTATCCTCAGACTTGAGATACCAGATAACAGCTGCGGATGTAGCTCATTTTCTGTAAGATAGTCTAACGCTATCCGTAACTGGTAGTTATAAGGGCTATTTTCAGAGGTGATGCGAAGTTCAAGGGTTATGCTTGTAGTCAAGAAAGGATTTGTTCCTTCAAATTTTTTTTGAAGTTTAATACTGCTGGGCCCCTCGTAGGGTTGACAAGATGTTTGCGTGCGCACGCCCAAGATCTATCTGGAATACATTCAGATGATTTGGTAATCTTGATCAATTATAAATAACGAGAAACAGAATTGTTAATTATGGAATGACTTAGATCCATATCTATATTAACGTGGTATTAGAAACAAAAGGATAAGTATGATGATGAATCATCAAAGGTTTTTTCCAGGAAACCATGCTCAGGGTCGATCTAGGGGCATTGGGGTGTTATGCTAGACTAACCAATGTCATTACTATATTAATGCATATCCAAGTGGGAGCTGTTAAGTTTATAGATATAAATTAATATACGTATGACCAGTTTCGAACACGAGATTTCGGGATTGCACACATTACGTATGAGTTTCAATGTTTTAATAATTAATATAATAAGTTATGATTTAATTATTAATTTCACGAATAAACACTTAACGGGCGTTAGTATTTAACGGGGTTTAGTTAACGGTCGTTAAATATTAAGTTAAAGGACTGGAGATGAAAATACAAGCCAAGAAGGATCTAGAATCCCCTTGGGCTTAGTATTTTCGACCGACCCATGGGTGGAGGGGTTCTATACCCTAGCTTGGAGAACAAGATTAGTTCCCTATAAATACAAGGCCTCTTGTATTCATAATTTACTTAATCTTGATTCCCTAGCAAACCTAATTTCTTCCTCTTCTCCTCTCCTTGTGTTTGGCCGATCGTCCCCTTCCCAACACCCTTGGGAAAATCGATCTAATATTCACAATAAAGTGTTTGGTTTGTTCGTGGATTAAGAACCTAGCTTTTCACATTGAAACGCTACTAATACGTGTGTACAAGAACGGAGAACTAACATACTTTTGTTAGTGATTTTTTCCGCATTCGACTTAGGAGAAGTCGACCTTGATAAACCCTAAGTTAGGGTTTTACTTGTTCTTGCTCACTCGATTTCTTGTTTAACGAGAAATCAAAGGTACGCATATCCTTTTATTTTAGTTAATTAATTACTTGTATTCGATCCTGTTTTCCGTTTCATGCTTTGATGTACATGTTTATGTGTTATATAAATTGTTATGATATACATATTCCAATAAAAACTAGTTAAAAGAACAAAATTCAAAAGTACTGGTAAACTCTTTTATAATTATTTATCCTAACCCTAATTATCGTTTGTGTACTCGTCAAGTGCTATTGTCAACTATACACATTGTTTAAGCCGTTATAGTTTGCTGACATGGCGTTGAATAGCAAGTTTGCACACGTAAAAAAGTATGAAATCCAAGACGAGTTGAAGTATGGATGCTTTATCGTTGTTCAAATACGTTGTAGCAATTATGCAAGGTAAACCAACTTACATGCAATGCAACCATCATCTAATTGTTTATCTGTTTTTAATATTTAAGTATAGGCCATATACATGTTTACATGTGGCAACTTGGCATCATAAACACCATGTGAACGTGTACCCAAGTTAAAATATTATGAGATAATTTGTTTATTGTAATTATGGTTTTGCTAATGGCTTTGTTTACAAAGTTTTATTACTTTTCTGGTTATAATCAACTTACTTGATTATAGCTTTAGATGCCTGAAAGGCCGTGTTTAGCCAAATATGTATATAGATAACTTCCATTTACTTATGCGTGTTATCATCGTGTGAAATTTGGTTTAGTGTAATTATGTTGATTGTAGGCTACCTTTAGTTGGTTATATATGCACGGATATTTAATATTATTTTAACAATGTAACAAATTTTGCAGCTTTTGTCAACTTAATGGGTTTGAAAAAGCCAGTGACATAAAAGCGCAAAATCTGATGAATGCGTGTGTTGTTGCGGTCTGTAAGGAGTGCCCAGATATATTTTTGGCTTATGGTTTTGGTTACGAGTACAGGTCTGATATTTAATCCGAGTGCTTTAGATTGTAAATGTGCTTTTTTCTGCATATATATATAAATAGATTCCTGATATACTGATGATTGATAATTGATAGATTTAAGAATCCATCCGAGTGCTTTTCTAGCCAGAGATTGCTTCAATCTTGCGCGACCTTTGAGCAATGAGAATAAGCTCCGGCTTGACCAAATATCAATAAGTAATATATATTTTGTGGACTCGGCCTTATAAATCTTATTGTGACATTTAGATGGATCAATTAAGGCAAGAATTCAAAATAGGACTCGATGCATTAACAAGGTTTGTATTTGAGAGGACTAGACCCAACCAGGTAGGGGCCATATTTATGACTGGACCCATTTTTGCTGGCATCACTCAGTCCTTTCTGGATGCTCTTAATAATGGTTCCGTGCCTACTATAGCTTCTGCGTGGCAGGTTAGTTGTTTAAGCAGCATGGTTGTCCACATGATATCATCTTATTGTTGCTGTTAATCTGAGTGCTCACATAGTTTTCCCTATAAAGGTCATTTATTTATTGAGATCCACTGCTCAACTTATTGTTATTTTCCAGAGTGTTGAAGAAACAGAGTGACAGAGGGCGTTGGAATATGCTTCTGAAGTTTACAAGTCTTCTTTCGACAGTACAAAGCCCCCTAAAGAAGTAAGTTTTCTATTCTTTTGTATATGTTTCTACCCAATGATCACATGGTATAATAATTCATTTGTCACTTGCTTGCAAGCTACAATATGAGAGGCGCATGAAGAGGCTGTTCAAAGGCGCTAGCTGCATTTAATTCAATGGAAATAGGAGCTGGTTTTGTTAGGCAAAGATGTGAAAAGCGTCTTCATACTTTTTTCAGAAAGAAACTCGAGGTAGCTTCCATGCCTAAATTCTCTTAAGATATGTTATCTTTGTGGCATTCACATCAACTATAAGATACAATGCTTTTATTTTGACTTTTGAGAGACAGGAAGTTGTACGAAATAATAGCTTTCTTTATATCTAGCTTCTTTATATAGAAATCTATTATAAAAAAAAAAGATTAAAAGTATCATTTTGAACAAAATTATATATCCATCTATCTTATCACTATTTGCTTTAGAACCCTGTTACATATTAGTAAGCCCTCCATTTGTACCATGATTTGACTCTCTAGACCAAACTAAACATATTTCATCATCAGGATCACTAAAGTCCGAACCTCCTATTAGGTTGTCACATCCCCCAAAATATGTGTTTGCAGCGGAATGGAATTCCGGGGGCGTGATGTTCTCGGTCACAAAGTACAAGGCAATAAAGAACGACCTCTAAGTGAGTCATTTTAAAAACAAGCGTTTGATTTAAAGTTAAGTTTTACAAAACATAGTTATCAGAGTTCACCATCAAAATGTAATATTTAAATACATAACCAAACGCTAAATAATGTAAGAAAATCTCCATCATGATGTGCATCCAAAATGTGACTAGGAGTGCTTCCATACAAAAGGTGTATCAACATCACCTAGTTACCTGAGAATACACGCTAAAAGGGTCAACAAATAATGTTGGTGAGAGTCATAGGTTTAAATAAACAGTAAGGCGGACCACAAGATTTCAATAGCAAGATAGTACAACAAATATAATGTCACAGCCAAAAATAATATATACAATGCCTAAGCTCATGACCCCGAAGCTCGACGTACTCGTATGCAATTAAGCACAATAATAACAATGCTCCAATAAGTGTTTGCCAGACACTCGAAAATAATCCGAATGATATGCGTCCGTTTACCCAGTTGGCGCGACCAACCCGGATGGGGTGTCAACCCAAATAGTTCTATTCATAACATTCACGCTTACAAGTAATTAACGGTTCATGATACGTAGGGGACTTTAATGGCAATGTGGTAACTTAGGCAAAGTAACAGTTTTAGTACTTGTGTCCGTATGTAAAAACAAGCAGTGTATTCCCACCCCGAGGGTTTAGAAATCATGTATAAACAATGTAAAAGTCGGGGCTATGAAACTCACCTTAGCAAAGCAAATCTCGTTTGGTATTATGTAAACGGCAATATAGGTCCAATAACTCTAATCGTGACCTAAATATACATTTGTCTTAGGTTTTGAAAACAAGGTCAAGCATGCAAGTCTTACTCTACTTTATCACTTGTACATGTCGTTGTAACATTTTTTTGTCAAAATATGATTACGTCATTTTGATCCTTTATTAGAAATCACCACTTTTTAGAAAAACATAACTTATTTATTTCATAACCAAGTTTAATCGTCGCGTTAATATGTTTCATAATTTTCTAACACATCTAATATGTTTACACATGGTCCTACCATTTTCGTTTACTTCATTTTAACCAAAACATAATCAAAATGGTCCAAAATCTACTCCTAAAAATTCCATCAGCTTTCAAGTAGGCTGCCAAAATTCATATATTGCCGCAAATCTTCTTTTGGCCATAACTTTTGCGTCGTAGCTCCGTTTCTTAAGTTTAACCTATCCACGCGAAGGTATTTAAGTGTACTCTAGGTTTTTCAAGGTCTCAGCTAGCCTAAACATCATTTACATCTCAGTTTTCTATTGCTAAAAATCTGGACAGAATGTCCTTTTTCAGAAATAGTCATTTTCGTCGTTTAACTTGAAAATAGCGTATCTTTTTCGTTATAGACCCGTTTTAACTCATTCAAGCGACCACGTTTCCGTTATTAAGTCTATTTTCTATATTTCTAGCCTATTAATGTCCCTAAGCTACTGATTATTCCAGTTTATACAAAACGTGACAGATTGTATATCATAAGTGTCAAAAACTTAATTTCTAACCTTCTAGTAATTATATTCACATAACCACAACTCCCATGCTATCCCTAGCTTCTCCATCAATTTTATAACATAAAAATAGTGGTCTAAACATAAACCTAGCAACATCCAAAGTCCATGTATTAAACAATCAAACATGTCTAACTACACAAGTTCATTACTCTACATGATTATAAGGTTTATTACCACCATTATTATGGATAGTTTTTCTAGCTAGTTTTCTTGTAACAACATATTGTTAGAAACATAACCTTTACTAAAGGATCATTATAAAAGTAACTTTTTTTTAACATGTGCCAAGTGATAATGAGTAATAAAACTTGACAAGCATATAAAATGTAAAAACTAAGAAATATTAGTAAGTTTTACTTACAAAGGTGATTTTTGAAATGAGTATTGTAATCACTAGTTAACCACAAGTCTTGTGCTTTAAAACCCTTGTTAATAAGCCCTAGTATTCCTTGATCCTTGCCACAACAAATTTCCTTCTCTTGCTCCTTAGTGTGTGTGCCGATTTATGTAGTAAATGGGAGGATGATATCTTTTTTTTTTTTTTTTTTTTTTTTTTTTTTTTTTTTTTTTTGTTAACTTAGCTAGTAAAGGTGAAAAATGAGGTTGGTTTAGTCTATTTATAGTTGAACTAATTCAATGGTTAAATAGTAAGGTCAAATGTCATGATTTGGTCCAAGGGGGGGTTGGGCTGGCCGGTCATGGGGAGGTCAAGGGAACCATTTTTGAGTCAAGCCCCCAAATTGGTAAAACTAGTTCCATGTTTTATGGTGTTATGTGTGCTAATTAATATTTGTGTACAATTGTCTAGTTATTTATTTACAAGACATGGGGGGGGGGGGGGCGGCCATAAGATAAAAATGGGTAATATTTGTGTAGTTTGATACAAAAATGTATATATTGTAGGTATCGGGTGTTAAAAATATGTATTGGTTGTTGTTCCGGTAATTAACGAAAAGTATACGTAATTAAACGTATGTTGTAAAGAAAATACTTTAGGTGTCAGGAAATATTTTTGGAACTTTTGTAAAAATTTTGGAAGTGTAAAAATGTGATAAAAATAATCGTTGAAAGATTTGGGCATGTCGGTTGTTAAATATTAAATGACAATTAACGTTTGTTGAATATAAAACCGTAAGTAGTTAAAGAATAGAAATTTGTGTTATAGTGTAAAATTGTGAAATGGAGCACGAGCAAGATACCGGAGCGTTGTGGACTAAATTTAACCTAAGTCCTAGGGCACTTGGAATTTATTCTAGGTTTTCGCGTCGGTTCAAGTTAAAAGTCTCACGTAAATTGTTTTCGATTAAATGTTAAGAAAATAAATTCGAGTTTGGAGAATAGTATTGACCTGAAATTTTGCGGGTTGTGATATGGGTCCATCTCTTCCTCCGAACCAAAACAAGGCGGAACCAATACAGACAATGTCCCAAAAAGAACATAACTAACATTAAGAGAGAAATTAAAAGCAGCAAGAGTTTGCAGTCTTGACACGGAACCAAAGCCAGTTAAAAGAACAAAACTTGGAAGCTCATTGTTGGGAGCTCCAAGAGAAAGTAGATTTTATACATATTGATGCACCAAATTTATAACATTGTGATGCAGCTTATTTATGCATTGTAATGCAATGAATTTACATAAATTTGATTCAATATATTTATACATTATGATGCAGTGAATTTACATAATATTGATTCAATATATTTATATATTATGATGCAGTGAATTTACATCATTGTGATGCAGTAGATTTTTACATTGTGATGCAGTAAATTTATATCATTGTGATTCAGTAGAATTATAAATTGTGGTGTACCAGTTATATACATTCTGATGCAGTAGATTTATACATATTGATGCAGCAAATTTATAACATTATGATGCTGATATTTATATATTGTGATGCAGTGAATTTACATAATCTTGATTCAATATATTTATACATTATGATGCAGTGAATTTATATAATTTTGATTCAGTTGATTTTAACATTTTGGGATGCAGTGAATTTACATAACTTTGATTCAATATTTATTTGTACATTATGATTCAATGAATTTATATAATTTTGATTCAGTTGATTTTAACATTGTGTTTCACTATGATGCACTAGTTGAATACACTGTGATGCACAAGAAAAATGCTGCAACCATCCAAGAAACTAAAGAAAACAGTGTAGCCAACAAGAGCTGGTCTCAAAACATCTAAGCGTAGGAAATTATCTATAACAACAATATAGATATTCAAGGATTTATTACAAGACATATTTTCTTTGGAGAGACGTGTAGCATCTATTACCGAACTACAATACAATAACATCTCAGTGTCTATGAAATATACTTTGTATCTTCGTTCTCATTTTAAATCATTGATTGCATTCTCTTATTTTGTTTAGTCTATTGTGATGCAGTAGAATATACATATTGATGCAGTAACTTATACATTGTGATGCAGTAGATTATACCTTGTGATGCGGTATATTAACACAATGATGCAGTTAAGTATTACTGTGATGCAGTAGAATAATATTGTGATGTTGTAGTATAACATAGTGATAATACTTTGATACAACAAGATAACATAGTGATGCAGTAATATATAATATTATGATGCAGTAACACTATCTATGTATAGCATTTGTTGTTTAGTGTATTGCGAATTTGCGATGCAGTATGATATACATAGTGATTCAGAAGATTATACATTATGATGGGAGATAATAACAAAGCAATGCACTAAAGTACTATTGTGATGCAGTAGTATGATACATCACTGTGATGCATAGATATTGATGGAGTAATACTATCTAAGTATAGCATTTTTTTATAGTGTATTGTGATTCACCATAATATACATAGTGATGCAATAGATTATACATTGTGATGCATTACATTATACATTGTGATGGTAGTATAATAACACAACAATGCACTAAAGTATTATTGTGATGTAGCAGTATGATCATCATTATGATGCAGTGAATTTATATAATTAAATGCCTTTTTACTTCTATCGTTTGTCTAGTATTATTTAGTTTATTTAATTGTTTTCCAGATAAATAGTAACCAAACTCATGTCAATCTCTCAGGTTGAACTCCCCTTTGCTTTAGTTTAGGTTATTTAAGTAGTTAGAATATCTTTAGGGTTAGTATATTAGTAATTCACTCCTGACGAATGACTCTTACTTGCCCCACTGGCTTCATTGATCGGGTACACTACCCGTTAGTGTTAGTCTATAGGTTAGACCTATAAATACACATCGGTGATTCAGTAACTTAAACATTGTGATGCAATAGCTTATACCATGTGATGCAGTAGATTATACTTTGTGATGCAGTATAAAAACACAGTGATGCACTTAAGTATTAATGTGATGTAGTAGAATAACATAGTGATAATACTTTGATGTAAAATAACATAATGATGCAGTAATATCATAATGAGATGCAATGGAATAGTACTTCGGGATTTTGGCTTTAATAGCTTTTTGATAATTTAAATATTATGCCTTGATTCACTAGCTTTATACATTGTAATGCACTAGCTTTATACACTGTGATGCACTAGTATTGTTAGTGCATCACACTTATCAATCAAATGCAACAGAGTATTCAGTATTCCACAATAATCAAACACAACCATAAATAAAAATAATAACAAAGACTGATCATTGAAAGTAAATGTA
This sequence comes from Artemisia tridentata subsp. tridentata, assembly GCA_021014915.2. Classification (NCBI taxonomy): domain Eukaryota; kingdom Viridiplantae; phylum Streptophyta; class Magnoliopsida; order Asterales; family Asteraceae; genus Artemisia; species Artemisia tridentata. The sequence continues at coordinate 222,448,418 of CP139504.1, forward strand.
CTTAGTTTTCAGCAAACATTAACCAAATGTAAAAGTACCATAGAAACACTAATCATTTAGTAAAACACATCCAAAAGATTTTTCAGTTTTAAACTAATCCCTACACAAATGCCATATCAGCCCTCAACGGTCTTGAATAATGTTTCGTTAAACCTTTTCATCAAATTTTGATCCACTATGACATAAGTATTTGTTAAAATCTTAAAGCTCTTTGCTTGCTTCTTCGAGTATGCTTCTGATGCTTTCAGCAATTCCATCTTTTTAACATTAAAACTGATGAGTAATATCTTTACCAAGTACTTAGCGCGAAGCATATTCAGTTGTGATTTTTGACCTGCATTTTCCTTCCTGAATTCATGCAAAAATACACCGCGACCAACATATGTTTCCATATGCCTCCTGACAAAGACGCCACAGTCTATTCCATTGTACATTGTCTTCCAAGATTGATGCTGTAACACCCCAACCCGACAAGGGTAAAGATGCCACGCAAATGGTTTCATATCAGATATAACAAAGCATACATTCAAAAGTAATACAAAGATTCTCAAGGGTTACAAAGGAAATACTGAGATTACAAGGTTACAAAAACGGATACAAATTCTAACAATAAAATAACTTCTAATCATCTCTAGGCCAAAATAACTGTCAAGCCTTCTAGGTCCAAAAGTCTCTTCACTCATACCCATCTTCCATCTAAAACCTGCCGCACACGAAAAGAAAACGTGCGGCTGAGCTTACAAAGCCCAGTGAACAGATATATAATAAACGGAAACGAAAGTAAACGGAAATAATCAGATGTAGCACAATGAATGAGATATAAATAAGGTACAAGAGTAAAGGTTTAGGATAGTCATCCACCACGAGCCCAGAAACAGATCATATCATATCATAACAGTGTAACCATAAATCTTCATAATCATATAGAGGGGAGACCTCTCAGATAATCAGATAATATGAGGGGTGTCCTCATTCTTCAAAAGGGTGGAGTAGCTAGCTCCCAGAAATGTGAAAGGCGTGTACTGCACACAGCACCAGTCACCAGACAAGTCATATCATATCAGATTAAATCCACTAAACAGATCAGATCTAGGATTGCAATCCATACGCCCCCCAGAAACATATATAATCCATAATCAAAGTAATGCGCATATCATAATCAGAATGGGGACGGTGTGAGGAATCACTCACCCACACATGAGTCATGCCAGTGGTGCATCACAGACACGGCCAGGTTACCTTCCTGGCTAGGTAACAGAAAAGTGGCTCGGGTATCAAACTAAGAGTCAAAGGTCAAAGGTTCATATCATAATCAGGGTGTCATATCAGAAGGTTCAATATCAGAAGTTCATAATCAGACCAGTCAAAGTATCAGAAGTTCAAATATCAGAAGGTCAAATATCCCAGGTCAATATCCAAAAAGGGTCAATGTATCCGATGGTCAAATCTTCAAAAGGTTCAATATCAAAAGTACTTTTCAAAAGGTTTTCTCTTAAGGTTCATTTAAAAACAATCCTTCAAAAATAGTTTTCATAAATGGTCTTTCAAATAGTTTTCATAAAACGAACTTCAAAATAGTTTTCTTAAAGTCAATATATCATGCTTGAAAAACCCTTTCAAAATACTTTATTTAAAACATTTCCATCTCATATCAAAAAGGTCTTCATATCATAGGTTCAAAATCAGAGATCAAAGGTCAAAGCAAAGGTGTCATAGCAAGGGATCGTAACAGAGTATCAAATCAGAGATTTAACAGATCAGAAAAGAATCATAGGAAACCTTACAGAGAAGGTCAGAATATCTGTACCTTATTCCGGAAGCAAACACAAATCAGAAATGGATGACACAAAGTGAAGCAGGACTTCTCTTCCTTCACACCTAGAGGGGGTAGACAAGAATTACAAACCCTTCCATTTTAAGTAACTTTCCATTTTAGATTTTAGATTCATCAAGTTACTCTTTTAGTCCTTTAGGTTTCATAATTTACACTTTCTATCCCTTTACTTATCAAAGTTTCAAAATGAAACCCTAGATTTACATAGCTTACATTTTAACTCCTCTCATTAATTTATTAACACAACACGCATTTTATTTTCCAAGATTACAGAGTGTACCTTCAAATTAACTTATTATACGAATTATACCCTCAAGTTTCACGATTCACCAATATAACCCTTAGCTTAGGAAAAATAACAATTTACATCCTTTTTACATGTCTTGACAGTTTTCAGGTATTACTGGACTCGTTTTAAATAATTTTCAAACCATATTAAATCTTCGAAATAAAATCTATAAAACTTCACAGACGTTCCCCAGAGTCTTGAGTATTTTATGAAATTTTTCCAGATTTTATTAAGTTGTATAGATACGAACTAAAAATCCTTTTTCCCAACCTGTCCCAGAACCGGATTAATTAAAAACACCCGACCATTTTTCATCTTCTTTCCCAGTCTAGAAAATTTATACAATTCTACAAAAATTCCAGTAATTATCCAACATGTGATATATTACTCAGCTAAAAGGACACATCCTAATTCGTTATGGTTTGAAAATGATAAATGAAAAACCCGGACTGTTTTTCCAGACTTACCAATACGACCAGACACATGATTTTCTAAAAATCAAAAAGTAGCCTTACAGGCCTCTAAAAATTACAAAATAAATTTCTCCAGGTAGCCACTTCATTTAAATTAGTTTTAGACTCAAAAACCATTACAATAACCATCCACATCATTGAGTTATAGCCGGTTAAAGTCGGGTAAAAATTCCAGATCAGAACCAGATTCTCACATAATCATATATAAATTAGGGTTTTTAGTTATGAAACAATTTACAAGGACTTGAGGCATTAAAGACATGTTACCTTATGATGAATGACACAATAATGGAGCAAAAACAAGCCTCCTTTGGTGAGATTGGAACCTCGACAGCAGCAGCCAAGGAAAGGACAGCAGAAATTTTGTTTTAGGGTTTCTTTTGAGTGTTATGATGATATTCGGTTGTTATTGGAGACCAAAAGGGGTTATGGGCTGACTTAAGGTGTGTTTGGGTCGTGGGTTTGATGAGGGGGAGGGCTTGGGTCGGCCTATAAGCCCAACACAAAACATCTAGGTCCAAATTCCATCAATTCTCTTATTTCTTAAATATTTCTTACACGTAACGATTTTTAGAACGAAAATTAAATATATACTTATCGAGTTTTCGTTTCAAGTAACTAAGTAACGTGTTATAAATATAATTGGTAGCTCGTATAATTATTTTAGGTTGCCTCATAATTGTTTCATGCCATATTTGTTTCGTTTTCATACGTTATGCGATTTATTTGTAAGTTATATATGTTTTAATTAAAATTTTAAATTATGAGGGCATTTTGGTCTTTTAATACGTTTTAGATTTTCGGGTTTTACAACTCTTCCCCTCTAACAAAAAATTTCGTCCTCGAAATTTGCAAAGAATCAGAAATGAAAGGATCAGAAACAAAACAGAGGCACACTAGGCTGAGGTTGAATCCAACTGACAACGTACCAAAATACGGATGATAATCAAATTCTCCAGGAAAATGTACAAACAGTACGCAGGGTTTGCATCGAATTGATTAGGTGAATTAAACGAGAATACATCGAATCGTAGCAATCATGAGGTGATGCAAAAGTAACTCTTCAGCTTTTCAAATAGTATCGGCTTAAATATAGCCTTCCAGAAGTATTCTCATACACAAACAGGTCTTGTTATTCTCAGAATCCGAAATCTCATATCTTAACTCATAGCAGATCAAAAATGAATAGACTTAACGAATGCGGAACGTATATATCGCAGAACAGAGGCATATTCTCATATAATAACAGATCGATTCCATAAGGACAGAAAGCATGTCGTTAGATATCATCAAATGGCAGAAGGCCTTATAATAGAATCTAAGATCATTATCGGAAGTGCAGAGATCAGCAAACGCTCGTCGAGCATCCAAACGTGTCAAGTCGAATATCAATAACAGCAGATCGAACGGATAGGTAGAATGAATCCAAAGTCTCACTAACCGCGGATAATCTCATTCAGATATTAGAAATTCTAAGGTTATAAGGCACTTCTCGAAATATCCTATGCCCACAATGAGTGCACGTTATATGATGTAAGTATTATCACGTTGATCAGGCGTCATAATACTAGCATCATATAAATATGCCCCCATGATGGTCATACTTTATCTCAAGTCGTGAGCAAACACAACTTATCTAAATCCACCTAGTCCACCTATAGTCTCAGGGTCAATAAAGTCAAACATCATAACTAAGAATACGAAATCACTCGAAGAGTAACAGAAATCCGAAAATGTCCATCAGAATTCAGGTACGTCGTTAATAGCGTCAAAGCTTCATAACTTACCGAAATCAGTTCAGCCCGGAATAAGCGGTTACTTCAACATCCGTCTTTTCATAAATATCCAAATTTCTTCCATATCTCGTCAAAATTCTCATGCAAATCGTTATTCAACAAACGCAGAATGAACACAGAACGGAATTACTAACAGCGAACCAAATCATTCAAAGGACCTCATTAACAGGTAACGGAATTTAAGTAGGTTGGGGGAAAAACAAATACGTCATCGATAGCTTCATCCTTCACAGAATTATCTCGGCTGAACACAATGTCCGATTCAACACTCGTCTATTCACCTGCAAAAAATTCTAAAGTTCCTTCCAAGTTGGAGTAGTTTGACGCTTGTCTATCTTCTCTCATGGTGAAAAGGAATTACAAACTTAAGTCTGGTTCCTCAAGCCTTTGGCAACTCTTCTTGCTATTGTGGCGTCGTAACGGTAGTCTCTGACATGATCACTGTGCATCCCTCCATCCGCAAGCCTGCTTCAGTTATCAATTCATCTTAGTACAACTAAAATGAATAGAGAAACAAGATTGCGTTTCTTCGACAGGTCTTCTAACACTGCTCCAGGTTTTGAGGTAACACCGCCGTTGTCAACTCCAGATTATGTGTTGAATGGTTCGTCTTCTTACGGTCTGGTTGTCTTGATGCTCGAACTGTAATCTTCACGGTTTGCATAAAATATGGTTGAGTGTTATCCCAGCTCCTCTCTTCTTCCTAGGTGCTTCATCCATGGTAATGCTGGCCGTCACCGTCTTCTTCTACTCTTCCATCAAGTCTCTCACTTCGATAACTGTCTTCGATCTCGGTTTCTCCTGTGGAAAAACTCTGTCTTCACAATATACAGAGTAGTGTCGTCCACAATGGTTTCTGAATGTTAATCAAATTCCTCTTCCAGAGCAAGTGGTCGTCTCATCAATAATCTCCATGTTCTTCTTTCGTTTTCTGAACATAACACAATGTCATACAATGACAATTTGTCCAAAATACGCAAAGACATGACCATTCTTAGCCAATACCATTGGCATCACTCAAACTTATAAGGTTTTAACGAGTGCAAGGACAGTCTCTGAAATCATTTAGGGAAAACTTTCACATACACTTCATGCCGCCTTCCTCCTTCTTCAAAAATAACACTGGACTACTTCACAGAGGTTATTCTCGGTTAGTTAACCCCCTTCTTAGAAGTTCTTGTGGTTGCTGCTTCAGCCCTTCAAATCAAAAACGATGAAATCAGATACGAAGTTTCAAAAGAAAGACCGAATCAATTATTGATACTCGGAAACGGATAATGATTACTGATAGTGGTACGATTAGGTTTACAATAGTCGATACGTCGACACATCCTTCTTCCTTTCTTCTTCATAAACCAACAAGAGCATACAAGAGAATCGCTGAGGTGAACAAAATCATATTACATCGAAAAATACCGGAAAATCTTCGTACAACGGAATATTTCTAATGGCGGAACCTTCCAAGGGTGGATAGTAATGGTTGACAGGAAAACTTGATAATCATATGAGTTCAGGGTTGGTGCTTCCATAACGGCAGAATTTTAGCAGATTCAGGTGTAGAGATTCATCATAACGAAATAGGGTGAGATAGATTGTTAAGATCACATTTCAGATTAGATAGTCCATGGCAACTTTACCATTAGTCATCCAGTCCATAACTAAAAGACCATACAATGAGACATGTCAAGATCAAAAGATTCATAGCACGAATACAGTCATCGAATCAGACGGGGAGTTCATATATCGAAGTTCAGCACGTTTTTCAATGAAAGTGTTGAGATGGATAAACGAACAGTTCAAAGTGTGGGAATTTGTTCGGCTTCTTAGCATAAGCAGTAAGTAGGGCGTGTATTATCAGTAATACGAACATCGTATAATTGTCAAAAGTGAGATGTACAGAATATCCGTTATTAGCATCATCATGCTCAGTTAACAACCCATACAGAGATAACATAACATCATATACTTCCAAAGGAAATGGTTGGCAGTACAAGGTTCGTCATTCAAAGGAAAGGAACATAACTTCCTATATCCATGGTTAATAATTACCAGAATTCTCCTAGGAGTAGTAATGGATCTATGCAAAGTTAAGTAGTATCGGATGATACATTTACATTCAGCATAAGCAATGAATTCACAAAATGTGTCGAACACATTATGGTTGAACGACCTATGATATGGTCGGAAAGGTGTCAAACAGCTTGTCAAACAAGTCGGAGGTGGAGGTCAAAATCTGGAAACGAAACTTAAATGGTGTAAGGTATCCAGGTGGGTTTTTCGAGGCATTCCACTTACTTGGTTTCTAAGCTTTAAGTTACAAAACTTCTAAAGGCAGAGGCACGAATCAGAGTGATGCGGAAGCAAATGATACTCACATATATGCCTTAGTCTACCCATTCCTCACTGGTCAAATTTAGGTTCCTATAGGGAGATCCTAAAGCAAATCTTACAGGTTATCTTATGAGTGCTTACAGGGAAACTTAGTGGTCCTAACTTACACAGGCCAAGGGTAAATGTATTACGAATCGCAGCCTGTCTCTCTGATACCATAATTGTAACACCCCAACCCGACAAGGGTAAAGATGCCACGCAAATGGTTTCATATCAGATATAACAAAGCATACATTCAAAAGTAATACAAAGATTCTCAAGGGTTACAAAGGAAATACTGAGATTACAAGGTTACAAAAACGGATACAAATTCTAACAATAAAATAACTTCTAATCATCTCTAGGCCAAAATAACTGTCAAGCCTTCTAGGTCCAAAAGTCTCTTCACTCATACCCATCTTCCATCTAAAACCTGCCGCACACGAAAAGAAAACGTGCGGCTGAGCTTACAAAGCCCAGTGAACAGATATATAATAAACGAAAACGAAAGTAAACGGAAATAATCAGATGTAGCACAATGAATGAGATATAAATAAGGTACAAGAGTAAAGGTTTAGGATAGTCATCCACCACGAGCCCAGAAACAGATCATATCATATCATAACAGTGTAACCATAAATCTTCATAATCATATAGAGGGGAGACCTCTCAGATAATCAGATAATATGAGGGGTGTCCTCATTCTTCAAAAGGGTGGAGTAGCTAGCTCCCAGAAATGTGAAAGGCGTGTACTGCACACAGCACCAGTCACCAGACAAGTCATATCATATCAGATTAAATCCACTAAACAGATCAGATCTAGGATTGCAATCCATACGCCCCCCAGAAACATATATAATCCATAATCAAAGTAATGCGCATATCATAATCAGAATGGGGACGGTGTGAGGAATCACTCACCCACACATGAGTCATGCCAGTGGTGCATCACAGACACGGCCAGGTTACCTTCCTGGCTAGGTAACAGAAAAGTGGCTCGGGTATCAAACTAAGAGTCAAAGGTCAAAGGTTCATATCATAATCAGGGTGTCATATCAGAAGGTTCAATATCAGAAGTTCATAATCAGACCAGTCAAAGTATCAGAAGTTCAAATATCAGAAGGTCAAATATCCCAGGTCAATATCCAAAAAGGGTCAATGTATCCGATGGTCAAATCTTTAAAAGGTTCAATATCAAAAGTACTTTTCAAAAGGTTTTCTCTTAAGGTTCATTTAAAAACAATCATTCAAAAATAGTTTTCATAAATGGTCTTTCAATTAGTTTTCATAAAACGAACTTCAAAATAGTTTTCTTAAAGTCAATATATCATGCTTGAAAAACCCTTTCAAAATACTTTATTTAAAACATTTCCATCTCATATCAAAAAGGTCTTCATATCATAGGTTCAAAATCAGAGATCAAAGGTCGAAGCAAAGGTGTCATAGCAAGGGATCGTAACAGAGTATCAAATCAGAGATTTAACAGATCAGAAAAGAATCATAGGAAACCTTACAGAGAAGGTCAGAATATCTGTACCTTATTCCGGAAGCAAACACAAATCAGAAATGGATGACACAAAGTGAAGCAGGACTTCTCTTCCTTCACACCTAGAGGGGGTAGACAAGAATTACAAACCCTTCCATTTTAAGTAACTTTCCATTTTAGCTTTTAGATTCATCAAGTTACTCTTTTAGTCCTTTAGGTTTCATAATTTACACTTTCTATCCCTTTACTTATCAAAGTTTCAAAATGAAACCCTAGATTTACATAGCTTACATTTTAACTCCTCTCATTAATTTATTAACACAACACGCATTTTATTTTCCAAGATTACAGAGTGTACCTTCAAATTAACTTATTATACGAATTATACCCTCAAGTTTCACGATTCACCAATATAACCCTTAGCTTAGGAAAAATAACAATTTACATCCTTTTTACATGTCTTGACAGTTTTCAGGTATTACTGGACTCGTTTTAAATAATTTGCAAACCATATTAAATCTTCGAAATAAAATCTATAAAAATTCACAGACGTTCCCCAGGGTCTTGAGTATTTTATGAAATTTTTCCATATTTTATTAAGTTGTATAGATACGAACTAAAAATCCTTTTTCCCAACCTGTCCCAGAACCGGATTAATTAAAAACACCCGACCATTTTTCATCTTCTTTCCCAGTCTAGAAAATTTATAAAATTCTACAAAAATTCCAGTAATTAGCCAACATGTTATATATTACTTAGCTAAAAGGACACATCCTAATTCGTTATGGTTTGAAAATGATAAATGAAAAACCCGGACTGTTTTTCCAGACTTACCAATACGACCAGACACATGATTTTCTAAAAATCAAAAAGTAGCCTTACAGGCCTCTAAAAATTACAAAATAAATTTCTCCAGGTAGCCACTTCATTGAAATTAGTTTTAGACTCAAAAACCATTACAATAACCATCCACATCATTGAGTTATAGCCGGTTAAAGTCGGGTAAAAATTCCAGATCAGAACCAGATTCTCACATAATCATATATAAATTAGGGTTTTTAGTTATGAAACAATTTACAAGGACTTGAGGCATTAAAGACATGTTACCTTATGATGAATGACACAATAATGGAGCAAAAACAAGCCTCCTTTGGTGAGATTGGAACCTCGACAGCAGCAGCCAAGGAAAGGACAGCAGAAATTTTGTTTTAGGGTTTCTTTTGAGTGTTATGATGATATTCGGTTGTTATTGGAGACCAAAAGGGGTTATGGGCTGACTTAAGGTGTGGTTGGGTCGTGGGTTTGATGAGGGGGAGGGCTTGGGTCGGCCTATAAGCCCAACACAAAACATCTAGGTCCAAATTCCATCAATTCTCTTATTTCTTAAATATTTCTTACACGTAACGATTTTTAGAACGAAAATTAAATATATACTTATCGAGTTTTCGTTTCAAGTAACTAAGTAACGTGTTATAAATATAATTGGTAGCTCGTATAATTATTTTAGGTTGCCTCATAATTGTTTCATGCCATATTTGTTTCGTTTTCATACGTTATGCGATTTATTTGTAAGTTATATATGTTTTAATTAAAATTTTAAATTATGAGGGCATTTTGGTCTTTTAATACGTTTTAGATTTTCGGGTTTTACAGATGCAGTAAGAAATAGGCATTGATGCTGTAACAAATAAGCATTGATGCGGTAACATATATCACTTCACATTTGAGATGCAGTAATAAGTAAGCATTGATGCAGTATAATATAAAGTATGATGCAGTAACATATAAAGATTGATGCAGTAAGAAATAAGCATTGATTCAGTAAAAAATAAGCATTGATGCAGTAGAATATGAACTGTGATGCAGCAAATGCTACTGCATCTCATACCAATTGCTAGTGCATCAGATAAACATTCAGGCACTCAAAATCACTTTCGCACATGACGCAGACTACATCTAACCTAACTCATATTCGTACGCGGCAATTTAAAAGCTACTGCATCTCATACCAATTACTAGTGCATCAGACAAACATTCAAGCATACAAAATCATTTACGATACAAGTGAGCACCAAAGAACACATCTTAACGCCTACTCTTTTTTGGTCTCACCCATGCACAAGTGAAAAAGTCTTGTAGAACTTTGTGGCTTTGTGCATGGGCTTTTGGCCTTTTGTACTCTACCATATACCAACCATTGTATACACCCCCAAAAGAATCAGTGAAAAAAGTCACATTACTGTTTCATTGATCTCATAATACAACATATATGAGTTCAAATATATTAAAAAGAAAAACAAAGGAAAAAAAAGAAAAAGACCCTAATCCGCAGATGTTTGATCCAATACTTAACACTATAACGAGAAGTGTTGCAATGTCTCATGAAAGCACTTTTTGGACCTTAGCTGTGACCTCTTGTAAGCTTATTTGATTTCGGCTTATATTTCATAAGTCTCAAAATAAGCCAGAAAATTGGGGCTTATGCAATATAAGCTGATCAAATAAGCTTAAACAAACACCCCCTACATAGGAAATGACATATGAAGCAACTAAATCATTAGACATAATGCTTTGAAAAAAAATAGTCAAAAAACATACAGTACTTATCTCAGTCATGTGCTTAGAAACATCCAGATATGGTCAAAGTAAAAGTCAACCCACATGAATATGGCTTTAGTAGTTTAAACAACTTGGTAATATTAATATAACGTTATTCTTTTTAGCCTTAATAAATTTCTATTATTTCTTGTATTTACAAATGAAAATACCATACCATCTGAAGCATTGATTTGAGCATGAGCCGCTTCCAGTTTGGTAGAGAAGATATTCCATTTTTTCAATAATTCTTCATCCAAAGGTCTTTTTCTTTTTAAACCATGTTCGGGTTTTCCAATTTCAACCACTTTACCCTTTTTAAGACCATTACATAACTGGTTCCATTTTTTGTCAGTGGCAAACTTTCTTAGAATGGCGAGAAAATGTTCGTTATTCTGCGTTTGATGAAGAAAAAATGTTAAAACAACATTCAAATATAAAAGAAAAAGTATTAAAATTAAAAAGGAAAAATAGATAATACCTTTGAGGAGAAAGTACTTGTAAAGAGGATTACAAACTCCCGATAAAGAGGAAAACGCACAAATTGTGCATTCATAGGTTTTAAACCTCCCAACAATTCTGCAATATCACTTTGCTGGCTCAAGTTCTGCAATAGAAATTTAAGCAAAAATAAATAAAATGAAGTCATAACTCTTCTTTTAGGAAATTTCAACCCACTTGCATAAAAAGGGTTGACAGGTTGTAGGACCATTATATAATACCTAAGCTACTTTTCTTGAATGTATAAACTTCATTACCTTTTGTTGCAGACCAATAGAGTGACAAAGAACAACCTCATTGGGTATTGTGAAGTAGATCTTTTTGAATTTCTCGGTAGGGTAAGTTTCTTTCTTCAAGAGATGTAGCTTTCTATTTTCTGTTTATTTTGTTTATCATAGAGTTATAGAATCGGTTTTATGTTTGACAGGATTCAAAATCTGACATTGAAGTGTTTAACTTAGTTGATCCATCATCTTCCAATGTAGTGGTTGGAAATATAACTCTTTCATGTACTGTCGAGGTTTGTTACAATGACATACTTTTGTTTGGTTGACAGTTAAATGCAAATAATCTGTTTGTAGCATTTAGTTTTTCTATATGCAGGACCCAATTGAAACAGAGAAAAGTTTTGCAAAACGTATCTTGTCCATTGTTGTAAGTTTTATCTTGTATCTAATGTTTTTGCTAAATGATTACGGATTTGCGGTCTAGATAGCAATGACCTTTAGTAATAAGGGAACCTTCCGTTTTATACAAGATTTTTTAGCTATAAGTAAGCATGTTTTTAACATGAAAAGAATCGCTATTGCAATTTTATGGTTACGCAGGATTATGACGGTGATGGGTTGTTATCATTTTCTGAGTTATAAGAATTAATAAACGCATTTTGCAATCAACACGCTGCAAAAAAGGTTTGTATTATTGATCTGCACATTATAGTTTATGCTTCTTGGACTAAAAAATGGGATCTTATTATAAGGTACTAAAAGGTTTTTTGAGTCTTTTTGTTAGTAAACAGTTTGCATATTTTGTGGCAGAAAGAGGAGCTCTTCAAGGCAGCTGACGCAAATGGAGATGGTGTTGTTAGCATGGATGAACTGGCTATGCTTCTAGCCGTGCAACAAGAAAAGTATGCCACGTCAATGATTCATATGTCACTATGTTTTGATGAAGGCACTGGAAACCAGGTTATGACAGGAGGTTTCGTAACTGATAAACAAGCTTCATATGGGTGAGATATATTTACCATAAAATTTGTATATATTAGTACTGTAATAAATATTTATGTTTTAATGATTGATTTATAGGTGGATGTTTAAACTCTCTGAATGGGACCCCTAAACAGGCTCGGGCCAATGTTTTACTACACGTCTGCATTACTACACACAGTGCTAATGTAAGTTAGAGATATATACAAAAACAGCACATACTTGATCTGTAAGCATTGACAGATCCGTAATCTCTAGCCTGTGTATGCGCATCATGATACAATTGCATTTCTTTAACAATGCAAAACACTAACAGGATATGTTTTGGGTATGTGTTGGGTTTAACAGCTACGCTCTTGTATGTGTTGGGTTTAACATACTCTGTAATATATAAATTCCCAGCCTTGCTTAAAATTCTTATGTAGAACACCAACAGATGTTAGGTTACGCCAGTTCTGCAGCTAGTGTGATATAGACATAGATCAATTAGTCAAGATAAACCTGCCTGGTTCTGGCTAAGTGTAGTAATTATGTATGCAGAACCTGATTCAAATCAAGCAACACATGTAAAACACATTTCTGCAATTTTCATCTCGAAATGAAGTTAGCTTATCGCTTTTTAGTAGCTATTGTTGATTTACCGACAATTTTCTAAAAAAGACGAGTGGTAACAACATGATGGATTCAGTTCACAAATTTTGGACCTAAAAACAGCCTAAGAACAATGAGGGTTTGACAGGTTAACTCATTGCAGTAGAATTAACCAAATCAATGTCACTCATTGCAGCAGAATTATCCAAAGCAATGTTACTAAAAATAGCCAAGATTACCTTCGTCTTTAAGCAATGAATAGTACTACAGTACTAGATCATGATATAATTGCATTTTTTAGCTCATGCTCATACACGACAATTTAAAAGGTACTGCATCTCAGACCAACTACTAGAGCATCAGACAAACATTCAAGCTCACAAAATCACTTTCGTACATGATGCAGACTACATCTAACCTAGCTTATGCTCATACGCGGCAATTTAAAAACTATTGCATCTCAGACCAACTACTAGTGCATCATACAAACATTCAAGCTCACAAAATCACTTTCGTACATGATGCAGACTATATCTAACCTAGCTTATGCTCATACGCGGCAATTTAAAAACTACTGCATCTCAGACCAACTACTAGTGCATCAGACAAACATTCAAGCACACAAAATCACCTTCGCAGATGATGCAGACTACATCTAACCTAACTCATCCTCATACGCTGCAATTTAAAAGCTACTACAGCCCAGACCAACTGCTAGTGCAGCAGTCAAACATTCAAGCACGCAAAGTTACTTTCGCACATGACGCAGACTACATTTAAACTAACTCATACTCATGCGCGGCAAATTAAAAACTACTGCGTCACAATTCAAATACTACTGCATCAGACAAAGAACAACTTTAAAAGTACTGCATCACAATTCAAATACTACTGCATCAGACAAAGAACAACTTTAAAACTACTGCATCTTAGTTAAAATTTAAAACTACTGAATATAAGTTAAAGTTAAAACATATTGCATCATAATTTAAAATATAATACTTACTTGATGATACCGTAATCGATTTTTCCGGTTCAACTCTTTCTTGACTTTTTTTACTTGTATAAGCAGGATCAATCAGCCTATCACTCTTTCTATTTGCTAAATTTATAAACAAATGAACGATTTTTAGAAAATAAATAACATAAAGATGCTATAAAAATTGTTTATCTTAAAAAATACAATTACAAGGTGGTGTAAGATCTGGAAGATTCGTCCTTACCATCGGAGATGCAGTAGGTTTCTTCGATTATTAATAGATTTGGTTTATAAATTATTAGGTTTTTGTTTTGATTGATTGATTATTGATAGATTTGGGTTTGAAGAGAATGAAATATGCTGGGAATTGGCAGAGAGAAAGAGAGAGAGAGAGAGTGATATGAAAGAGAGTGAAACATTTTCTTTTGGGGGGAAAAAATAAGCGGCGAGTCAATTTTCACTATCTACAGCTTTGCCCCTTAAGTTTCTATTATTTATAAAATGACACTCCGCTTTTTTGATCTTGCAAGTTAGATCCAATGGTTGAGATGACTTCTCATCCTTCTCATTTTAAGGGGCTTCTCATTGTATCCCCACCCTATATATATATATATATATATATATATATATATATATATATATATATATATATATATATATATATATATATATATATATATACACTATTAGTTTATGGTCGCTGCCTTTCTTTACTATGTTCCTATCTATGGATCTCGTGAACAAAAATAAGAAAAAGAAATAGGCTGGTTTAAGGACGGAAGCTCCCGAACCCCGTCGCTCGTCTTATGGAGATGTGTGATTGTGACAGCTTTTATAGGATACGTACCACCTTGGGGTCAGATGAGCTTTTGGGGGGCTACAGTAATTACAAGCTTAGCTAGCGCCATACCTGTAGTAGGAGATACCATAGTGACTTGGCTTTGGGGTGGTTTCTCCGTGGACAATGCCACCTTAAATCATTTTTTTAGCCTACTCAACTAGGTGCTACTCCTACTCCACAGAAGATTCGCTAGAATTAAACATGGAGACACTCTTCCTTTCTCTTCTCTCTGCTTCGGGTAAACTAACTTTCTTTAGTCTTGCTGGGGCGGAAGCTACCGCAACGCAAATAAAAAATGAATTAAGGAATAATACATTAGCATTAGAAAGAGTGCAGAGGCATTCCGGGCCGACTACAATACAAGTCATGAGCGATAGCGAAGCCTATTATATATATATATATATATATATATATATATATATATATATATATATATATATATATATATATAGCACTACAATATTACATAAAGGTCTATACACTGTGCACCAATGTAAACAACCAAATATATATATAAAAATAAATAAATAAATTAATAAATAAATAAAAAAATCCTAAAGTCTTTTTAACGCACAACCGAAGTTCGAGGAAAGGATCCTGAATGCTCAGACTTGACCTAAATCGAGATATAACTAAAGGGTTAAGTCTTTACAATATCTACTTGTTGATGTTGAAGTTGATCAAGTAACACACACATGTGTCCCAAAGTAACAAATTCTCTAGCAATATGTAAATATTTTCAAAATGTTCAATACATTAGTACTTTCTCCGTCTCCAAATAATTACCCCGACAAAAAACACTATAACCCCCCAACTTTTCAGGTAATGATTTATCATTATTTATAAGCTTCCTAGTCCGCTTCCGTTATTAGTATATATTCTTGTTAGCTTAAAGGACCTCACATGAAATAAGTTTAAAGTAATAGGACTATCCTTGCAATAGTTCTCCTAGTAGGGATTAGTTTTGCCAAAAGGTGAAACTTAAAATTTAACACTTATATCTTACTTCAATTTCAGGAAATCAAAAACTAAAACATTCGATATCTTTCTTCTCCCTCCCTCTTGTGTCACGACATACACACATACACATTCTAGGGTTTTGATTAAAGATCATAATTTAGCAAAGTTTAGGCAAGGTATCACCTTATTCAAGCTCAGAAACACATAAGCTAGAGTCTCTACTAATCAAATCGAGGTAAAGATCATGTCTTGTTCTCCAATTTGTGTTTTAAATCTTTCCTCTTGTAGGTAAAGCTTAAAGATGGTACCTTTATGTCGTTATGGGGTTTTAGTAGAATTTTTCATAAAGGAAAATGGTCTAAAAAGGCATCCAACTTTCCACTTTTTCCTTTTGTATACTACAAACTTTTTTTTCTTCCTAAAGTGGGCACATACTTTCTTAATCTTCCTATTGTAACGACTAACGGGGTTTCTGTTAGATTTATTTACATAAATTGTCCTTGTGGTTAGGACCAAATTGCAACGACAGTCCTTAACGGTCGTTAAGTTATTTACATAAACCGTCCTTGTCGGTCAATGGGTCGGGTCGGGTGCCACGTGTCACCACTTGAGTGGTGCCACATGACATTGGGTCGGGTCGGGTCATCTAACGGCTGGTCAACACCGGTCAACTCCGGTCAACGGGTAAAACCGGGTCGGGTCATTGTCGGGTCTGAGGTCGGGTCGGATCTGGGTGCGGGTCGGGTGCCACGTGGACCACTGAGGTGGCGCCATGTGGCATGGAGTATTAATACTATTCCAAGGCTCAGCTGGGATTCAAACCCGGTACCTCTCGTGTGAGAGTGAAGGTGATGCCCATCTGGCATAGGCATACCTTCATTATATATTACGCACTATTTAATATATAACCCTCATTTGTGAACTGGTCCATTTAACTCTTATTTGACCTGTCATTTAAGCAATTTTTGGAACAGTTCAAAAATAAATTAAAGTACCTCTAGACTCGTTTTTTCGAGCTCTTTCCAATGGTGTGCTCGAGAAATTTTTTCGACTTCATCTGAACCTCGATAAACACGAAAACGTTGTCAAAACTCATCCAAAAATCACCGTTTTTGCTTTATTTTCAAACCCTTGAACATGCAAGCCAAAATAACACATAACAAACATATTTGCAATATAATTTAAATTATATTGCAAAAAAGTGTGTCTAACGGTCAACGGTCTTGATGTATTTTTATACCGGAAAACACGCTAAATCACACTAATAACCATGAAATATGTTAAATTATATTGAAAATATGTTTGGAATGTGTTATTATGTCTTGCAGGTACAAGAGTTTGAAAACAAAGCAAAAACGATGATTTTCGGATGAGTTTCGACGACATTTTTGCATTTTTCGAGGTTTAGACGAAGTCAAAAAAATTCCCCGAGCACACCATTAGAAAGAGCACGAAAAAACGAGTCCGACGGTACTTTCATATATTTTTGAACCGGTCCAAAACTCGCTTAAATGACAGGTCAAATTATAGCTAAATGAACTAGTTCATAAAAGGGGGTTAAATATAAAAAAAAAGAGTAACATTATTGAAGTGTATGCTAGCTCTGCTGGCAAACACTTTCACCTCTATACGAGAGGTACCGAGTTCGATTCTCGGCGGTGACAAAATGAGGTATATAATCCTCATGCCACGTGGCACCATTTAATTGGTCCACGTGGCAACCCGGCCCGGCTTGACCCGTTAGATGACCCGACCCGACCCGATGCCACATGGCACCACTCAGGTGGTGACACGTGGCACCGACCCGACCCGTTGTCTGACAAGGATGGTTTATGTAAATAACTTAACGACCGTTAAGGACTGTCGTTGCAATTTGGTCCTAACTACAAGGACGATTTATGTAAATAAATCTAACGGAAACCCCGTTAGTAGTTACAATAGGAAGATTAAGAAAGTATGTGCCCACTTTAGGAAAAAAAAAGTTTGTAGTATACAAAAGGAAAAAGTTGAAAGTTGGATGCCTTTTTAGACCATTTTCCCTTTACATAATTATGTGAAATTATGATTTTTGAGAAATCACCAAGAATACTTGTAATCATGTGTAAGAGTTTATTTATGTACCTTATTATAGTACCATAACACCATTTAATGGTGTTAATTTTCAGAAATCATGTTGGTGTAGTTATATAAGCCACGAACCAAACACCTTCCCCCCCCCCCCCATATGGCTATTTATCTTTAGTGCTTATTACGATAAGCTTATGTATGTTCCTAATAAGCTCCATGAGAATTGTATGTTCCTAGGTTATAAGTGTTAGTCGGGGACGTCTTTAAGGGAGCTCGTGATAGTATTCAAGCGTATTTAAGGTGTGTAACATATATAAGAGTAGTAACGGGTCTTTAGAAGCCCGTTAGAAGTACCGCATATTCCGTGGTACTCATGTTCAAGTTTTATAGTATGGATATGAGTTGCACTTCTGTTGCGAGTTCATGTTAATATATTTGCATATTATGAGTTTTTATGATTTACGCGGTACAAGTTTATATGTGAAATAAAGTAAACGGGTCAAAAACAGCCCGTAATGACCCATGTGGTCTTAGTTATGTATTTATAGCTAAAATATTGTATTATTACTTGTTTAGCGTCCTTAGTGGATGAGATGGTGAGAATAGACATCCTAAGTGGATGATTTGCATATTTATATGCTTTACGACCCAAAGATGGGACTTAGACGTCCTAAGTGGACGAAACATGCTAGTACTTGAACACATGTTCCAAAACAGAACTTAAACATCCTAAGTGCATGACTAGAGCATTTCTAGTTATGTTGTGTAACACCCCCAAAATCATAATATTGCGGAAGCATACACTTTGGGTGCTACTAAATCGATAATCACAACACAAGATATAGAGAACGGAATAAAAATCCGTTTTAAATTACATTACATGTTCAAAGTCATGTTGTCTTACATAAATTCCATTTCAAATGAAAATGTAGCCCATTAAACAAAGCGGTCCAAATTTCAGAGTTAACGCAATAGTAAAAACATTTCCAACAAATATTATGACCATCGCCATGCCTTGCCTTCAGTAAAACCCACCTCAGTTTCCTGAGAAAAACATGCTAAAAGTCAGCTAACGCTGGTGAGTTCATAGGTTTAAAGTAAATAACACATATGGACCATAGAAATATTCAGCAACAATTCAGCAATAACACACTATCCTGCTATGCAAACACTAAGCCTCATCTAACCGAACTATGACATCGCAGCATGCCAAGCTGGCATTAGCTAGAAATGGGTGCCCGCGAGTGTTAATCCCCAGACACTCGGCCTAATTTCATATGGTATACGTTCGCTTTGACTATGCCGAGCCAACCAAACGGGGGTGTCATCCCCAATAGATCTATTTATATCACGCGGTTTCCTAGACAGGAATTGACGGTTGATGATAGTGGGCGCAATGGGATTCAGCTAAACTTAGGTTTCTGCATACAAGTGTGTATAAAAACAAAATCCATTTTTGGTCCATGAAAACAGTTTTGCATGTTTCTCACCCCAAGCTTATAAAACAAATCGTATAAAAATATGGGGCTATAAACTCACCTTAAAATAATAGCAACATGCTAATCAATCAACAAAATAGTGCAACCGCTCCGACACGCAACCTAAATTAGTACGGTAAGTCTTAGCGATATATTCGTGTCTCATATGTCTTTACTTTATTTGAAAAGTTTACGCGTGAACAGTGCTCGTGTATTTCTTGCTTGCTGTGCGGTAAAATATATTTCAAAATGATTTATCGTATATATCTCTTGGTGGTGGCTCATGGTGAAAGTGTACGGTGGGAACACGTGCGACGGAACATCCGTACTAGTACTCATCGTTAAATTCTGCAAGTACTAATATATATATATATATACTAGCTTTATAGACCGCCTCCAGGCCGGGCGAGTCTCATGTATTATCTTGTAAAACACTTCTAATTTATATATATAATTTGGTTAAGATTATGATATAAATGTAATTTTGTTTCTTATTGTACTGAGGTAACCCTTTTACCAAAAAAAAAAAAAGTAATTTTGTTTATTAAAAATTTGTTATCAATATTAAAATATTAGTAATTTTCGTATATTGTTATCATAGCTTCATGACCCGGCCGATGGTCGGGCGAGTCTCATGTAATATATTGTTAAACACTTATAACTTATATATCTAAATTGGTTAATATTATGATCTAAATATAATTTTGTTTCTTATCAATTTTTTATTAGAAATAAAATTATTTTGTTGAATTGTATAAAAACAAATTTGCAGAATGGGCGGGCGAGCTTCATGAAAATCCATATACTTGACCCTGTGGCTTGCTTAATTGCTTTGTTCTAAAATCATGCAAAACCTGTCCCCTACACAATCAGTACATGATACTATCAAATTAAAGTTGAAATTAGATTGCTACACATTATTTGCTTGCTTTATTTAGCTTCTTGGCTGGCCTTCACTTCGCTTCTTGCCTCAGCACGTGTTGTGGCTTGCAACGCTTCACGTCTCTTTTCTTCTTGGCTTGCTATGTAAGACGTCTCGCTTCGCTTCGACCCCCTTCGATTCCTTTCCCTTTATGTGCTGAGTGTGTTAGTAAATCAAACATGAAACATTGAATAATAACTTTATTTTCGTTGATTATACATGATAAAAATAAATATTTTGTTGCTGTTCGTGCATAAGAGATTAATCATTTATGAAAGGAGCAACAAAATTTTACTTACTTGATGTTCTCTAATTGCAAAACTCTCAATACAATCGTATTCTTGTTTGGATTTCTAGATTTCCGAACCATGCCAACTATATTGTTTGCGCAACCAAGCGACTATAAATAGGGAAAAAGAGTTCCATTTTTCTGATATTGCATTGAAAAGTTTAACTATCTGAAAAATACCATTAATATATGTATAAGTTAGATGATTAGTGAAGTATGCTCATTAAAAAAAGGCATTCCACCATTTTGCATATATGTAAATGATATTAGATTTACAAATATTAGATTTAGAATCCAATCTTTAGTCACACTTGCGCCATCTTGCTTGTTCATCCTTGCTTCTAGTGATTCCTTCACTCTGAGAAGTGCAGTTTCTAAACTCTCCATCTGGGTGATCAATGTATGATGTTATTGTCATTAAGGATCCAATTTTTAGCTAATAAAATCATATACGCACGAAGCATACGTGTGTCATACCTGCTGCTTGTCAAACCTATTGCGTATGAACAGCCCACTTTAGAAATCAAAGCTATCATTCTCCGTGTTTTCTTTCTCCGTGCATGTTAATTTTGTAAAATTTTATCAAAAAATCATTTTTTTTTCTAAAAATCCAAATGAACTAACATTGGACCAATTAGACATTTTTTTAGAAAATGTATAGTTTTGACCCGTTATCATACTCTTGCATATTCCCCCTTCTATTGGTCACACTGTAAAATTTTATCAAAAAATCATTTTTTTAGAAAATGTCTAGTTTTGACCCGTTATCATACTTTTCTACGCAATACCTAATCACATGTTTCGTTATTATTATCCTATCACCGTATACTATCCCTCACACATAACAGATAGTAGTATAGTACTCCATTACATGCACCCACAACTCCACAAGTCTTAAAATATTTGACATCTCCCAACTCTTGCTCAGCCTTCGCTTTTACAACTTGGCATTCATTTCAAAACATGTCTCACCATTCACATTTCAACTGGCTTTGTTACATCAACGTATAGGAATTTCATCAGTAGCATCAATTACCCTCTGTATTTAGCAAATAACATCACACGTACTTGATGTTCTGGAATTGAACTATCACTGGCAATGTTTAATCTGTTTTGCAGCTTCATTGAGCAATCCCACTGTTGGCTTCAAAGACATGATAATTTTCAGAGTGAGACATCTGTAAAACATCAATAATAGTTGAGAAGCTTATATAAGACAAACATGTAAAGGTGAAATATATAATTAAAATGATTAAGACCCAAATATCTATTTTTTTCTGTGTATGTTTGCGCAACCATGCCTTTATTAAACACCGCGGTCGACAAATAATGCAGCAACTTGCGGTGGACAACTAAGGCACATATTAATTGTGATGCTTCTTTAAGATCGGAACTTCGTTGCAGCAACATAAGACAGACATTTACCCGTGTACTGCATACTCCTGAGAAATGTAACCACTGCAGAAAAATCGAACATAATAAATTGACGGATTAGTATCAGAATATATTAATGTTAATCTAAATGACCGCACTTATTAGATTATTAGTATGTTCCGACCAACTTCTTTGTCTTAGCACTGGCATATTGTCCTACAAACTTTCTAGCAAGTCCAAAATCAAATATTGGCTGCATTGAACTCGAATTTTGCTGAACTATGCTCGTCTATTAATGAAGTCACCTGTAATAGTGCAAACATGGCCTTCTTGTTCATATACATACCAATTTTCGCTGTTTAAATATCTATTTTACGATAAATTATTGCATAATTTGCAAAATAAAAAGTTCTCTAACATATACTATTATGAATATAAATTTTCATGTGGATCACTGAAAATTCCCTTGTCCCATCCTTCAACAAATCTTAATATGGATTGCTGTTTGGTTATGTTTAAATAATAAAAAACCACTTCAAATTTTACAATAATGCAAGTCTGGTAAATCATTTTTGTTTCTTATTTGGATAAATTTGACATGTAAACTTTAATTAGTTACATTTTTGACATGACAACCTACTATTTTTAAGCAACCTATACAACCATCTTATTTATAGATTAACATTATTATTATGATGATAACTTATCTCCGTAATTATTAAGCACATGCATTATCTATAAAGTCGTTATTGGAAAATGGACAAAGGAGTTCGTATGTCAATCCTGCCCATTTTGATATGTACTAAAAACGGACCCATGTAACCAGTTAACCAGCTTGTCAAACTCGCTCATATTTCCTCGTTTACTCACATATCATACTAACTACTAAGAGAGCTCATATTAGGCTTAAATTAATTATAGCTGGTCTAGAAAAATGCATACATAAGCATAGATCATGATGATAGCCTAAGTAACACCAGCTGCTAATTTGGCACCCAAATTGAAAAAAAATTCAATCAAACATTGTACAGGCCTAATGTCTTACATTGATAACTTGATAAATTGATAAACTGAAACACAATTGTTGTTACTAAAAATTTCATATCATGTGTATTTGTGGTGGACTACATTTTAGCATAAATTAATCAAAACACTACGAATAATTAACTATCTACATGCCACAATGATCTTGTTTCCTATGACTTTTCTAAATCACCCCTTCAATGGATAATGTTACCGTAGATTAAGGGGTATGAAGTGATTAGTACGAAATATGTGACCATTGAGTAATGCACCTTAGAAAGTAACAGGCTTGATATCATAAATTAAAATATGCATGAAGTTTGTATAGGTCAGTTGATGAGATTCATGGATAGTGTTGACTACAGAAGATTATAGAAGTTCGCAAAAACCAAATTTTTTTACCATGATGACTGAAAATAGATGATGAACCAAGTTCAATTTCCACCAGGTTCCAAAGGCCTTCAAAAACACATCCCTTAGTCACACCTATAAGCAATTATTCACCCAAGAGTAGAAACAAAAAGGCCCTAACACACTACCCGGTCGCAACATCTGAGTCGTAAACACAATAAGTAGCATGGGAAGCACTTTAGAGATTATTCGTTCAATTTTCCTTCCATGGGAAGCCCTTTTGAAGTAATCAATGATCATATCAAGGTCTAATCCGGCTAGAAACTGCACAGCTCCCCTGTATTTATCCTCTGTTACACCGAAACTTCCTGGCCCAAATTTATATCCCCAATTCCCAAACCAAGAACTTTTGAAAGCCACTCCATAAATTATCCTTATTTCCATTGATCTATCTAACTTGACATCAGCAACTGATACTTTCCTACAAAACACAATTTATTACGAAATTAATATAAAACTCAAAGAGCAAAAAATTAACCCGTTTAACAAAAAATGAGACAAAATATACCTAGTTTTGAGTGAGTAACAAATGCTGTCCCATAAATTCATGACATCAGTTTCAGTGAGTAAAATTGTAGAATCCAATTGTAATTTATTGACTGAAATTAGATGACCAAAACCATTGCAGTGAATCAATCCATGTAAGATATGCGTGTCATCGGCCTCCACACTATTCTTCTGATCATAATCTTTGAATGCTTGTTTATTGCCATATGTCGGAATCATAAACCGGTACCTTCTCTTACGCACAAAATGATGCCCCCAACCTTCAAATCACAATTCAAGAATTAAACATCTATGAAAGTAACAGCAAAACTCATTCCAAGTTAATTTCACGCACTCATTCAGAGTAAACTGAAAGTTATTAGCAGTGAAAGCACA
Organism: Artemisia tridentata subsp. tridentata; assembly: GCA_021014915.2. Lineage (NCBI taxonomy): Eukaryota > Viridiplantae > Streptophyta > Magnoliopsida > Asterales > Asteraceae > Artemisia > Artemisia tridentata. Next base: position 222,472,787 of record CP139504.1, read on the forward strand.
ATTGAATCACACAAATAAACAGTTACACACACGTATGGAGAATGCTACGACAGTCAGATTTACGGAAATTACAGTAACTTGCAGCAGAACTGCACAACTCGTCTTAATTTAAACGCACACTTATTCGCGCGCACACGCAGACGTGAACAGTTAACTTGACAGATTTTCATATTTCATTAACTTGTGGCACAATATATCCTAATTTAAACACACTTATTTGAGTGACGTCACGATTCGTCGAAACCAAATTATACACTCACACACATCTTTACAATTATCAGACATATTTTAAGTGACGCCAAACATATTAACGTAGTTTTTTTCTGTCTTGTGCAATCATATTTAATCTGAAATCTTATATATATTTGGCAGCCCAATAGCACAGATGACTAGGAGAATGAAATTATTGAAATGAGTACAATGAGCGTTGTAGTATTTGTGATTACAGTGTAAGCCTTTTTGGTGTTGCACTATCTCTTTATGTCATCTTGGTTTATCTGGATCCTGATTGTATTCTTACACATTGGTTTTGTTGAAGTGTTCAAATGTTTATTAATTTGACATATATAAGGCATCTTGAAAAAAAATACATACTGAATACACATTGTGTTTATCATCAGGGGATGCATAGTTGCATAGAGGGCATCAACTAACCATCTAAGAGTATGCAAACAAAAGTTCAAAAAAAAACTTAGGAAAAGATTCTGCATTTAAGTGAATGCTCCTAAAAGCTACTATTTTTCCTGCTTAGAATATAAAAAATTGTGGTCAAAGGAAGTCAATGTACCAAATTTTGGGACGACCACTGTTATGTCGCTATTGGTGTTTCGGCATTTGCGATATTCTGGGTATGGACTCTAATGGAATCACATATGTGGGTCGGTCAAGACATTCTAACTATCATATTCCAGGTTGCTACAGTGCTTCTTTCATATACTTAATGACTAATTCAAATTCCTATAAACAATTACTTTCAATTAAAACAAAATGAAAGATCTTTCATCGATTGTTTAAACATTAAAGAAAAAACATAAAAATTACGGAAAAATAAATACATACCTGCTGAAATCAATAATGATGATAGATGAAATCGCTTTACATACCTAATTTCTTGTCTCCGGATGGTTGATTTCTTGTTAGGGATTATGCTTAATCATGATTTTTTTGTTAGCTTCAGGATATAAAAATTAGGTTTGCATGTGTTTAGGGTTATTTTTGATCTCACAAGTCTTCAAAAATCTTGATGGGTTGATGGTTTGAAACCTTGATGGGTTGATGGTTTGAAGACTGCAAATCATCCCGTTTATAAAGATGAAGATTAGGTTATACATCGATTTGAATTAGGGAAATCAAATCAATTGAAGTTTTATCACAAATTGTTTGGCAAAAATTAAGGGAAAATAGTGTCAGTTGATAAGGATTTGGTTATATGATTTGAATAATTATCAAAAATAAGTTGATTTTGTGAGAGATTATAGTAAAGGTTCAAATGTGATTGAAAAAATATCGGCAGATGTTGAATGGAATGAGAGAAAACCGGAATAAGAGTGTGTAAGGAGTGTGAAACGTAGCATTGTTAATGCCAAGTGGCATTCTTTTTTTGCCAAGTGGAATACTTTTTGGCCAAGTGATATTATCCAGTCATCAATTATTGCTATTATATATATATATATATATATATATATATATATATATATATATATATATATATATATATATATATATATATATAGGGGGACTTTCTTACGAGAACCATTTTATCTGCGAGAACTGAGAGAACCACAAAAAACATACATGCACGCCTTTTAAAATAAAATAAAAATACATGCAAATCATCAATAATCGTAAGTATCCACCTATGTTCTTCAATATCATCATGAACTCATCTTCTTTTTTCACAAAAACCTTACACAAGGCCGCAATATTGTCGTTGCACGCCTTATAAGAACATACATGCACACCTTCAAAGAAAAATATTGTATTTCCAATTTCTTATCAAATTCTTTAGAACAACTATGTTTTTTTAAAAACATATATGTTGTTTTTAGAACATATGTGCAAAAATACAATTATTGAAGGCGTGCATGTATGTTTTTGGTGGTTCTCTCAGTTCTCGCAGATAAAATGGTTCTCGCAAGAAAGTCTCACTATATATATATATATATATATATATATATATATATATATATATATATATATATATATATATATATATATATTTTAGGTTAAGTTTAATGATCATGTATTTAATTAATTAGGGTTATAATTAATTAAATAGGTTTTGAGAAATAAATAAAATAATAGTGTTAGTGGAAGAATATTATATTATAAATATTGTTTATTATTTATAATATAATTTTAATTATAAGAAATTTAGAAACAGTGTTAAGCATTTTAGTAAAATTTAAATAAGTTAAGTATTTTTATCAAAATACTCTAAGTGTTAGAATTTTAGAAAATTTTGGCATGACCCATTCGTTTATTTAATCGTTTCCATTTTCTCATGTGTTGCAATTTCCCAAATAATTCGCGTTGTTAACTATATGTGCAAAATTTGTCCGTAATATATATATTGGTCGTTTTAAGTATTTTTATCATTATAATTATCGTTATCGTCACGTTTAATTATTAATAATAGATTTCGACACAAAGTCAATATTTAGTCAAAAGTCAATTTTTATAAGGATTTGGTCAAAATTTCATTTTTCACCCTTTTGGAGACTAACGCGTCTCAAAACAAGTCCAAACTAGTTTTAGTTATATATAACGTATCGTTAAGTAATATTATTCATAGTGAGTCGGAAAATATTTCAAAAGTCATTTTTGTCACCCGACATACTTATTGGGCCGAAATTTATTAAATGAGCCCAATAGTTCATATTTAGTCCAAAACCATTTAGCCTTTTTAATTTACGATATATATATCGTTAGTTTGCTAAAAATAGATTTAACACATTCGTTACCACATTTGGTCAACAAAAGTCAACTGTGACTAGTTGGGTTGGGCTTGGCCCAACTGCCACCGAAAGCCCATAAGTTCCAAATTATTAATTTTAGTCCAAGGCCCTTTTTAGTTAAATTATATATATCGTCGCGTTTCTAAAAATCATTTAACACGTTCGTTAATCCGTTTGGTCAAAAAGTCAAAAGTGGTCATCTCCTTGTTGGGCTCGGCCCAACAGTCCACACACAACATTTTAGCCCAAAATTTATATTTAGTCCATTTTTGATAATTAGTAAATATTAGTTACGTAAGTACTTTACTTATATCAATTAAGCTCTTATAAATAAGTTATTAAGTCAAAAAGTCAGACATGACCAAATTTAATTGTATTCAACCCATTTTCATATTTTTAAAAGCTAAACTCAATTAGTTATGGCTTATTCAATAAGCTACTCAAAATAAACTTTTAAGCATTAATTCCACCATTTCACCACTTGAGCCAAAATTTTATGTTTTTCAAAACCCCAATAGTTTTGTAATTTTATTCTAGCCGATTTATATGTATAACCATAAAAATGTATATATTGCCTTAATCTCGCGTAATTAACATTAATCACATTTGTATCATCAAACTAGCACCATATGTAACAAGATTTACCACACAAGCAAGAAATACTCTAATTTGTTCAAAAACTTCATATAGGTCGAGCACTATTTAATAAATACAAGCCCTAGCTTTTTCCATTTTAACAAAATATATACATTTAACAATTTATAACATCATTAGACATCAAATGTACATGAATTTAACAAGATTTGAAAAGTTGTGATGATTCCTTACAAATATTGTATGTTAACGTGAGGTAGAGAGGACCAAGAACAACCCAAGTTTCACCAAATTTACCCAAACCACGTTCCCAATAACCCGAAACTCTTGAATATACACTCTAATTTACTTGAACTTCAAAGAAAAATTATGGATCTTGGAGATTTAGTTTGAGCCGTGTATATTGATGAAGAAAAATGATCAAGGAATGTTAGTGAGAGTATTATCGATAAGTGTTTTGTTGTGAGTAACATTCAGGGTAATAAGTAATATTTATAAGATAAAAATAAAGTTAGTGGGTAGTTTTTGGCACCTAGTGGTGAAGTATTACCTAAGGCCGGGTATGGACAAGTATTAGGGGGAGGGAATGTAAAACCCTAAAATTTCCACCCATTTAAAATTCCCATTATGCCCCTCTAATTTTTGAATTTTATAAGAGCATACAATTAATTATACAAGAGCATTATACATTTTAACCTATGTATAAAAATTTAACCATATGTCATTCACACATTTTGAATTACAATATGTTAGGAATGTAAATACAAATTAACCTAAGTCATACATAATAATCATATTGTTACAAACAAAAAAATAAAAAATAAAAAAATAAAATAAAAACTACCTAGCCCATCAAAATGTTGGACACCCGATAAGCCCAAGAGATCCATGATTTGTACAATAAAATAAAGATAAAATTTGGCCCATGATCTTCCCTAAATCAAAGACCAGGAAATTGATTTCAATAAAATCCTTACCAAACAAAAACACAAGCTTTTTTTTTTTTTTTTTCTATCCCAAAAGTCGGTCTTCTTCCCTCCCTCCCTTTCATTGTAGGACACACAAAAAAAGAAGAAGAAAGAAGAGCAAGGTTTGGTGACCAAGATCGTGTGCAAGTCGTTGGAGTCCTTGTGTGATCCGAGTCCTTGTTCCTTGATGTCCTAATCGTTTTCCCCTTTTGATTTGACAACAATGTATTCATGTCTCCTATTTGGTTTCATTCATTCGACACATACATATGTTAATCAGTCCTAGAACATGTTATACTAATCATAAATGATCATTAATTGAGACATTAAAACCTTGAAACCCTAGAAATTAATTGTGAGTCAAATTAGGGCTTCCTGTGATTTTGGTGTTGTTATTTTATGTGTCTTCGTGTGTATGTTATTGTTGCTGATCTTGAATAATTTATATGAAGTGTTTATATATATGTTGGTGATTAGTAATTTCTGGAAATAAAAGTTATATTGATCACGTGGTTGATTGGGTTAAAAAGAATTAGATGAATTAGGGCTTGTTTGTAAATAAATTAAAATGGTTCTTGAATATTTAGATTACATGAATTGAAATTGGTGTTTGATTCCTTGGATTTGATTGTATAAGTATGTTAATATGATGCCTAGATGAGTTGTGGTTGAAGGGTATAAGCTTATATGCAAGATTGGATAATTAAATGGTGCTAAATAAGGTTTAGAATGAATTTGTGTGATTGACTGTTCTGAATGTCGATTTTGTGGGCTTGATAACGTGAGCTTCTAAAGGTTCTAATACTAAAATTTTGCATGTAAACCTATTCTAGGGTCCTAGGAAAGTATTCCAATTGGTTTGAATGAATTTGAGTTTGATTTGGATATTTTTCTGAATTTAATGTGATCATGTGTTAAAATGTGTTTGCTGAGTTATTTTTCAGCCGAGTTCCATGATTTTTCATTTCTAAACCATAGCATATTATAGGCCAAAAATTTAAAGGAATCATATTTAATAAGTGGACTACCACCTTGAATTTTTGTAGAATTTTCTGAAGTAATATGGTTAGGATTTTAAGTGCATACTTTTGAAGTATATCTGCAGACCCGAATCTGGATATGTTAAATTAGACGATTTTTAAAGAGGGTGTGCACTTGATAATAAAATCTGTAAAAATTCCAGTAGACTTCTAAGACCTATGGACTTCTATGATAATTTTTTGGATTTTTATTTTAGGATTCTAATATATTTTTAAAATTCTTTTGTTTGGGCTTGATTTTGTGAAAAAATTAGTTAATATGTATGCATGTTTTACCTAAGTGTTAAAAGTGTTCTTGTGATGTTTGGTGCCCCTATACTTGTTTCTATATCGGGTATGACTTGTTAATGTCGTGTTAACTTGTGTATGAATACGTATAACCTAATCGATAATCCCGAACCCTAAACCTAATTTAACTAAATTGGGAAGTCGTATTAAAAGTTACTAAATATGGAAAGTACTAAATATGGAAAGTTACTAATTATGGAAAGTTACTTATTATGGAAAGTTACTAAATATGGAAAGTTACTAAATATGGAAAGTTACTAATTATGGAAAGTTACTTAATCTTGAAGGTTACTAAATATGAAAACTTACTAAATATGGAAAGTTACTAAAAATGGAAAGTTTCTAAAAATAGAAAGAAACCTAAATTATGAAATCTGATTAAAATGAGCTTATAAGTAATACGTGATGATTAATTCATATAGGTTCCGTGAAGAGGGAGTAGCTTCTGTTCCGTGTGCTTCTTGGTTATTTCATTCATTGTCTTTTTGCATAAGGTACGGATATTCTGACCTTATCTTTAAGGTTTCCTTTGTGACTTTCAACCTTTGATATGAACCTCGCTATGAACCTTTGGACATGAACCTTTGCTATAAACCTTTGATGTGATTATGATGGCTCTTATTATGTATTCTGTATCTGTATCACTAGTCATGGGGGTTCCATGACCATGTCATTGATGCACCAATGGCATGACTCTAGGGTGGGGGAGTGATGACCCATCACGCCCCTTTTATTATATTATATGTATGGCCACGATGATTATGATTTTATGCAGGGGCGTATGGATGCATCCTAGATCTGGATCTGTATTCTTTACATATGTTGTATACGTTTTGTATATGGTGTATGGTAATTGTGTGCATTACATGCCATACACACATGGGAGTTCGCTACTCCACTTATGTTACTTAAGAGGTCTCCCCTCTTTTGATTTATGAGAAGTGAAGACTATGTTATGTTCGAGCCAATGGTATTATGATTCTGTTTATGCAGGTGACTACATAGATTCCTATTACTTAACCTATACACTATGTCTCCCTTACATTATATTATGCCTACTTATGTTTCCCCATTGTACTTCATTTGAACTTCATTTATATTTCTGTTTTCTATTATCATATATCCGTTCACTAGGCTTTTTAAGCTCAGCCGCATTTCTTTTCACCGCGGCAGGTTTTAGGGGGAAGCTGGGATATGAGTGAAGAGTGCATAAGAGCTCTTAGAGGACTACACCTTTGATAGCTACCTTGGATTAGAGTTGACTTGGAGATTTTCATTGCTTGACTTATTGCACCTTTGTTGTAGTCCTTGTAATTCATTTACTTTAGATTTCCTTTGTAACCTTTGAATTTAATTGTATTATTAAAGTCTTCCGCTTGTGTATGTTCTGTTTGACACCATGAATGTCATATCTTAACCCTTGTCGGGTTGGGGTGTTACAATTATGGTATCAGAGACCAGGCTACGACTTGTAGTACATAAAACATTGACCTGTGAAGTTTAGACCCTTAGGCTTCCACTGTAAGAGATTATAAGACAACCCTTGAAGTTTTGCTTTAGGATCTCCCAGTAGAAACTTAAATTATTACCGGTGAGGATTGGGTAGACCAGGACTTTTACCTGAGTAGTATTGCTTCCGCATCACTCTGAATCGTGCCTCTACTTTTAGTTAAACCTTATAAGATCATTCTTTCAGAAATTAGAATTTATGCACAACCTAAGTTTAGTAACCAAGTAAGTTTAGAATGCCTCGAGAACTACATGGATATACCTTACACCATTTAAGTTTCACTTTCTGATTCTGACCATCATCTCTGATTCGTTTGATAATCAGTTTGATATCTTTCCGACCATTCTGAGAATTCTTACAACTATAATGTGTTTGACACAATCTGTGAATTCTTTTGTTTATGCTGAGCATATTAAGTTTCCTCTAACACTTTTGGATTTCACATAAACCATTTCTTTTCTTATGAGAAACCTGGTGATTATTAACCACAAATTTGACCATTCCATTCTGATCATAAGATTCATTCTGCTGAGTGTTTTTCTTTGGAAATATATATAATTTCGATATTTTTCTGGTATGGATTTGTTAACTGAACATGAAAATGCTAACGACTGTCATACTATACGTCTCACTTTTGACGACTCAAACAATCGTTTTTATTAATTCTTTTACCATAAATTCCGACTGGAGACACCGTTATTCATTACCCCGAATTGAGGATTTATCTGATCAACCGTAGGATGTGAAGTTTCCATGGAGATTGACTTAAGGTCCGATTATCATCTGTTACGTGTAAGAAGCAAGATATTCCTGAACTGCCTTTTGTACTCATTGTGATCACTATGAATTTTAAATGATGTCAATTGTATTGGCAAATACTTCAACTATTCTTATGGATCTAATGAGATCATGTCTTTCACGAGTATTTGGAAAAATTTGTTATAGTATGACATTGTGGTGTGTTCAGAGGCGAATGAGGAACATAAAGATTAATTCTTGTTAAGTCAGGATGACCCGTTCTTCTGGAAGAGTAAATTTTGATTGGTGTTCATGAGTTGAAACAGATAGTACTACTATGGATCCTGCAAAGACTGAGATTTCCACCAAAGGGCCAAGATCGACGACAGTTGCTGGAGTCAGAAACTTACAGAAGAGTAGGGGAAGGTGTACACGACTGGCATTACCATCAATGAAGCATGTGAGAAGAGGAGAGAAACTTAGGAGAGACTCGATTATACTTTATTCAGAACGTGAAGATTACTGCTTGGGCATTAAGACAACCAAACCGTAGGAGATAACCTATTTAACACATAACCTGGAGTTGACAACAGTGGTGGTTACCTTGAAGATTGGAAGACATTTCTCGCAAGGAGAAAGTGGTGGCGAGCATAGAAGAAGAATCTAATCAAGATGACGAATTTTGAGCTGTGTTAGAAGACCTGACTGAGACACGCAGTTTCACCTCCCTATTCATATTAGTTGTACTAAGATGAATTGAGATCAGAAGTAGACTTGCTGGTAGAAGGGTATTCAAATATCATGCCAGGGATTCGTATTACTACCTCTCAGTTCTAGGATGGACTACAGAAAGCTTGAGGAATCAGACTCAAGTTTAAGATTTCCTTTCACTCTCAAACTGATGGACAAACAAAGACAGACTACTCGAACTTGGAGGAGGTTTTGAGATCATGTATTTTGAATGAACGAATTCTTGAAGCGAACATTCATGCCTGGTTGAGTTGATTCCTGTGAAATATGGAGTAATTGATGCAATCGATGATGTACTTAACTTCTGCTAGACATACTTAGGTTTCCATTACCTTTAGGATAAGATCTGTTTTCCTATTTTGTTCATTCTGTCGATAATGATTGTTTCTGACATCACCTGAGAATGAAGAAGATCGATTAGAATGCTGATAGGTTGCTTTTTCACAACTCGAGATAGAGTATGACCATCATGAGGGCATATATATATATGATGCTAGTATTATGACGCCTGATCAACGTGATAATACTTACATCATATAACGTGCACTTATTGTGACCATAGGATGTCTTGAGGAGTGCCTTAGAAGCGTTAGAAATTTTGATATCCAACGAAGAACTATCCTCGGTTAGTAGACCATAGGTTCATTGATTGCGTGGTTTTGTAACCTTACAACAGGTTTTACCTCTCGAGGGATCTCAAGAGGCTTACAACCCCACCAGGCAGTGTACCTGACCGATGTAGTATAGTGTAGTGGTAAGTACGGGGGATTGATCGTTCTCCACAGGGAATAGTGTTCGTTAGGTATGAAAGGCTACTCTAATTAGGTCTAAGGGTTGAGGAAGATTCTTTTTTATGTTTTTATAATTTTATGAAAGCAAGTAAAATCTCGGGTTTGAAGGAGTGGGCGGAATTAGTTGCTAGTCAACTAACCCAAAATTACTACAAATGCAATAAAATAAAATAACACAAATGAAATGTGGTGAGAAACTTATGTGTAGAGAAATGTGTTTACTTAGATTTCCTTACTCCCTAACTATCTTTTACCGGTTAATTAGTGTGTATTAGTTGCGTGGATGACGGGTGTATTCCTTAATACCATTCGTGGGGTGGCGTACTTACTTCCCCAACTCTACAAGCTCCTACTTCACTCCTATGTCGAGCCGGCTAGGAAGCTCCTAACATGGGATCACTAGAATTCGCTTGTGCATTAAATACAACCATAAAAACCTTTAGTACGCATTTGGTTCATGTTTCTTAAGACGTTCAAGCAAGTTACCGAATAGGAAGTTAGCCAGTTTTCTTAAGCCTAACATAGATAAACAATCATCCAATACAACTAACAACACACTAACAACCAATAATCAATAGCTAAGTTTCATTAGATCTAAGCAAACACAAGATAAAATTAGCCTAACATGTTAAACAAAAGACAAGCATAAGATAGAATCAAACAACACATAGACATATTGAATGATTAATTGATAACTTATCTTTCAATGAAACATGGAAGATCTCAAGGCAAAAAGCCCTGAAAAAGTAGCTAAAATCGTCTTAGGGTTTTAATCCCAAAATTCCACACACTAAGCTCTCTCTAATGACAAAAGATTAGAAAACTATATATAGATTTTTGGATCTGACGGCGTCACCTTATGCATTGTGACGCCGTCACCCTCGCCGCTTTTAGGGTTCCCGGGTGACCTTCTTGACGCCGTCCCTCTTTAGCTCTTCAAAAATCCATTCTGGCCTATCAAGGCTTGACGCCGTCGGATCATGAACGTGACGCCGTCCCCTTATGATTTAAGCCGTGACGCCCTTGATTTAGTTAAAGCGTGACGCCGTCAGAATTCTCATGCTAACTCACTGGCCCGTCATGAGTAAATTTCACATCCCACTTTTCTTGCCAAGGCATGACGCCGTCAAGAGATGATTCTGACGCCGTCAAAGGTAAATTTCAGCCGATTTTGAGACTTTGCCGTTTTCTTCACTTTAATGCTCCAAAAACGTCCAAAATGCCTCCTTTTCCAGATTTCTCCTCAAAAGTACCTAAAATGACAAAAGGAACGATTTAGGGCAATATTTGATCAAATAAATACGATTTCGGGCTTAAATGACCCCTTAAAAGCGGTACACTTTTCGCCTCATCAAATACCCTTACACTTGAGATTTGCTTGTCCTCAAGCAAATGCGCTTTTATTCTAATCAAAATACAAGTTAGGGGTCATTTAATGCTAACATAAAAGTAATTACAACAAATAATCGTTCCACTTCAATCATAATAAGCACGGAGATTACATACTAGCACCTCACAAGTAGTGTTTAGATACTCACATCTCTCAAGTGTCATCAAAATAAATCTCATAAATGAAAACGGAAAATATCTCTCACTACCTGTCATAGCAAATAGATTACCATAGGCTTGGGAAAGGATCGAAAACCTCCTCCACTAGGCATAAGCACCTAAGATAAACTATCAAAGAGGGCTTTTAAATGGGTTATAACGTTAGGTGTAGGGAAAAGGAAAACACGGTTTTGTTGGATACGGGATATTTTACTGGTGGCTAGTTAAAGATCTTGATCAATTACATGTACTATACAATGTTGCTAAGCCAAGACTAGACTCGATCTTAAGCTAAAAACGAAATAACAAAATAACAAAAAATATAAAGATAAACATAAAATGAAACGGGATGGTAGTCCGTATGTTTTTTCTATTTTTCATTTTCTCATTTTTTTGTGTTTTTCTTGATTTTTTTTTTTTTTTTTTTTTTTTTTTTTTTTTTTTTTTGCATACACTTTTACCCTACCATCCAAAATAATACATCATAGGGGCGTTGCATTCCCCTTACACTTGAATTTTTACATAACTTTACAAATACTATTCTAATGACTCGAATTAAGATAATTGAAAAACTTGGAGTACTTTTAAAACATTTAGCACATATGGGGGTAATAATGATGTTCTTCCCCATTACTCCATTACACTAGTACTTTACCCATGAGTCCCAATCGTCCCAAAACAATATGTACAAGGATATGACTCGACTTAGCAGCCATGTAATCAACTAGATAATTAACTTGGGTTTAAACAAATGTTGTAACAATAATGCACTAAAGATGAGTGCATACAAGGTAGGCTAAGGCGATTTGGGTGTACATTTTAGTGGGGTGTAACAAATTCTTCCTTTAAGTAAAATGCTTAAAGGTCGAAACGAAAAGATAGGCTCTGAGGGGTGTACTAGGGGTATCGTGTACTAAAAATGAGTACAACGCAAAGGGTGTGGGAGAATTACTTGACCAATGTAGCCAATGTAATTATAACAAAAACACAGGTGTAAAACAATGGGTTAATCCTAATGCCTCTTATCATGTAGTAAATCTAACTACACGAATGTAGTCTCACTTGTGGCCTCGGAATGGTCCTAACGCAAGTTCTAGAATCTAAGTGCTACCGGTACACACATCATAGCATAAATGCTTTTCCTACCAATTCTAGGGGCGAACCTCACATATTGGGGTGGAAAATTTTTTAGTGGTACGGTTTTTGTGCTAGTCATATAACTCCTATCCGTGAGACGCTCATTAGAACTAAAGTTTCACTCCTATATGTTGTAAAAAATTTTAAATTTGGCACTAAAATTACCCTAATCAAGTATTTCTCTCAGTTTTATTACACATCTATTATTAAACAAACAAAAATCAAGCGCAATTGTATTCTAAAATCGTACTTTTACCCTCCCCTTACACTTAAGATGAACATTGTCCCCAATGTTCAAATAACAAGATGTAAAAGCAAAAAGTAAAAGAATGAAATCAAATACTCCCCTGATTCGCTCGTTGGATAGTGAAATCATACGGTTAAATCTTCCTCCAAAGAGAATGTTGAAGCTCCATGACTAATGCATCGCCATAAGCTTGGTTCCATAAACATTTCCTTGTCCAAAATAACCTGTTAACCTGAGAAAACAAACACGAAAACCTGCATAACATCGGCGGGATAAAATCTATATATAAGGATATAATGCTTGTGGAATGATAATTTTGCAGATTCCTGGAGATTATAAGTTGGAGATTTTAAATAAAAACTTTTTATGAAAAAAAAACTTTCAAAAATTTCTGGAAATTAAATCTGACGCCGTCAGGTTTAACCCCTGACGCCGTCAGAAATGACCTGACAAAAATTTTCATTTTAAGTTTCCGGAAAATTTCTGGAAAAACCTTTACCTTACTTCCTGGAAATCCTGCAAAACATCACTATGACTCGATACAAGCATTTGACTCAAACAAATACGAATATGTATGTTAATTTATTATTATTACGATTCATGTTCATATGTGTTCTAATAAACCGACTTAGATTTCCCTTACACTTATCTTTTGCAAAATACCTTTATATGTAGTTAAGACGAAGTTAAAAACAACATAAAGCATTTTCACACATTACTTTTGAACATGAATCAATACTAATAAAATTAAACACACATACGGAAAATAAAATCAAACAAGCAAATAAATAAACACACAAAGCAAATAAAACAAATAAAGCTTGGGTTGCCTCCCAAGAAGCGCTTTTCTTTATTAACGAGTCTTGTAGCTAGACTCAAAGTCACGTACATTACGTGACTCCATCATCGGTCACGGTTCCTAGGCCATTCTCCTTCCCGGTTTTATATTCCGGTCCTAATTTCAAACAATCCTTGTAGAAACCGAATATCCTTTCCATAACATAGTCTACTCCTTTACTTCTATCCTCATCATTCCTATAGTAGACCGCTTGCTTAAGCTCCTTCTCAACATTTGACAAGTGTTGGAATTGTTCTATCTTATATGGCATTTGGTAGCTTACTTCATCGGTCTCATCCTTAAATCTAACTATCCCTAAGGAAGGTTCATAAGTCATTCTAGAGACCTCAACAAATGGTTTTCCAAAAACCACTTGAGTCAAGGATGCATCGACTATTGGGCGGATATCTTCTACAATTACAAAGTCGGTGACATAGGTGAAGTTTCCTACATAAACCGGTAATCCCTTAACTCTTCCCGTGAAGTTACTCATCCAACCCTTGTCAGGGAGCATCCTATACCCAAGTTGATTTTTCATTATCAAGTTGTAGTGGGCTCTAGTCATGATGTTTATGGGCGATCTAAGGTCGATGTAAGCTTTCCACACATGTAGATTTCCGATGTTGCATGGTATGTTGAGATTAGAAGGGTCGCCTATTTCTATGATTGGTCTACCTAGGAAGTATGGTGTCTCGGGGTCATCGAATAGGTTTGTATGATATGCACGCTCTTCCTTAGTGGGTAGCCTATTGAAGTAGTCCTCATCATCATCTACTTCTTCAATCTCACTTGTCCTAACTTCCTTATCAACCTCGACTTTCCTATCCTCATCCTTAGGTTCACTATTATCCTCATTCCTATCAATTGGTTTAATAGTGACAATGTTGACAAAGTGGACGTGTTTGGATGAAGAGGGGTCTTTTACTTGGGGTCCGCTATTTGTGTTCCTAGCGTCCTTATGTGGAGGTGATAGCACTTGGTTATTGAGGGCTTTCAACAAGTTGTCAATTTTGTTGGTCATCTCTGTTTGTTGTTGATTGAATTCGGTCTCGAATCTAGCTATCCGAGCTTCTTGAGATGCCATAAATTGGGAAATCAATCCTTCAAAGTTATTGGTACCACCATTGCCGGAAGGATTGTTGTTGAAAGTACGGTTCGAGTTGGAACCGCTTGATTGGAAACGATTAGGTGGGTTGGAAGAATTGGTTTGTTGAGAGTTTTGGTTTTGTTTCCACCTAAGGTTCGGGTGATTTTTCCATGAGGGGTTGTATGAATCACCATAATGGTTTGGCTCGGGTTTGAAAGTGTACCACTTGTCTCCCGCTCCGTCGGTAACGCGAGGATGCGTAGTCCACAAAAGCTTGTTCGGGGAGTTCCATGCAATCACGAGTGTCGTTGGGACCACTACATAATTCACATGAAGAAGTGATTTTGTTCACTTGGCTTGAAGGTTTAGGAGCCTCGTAGGATTTCATTAGAAACTTGACTTGGTCTTCAAGTTCTATGATCCTACGGTCGGAAGTGCTTGAATTGTTAGAAGGCAAAGATATTGCCTTGACCGTTTTATTCAAATCACGGGGATCACTCCAACTTTCGTTGTCATAAAGAGCAAGATCCTCTAGGAGAGCCCATGATTGTTCCGCACTTAGATCACGTAGCTTGCCACCGGCCGATTGGTCAATGGTTTGCCTCGTGGAGAGATTGATATGGTCATAGAAGATTTGGACTTGGAGCCAAAGTTCTATGCCATGGTGAGGGACTTTTTGGAGTAAGTCCTTGAATCGAGTCCATGCCTCGTAGAGAGTTTCGCCTTGACGTTGTTGGAACATCAAGATATCATTCCTTAGCTTGGTAGTTCTTCCCGGTGGGAAAAACTGAGCAAGGAAACGAGTGGTGAGATCATCCCAAGAGGTAATGGATCCTGCGGGTTGACGTTCTAGCCACTGACTAGCTTGGTCCCGCAAAGAGAATTGGAAGAGACGCAATCGGGTCGTCTCTCGAGTGGCAACATCAAGGTCTATAGAATCAACGATTTTAAGAAAGTCCTTGAGATGTTGATTAGGATCTTCAGAACGAAGTCCATGGAATGCGCATCCACTTTGCACCAACCGGATGGTGTCGGATCGCAAGGGTGTGATATTGGCTCCTTGAGTGAGCTCAATGGTGTTTCGATAGCCATGGTGGCTAGGACGGGAATACTCTCCTAAAGTACGGGCTCTAGGAGGTGGTTGTGGTTGTTGTGGTGGTGGGTTGTGTGGGTTAAGGATATTACCATCTTCCATGATGTCGGATGGTATGGTTACGAACAAAGACACGAAGAAAATAGATAGACTAAAGAAAACCTAGAAAAATAAAATAAAAATCTCACTAGAAAGGAATCTAGTGAGTAGACCTAATAGAAATAAAAATTCAACCTAAACAATAACTATTCCCCGGCAGCGGCGCCAAAAACTTGATTGCGTGGTTTTGTAACCTTACAACAGGTTTTACCTCTCGAGGGATCTCAAGAGGCTTACAACCCCACCAGGCAGTGTACCTGACCGATGTAGTATAGTGTAGTGGTAAGTACGGGGGATTGATCGTTCTCCACAGGGAATAGTGTTCGTTAGGTATGAAAGGCTACTCTAATTAGGTCTAAGGGTTGAGGAAGATTCTTTTTTATGTTTTTATAATTTTATGAAAGCAAGTAAAATCTCGGGTTTGAAGGAGTGGGCGGAATTAGTTGCTAGTCAACTAACCCAAAATTACTACAAATGCAATAAAATAAAATAACACAAATGAAATGTGGTGAGAAACTTATGTGTAGAGAAATGTGTTTACTTAGATTTCCTTACTCCCTAACTATCTTTTACCGGTTAATTAGTGTGTATTAGTTGCGTGGATGACGGGTGTATTCCTTAATACCATTCGTGGGGTGGCGTACTTACTTCCCCAACTCTACAAGCTCCTACTTCACTCCTATGTCGAGCCGGCTAGGAAGCTCCTAACATGGGATCACTAGAATTCGCTTGTGCATTAAATACAACCATAAAAACCTTTAGTACGCATTTGGTTCATGTTTCTTAAGACGTTCAAGCAAGTTACCGAATAGGAAGTTAGCCAGTTTTCTTAAGCCTAACATAGATAAACAATCATCCAATACAACTAACAACACACTAACAACCAATAATCAATAGCTAAGTTTCATTAGATCTAAGCAAACACAAGATAAAATTAGCCTAACATGTTAAACAAAAGACAAGCATAAGATAGAATCAAACAACACATAGACATATTGAATGATTAATTGATAACTTATCTTTCAATGAAACATGGAAGATCTCAAGGCAAAAAGCCCTGAAAAAGTAGCTAAAATCGTCTTAGGGTTTTATCCCAAAATTCCACACACTAAGCTCTCTCTAATGACAAAAGATTAGAAAACTATATATAGATTTTTGGATCTGACGGCGTCACCTTATGCATTGTGACGCCGTCACCTCGCCGCTTTTAGGTTCCCGGGTGACCTTCTTGACGCCGTCCCTCTTTAGCTCTTCAAAAATCCATTCTGGCCTATCAAGGCTTGACGCCGTCGGATCATGAACGTGACGCCGTCCCCTTATGATTTAAGCCGTGACGCCCTTGATTTAGTTAAAGCGTGACGCCGTCAGAATTCTCATGCTAACTCACTGGCCCGTCATGAGTAAATTTCACATCCCACTTTTCTTGCCAAGGCATGACGCCGTCAAGAGATGATTCTGACGCCGTCAAAGGTAAATTTCAGCCGATTTTGAGACTTTGCCGTTTTCTTCACTTTAATGCTCCAAAAACGTCCAAAATGCCTCCTTTTCCAGATTTCTCCTCAAAAGTACCTAAAATGACAAAAGGAACGATTTAGGGCAATATTTGATCAAATAAATACGATTTCGGGCTTAAATGACCCCTTAAAAGCGGTACACTTTTCGCCTCATCATTCATTCTATTTGTCCGAACATTCTACCTTCATCATTAGACATCTTGATAAGTGTGAACTCTCGACATGCATTTTGTTGACCTTGGTACACCCACTAAGAATCTTAAGCTTCATTGTAGAGCTCTCTACCGTTTGATATTATCATCTGATCTGTCTTCTGTCCGTATGTGTTCTACATGTTACTATTGAGAAGTTAAGCCTACCATCTACTACATGTACATTTCATTTCCGTTGAATCTGATTCATTATGATCTACTCTGGATAAAGATCTGAGGCTATGAATTATGAGAAACAAGATCTGTCTGATTTTGAGAATCCTTTGGAAGGACTATATTGAAGACGATACTACTTGAGAAACTGAAGAGTTATGCGTATTTATTATCCATGTGCTTTCTGCGATTTGATACGTTTCACTCTGATCTGTCTACTCAAATTTCGAGGATGAAAATTTTCTTTTAGAGGGGAAGAGTTTTAAAACTCTAAAATTTCCATCCATTTGAAATTCCCATTTTGCCCCTCTAATTTTTGAATTTTATAAGAGCATACAATTAATTATACAAGAGCATTATACATTTTAACCTATGTATAAAAATTTAACCATATATGTCATTCACACATTTTGAATTACTACATGTTATGAATGTAAATACAAATTAACCTAAGTCATACATAATAATCATATTGTTACAAACAAAAAAATAAAAAAATAAAAAAATAAAATAAAAACTACCTAGCCCATCAAAATGTTGGACACCCCATAAGCCCAAGAGATACATGATTTGTTCAATAAAATGAAGATAAAATTTGGCCCATGATCTTCTCTAAATCAAAGACCAGGAAATTGATTTCAATCAAATCCTTACCGAACAAAAACACACGCTTCTTATTTTTTTCCTATCCCAAAAGTCGGTCTTCTTCCCTCCCTCCCCTTCATTGTACGACATACAAAAAAAGAAGAAGAAAGAAGAGCAAGGTTTGGTGACCAAGATCGTGTGCAAGTCGTTGGAGTCCTTGTGTGATCCGAGTCCTTGTTCCTTGATGTCCTAATCGTTTTCCCCTTTTGATTTGACAACAAGGTATTCATGTCTCCTATTTGGTTTCATTCATTCGACACATACATATGTTAATCAGTCCTAGAACATGTTATACTAATCATAAATGATCATTAATTGAGACATTAAAACCTTGAAACCCTAGAAATTAATTGTGAGTCAAATTAGGGCTTCTTGTGATTTTGGTGTTGTTATTTTATGTGTCTTCGTGTGTATGTTATTGTTGTTGATCTTGAATAATTTATATGAAGAGTTTATATATATGTTGGTGATGAGTAATTTCTAGAAATAAAATTTATATTGATCACGTGGTTGATTGGGTTAAAAAGAATTAGACGAATTAGGGCTTGTTTGTAAATAAATTAAAATGGTTCTTGAATATTTAGATTACATGAACTGAAATTGTTGTTTGATTCCTTGGATTTGATTGTATAAGTATGTTAATATGATGCCTAGATGAGTTTTGGTTGAAGGGTATAAGCTTATATGCAAGATTGGATAATTAAATGGTGCTAAATATGGTTTAGAATGAATTTGTGTGATTGACTGTTCTGAATGTCAATTTTTTGGGCTTGATAACGTGAGCTTCTAAAGGTTATAATACTGAAATTTTGTATGTAAACCTAGTTTAGGATCCTAGGAAATTATTCCAATTGGTTTGAACAAATTTGAGTTTGATTTGGATGTTTTTCTGAATTTAATGTGATCATGTGTTAAAATGTGTTTGCTGAGTTGTTTTTCAGTTGAGTTCCATGATTTTTCATTTTGAAACCATAGAATATTATAGGCCACAAATTTAAATGAATCATATTTCATATGTGGAATACCACCTGGAATTTTTGTAGAATTTTCTGAAGTAATATGCTTAGGTTTTTAAGTGCATACTTTTGACGTGTATCTGCAGACCCGAATCTGAATATGTAAATTTAGACGATTTTTAGAGGGGGTGTGCACTTGATAATAAAATATTTAAAAATTCCAGTTGACTCCCAAGACATTTGATCTTTTGTGATAATTTTTTGGATTTTTAGTTTGGGCTTCTGATATATTTTTAAAATTCGTTTGTTTGGGATTAATTTTGTGATAAAATCAGTTAATATGTATGCATGTTTTACCTAAGTGTTAAAGGTGTTCTTGTGATGTTTGGTGACCCAATACTTGTTTCTATATCAGGTATGACATGTTAATGTCGTGTTAACTTGTGTGTGAATACGTATAACCTAATCGATAATCCCGAACCCTAAACCTAATTTAACTAAATTGGGAAGTCGTATTAAAAGTTACTAAATATGGCAAGTACTAAATATGGAAAGTTACTAATTATAGAAAGTTACTAATTATGGAAAGTTACTAAATATGAAAAGTTACTAATTATGGAAAGTTACTAATTATGGAAAGTTACTAAATATAGAAAGTTACTAATTATGGAAAGTTACTTAATCTTGAAGGTTACTAAATATGAAAACTTACTAAATATGGAAAGTTACTAAAAATGGAAAGTTTCTAAAGATAGAAAGAAACCTAAATTATGAAATCTGATTAAAATGAGCTTATAAGTAATACGTGATGATTAATTCATATAGGTTCCGTGAAGAGGGAGTAGCTTCTGTTCCATGTGCTTCTTGGTTATTTCATTCATTGTCTTTTTGCATAAGGTAAGGATATTCTGACCTTATCTTTAAGGTTTCCTTTGTGACTTACAACCTTTGATATGAACCTCGCTATGAACCTTTGGACATGAACCTTTGCTATAAACCCTTGATGTGATTATGATGGCTCTTATTATGTATTCTGTATCTGTATCACTAGTCATGGGGGTTCCATGACCATGTCATCGATGCAGCAATGGAATGACTCTAGGGTGGGGGAGTGATGACCCATCACGTCCCTTTTATTATATTATATGTATGGCCACGATGATAATGATTTTCTGTAGGGGCGTATGGATGCATCCTAGATCTGGATCTGTATTTGTTACATATGTTGTATACATTTTGTATCTGGTGTATGGTAATTGTGTGCATTACATGCCATACACACATGGGAGTTCGCTACTCCCTTTATGTTACTTAAGAGGTCTCCCCTCATTTGATTTATGAGAAGTGAAGACTATGTTATGTTCGAGCCAATGGTATTATGATTCTGTTTATGCAGGTGACTGCATAGATTCCTATTACTTAACCTATACACTATGTCTCCCTTACATTATATTATGCCTACTTATGTTTCCCCATTTTACTTCATTTGAACTTCATTTATATTTATGTTTTCTATTATCATATATCCGTTCACTGGGCTTTTTAAGCTCAGCAGCATTTCTTTTCACCGCAGCAGGTTTTAGAGGGAAGTTGGGATATGAGTGAAGAGTGCATAAGAGCTCCTAGAGGACTACACCTTTGATAGCTACCTTGGATTAGAGTTGACTTGGAGATTTTCATTGCTAGACTTATTGTACCTTTGTTGTAGTCCTTGTAATTCATTTACTATAGATTTCATTTGTAACTTTTGAATTTAATTGTATTATTAAAGTCTTCCGCTTGTGTATGTTCTGTTTGACACCATGAATGTGATATCTTAACCCTTGTCGGGTTGGAGTGTTACAGGAAAATATTTTTACCTCTCGTTGGTGTATCGTGTGTCGCTTTGAGCTTAAACGTGACCGTAAAGTCCCGGTTAGACGTTTTTGGACACGTATGCGTAAAATAAAGTTTTTATCCACGTTTTTGTCAGAAATGTAATAAAATATTATTACTGACTCAAAAACATATTTATTTGACTGCTAATATGTGTATTGTGCTGTCGGTACGCGTGTGCGGTTGCTTTTCAGAAAAATGTGAGAAAGCTCTTAGTTAATTACGAAACTTGTTAGCAATTATCAGAAATAGAATAATTTATGCTTACTGACAAAAATATTTTTTTTTGCAGTGACTGTAAGCTACAGTATACGGGACAGCTCCCAAAAATGCTCAGCTTAAAATTAATAAATAACCATTTAATATTAATTAACAATGTAAAAATTACCATTTGTCACAGTCTCCCAATCTAATCGGGAAATCCATCCCGAATTTCAATTTACGTTACTCGTTGGGTTCGAAAAGAGATGAGGATATTTTCGCTTGATTTCATCCTCTCGCTCCCATGTATACTCGGGGTGACCGGATCTAAACACACACGTTGTGTTGGGGATACTTTGAGTATATACTTGATAGAACGCGGAATTTACTACCAAGTACTTAGAAGAATATGAGTTTGTGTTTGGTGATTGATTAAGGAAAACAATAAGAACACACGATATCAATCAAACTATCAATTCAATATATCGAACGATTACAATTATGAACGTGAAGGATATTAGATATTCTATGTATTCGATCTGAATGATATATGTATAATGTATATCAAACCCTAATCTAAGGATCTCCTTTTATAATGTAAAGAGTCCTTTACACGTTAAACATCTAACCGTATCATTTTATACAAATAAGATATATACCATATCTTTTTTATAATTATCTTCAAAACGGTTTCACCTTGATCTCTTAAGCAGTCCTAACTGTTCTTCCTTCAGCAGTCCTAATTGCTCTTCCATCTACAGTCTTAACTATTCTTGTATCAGCAGTCTTAACTGTTCTTGTATCAGCAGTCTTAACTGTTCTTGTATACTTCAACCGTCCTAACTGCTTAAGTTTAATTCCCAACAATCCTCTCCTAAACTTATGATTTCTATGCAAATCAATAAGTTTCTTGAATTAAACATCTGATTTCGTTGATGGGATGGATTCTTTCAAACACTTATCTATAATCACGAAACACTTTGGGAATTATCTTCACGTATCATACTCTTTTGGTCAACTCTTCAAAAATTACCAAAATTAATTTAATTCCATCAAGGAATTTATTCCTTATACCAACCCAAGAGTTAATTTTTCATATCAACCACGCATTGAATGTTATTAAACCTTCATTAACTCTATAAAAACTCACATATCCACACAAAATCTTCTTCAACACAAATCTTTAACTCTTCAATCACAATGAACTCTTCTCCACCAAATATCATAGAAATCTCATCTGATTCTTCATCTGACTCTGAAGATTCAGGTTGGAACAACTATTTTCCACCAAGTTATTCTTCAACTTCAAGAGTTAATCTTTCAAAGAAAAAGACTAAAACATCCTCATCTGAAGAAACTTCCTCCGATGAACTTCCTCCTTATGTGGATGACTCATCCTCCTCTTCGTCTGACTCTTCTGACGATGATGAACTTCAAAAACTATCAGACTTACTAACCAAAGAATTTGAGAAAGCAGCATCATCAGTGAAGATCCCTGTTCCAAAGAAGAAGATCTCTGTTCCAAAGAAGAAGCCTGAGAAGAAAAAGCCTGAGAAGAAGCAATTTCCATCTCCAAGATCAGTAATACTGGCACTTCCTTGCAAGAAGGTGTCTGACATTATGGGTAGCAGAGGAGCCCGCAGCAAAATCATGTCGGATATTACTGGAAAAGGAAAAGGAAAGCTTGAGTAGTTGTGTTGTGTTTGTGTTGTTTTGTTGTTTTGTTGGTAGTTGGTAGTTTTTGTTGGTTTTCCTTGTAACTGTATGAAGCTTTGTAATGAATCCACCTCTAATGAATAAACCTTAAGCACTTCTTTTTAATTCATCTCTGACTTCTTAATTCCTCCCCTGAATTTCATAATCAACAATCATCTTTAACAGCAACTAGAACAAACTTTAATCCTCCCCTGTTTGGAAGAATCCTCACCATCAGATGAACTAGAACATAAGTATCCAAACTCAGCATCCAATAAGACCATTTGTACAAGTTACCATCAATTCAGTTGTTTTAGTTTCAAACTGCTCTCAACACTTCCAGATGTATTACCTTCTGAGAGAGGTGTATCACAGAGCATAAACTCAGTAGGAACTAAGTTTTGAACAATCAGTACAAACTGGTGAAGCCAGCAGTTCAGACTGTTAACTCCAGCAGTACTAACTATTAGCAAAAAGTTTTCAGAGATAAAATCAAATTTTGAATTTTAATTTGTGGATTCGAAAACAGTTTTGTCCACTTATAGTTTTCAGCAAACTATCAGCTATGAACGGATTTGACTTGTCTTTACCAATAGCCGTTTGCTATGGACTAGCCAACTCTTCACACTTAGATTTGGTGAGTTGATAACCAACCTGTTTTTGGTAAACTATCAACCATAAACGGATTTGATTAGTCTTTACCAGAAACCGTTTGATCTGGACTAGTTGATTCTTATGTTGATTAGACATGGTGAATCAATTACCATTTGTTGTGTAACAAGTATTCACACTTGACAATCCAAACCACCATACTTTGTAAAGCACAATCCAAAGCAAAAAGCTTTTCTTAACCTGAAATGTTAGTCCAAAACCAAAGAAAACGCAATACATAATATTCTCTTTTAACAGTTATTCCATTTGACTAACAAATTTACAAGCAGTCTTAAAAATATTCAAGCAGTCTCAACTATACAAATAGCACAATTAACAGTACACAATCCAAAAACATTTACACATTAATCTTTTGAGGGATTAAGCATTCCAATACCTGTTACCAAGTACTGAAATCTGCTTACATCAAAACCTTTTGTTAAGAGATCAGCAAAGTTGTTATCAATGTGTATTTTAACAACTTGTATTAACTTCTTTTCAGCACAGTCTCTTATAAAATGATGTCTAATTTCAATATGTTTAGTTTTTGAATGTTGAACTGGATTCTTAATGATACACATTGTACTGTTATTGTCTATATGTATAATTGTGTTTAAGAAATTGTACCCATAATCAAGCATCTGGCTTTGAATCCATAGAACTTGAGCACAACAACTTGCAGTTGCCACATATTCTGCTTCAGTAGTAGATATAGCCACC
Organism: Artemisia tridentata subsp. tridentata; assembly: GCA_021014915.2. NCBI lineage: Eukaryota > Viridiplantae > Streptophyta > Magnoliopsida > Asterales > Asteraceae > Artemisia > Artemisia tridentata. Next base: position 222,497,094 of record CP139504.1, read on the forward strand.
ATAGTCTGCTTCTTACACTGCCAAGAGATTAATCTTCGACCTAAGAATTGACAACCACCTGTTGTAGACTTTCTATCCATGCTAGCACCAGCATAATCAGAATCAGAGAATGCAACCAGATCAAATGCAGACTCTTTAGGATACCATAGCCCCAAGTTAGGCTGTCCCTTAAGGTATCTGAAGATCCTTTTTACTACTGTGAGATGAGACACCTTAGAAGTCACTTGGAATCTTGCACAGGCACACACAGCAAACATAATATCAGGCCTAGATGATGTAAGATACATCAGAGACCTAATCATAGATCTATACATGTGCACATCCACATCTTTACCACTGTGATCCTTTAATAACAAATGTGTCTCCTTATCAATTGGTGTGCTAGCAACCTTGGCATCTGTGAATTGAAATTTCCTCAAAATTTCACCAACATATTTATCCTGAGAGATAAATATACCATCTGACTTTTGTTGTACTTGAAGACCTAGAAAGAAGGTAAGCTCTCCCATAGAACTCATCTGAAATTGGTCTTTCATCAGCTTTTCAAACTCCTTACACATCTGTTTCTTTGTAGAACCAAAAATGATGTCATCTACATAAACTTGAACCAGTAGAATATCACCTTTGTCCTTTTTAATAAAAAGAGTTTGATCAATTTTCCCTCTATGAAACCCATTCTTCAGAAGATATTTAGCAAGGGTTTCATACCAAGCTCTTGGAGCCTAATGCAATCCATATAGAGCTTTCACCACCTTATAAACCTTGTTAGGATGCTCTTGGTCTATAAAACCTGGATGTTGTGAAACATAAACCTCTTCATCAATAGTACCATACAGAAATGCACTTTTCACATCCATTTGATAGACCATAAACCCCATAAATGAAGCATAAGCAAGAAATAATCTTATTGCTTCAATCCTGGCAACTGGAGCAAAAACTTCCTCATAATCTATACCCTCCTCCTGAGTATAGCCTTGAGCAACTAATCTTGCTTTGTTCTTTATAACAATGCCTCTCTCATCCTTCTTGTTCCTGAATACCCACTTTGTTCCAATCACTCTCATTCCTTTTGGTAGATCAACCATAACCCAAGCATTTTGAATCTTGAATTGAAGTAGCTCTTCTTGCATAGCTTCAACCCAACTTGATGATTCTAAAGCCTTTAACACATTCTTGGGTTCAACCTGAGATAGAAAACATACAAACATGCACTCATTCTCATCTTCATGATGTTTCTCTTCATAAACCATACTGAGAAATCCATGATGATCTGGGTCTTGTATTTGCCTTCTGGTCTTGACTCCAGATTGTACATCTCCTATGATATTGGTAAGTGGATGATTCCTATGTACAATAGTATGGGGAGTAGAAGGAAGTGCATAGCTAGTAGGCATGATTTGCAGACCATCTCTGTGGAAGGATTATACAAACACTTGGGATGTGAATCTTAATAATGTGTTTGGGATATTTATGAATGAATGTGATGTAGTATGCGGAATCTACTATAACCAATGTTGCAAAAATCGTGAATCGGTAGCCGGGCGGTCGACCACCCTGCAGCGAGTAATCGGCCAAGGCGGGATTAATCGGTGATTAATCGGATTGGCATTTTTTGCATGTTTTGGGTATTTCTAGAGACCAAACTAAAGATCTTAACTGATTACAAGCCTACTATGTTTCCAAACATCAATAAAAGGCTCAAATTATGATTATGAGGCTCATTGTGCATTATAAGTGAAATAAACGATCCCCAAATTAAGTAGAATGCCTAAATTTTCATTTTTTTAAACCTGACCGATTTGGCCGATTCGGCCGATTTTTGGCCGATTCAGCCGATTTTTGGCCGAATCGGCCGATTTTTGGCCGATTCGGCCGATTTTTGGCCGATTTTTTTGCCTGACCGATTTTTTGGCCGATTTTCACTATTCTACAAGGTACTGGGCCGATTAACCACTAATCGGCGATTAATCGGCCGATTCAGCCGATTTTTGCAACATTGACTATAACACACTTAAAAGAACACAAAGGTGATGAGTATGTAAACATGAGTTATAATTAGCAATGAACACAACTTTAGTAACACAAAACGATTCAATATTATTGATGAAATAATACGGATGATCTAACTATCACCAGGATTACAAAGTAACCTTGAATCTTTGATTGTAAAAGGATTTGTGAAATGAGTAACTAAGTTACTAGAGAGATGTTCTGTTTTAGGTTATTAGTTGAAGAGATGCATACACGAAGGTGGTGACTAAGGGAACCTTTTATAGAATAAGGTACCCTTATTACAAGTTGTCAAGTGGTTTAATATAATATGATACTTGGACTTTCCTAGCCTACAATTTATTACAACTTCCAATGTAACAACTCTGTATATTCTTCTGCATACCACAGAAGACTAAACTACTTCTACTAAGCGTGTTACAATGTACAAAGACCAATAATACAACTAAATATCTACAAATAAATATCTATCAACTTGACATTCAACTGGGCAGGACCTTCTTCAACTAGCAGTACCTTCTTACCCAGAAGGTACTGTTAGTACATCTTCAAAATCAACTAGCAGGCTCTTGGCTTGTCTGGCAGGCTCTTTGACTTGAACATTTTATTCCCAACAATCTCCAAAGAAATCAAACTCATCAGCTTGAGAAGCAATATCAACTGGTTCATCAAGATGAGGTTGACTTGGTCCAGCAGTATCAATATTTTGCTCAGCAACTCCATTGGAACTGCTCGTTGGAATTTCAGCTTCTGTACCATTCGTTTCATCAGCATCTTTCTCTTTGTCTACACCACTTGATGAAGGAATATCATCTTTCTTTGTAGAAGATTCATTCACAGGACTTTCTTCCATGACAGGTATGAAAATGCAATCATCATCTTCCTCCTCTGAACCTGCATCATTGTTAGTATTTGTACCTGTAACAGGCACATAATTCATGGAATCTGAAAGACTGTCAATATCAAAGATCCAATCTGGACCTACACCTGCAACATTAGGTTTATTCTCCAAAAATTCTATGTGCAGATTTTCTTCTACTTGCTTGGTGCTTGTATTGTACACCCTAAAAGCCTTACTGTGCAGAGAATAACCAACAAAGAAACCTTCCTCAGATTTCCCATCAAACTTTCCTAGTTGGTCTTTGGTATTAAGGATAGTAACATGACAACCAAAAGGTCTCATGAAGCTTAAAGCAGGGGTTCTACCTCTAAGTAACTCATAAGCAGTCTTATTGTGAGGTTGTACAACTAAAACCTTATTCAACACATAACAAGCAGTGCTAACTGCTTCAGCCCAAAATGAAACTGGTAGCTTAGAGTCAGCTAACATTGTCCTAGCAGCCTCTATAAGAGTCCTATTCTTTCTCTCAGCTACACCATTTTGCTGTAGGGTTCTAGCTACACTAAACTCCCTCTTAATACCTTTTTCTCTGCAAAAGTCATCCATCACTCTATTCTTAAATTCAGTCCCATTGTCACATCTGATTACTTTAACCTTCTTATCAACTAGGTTTTCTACTTCAACAATAAGGGTCTTAAGTATTTCACTTGTCTCATCCTTAGTTTTCATAAAGAATACCCAAGAAAACCTACTATAATCATCAGTGACGACAAGGCAGTATCTCTTAAAATTCAAGCTATTCACAGAGGTAGGACCAAACAAGTCCATATGCAACATATATAAAGCTTGAGAAATAGAGTTATGGGTCTTTGGCTTACATGCGGCTCTGTGTTGCTTACCCTTAAGGCAAGAAACACAAGTTTGGTCATTGAGAAAAATTTTGTTTGGTAAACCTCTTACCAATCCATGTTTAGCAATATTGTTAATGGTTTTAAAATTAACATGACCAAGCCTCCTGTGCCATAACATTTGATTCTTCCAATGTTGCTTTTGCAACAAGACAAGTAAGTCCAACCTTAGGAACTAGTTTATTTATCTCAACACTGTATGTATTATCCTTTCTGGGGATTTTAAGCAATACTTGACTTTCATCAGGTAGCTTGAAATCAGGAGAAAGTATAAGACAATCAGTATCAGTAAATAAAACTTTGTTCTGTTTATCACAAATTTGTGATACACTGAAAAGATTGTACTTAAGTTCTGGTACATAATACATATTCTCAAAATCAAGTTTACCAGTTTTAATTACCCCTTTACCAGTAATTCTTCCTCCAACACCACCACCAAAGACAACTGGTACTCCATCCAGAGCAATAAAGTCTGAAAGATATGACATGTTGCCTGTCATGTGCCTAGAACATCCACTGTCAGAATATCCTCTATCTTCTATGCCATTTGAGGGATGTTCCTGCACATAAAATAAAGGTGTTAGTTTCTTTTGGGGATCCAAACCATCACTGGTTTGGATCTGCCTTGTGCATCAAGATGAGAAAACTTGTTTAAGGTCTTTGATGCACCATTGGGTTGAGTAGAATTTTTAACCCAAAGTGTTGAGGCCTTGACAGCATTGCCCCATTTTCCCTTAACATTTAAGTGCCCAACAGTTGGATTTGCTGGTCTAGCAGTTGGAACTGCTGACCTAGCAGTTAGAACTGCTTGTTTAACCTTAGGCACCCACTTCTGATTAGCCATTGCTGTTTTTTGATAAAAATGCCTTTTAACTGTTTGTGCATGTTTTGAAAATTGTTTTGCACTAGAAACAGTTTGCTTGTTTTTAAACCACTGATTTTGACTAGCAGTTGAAATTGTTTTGATGCCAGTCTTTAACGTAACAGCTTTAGGTGACATCTTATGATTTGCATTAGGGTTTGTCAATCTAGTTGGACCATTTTGAGTTACCCTAGCATTGTTATTACTATTCACCCTTGCATTCCCAGTAACCCTCTTTTTTCATGGGTTAGAATCACAATAAGCAGCCATATGCTCAAAACTTCCACAAACAAAACATACTTTTCTAATCATAGCAAACTTATCATCCATTTTCTTAGATTATGAATGATTCCAATTCCTATAACTTCTCTCAGAACTTGATGACCTATTCTGAGTCCTATACATCTCAGCATATCTAACATTTTTCCTAACTGGTTTTATGTTTTCAGTCTTAACCACTTTAGGAGCATGTTTAACTTCTACCTTAACAGCATTAGGTTTTTCCTTAACCTCTACATTCTCATCATCTGATGTCCACTCCTCAATAGTTAGAGCATCTGAGTTCCTATCAGAGGACATCTTTTCCTCAGAAAGAGATTTATCACTAGCACTCACAAAAGAATCTTCTGCCTTAACAAATTTAACAAGATTCTCACTAATCTTAACACCATATCCAGGAAATTCCATATCCTTAAACTCTTCTAAACCTGTATGAGCTAAATTGATTCCTGGTGGAGCAAACATTCCTCTAAAGGGGGGTGCAACTGACTTATAACCTAAACCAGATTTAGCTTTGTTAAGTATTTGACTCTCTACAATCTTCTTAACTCCATCTGAAGTATATTCAAGAGTGTCTACACTTAACTGAATGTTTTCTTTCTCCTTTTTAAGCTTCTCTAGTTCATATACAAGTCCACTCATTTTATTATCTTTTATTTCCAATTACCTCTTTAAAAGACCTATCTCATCAGTAAAGTTTGACTCATTCTGTTTATAAAAAATAATTTGTTCTTCTAAAACAGCTAATCCTCTTTTATGATTTGACAGACTAAAACTTAATTGATTATATTCAACTCTAAGATCATCATACTGTTTCTTAATATTTTCATAATCTTTTAAAGCATGACAAGAGTTTGAACATTTTTCAGGTTTATATACCTCAGTGTCTGAGAAAGCCATCAAACCCAAGTTAGCTGATTCCTCTTCTTCCTCCATGAAGCTCCAATCAAATCCAGCTCCATCTACAGCTACCATAGCCTTGGAAGAAGGCTCTTCAACATTTACTGTTCTCCTTTACCCTTGCTGATTCTTAAACCCTTGACCTTGGTTGCTTTGTTGTCTTGGACCTCTACATTCCCTGGCAAAGTGCCCCATCTTGTGACAATTAAAGCATTCCACCTTAGACTTATCATACCCAGCAACATCTCTTCCATTGAAGGTAATCTTATTCCCAGTCCTTTGGTAATACTTCTTAGCCCTGATGCTTATCAAAGCCAACTGCCACTTTAAATCCATAGCTTCCAAATCATCTTCAGCAATTTGAAGAAGATCTTCATTAAAGATCTTTGACCCACCAGACTGTTCTGATACAAATGCATATATGGTCTCTTCAGTCAAGCCAGCAGTGCTAGTTTTTACACTAGCAGTGCTAACTGTTGGTATAGCAGTACCAACTGCTTCTTCATCTTCATGATTAGAACTGTTTGAAGAAGATACAAAAGCCATATTCCCTGAACTGGAACTGATGCTACCACTCTTCTTGACCTTTTGCTCAACAATCTTGAGATTATTGTAAAGCTCATTCATTGTCATATTCTCCAGCTCTGGTTTATTGCTCCAAACCACAACATAAGTGTTCCATTCAGCAGGTAAACTATTTAGAAACTTCATGTTGAGGTCTTCTTGAGGTATCACAATCTTCAACACAGTAAGTTGACTGATGATCTTCTGAAGCCTATTAAAGATCTGATCCAAAGTTTCATTGCTTGATGCAGTGAAGTTTTCATAACTTTGCTTGAGTAGGGTTTTCTGTGCCTTCTTGGTAGCTTCATTGCCACCAAATCTTTCCACCACTGCTTCAAAAAGAGTTTTAGCCGACTCGTAATGGCTAAAGTTCAGCACTTGATCATTAGGAATTGCCATAAGTAACAAATTCCTAGCCTTCTGATCATTCTTCTTTTTGATTCTCTCCTCGTTTGTAACTGGCTCAGTGTTAAGCTTTGTGACCTTGGAACCATCAGCACGTGTTTCTTCAACAGCAACTGGTTTGAAGGAATCACCATTAATAATAATATCCCATAATGCATAGTCTTGCACCATGAAGTATTGCTCTATTCTGAGCCGCCATAAGTCGTATTCATTCTGTTTCAGCATGGGAAGTTTAGCAAGGATTGAGGTTTGAGGTGTCTCCATGTCCATCTTCTTAGATTGCTAGTGAGTAAATACTTCTGATTCTTCTAAACTCAACGTATCAAAAACCTTGGGCTCTGATACCACTTGACCGGATCTAAACACACACGTTGTGTTGGGGATACTTTGAGTATATACTTGATAGCACGCGGAATTTACTACCAAGTACTTAGAAGAATATGAGTTTGTGTTTGGTGATTGATTAAGGAAAACAATAAGAACACACGATATCAATCAAACTATCACTTCAATATATCGAACGATTACAATTATGAACGTGAAGGATATTAGATATTCTATGTATTCGATCTGAATGATATATGTATAATGTATATCAAACCCTAATCTAAGGATCTCCTTTTATAATGTAAAGAGTCCTTTACACGTTAAACATCTAACCATATCATTCTATACAAATAAGATATATACCATATCTTTTCTATAATTATCTTAAAAACGGTTTCACCTTGATCTCTTACGTAGTCCTAACTGTTCTTCCTTCAGCAGTCCTAACTGCTCTTCCATCTACAGTCTTAACTGTTCTTGTATCAGCAGTCTTAACTGTTCTTGTATACTTCAACCGTACTAACTGCTTAAGTTTAATTCCCAACACGGGGTCTTTGCGAGAGTTCCAACAGACCTTCATAATTGGGATACGACTCTGCTTTAGCCGTTTCACTTCCCGGTCCATGATTTCAATCGGCTCCTCGATGAAATTTAGTTTCTCGTCAAGTTGAATTTCATCCAAAGGAATGATGACGTTATCATCAGATAAGCACTTTTTCAGGTTGCTGACACGAAAAACGTCATGCACAGCGCTGAGCTCGGATGGCAGTTCGAGTCGGTAGGCTACCGGCCTGATCCGGGCAAGAATTTCGAAAGGTCCAATATAGCGAGGGTTCAGCTTACCACGCTTGCCGAATCTTATCACGCCTTCCCATGGCGATACCTTTAACATCACTTTGTCACCCACTTGGAACTCAAGGGGTTTTCGCCTCTTGTCGGCATAACTCTTTTGACGGTCTCGAGCCGCTTACATTCGGCTCTTAATCTGCACGATCTTCTCAGTAGTCTCGTGGACTAGGTCTGGTCCAGTAAGTTGGCTTTCTCCGACCTCAGCCCAACAAATTGGCGATCTGCACTTACGACCATAAAGTGCCTCATACGGTGCAGCCTTAATGCTGGTGTGATAGCTGTTGTTTTAGGAAAACTCGGCTAAAGGCAAATGCCTATCCCAGCCGTTCCCGAAGTCAATCACACAGGCTCTCAGCATATCCTCTAATGTGTGAATGGTCCTCTCACTCTGACCATCAATCTGAGGATGATAAGCTGACTCATGTCAAGGTCGGTTCCTAATGCGTCCTGAAGCGACCTCCAAAAATTTGACGTGAATCGGCTGTCTCAATCAGAGATAATAGAAACAGGCACACCATGTCTTGTGATAATTTCCTTCACATACAGTCACGCGAGTTTGTCCATGCTGCCATTCTCCTTTATAGTAAGGAAATGTGCTGATTTAGTGAGACGGTCAACGATTACCCAAATCGTATCATAACCGCTCGACGTCTTAGGCAGCTTGGTGATAAAATTCATAGTGATACGTTCCCATTTCCATTATGGGATCTCAGGTTGAACAAGCAGACCGGATGGTCTTTGGTGTTCAGCCTTGACCTTCGAGCATGTTAAACACTTACTGACGTACTCAGCTATATCGGCCTTCATGTTTGGCTACCAATACAACTTTTTCAGATCTAAATACATCTTGTCGGATCCTTGATGGATGTTGGATTTGTGGGATTCGTGCATGATCAAATCACGAATTCCTCCATATAGCGGGATCCAACACCTGTCCCCATAACACAAAACTCCATCGGATCTCTTTACGAAGCCATACTCACTCTCTGGCATTCCGTAAATTTTCTCACGTGGTTGGTGTTGGGTATGCTTCTCACACGAAAATGTGACAACATATTCGGGATTACATTAGTGATTATTGAAGCCTCAAACACAAGGACTAGAAGCGTTATTATTGTAAAGTCTTGTGTTTGAGTGACTATAAATACCCCTTCATACTTCCATGGTGGGTGAGCTTTGTTTGAGTTATTTTCACCTTTCATATTATCAATAAAAACCAGACTTTGCTTCTCTCTCTCTCTCTACACTTTCTCTCTCTAAACTCTTTCAAGAAGATGATGTTCTTTCATCTTCCCCGACCTCCTGATTCACAATATAGTCACCAAAACACGATCCATCAATTGGTATCAAGAGCCTTGGTATTAGTTTTGGTGGATTTGTGTGATTTTTTTTCTTGTCAAAACTGTATTCAGTTGTGGAACAGATCTGTTTCTTGAATCCTTTGTGATAACAGTTCTATTATTCACAAGTTTTTGGTCATACTCTTTATATTTGTCTAATACAGTCTTGGTTTTCACTTTTTATCATTTTTTTATGACTGTTCGTATCAGATTTACGTAATATTTGTGGTTGTTAAGTGGTCGGAAAACTGGTAAACATGGTCAGAATACTGGTCCTTAAAGATGGTCAGAAATGGTCTCGATAAGCTGGTCTGGGTACTGATAAAAAGTGGTCGGAAAACTGGTAAATAAGGAGATGGCCGAAAAAATCATCGGAAAAATCATCAGAGAACCTCCGGAATTCATGGTCAACAAGTCAAAACCCCATTTTATCGCAAATGCTTGTAAAGCATTTGCGATAAACCCTTTTTTATCGCAAATCCGGACTGATATCGCAAATGCTTGTGAAGCATTTGCGATGAAACCTTTTTTTATCGCAAATGCGTTTTATCGCAAATGTGCCAAAAGACCACTTAACGCAAATGGGTTATCGGGTCAACGGTCAAACAGTTATCAAAAATCAAAATGAAAGAATAGAAGGTGATGAAGAACAGGCTAGACCAAAACCGCATATTGATCTCAGTTAGCTACTAATACTTACACAAAACCGAACTTGATACAACCCATATTGACCTCAGTCCACTATTACCATCATACTGCCAACAACATACATACCGTCACAACAATCCATAACTAATCCTAAACCTAACTCTTAATCACAACCGCATCATCACAAAATAAATAAATAAATAGATAAATTTAAAAAAAAAATTAATCACAAACCCGTCTCACAACTGACCCATATCAAATTAATTACAAACCCGTCCTACATAATCTCAGCTATTCTTTTTTCGTGTTTTCAACAAATGTTATGACCCTTAAAAGTTCAATAACAACACACGATATTTAATCATCATAGATCTATTTGAAGCCTAGCTTCATTTCGATTATCCGAACATAAAGAATGACAAACAACAATTATATTGTTATCATTCTTTGATTCGTATGCAATACAAAACAAACAAAATCAATACCTAACTGAGGCCATTATCAAGACCTGAAGATGAAAAATACTTGAGTCTTTCGTGGGTTACCAAATTCGAATAGTGGTATACGATTGAGATTGATATTTTTTTGTGTTTGTATTCAATCGATCTATTGTGTTCGGTTATGATTTTTGTTGAGTGAAATGAGATTAGATATGGATTATATTGATGGGTTTGTGAGTAAAAGGAGATTTTGTTTGACTGTGTTTGATGAGAGATGAGAAATGAGAGGGGCGGAGTAAACCGAGTAGATGGGGGCGGATGAGTGAAAGGGATTAGGGTTAATACTTGTTATTTATCCCAAATTATTAGGGTTTCTTTGTGGATTGGGTTATATCTTATGGACTGGATCCGAGTCATGAAAACTGGGCTGCGATGGGCCACATTGTTATATCATTTAGATACATAATTGACTGTACGATCAATATGTGTTATCCATTTTTTTTTTTTGTTTGTTGATCTAAATGAATGTCTTAATATTGGATACACGTGTTGTAACTTTGTAGTTACAAAATTTTCACGGGGATACGTTTTTGACAAGATCAGGATAAAACCATTATCATAGTTCACTTAAACCGTCAAAAGGCTAGTGTTGGCATATAACCGCAATATGTGACTACGGCGTTAATTCTTTATTATTTATTTGAGGTTGAAGTGGAATATCACGGGTGCGTGTACTGAGTATCTTGAAGATATCGGGGTTGGTTGGATGCATGATTCTTCGAGATCCTTGTTCGATCTTATAACCGTTATAAGGAGTTACGTTGTTGTGATCACAGAATATAGCTATCACTTTGAAGGAGTTACGTTGTAGTGCTCAAGTGTCACAAAAAGATGTGGATAATTCAAGATGAGTTCGTATACAGTTAAGGATGGTTGGATGGGTATATAAAACGACCTATGCTTTAAGGAGTTACGTTGTAGTGCTCAGTGTAGGTTCTTAGTCAGACAATAGTGCAAGTTTAAGTCACAAGCTTAGGTTATTTTACTTCAGTCTCAAGTTCGTAATACTGGGTTTTCTCCATCAGTGGTCACTACAAAATGCCGTCAGAATGATAATGGGGTCAGTAAAGAGTTAGATAAGAAGAGTATAGAAGAGTAGAGATTTTATCAGTAGTTGATTCTCACGGGCTATTTTTGGTACTTCACACATCTTCGACTAATTGGACATAGAGGGTTTATGCTGCCTCCGTTTCCATCGTAACCATAGTGTGTATGCTTCTGATTCCGCGAAGACATCGTGAGGGAAGAGAGAGTAGATGTACTTTGACTTTTCTTGCATTTTTTGCGAAAACACACTTTTTCCAGATGGATCTGCATTCAGGGGAAGAAATGTGCACATCGGGGACGCACAACAGACTCACGTGATCGAGCTTACAATTTTAGTACTACCGAAGAAACGTCCGCAGAGATGATCAGTGGTTCAGTTTTGTGATTTTGGTGTAATCGTTTCAACTTTCGCAGGGTGTGATGTGCAAAGTAGCCTACTTATGTGAGAAGATCTTGCTGATTTCTTGCATGTTACCCCCGAACGGAACTTTCGCATTGAGCATAATCGTTACTGAGTACTAGTCAGATTTACTTGGTGTGGTTTATGATGTCATCTACAAATTCCGCTGCGTACTTAAAAACTTCAACAGTTAGAAGACATGTTAACTACATCAAAGTTTCGAATCTGCTGAAGACGGTTGTCAGTTTGGGGGGAAGCTGATTCAGAAACTTCGCCAAAAAGAAGTATATGAAGAAGCCGCTAAAAGACATGCAGCATGAATTGCGGGAAGTTAATCCAGTTCATGTATATTACATCATTTACCTACAAGTGAAGAAAAGTTCTCAAGCCGAGGTACAAGATGAAGACAAAGAGCGTCAACTGTAGTCATCCTCAACACTTGAAGAGCTTATGAAGACCTTTCTTTATTTGTATTTTTACTTATAGAAAATGATGTAAGTAATCCCATATGTTGCCACATTGGGGGAAGATTGTTGGGTATGCTTCTCACACGAAAATGTGACAACATATTCGGGATTACATTAGTGATTATTGAAGCCTCAAACACAAGGACTAGAAGCGTCATTATTGTAAAGTCTTGTGTTTGAGTGACTATAAATACCCCTCCATACTTCCATGGAGGGTGAGCTTTGTTTGAGTTATTTTCACCTTTCATATTATCAATAAAAACTAGACTTTGCTTCTCTCTCTCTCTCTAAACTCTTTCAAGAAGATGATGTTCTTTCATCTTTCCCGACCTCCTGATTCACAATATAGTCACCAAAACATGATCCATCAGTTGGTTTTCATCCTTGAGTGCCTCACCCTAAGCCTCAAGAATTTTCGCTGGAAGCGGCGAACTGATCGTCATCCCTAACGATCTGACTATGAGGGGTTTGATCTGCTCTTTTCTGCTGAGGGCGTCGGCAACTACATTTGCCTTGCCTGGGTGGTAACGGGTCTCACAATCATTGTTGCTAAGCAATTCCAACCATCGGCGCTGTCTGATGTTCAACTCCTTCTGGTTCAAGATATGTTGTAGACTCTTGTGGTCAGTATATACCACGCACTTAGTACCATAAAGATAGTGCCTCCAAATTCTCAATGCAAACACGACTGATCCTAACTCTAGGTCATGGGTTGTGTAGTTTTTCTCATGGGTTTTCAGCTGTCGAGAAGCGTATGCTATCACCTTCTCTCTCTGCATCAGCACGGCTCCCAAACCCTTGTGTGATGCGTCACAATACACAACGAAATCTTCACTACCCTCGGGTAAAGCCAAAATAGGTGCACTACACAATCTTTCCTTAAGGAGTTGAAAAGCTTCTTCTTCCTTATCTCCCTAGTCGTATCTCACATTCTTTTGTGTCAGTTTCATCAACGGCTTAGCTGTCTTAGAAAAACCCTCAATAAACCTTCGGTAATAACCGGCAAGTCCTAAAAATTATCGTATTTCAATAGGCGTTGTGGGCGTTGCCCAATCCTTGATTGTCTCAATCTTGGTGGGATCCACGTGAATGCCCTGTCTATCTATCACGTGACCCAGAAACTGCACAGTCGATATCCAGAATTCACACTTCGAAAACTTGGCGTATAACTCCTCCTTTTTCAATAATTCCAGAATTAGCTTGAGGTGTTCCTCATGCTCTTTCTCATTCTTGGAATATATTAGGATATCATCAATGAATACTATCACGAATTTATCCAAATACGGCTTACACACTCGATTCATGGGGTCCATGAATACAGCTGGTGCATTTGTCAAGCCGAAAGGCATAACTTGGAATTTGTAATGGCCATATCGGGTTCGGAATGCGGTCTTCGGGATATCCTCTTCCCGGACTCGAAGTTGGTGATAACCCGATCTCAGGTCTATCTTCGAATAAACCAATGAACCTTGCAAATGATCAAATAAATCATCGATTCTTGGGAGCGAGTACCTATTCTTAATGATATTCGATACACATCTTGAAGGACCCATCCTTTTTCTTAACAAACAAGACAGGAGCTCCCCAAGGCGAAGAACTCGGTCTGATAAAACCTTTTCCAGACAGTTCAGCTAACTGATCAGACAACTCCTATAACTCTGTAGGTACTAACCGATAGGGTGCTCGTGCTACAGAGTACAGGCGCAGCTCCTGGCACCAAATCGATTTGAAATTCGATTTGTCTGGCCGGTGGGAGTCCAGGTAGGTCTTCTGGAAAAACTTCCGGGAAATCCCTTACGACTGGCATGTCTTCCAACCTATTCTCTCCGGGCTCCTTTTCCTTCCTTTCAGTAACATGAGCTAGAAAGAGGTGGCATCCTTTCTCAATGTACTTTTGCACCTTCGTACCCGAGATGATGCTCAATCTCGACAAACGCGTACAATCACTCCGATCTCCTTCAATTATCAAAACTTCGTTCCCGTAGGGGACTCTGACGATCTTTTCATCACAGATGATGACGGCATGTGATAACGCTCAAATTGTGCATGTTTTTAGTAGTGTTATTCGTGTTTTTATGTATATTATTTGGTTATATTCATATGCTTTTGTTACTAAATCGTACCAAAGTGTGTTTGGAAAGCATATGTGGCCAAAACAGGAAAAAGGAAGAAAAAGATGAGAAAATGAGAAAGAAGGAAATATTTATGAAAGTGCGAAGATTCTTATACCAAGACCCAATCAAAAAGGCATTTCAAAGAATGAAGGTCCAAGTATTCATGTTGATTAGCTTCAAATATGTTGAAAAGATCAAGTTTGGATGAAGAACCAAAGACCCAAAAAGGAAAAATCAAGCCAAGATGACAAAAGTCCAAAAAGTTACAAACAGCAACCATCCATCCGATCAGTCGCCGCCCGCAACCGAATCGGATGGAGGCAATTCCGAAGACCAACCGATCGGTTGGACATATTACCGATCGGTTGGAAGCTTGCTGATTTACCAAAACTTCATCATTAAGTTTTGTCTTTTCATGTATCCGGTTCTAATGCCTTCTAATAAGGATTCTAGGCCCTTCTAAACTTCTTGGAGGACAAGTGAAGCATTAATGAACCAAGACCCTTGGGAGGAGTATTAATAGGATCATTTGTGGAGTATTAAAAGAGCTTTTTCTTAATCAAGAAACTAGTAATCATCAACCACTCATAAAAATACTCTCAAATTCGTCCTTTGAAGTCCAGGAAACTTTGGAGGATCAAGAAGTCATTATTTGGAGGTCAAAACATCAAGAAATCAACACCAATCCTTTGGGTATCGTTACTTTATCATTTGTAATCTATTTCCAATCATTGTAAGACTTTCAATTATGGTTTCTAATGTTCAAAGTGCTGAGATTATGTTCATGTTTGCTATGAGTGGCTAGTGCCTTTGTGCACTTGCTTAGATGATGTGTATTACCAATTGATATGCGTATGATTGTGATGACATGTTTTAATTCAATTTCAAGTTGATTCTAAGATCCAATCGTGATTAAGTTTTGTAGTGACATTTGTTGAATCAAGTTTAACTAGTTGCTAATAATTTTAAGGGTCGAAAGAACTATTGTTATTCAACTAGTTATAATCATTTGTCTATGAATGATTGTTTTTACCCATTATTCTTGATTAAACAAAGAAAGTTAATTGTGGTTGTAATGAGAATGCTTTTGTCTATCAAAAATAGGATTGATGGTAAACCATTTCAAGGGTCGAAAGATTAATAGTTTACTCTCAATTGTGACCTTTTGTCTATGATCGGTTACCTTTTGTATTGACCATTTCCTAAGCTATTTGATTAAGCAAAAGATTATTTTTGTGTTTAAGGTACACCAACTTATGAACCTTGAATTGATCTTGAATTGAGTGGTTAAACGTAATGCTTGTTTTTATGAACTAAAATCTTGACTAAGGTTTAATTTGTAGAAACAATAGATTAGTTCAGCAAACTAATTATCATAACCAACATGTTGTCCAAAGTTATCACAATCATGCTTATCAAAAAGTAGTATACTAGTCTCAGCAAGTGTAGTTTTAATCATCTGAATTATTCTATTTTTCATTACTTGTTAAGGAATTTACTTCTAGTAGCTTACAATTCGATTCACTACACAAATCCCTGCGAACGATCCCGACTTACCATCATAATCTTGCTATAACGGACGAGTTCACTTGCTCGTATGTGTTGTTTCTAGATTCGGTAATTCGACCTTTATAAATTTAAAACTTGTACGCATTCACGACACATCAAGTTTTTGGCGCCGCTGCCGGGGATTTTGATCGTGTTTCTGTAGGTTTTAGAAGTTCATAGTTCGTTTCATAAAAAAAAAAAAAAAAAAAAAAAAAATTCCGAGCTGACCATCCGATCGGTATTCAATTCATCCGATCGGTTGCCCATTTTTCAAATTTACCGAGAGCTTCAGCCGATCGGTAGTAGCATTCATCCGAATCGGATCACCCCAAACTTAATTTCCCGAGAGCTTCAGCCGATCGGTAATCCATTCCATCCGATCGGATCCTTAGCCTTCATTTTTCAAATTGTTTCCATTCTTCGCTCGTGTGTTTAGACATTGCCTCGATTCTCTTGGGAATTGTATGAACACTCGATCAACCGGAATAGAACCAATTTCACCTTTTTCAAATCCCGAACGTTTAGTCCGAAGACCAAGAAGGAAAAGAAAACCATTTGTTCCATTAGCCAACCGTGTACCAAGAGTACGAAACCTACCATTTGAAAATCTTAGTGAAGCTAAAGACGTTTATAACCCATTCACTGAGCAACCTTTTCCCATGGCTGACGATAGACCCATGTGGGAAGTCAACCGAACCGTAGCACCCACTCCTGGAGCTGCTATTGTTACCGTCAACCTAGGTGACAATTTCACCGTGAAAGGTCACCATCTTTCTATGATTAAAGACCGTCAATTCGATGGCCATTCGAGGGCCGATCCTCACAAGCACATTTTCGAATTCATCGAAATTTGTGGCATGTTCTGATATGGCGACACCAATGTGGATGCCATTAAACTCAAACTTTTTCCATCATCACTTGCTGGAGACGCAAAAGTGTGGTATAATGAATTAACCCTAGGAACTATCAATACTTGGGAGGAGATGAGGCAAGCTTTTGTAAGCCGATTCTTTCCACCTGCCATGTTTGATCGACTCATGGGAGAAATTCATGCTTTCACAAAAAACCCTAACGAATCACTTGTCGAAGCCTGGCTTCGTATGAAAGATTTGCTTCGTAGTTGTCATGGACATGGTTTAGGACGAGGAACCATTATCCAAATCTTCTACCATGGACTAGATGAATCATCTCAAGGAATTCTTGATGCTGGAGGAATTTTTCTTTATAAGACTCCAAACCAGGCATACCAATTGCTAGAAGATCGAGTTCTTCTCAAACTCGACTGGTCAAAAGATGCCAAAACCAAACCCTTACGAAAAACCGTTGCTTTTGCTGAAAGTTCCGATACCTCTAAACTCATGGAGAAAATGGAAACATTGACTTCCAAAATCGACTCGCAATACAAAGACCTTAAAGGAGAAATGAAAGAAATGCGAGACGGTTGTAACAACTGTGGATGAAATCACCCATCATCAGAATGTGACGACCAACCAATGGACCAACCCAAAGAAGGAGAAGCCAATTATGTCCAAGGAGGATACCGTGGAGGCGGTTATCGTGGAAATTATTACGGACGAAATTCTGTAAATTGGCAAGATCGTCAACAAAGGGATAACAACCGTGATTCTCAACCACGAGTAGACAATCAAACCACACAAACCTCTGACAAAAAAGCGAAAGAATCCGATTTTGAGAAAATGATGAGAGAATTCGTAACTGCTCAAAAATCAACCAATGAGTTCGTCAAGAACCAATTTTTCAATCTCAAAACCAAAGTTGAGCAAGGTCAGAAAAATCATCAAGCATCGATTCAAGATCTTGAAAACAAATTTGGTAGACTTTCTGATCAAATTTCTTCCGACCATCAGGTTCGTTGCCAAGTAATACCCAAACCAACCCTAAGCCAACATCATCTGGATCGAACGATAAAACTTATCGTCCACCACAGACTCGAAATGAGCATATCAAAGCTGTATTCACAAGAAGTGGTCTTTCTTATGATCCACCACCCAATCCAAATGATACCACGATCATTGATGATGATAGTGAGGAGGAAGAAGAAGCAAAAAAGGAAAATATCACAAAGACACCACCCAAACCCATCCCACCAGTTAAGGCATATAAACCAAAAATTCCATATCCTCAAAGCCTTAAGAAAGAAAAAATGGAAGAACGTTATAAGAAGTTTGTTGAAATAATCAAAGAGGTTAGACTCAATGTTCCCCTCGTTGATGTTTTAGCTGGAATGCCCAATTATGGGAAATTTTTGAAAGAACTTCTTAATAACAAGAACAAGTTGGAGCAAATATCCGCTACCTTTCTGAATGAAGAATGTTCAGCTATTGTTCAAAACAAAATTCCACCGAAACTAGGAGATCCTGGAAGTTTTCTGATTCCGTGCACGTTAGGAAACAATATCACATGCGATGCTTTAGCCGATCTAGGTGCAAGTATCAATTTGATGCCCTATTCGTTGTATTCTAAACTTTCCATCAATACCTTGAAACCTACAAGGATGAGTATTCGATTAGCAAATCATTCTTACCAATATCCTGTTGGAATTGCTGAGAATATGCTTGTCCAAGTTGGTAAATTCATTTTTCCTGTGGATTTTGTGATCTTAGAAATGGAGGAAGATAGTAGAGTACCTCTTATTTTAGGAAGACCTTTCCTAAACACCGCTGATGCGATCATCAAAGTAAAAGGAAAAGAACTCAATCTTGGAGTTGGAGATGATAGAATTACCTTTTTAATCGATAAAGTAATGCAATATCCTTATTCCAGTGATGATACTTGTTTTAACATTGATGTAATCGATGAAGTCACTGAAGAAGAATTGGATGCATTACTTGACGATTCGGATCCATTCATGACTACTTCAGAAAAGATTAGTGAAACAAACTTTGATAATGAATTCGCTGATTTTATGGAAGTAAAGTTTGAAGAAGAAGAAGAAACAGAAGTTGAAGAAGGAGAAATAGAAGAAGATTTTGAGGAAATCACTTTTACTGATCAATTGAGAATCAAAACATCTCTTCAAGAACCACCAACTGATCTTGAGCTGAAACCACTACCCGAAAATCTTGAGTATGCTTACTTGGAGGATAATTCACTTCTTCCAGTGGTCATATCTTCGTTGCTCAAAGATAAGGAAAAAGAATGTCTCATTTCTGTTCTCAAGAAGCATAAAAGAGCTTTTGCGTGGAAAACATCTAACATCCCAGGAATCAGTCCTGATTTTTGTAAACACAAAATCAATTTCGAAGAAAATGCAAAACCCGTTGTAGAAAGACAACGTCGACTCAATCCCAACATGAAAGAAGTTGTTAAAAAAGAAATCATCAAACTTCTTGATGACGGTATCATTTACCCAATCAAGGATAGTCCTTGGGTGAGTCCAGTTCACTGTGTTCCGAAAAAAGGAGAAATGACTGTTGTGACTAACGAACGGAATGAATTAGTTCCTACTAGAACTGTCACAGGATGGCGAGTATATATTGATTACAGAAAATTAAACAAAGCCACCAGAAAAGATCATTTTCCTTTACCGTTCATGGATCAAATGCTTGAGAGATTAGCAGGGAACGAGTACTTTTGTTTCCTTGATGGTTTTTCAGGATATTTCCAAATTCCCATTGATCCTGTTGATCAAGAAAAGACTACATTCACATGTCCCTTTGAAACTTACGCTTATCGGCGTATGCCTTTTGGTTTGTGTAATGCACCCGCGACTTTCCAGAGATGCATGATTACTATATTCCAAGACATGCTTGAAACATCGATGGAAGTTTTCATGGATGACTTTTCAGTTTTTGGAAGCTCATTTGAAGCTTGTCTTTCTAATCTCGACAAAATGCTCGAAAGATGCGAAGCTGCACATCTTGTTCTAAACTGGGAAAAATGCCATTTCATGATGACTGAAGGAATTGTGCTAGGAAACAAAATTTCCAGTGCAGGAATGGAGGTTGACAAAGCAAAAATAGATGTTATCACCAAATTACCATCTCCAACAAACTTTAAAGCCGTTAGAAGTTTTCTAGGACATGCCGGTTTTTACCGTCGTTTCATTAAGGATTTTTTTAAAATATCTCGTCCAATGACGAAACTTCTAGAAAAAGATTATGTTTTTGACTTCAATGCAGATTGTATGAAGGCGTTCGAAACATTGAAAACCCAATTGACTAGTGTACCCATTATGGTTTCACCTAATTGGTCACTACCATTCGAGCTCATGTGCGACGCAAGCGATTTTGCGGTTGGAGCTGTATTAGGACAACGTGAAAGAAAACATTTTCGTCCAATATACTTCGCCAACAAAACACTCAATAATGCGCAACAAAACTATACGGTTACGGAGAAATAATTATTAGCCGTTGTGTTTGCTTTTGACAAATTCAGATCTTATCTTGTGCTTTCGAAAACAATTGTGTTCACTGATCATTCAGCGCTCAAATATCTGTTTGCAAAACAAGATGCAAAACCGCGTCTTATCCGATGGAGTTTGCTACTCCAAGAATTTGACATCGAAATCAAAGATAAGAAAGGAGCAAAAAATCTAGCTGCTGATCATTTGTCTCGTCGTGAGAATCCAAACTTGGAAGAGTTAAAGGAAGACGAGATTGACGATTATTTTCGTGATGAATCTCTCATGACTGTTGATACAGCCGATGAGAAAGAGATTCCATGGTTTGCTGATTATGCAAATTACCTCGTTGGAGGAATTCTCAAAAAAAAAGATTAACTCATGGCCAACGAAGTAAATTCTTTTCAGAATTAAAACATTACTATTGGGAAGAGCCCTATCTTTTCAAGATGTGTCCCGATGGAATGATAAGAAGATGTGTTTTTGGTTCTGAAACAAGAAGAATTCTTGATGAATGCCATCATGGCCCGACTGGGGGACACTATGGTCCTTCCACCACAACTAAAAAAGTTTTTGATGTTGGATTCTATTGGCCGACTATTTTCAAAGAAGCTCATACTCTTGTCCAAAACTGCGATGCTTGCCAAAAATCCGGTAGTCTTTCTCGTAGAGATGAAATGCCTCAAAAGAGCATTCAGGTCTGTGAAATATTCGATATTTGGGGAATCGATTTTATGGGACCCTTTCCTAAATCGCACAAATACGAATATATTCTCGTTAATATTGATTACGTTTCCAAATGGGCTGAAGCAGAAGCTCTACCCACAAATGATGTTCGAGTTGTGGTCAATTTTCTCAAAAAGCTTTTCGCTCGTTATGGAATTCCCAAAGCCTTAATAAGTGATCGAGGAACCCATTTCTGTAACAAACAAATGGAGAAAATTATGAAACGATACGGAGTACATCATCGTTTCGCAACAGCTTATCACCCTCAGACCAGTGGTCAAGTCAAAAATACCAACAGAGCCTTAAAAAGAATACTTGAAAAAACGGTTAAAGACAATCCTGCCGTTTGGTCAAGAAAACTCGATGATGCTCTGTGGGCATTTCGTACGGCTTATAAAACTCCAATTGGTACAACTCCATACAGACTTTTGTATGGAAAAACCTGTCATTTGTCGTTCGAAATCGAACATCGCGCTTACTAGGCACTCAGAAGCTGTAACCCTGATCTCAAAATAGCTGGAGAGAAGAAATTCTTGCAATTGCATGAACTCGATGAACTAAGACTCCAAGATTACGGGAACTCCAAGCTCTACAAAGCTAGAACCAAAGCGTATCATGACAGAAAGCTTAGAATTCGGAAAGAATTCAAAGCTGGAGACAAAGTTCTGCTTTTTAATATGAAATACAAGTTCAAAGCACCTAAGCTAAAACCAAGATGGTTCGGCCCATATATATAGTGAAACATGGATTTCCATCTGGGTATGTTGAATTACATGACAAGCAAGGTGGAAGTTTCATTGTTAATGATCACCGAATTAAATTGTATTATGATAAGGAGCAAATGAACGAGATTTCTATCAAAGAGATTCCGCCTGAATCAGACTATGAAGCAATAACATTCATGGCACCCTTTCCGGCCGATTTCAAGAACAACACTCCATGGGCCGAGGAATCTGGTTATATCTATGATGTTCTTCCTAGACCTTGGGAAAGAATCAAATTGGAAAACATAGATGAAACTGGAGAAGGAATAGTGATAGGAAACGTGGTGTATGTTCCAAAAGTATCAAAGAAGAAACCGAAAATTACACCAACGTAGCAAGAAGGAAGTTTGAGTCCGGCTGATGACTCGTTAATAAAACAAGCGCTTCTCGAGAGGCAACCCGTGTGTTTTCTATTTGCAATTTTACTTCTTAGTTTATTTTTCAAAAGTGATTATATCCCAAAGTTTCTCTAATCCCTTAGTTGAACTTAAGTGTGGGGGTGTATCACTAACTTTTAATAAAACGTAGACATATTTCGTGTGTTTCTTTTTGTTTTAAGATTACTGCAGGTAATGATTACAAAGTATGGACACTTGGATCAAAGAATCTTCTGGAGCAAGAAAATATGGTTTATTCTCTTATTTCCCTATTTTCATTCTTTTTGTTTATCACATTGAGGACAATGCTTAACTTAAGTGTGGGGGGGGGGGGTGAATAGGAAAATAAGGATAAATTGTAAATTACGAGCTAAATTTTAAATTTTGTTTGCCCTTGTGATCTAGTTCTTTGTGATTTAAAGGATTATATATTAGAGTAACTGGATCTATCCACTGGTAAAACCTGTAATTTTTGAAAAATTGAGATGTGTCCCGATTAATATTGCAATCCATTCTGGGATCGATAACATTAGTTAGCACATATTATAGCCCTTTTCACTATAATTGTGAGGATTTAAGCCTGTTTCGTATATAGCATACATCTCTTATGCTTGAATTTTTTTTTTTTTTTGCTATGAGTGTGCTGGTGATTTTATTTATTCTAGAACTTGTGCTTGTAAATCATTACGAGACCGTTGTGAGATCATTTTTCTTAGTGATATAAGTATATATGCGTGATAAGAGGCAACCTTAGGATTTAACCCAAATAAGCCTTCCAAATTGATATTTAGCTAGTTGCATTGACTAGTTAACCACCAGTATAAACCCTTTTGTTAGCGTTTATCTTTAGCGCTAGATACCCCTAGTTACACCCTCTGAGCCTATCTTTTTCTTTGATAAAATCCAGAAAGTACGAAGAAAGTTGTAAACTCCAAAAGTAGTTATCCAAATGAAATCATCGCAAGTATGTTCAAAAAAAAAAAAAAAACAAAAAAACACAAAAAAAAAAAGAATAAGTCATCGCAACAATAAGGTGACAAAAATAGCCAATGAGCTATGAAATAATGTAAAGTGCAATCAAGTGTGGAGTTTTTCAAGAATGCATGATAGCGGTTCGAAATAGCTAGTAACATCTGGGCAGTAGACTTTGACTATTTTGTATATTCATTCCTTTCAACCTTTTCTAAAAAATATAAATATCCCATGCCTTATTCCTACCCTTTTGACTTTGTGAAATTATCAAGTGTATGGACATGTAGTGGCCATCCGATTTCTTGAGGAATTAAATAACGTTGCTAGCGATCTAGTGTGCATTTTAGTGACCATCCGTTATGAGAATAGCGCGTCAGCGATCTAAGATATATTCTAGTGACCATCCGTTATTTGGTGATGCGAGAATTCGTTGTTAGCGATCTATTATGTTTTCGCATAAGGTAGTTGCACATCAGTCTTGCTTATCCCTCGAAACCTTAAACCTGAATAAAAGCCCTCTTTGATATCTATACTTGGTGTTCACGCCATTTCGGTGTAGTTTTGTTTCTTGTACAAGCTTATGGTAATATTTAAATCATGACTGAGCAAATGAGTGTGATTTCTCTTATATACTCCACCAACTACAAATGAGTGTTTTGAGTGAATTATTTTTCATTTCCTTTCGTGAGGTGTTTAGTAATGTATATCAAGCAAGAAAATCATTTGGGTATTGTCAAACATCTCGATGCTTCAACCATAAAAGCTTAAAATGATGAATCTAACTTGTACCCGTACTTGGTAGATTTGCATCACATCTTTTTAAACATCCCTGTGTACCATGTGGATAATTGTTTTTATTGCTAGATTTGCTTGAGAGCAAGCAAAGTTCAAGTGTGGGGGATTTGATAATGCTCAAATTGTGCATGTTTTTAGTAGCGTTATTCGTGTTTTTATGTATGTTATTTGGTTATATTTATATGCTTTTGTTACTAAATCGTACCAAAGTGTGTTTGCAAAGCATATGTGGCCAAAAACAGGAAAAAGGAAGAAAAAAATGAGAAAAATGAGAAAGAAGGAAATATTTATGAAAGTGCGAAGATTCTTATACCAAGACCTAATCAAAAAGGCATTTCAAAGAATGAAGGTCCAAGTATTCATGTTGATTAGCTTCAAAGATGTTGAAAAGATCAAGTTTGGATGAAGAACCAAAGACCCAAAAAGGAAAAATCAAGCCAAGACGACAAAAGTCCAAAAAGTACCAAACAGCAACCATCCATCCGATCAGTCGCCGCCCGCAACCGAATTGGATGGAGGCAATTCCGAAGACCAACCGATCGGTTGGACATATTACCGATCGGTTGGAAGCTTGCTGATTTACCAAAACTTCATCATTAAGTTTTGTCTTTTCATATATCCAGTTCTAATGCCTTCTAATAAGGATTCTAGGCTCTTCTAAACTTCTTGGAGGACAAGTGAAGCATTAATGAACCAAGACCCTTGGGAGGAGTATTAATAGGATCATTTGTGGAGTATTAAAAGAGCTTTTTCTTAATCAAGAAACTAGTAATCATCAACCACTCATAAAAATACTCTCAAATTCGTCCTTTGAAGTCCAGGAAACTTTGGAGGATCAAGAAGTCATTATTTGGAGGTCAAAACATTAAGAAATCAACACCAATCCTTTGGGTATCATTACTTTATCATTTGTAATCTATTTCCAATCATTGTAAGACTTTCAATTATGGTTTCTAATGTTCAAAGTGCTGAGATTATGTTCATGTTTGCTATCTGTGGCTAGTGCCTTTGTGCACTTGCTTAGATGATGTGTATTACCAATTGATATGCGTATGATTGTGATGACATGTTTTAATTCAATTTCAAGTTGATTCTAAGATCCAATCGTGATTAAGTTTTGTAGTGACATTTGTTGAATCAAGTTTAACAAGTTGCTAATAATTTTAAGGGTCGAAAGAACTATTGTTATTCAACTAGTTATAATCATTTGTCTATGAATGATTGTTTTTACCCATTATTCTTGATTAAACAAAGAAAGTTAATTGTGGTTGTAATGAGAATGCTTTTGTCTATCAAAAATAGGATTGATGGTAAACCATTTCAAGGGTCGAAAGATTAATAGTTTACTCTCAATTGTGACCTTTTGTCTATGATCGGTTACCTTTTGTATTGACCATTTCCTAAGCTATTTGACTAAGCAAAATATTATTTTTGTGTTTAAGGTACACCAACTTATGAACCTTGAATTGATCTTGAATTGAGTGGTTAAACGTAATGCTTGTTTTTATGAACTAAAACCTTGATGAAGGTTTAATTTGTAGAAACAATAGATTAGTTCACCAAACTAATTATCATAACCAACATGTTGTCCAAAGTTATCACAATCATGCTTATCAAAAAGTAGTATACTAGTCTCAGCAAGTGTAGTTTTAATCATCTGAATTATTCTATTTTTCATTACTTGTTAAGGAATTTACTTCTAGTAACTTACAATTCGATTCACTACACAAATCCCTGCGAACGATCCCGACTTACCATCATAATCTTGCTATAACGGACGAGTTCACTTGCTCGTATGTGTTGTTTCTAGATTCGGTAATTCGACCTTTATAAATTTAAAACTTGTACGCATTCACGACACATCAAGTTTTTGGCGCCGCTGCCGGGGATTTTGATCGTGTTTCTGTAGGTTTTAGAAGTTCATACTTCGTTTCATAAAAAAAAAAAAAAAAAAAAAAAAAAAAAAAAAAAAAAAAGTTTTTCCGAGCTGACCATCCGATCGGTTGCCTACTTTTCAAATTTACCGAGAGCTTCAGCCGATCGGTAGTAGCATTCATCCGAATCGGATCACCCCAAACTTAATTTACCGAGAGCTTCAGCCGATCGGTAATCCATTCCATCCGATCGGATCCTTAGCCTTTATTTTTCAAATTGTTTCCATTCTTCGCTCGTGTGTTTAGACATTGCCTCGATTCTCTTAGGAATTGTATGAACACTCGATCAACCGGATTAGAACCAATTTCACCTTTGTCAGATCCCGAACGTCAAGTCCGAAGACCAAGAAGGAAAAGAAAACCATTTGTTCCATTAGCCAACCGTGTACCAATAGTACGAAACCTACCATTTGAAAATCTTAGTGAAGCTAAAGACGTTTATAACCCATTCACTGAGCAACCTTTTCCTATGGCTGACGATAGACCCATGTGGGAAGTCAACCGAATCGTAGCACCTACTCCTGGAGCTGCTATTGTTACCGTCAACCTAGGTGACAATTTCACCGTGAAAGGTCACCATCTTTCTATGATTAAAGACCGTCAATTCGATGGCCGTTCGAGGGCCGATCCTCACAAGCACATTGCCGAATTCATCGAAATTTGTGGCATGTTCCGATATGGCGACACCAATGTGGATGCCATTAAACTCAAACGTTTTCCATCATCACTTGCTGGAGACGCAAAAGTGTGGTATAATGAATTAACCCTAGGAACTATCAATACTTGGGAGGAGATGAGGCAAGCTTTTGTAAGCCGATTCTTTCCACCTGCCATGTTTGATCGACTCATGGGGGAAATTCGTGCTTTCACACAAAACCCTAACGAATCACTCGTCGAAGCCTGGCTTCGTATGAAAGATTTGCTTCGTAGTTGTCATGGACATGGTTTAGGACGAGGAACCATTATCCAAATCTTCTACCATGGACTAGATGAATCATCTCATGGAATTCTTGATGCTGGAGGAATTTTTCTTTATAAGACTCCAAACCAGGCATACCAATTGCTAGAAGATCGAGTTCTTCTCAAACTCGACTGGTCAAAAGATGCCAAAACCAAACCCTTACGAAAAACCGTTGCTTTTGCTGAAAGTTCCGATACCTCTAAACTCATGGAGAAAATGGAAACATTGACT
Organism: Artemisia tridentata subsp. tridentata; assembly: GCA_021014915.2. NCBI lineage: Eukaryota > Viridiplantae > Streptophyta > Magnoliopsida > Asterales > Asteraceae > Artemisia > Artemisia tridentata. Next base: position 222,524,226 of record CP139504.1, read on the forward strand.
TCCAAAATCGACTCGCAATACAAAGACCTTAAAGGAGAAATGAAAGAAATGCGAGACGGTTGTAACAACTGTGGATGAAATCACCCATCATCATAATGTGACGACCAACCAATGGACCAACCCAAAGAAGGAGAAGCCAATTATGTCCAAGGAGGATACCGTGGAGGCGGTTATCGTGGAAATTATTACGAACGAAATTCTGTAAATTGGCAAGATCGTCAACAAAGGGATAACAACCGTGATTCTCAACCACGAGTAGACAATCAAACCACACAAACCTCTGACAAAAAAGCGGAAGAATCTGATTTTGAGAAAATGATGAGAGAATTCGTAACTGCTCAAAAATCAACTAATAAGTTCGTCAAGAACCAATTTTTCAATCTCAAAACCAAAGTTGAGCAAGGTCAGAAAAATCATCAAGCATCGATTCAAGATCTTGAAAACAAATTTGGTAGACTTTCTGATCAAATTTCTTCCCGACCCTTTGGTTCGTTTCCAAGTAATACCCAAACCAACCCTAAGCCAACATCATCTGGATCGAACGATAAAACTTATCGTCCACCACAGACTCAAAATGAGCATATCAATGTTGTATTCACAAGAAGTGGTCTTTCTTCCATGATGCCCTTACCATCCCGCGGCATCATAACCTGATCCAAATCCATAGGTGCATCTCTGTCCCTGTCATCATCTGCACCAATAGGAGTATGCTCAGTAGGTGTAGTCACAACTGGAGTAGGCTCATCCTGAACCTGCTCTGGATCCTCCATTGAATCCTCATCCTCCTCTGAATAAGTCTGAACAGATTTCCTAAGTCTCTGGCTAGGTGGGGAATGGTCTAGAGATGATATGGGTGACTGAGATGGTGATTCAGTAGGGGTACCCATGTAGCCATAACGGGTCCTACTGAGTGAAGAAGATAACACAGATGATAACTAGAGGTGACGTCCACGGACTCGCCTATACGAAGCCCGACGTTTGATGGTTGGGGTATCCTGAACATGCTGGGTGAAAATGTATAGCTGGGCTGGGGATGAGCGGTGTGCTGTGGTGTACCTAGGTAAATATGGTGAGGTAGACACTGGAGTGGTGTGTACATGCTGAGCTGGAATGGATGGCTGAGCAGCGGCTCAGACAACCTCCATCAACGGGTCATCCGCGAATGGAACTGGTTGTCGCATCGGAGAAGTGTGTCCAGCAGCAGCTACCTCGGAGTGTGTGCCGAAAGGGAGAGACATAGTCTGTGACAAATATGGTGCGACATGTGTAAGTATATAGAAAATACTTATATCATATATGCGTAATAAAATACTCAAATAGCATATCATAACACTTAATCAAATAAAGCAAATAATGCTCAAATCATAGCAGCTAAACTGGCAGGCATCTGGCGGTCATAAGGAAAAGTTTTTCATTAATCGGTTATAGTTAAAGGTTTTTATAAACCTCGTTCTCTATAACCTAGGCTCTGAATACCAATCTGTAACACCCCCAAAATCATAATATTGCGGAAGCATACATTTTGGGTGCTACTAAATCAATAATCACAACACAAGATATAGAAAACAGATTAAAAATCCGTTTAAAAATACATTACAAGTTCAAAGTCATGTTGTCTTACATAAATTCCATTTCAAATGAAAATGTAGCCCATTAAACAAAGCGGTCCGAATTTCAGAGTTAACGCAATAGTAAAAACATTTTCAACAAATATTATGACCATCGCCATGCCCTACCCTGCCTTCAGTAAAACCCACCTCAGTTTCCTGAGAAAAACATGCTAAAAGTCAGTTAACGCTGGTGAGTTCATAGGTTTAAAGTAAATAACACATATGGACCATAGCAATATTCAGCAACAATTCAGCAATAACACACTATCCTGCTATGCAAACACTAAGCCTCATCTAACCGAACTATGATATCGCAGCATGCCAAGCTGGCATTAGCTAGAAATGGGTGGCCGCGAGTGTTAATCCCCAGACACTCGGCCTAATTTCATATGGTATACGTTCGCTTTGACTATGTCGAGCCAACCGAACGGGGGTGTCATCCCCAATAGATCTATTTATATCACACAGTTTCCTAGACAGGAATTGACAGTTGATGATAGTGGGCGCAATGGGATTCAGCTAAACTTAGGTTTCTGCATACAAGTGTGTATAAAAACAAAATCCATTTTTGGTCCATGAAAATAGTTTTGCATGTTTCTCACCCCAAGCTTATAAAACAAATCGTATAAAAATATGGGGCTATAAACTCACCTTAAAATAATAGCAACCTGCTAATCAATCAACAAAATAGTGCAACCGCTCCGCACGGAACCTAAATCAGTACGGTAAGTCTTTGCGATATATTCGTGTTTCATATGTCTTTACTTTATTTGAAAAGTTTACGCGTGAACAGTGCTCGTTTATTTCTTGCTTGTTGTGCGGTAAAATATATTTCAAAATGATTTATCGTATATATCTCTTGGTGGTGGCTCATGGTGAAAGTGTACGGTGGGAACACGTGCGACGGAACATCCGTACTAGTATTCATCGTTAAATTCCGCAAGTACAATATATTATATATATATATATATATATATTATTATTATATATTAATGGTTAAGTTTAATGATCATATATTTAATTAATTAGGGTTATAATTAATTAAATAAGTTTTGAGAAATAAATAAAATAATAGTGTTAGTGGAAGAATATTATATTATAAATATTGTTTATTATTTATAATATAATTTTAATTATAAGAAATTTAGAAACATTGTTAAGCATTTTAGTAAAATTTAAATAAGTTAAGTATTTTTATCAAAATACGCTAAGTGTTAGAATTTTAGAAAATTTGGGCATGACTCATTCGTTTATTTAATCGTTTCCATTTTCTCATGTGTTGCAATTTCCCAAATAATTCGCGTTGTTAACTATATGTGCAAAATTTGTCCGTAATATATATATTTGTCGTTTTAAGTATTTTTATCATTATAATTATCGTTATCGTCACGTTTAATTATTAATAATAGATTTCGACACAAAGTCAATATTTATTCAAAAGTCAACAAAAGTCAATTTTTATAAGGATTTGGTCAAAATTTTATTTTTCACCCTTTTGGAGACTAAAGCGTCTCAAAACAAGTCCAAACTAGTTTTAGTTATATATACCGTATCGTTAAGTAATAATATTCATTATGAGTCAGAAAATATTTCAAAAGTCATTTTTGTCACCCGACATAATTATTGGGCCGAAATTTATTAAATGAGCCCAATAGTTCATATTTAGTCCAAAACCATTCAGCCTTTTTAATTTACGATATACTAGCAGGGTACCCGCGCGTTGCGGCGCCGGGTACCCTGTAATAAAATTTTCCGGTGAATCATGTATTTTAGTTAATTATGTTCTTTTTGACAATAAATTAACGGATATCAAGATTTTAATATAGCCCGTGCCGGTTCGGGCTCGAACCCGTTGGCCCGTGCCTGTTCGGGCTCGAGGCCGTTTGGCCTGCGCCCGTTCGGGCTCAAGCCCATTTGGCCCGTTGCCCGTTCGGGCTTGAATATTTGTATAATGTGCTTTATTATTTGTATTAGTGAAATTTAATGCAGGACTTGTGTTTAATTTGTTTGTACAATATGCTTGATAATTTGTATTTCTTATGTAAGGGGTGTTTTAATAACTGTATTAATTGTATTTATTGACCAGTTAATTAATTGACTACATTAAATATCATTAATGTGGTGTTTTGTTGTACAAAATGCTTCTTGTCTTGTACGTCTGAAAATTATGTGCATTAAAGTGTTGTACACTATGTTTCTTTTCTTGTAAGTAGTAGTCATTAATAACATTGACCACTTTAATAGCATTAATGTTGTAAGTCTGAAAATAAGTCTGAAAATTATACCATGCTTATTTTGTTGTACACTATGCTTATTTTGTTGTAAGTCTAAAAATTGTGTGCATTAAAGTGTTGTAAACCATGCTTAATTTCTTGTAAGTCTTAAAATTTGGAGAGAGAGTGCTTCCTCCATTATATGTAGTTTAGATATATCGTTAGTTTGCTAAAAGTAAATTTAACACATTCGTTACCACATTTGGTCAACAAAAGTCAACTGTGACTAGTTGGGTTGGGCTTGGCCCAACTGCCACCGAAAGCCCATAAGTTCAAAATTATTAATTTTAGTCCAAGGCCCTTTTTAGGTAAATTATATATATTGTCGCGTTTCAAAAAATCATTTAACACGTTCGTTAATCCGTTTGGTTAAAAAGTCAAAAGTGGTCATCTCCTTGTTGGGCTCGGCCCAACAGTCCACGCACAACATTTTAGCCCAAAATTTATTTAGTCCATTTTTGATAATTAGTAAATATTAGTTACGTAAGTATTTTACTTATATCAATTAAGCTCTTATAAATAAGCTATTAAGTCAAAAAGTCAAACATGACCAAATTTAATTGTATTCAACCCATTTTCATATTTTTATAAGCTAAACTCAATTAGTTATGGCTTATTCAATAAGCTACTCAAAATAAACTTTTAAGCATTAATTCCACCATTTCACCACTTGAGCCAAAATTTTATGTTTTTCAAAACCCCAATAGTTTTGTAATTTTATTCTAGCCGATTTATATGTATAACCATAAAAATGTATATATTGCCTTAATCTCGCGTAATTAACATTAATCACATTTGTATCATCAAACTAGCACCACATGTAACAAGATTTACCACACAAGCAAGAAATACTCTAATTTGTTCAAAAACTTCATCTAGGTCGAGCACTATTTAATAAATACAAGCCCTAGCTTTTTCTATTTTAACAAAATATATACATTTAACAATTTATAACATCATTAGACATCAAATGTACATGAATTTAACAAGATTTGAAAAGTTGTGATGATTCCTTACAAAGATTGTATGTTAACGTGAGGTAGAGAGGACCAATAACAACCCAAGTTTCACCAAATTTACCCAAACCACGTTCCAAATAACCCGAAACTCTTGAATATACACTCTAATTTACTTGCACTTCAAAGAAAAATGATGGATCTTGGAGATTTAGTTTGAGCCGTGTATATTGATGAAGAAAAATGATCAAGGAATGTTGGTGAGAGTATTATAGATAAGTGTTTTGTTGTGAGTAACATTTAGGGTAATAAGTAATATTTATAAGATAAAAATGAAGTTAGTGGGTAGTTTTTGGCACCTAGTGGTGAAGTATTACCTAAGGCCGGGTATGGACAAGTATTAGGGGGAGGGAAAATATTTTTACCTCTCGTTGGTGTATCGTGTGTCAGTTTGAGCTTAAATGTGACCGTAAAGTCCCGGTTAGACCTTTTTGGACACGTATACGTAAAATAAAGTTTTTATCCACGTTTTTGTCAGAAATGTAATAAAATATTATTACTGACTCAAAAACATATTTATTTGACTGCTACCATGTGTACTGTGCTGTCGGTACGCGTGTGCGGTTGCTTTTCAGAAAAATGTGAGAAAGCTCTCAGTTAATTACGAAACTTGTCAGTAATTATCAGAAATAGAATAATTTATGCTTACTGACAAAAATATACTTTTTCTACAGTGACTGTAAGCTACAGTATGCGGGACAACTCCCAAAAATGCTAAAAAATGCTCAGAAACATGCAAACGCGCATAGAAATGCTCAGCTTAAAAATAATAAATAACCATTTAATATTACTTAACAACGTGAAAATTACCATTTGTCACATGTTGAACCAATAAGGATTCATAACGTCCTTAATGGACGACTAGTACTTGAAGGAAAGCATGTGCATATTGTCTCGCGAAGCAACCATTATATCATGATATGTTTATGTTTAGTCATTTATATGTTATCTCACTAAGCCTTTGCTTACATTGCTTCATCATGTTTTGTTTTATAGGTGAAGCTAGTGGTAGTGCATCCAAGGTTAAGAAGGTCGAGACTTAGCTCTCGGTGGAGCTCGTGCGTATCGAGCTTATTTCCTACACACTCTTTTGCCAAGAAACGCCCTAGGTTAATATGTTTTTGTGTATGATCATGTAAATCCAGAATTGTGTGGTAATCAAGTAGCTAAGTTATTTTTTAATAGTTTAAAAGGGTGTTTTGCATAGTGCTATTCTAGCCCAAAATGACCCATTTTGACTCTTGTATGGGTCTAGTCGAATGCTACAAGTTATGTACAGTTTTATGAAGTGTAATATATGTTTAGTTTGTGTCTAGAACCTATATGTGAAAGAAAATAGAAGTTAGAAAGGAGAAAGTGAAACAAATGCAGAAAATGGGTCGAACAGGCCCTCTGGCCATCGGCCGTGTGGCTTAGCCGCTAGCCATAAAAGGGTCTGAGGCCTTTGGCTACCGGCCTTGGCAAACAGCCGCCAACCATATGCATTTGTGGTCATTTTTGGGTTTCTGTTTGATCATTTACTTTGTATAAATTAATCCGTGGCTCGTTGCAGGTCGTGCGACCTATCGACAGAAAGCCCTGCGAGTCTACTCTAACTTAAAAATATTTCTAGAGTCTAGTTTTCATTATAAATGTAAAGTGTTACCCGGTGAGTAACTAAAGTTAATGTTATAATATGAATTAAATTAAGTTAAGGGCTTTTCCTTATTAGTAAAGTTGCTCGAGGCCGGAAAGTGGGAATACAATCTAGAAGATCTGGTCGAATGGTAGAAGAATCTGTGGAAAACTAGAAGGGGTTTGAATAGTTTTTACCGTTTTAAAATTAATTCGCTTTGTATACTTAACGTGATTCCAAAGTAAAGTAAACAATCAAGCACACAAACAAGTAATATAAGTAAAGAAGTAAAGAGAGGAAAGATCAAACCACACAACACAGATGTTTATAGTGGTTCGGCTACAAGGACTCTCTTCCTTGCCCTACTCCACTCCTCGAGCCTCTAACTCGAGAGTTTTTCTTCACTAAGAAACAAGCTCCCTTCTAGACGGAGAAAACCTTTACACGTCGCTTACTCTTTATCCGGTACTAAGCTAAACACCGGGTTCTTTACAAGGGTACAACCACTCCCGTTGGTTCTTTACAAGGGTACAACCACTCCCGTTGGTTCTTTCACAAGGGTACAACCACTCCCGTCACTCTTTGTGTTTTAAGGACTAAAACACTAACCAAACTCTACTGAATAAATGATACAAACAATGATGTGTGAACTAAAACAAAATCACACAGACTCTATACTAAAAGGATAACAACAGAAGGTTGATCCTTATATGCTGTGATCTTCTTTGCTACAAAAGAAAAGATCAATGAAATGAAAGAATGATATGGGTTAGTGATATGTAAATGATCGAGTATGTATTTAAGCTATATGAGTGATGAAAATGGCCAAATGATCAGCTTGCTATTTATAGGCAAAGCTGAACAACAGTTGGCGGATCCGGCGGATCCCAAAAATTGGATCTGCCTTTGTATGGCTTTGGATCCGCCATGTCAGGCCAGCTAAGAGATGTTCATATCTTTCCAAATCTTGCACAATCTTTCCATATCTTCAAATGTCAACTCTTTGGCTTGAAGATCTAAACAAAATATCTCAAAATCTTTCTAAGATATGTTCATGATGCATGCAATGATGTCATCCTAATATTTAATAATAAAGTTTCTATTTTAAGGAATAAACATGTAAATGTATGTCATGTTGTTCCTAGTAAACTTTGTAATGTGTAAATGTGTTTTAAAAAGACTTATCACTATAAATGTAAAAGACTTAATCTTATTTATTCTTTGCTTAAAGATAAACTTTGTAATTGTCATTAACAAAACTAAGCAAAGATCGTAAAATATAAATAACGTTTTTTATGATGATATTTGTATTAACAATCTCTCCCTTTTTGTTGATGACAAAACATAAAGTGTATTTTTAAATAAAGAGCTTAAATAAAGGATGAGTCTTTTAAAACTATAGATTAAGTTAGTTTATGCAAGTTTTAAATTCTATTTTAAGTATAAAGTATGTACTGTGATGTTTCACAGTGATGAGAACTTAATCCTTTCTCCCCCTTTTTGTCGAAACAAAAAGAAGATATGCGTAGCGGAATGTGATTTTGAGAACTTTAAAGCTCTCCCTTGATTTATACTCCCCTTAAATGGAGTAACAAGGATATGATGTATGACCCTACAAAATAAATGGTTAGAATATGATATGCTCCCCCTTGATGCATACTCCCCATTGCTAGAGTACCAACGTATACATTTCAAGAGTATGAGATGCTATGAAAGAAAAGTTAGTAATGAAATACTTCAATCAAGAAGCAAAATGCATATGCAATGGTCAACCAAACAAGAAGGTCAACCCATTTGACTTTAAAAAGTCAAAATGAAGTGTCTAATCAAAATTTAGTACCTAATGTACATTTGATCAAAGCACTATGTGAAGTTAAAACAACTATACTATGATGTTAGTAATCTAAAATAAGATAATATGCTTAATGTTGATCACCCACAAGCATAAAAACATAACATTCATTACTTGGAAAAAATGATGTTACATTTAAACAAAGAAAATAAATCCTAAAGGAAAATTCTAAAACAACATCCTAAATAGTTCCTATAAGAGGAAACTATAGAGCTCCTATTGAGGAGGATGAGAGATTGCGTTGAGACGCTCAAGAATGTGGTTCAAGATGAACCTCATTTCATTTTAGAGCTCATGGACTAAAATGTTGGTCCTTTGGGCCAAATGAGCGGTCCTCTCGCAATGAGAGCAATCATGTCTTGGAAAACCGGGAGGAAGGGTAGGCTCATTGTTTTGTGGTGGTGGTGATTGGTTGCTTGATGGTGGTGGTGGTTGTTGGTTAGATGATGGTGGAGTTGGGATGGAGTTCATCAAGATGGTTTGGAGATCCATTGCTTCATCAAGGCGGGAATCCACCATATTAGAGAGAGCATGAAGGCGGGCGAGTTCCTCGTTGATCTCCTCTTGGGTTTGTGGCTCATTTATCCACATTGCCTCATCAATGGCAATTAGTGTGGATGTGGGTGAGAGAGGTTGTGTTTGAGGTTGAGGTGGTGGTGCATCACGGTATAAATGACCGTGGATATCCTGATAAAGCGGGTGAAAAAGCATTGGTTCTTGACCTTCAAAGGTTATGGGTGGAGGATTGGTTGACCTTGGTGGAAGGTCTTCAAAGTCATCAAGATATGGATGTGGTGATGTAGGTGGAGTCCTAAATAATTCTAGAGGCTGAAGTTGTGGTGACTTTAGTGGTGAAGGTGATTTGCTAGGTTGAGTTGGAGCAGGAGGTGGAGTTGTAGCAACAAGTGTGATTGTTGGTGGTGGTGTGGAGATAGTGGTGTGAGATGGTGTTGGAGTAGCAAGATTGAGAAAATTCTCATTTGCGATTGGTGAAGAGATGTTAAGAGGGGATGATTCCTCCTCTGATGAGTTAGCTAAGTTTATGAAGCAACAAGGCTTAACACTAATACGAGCAGTTCTTTTTGGGGGTTTGCTAGTGGATGAGTTACTTGATTTTGTCATGGTTAAGATTAATAGTGTAGCTAAGAAAGTACAGGAGATATGTAGATGTAACACCCTCATTTTCGATATATGCAGCGGAATATAAGTTTGGGGTGCTACTTCAAGGTTCACAGTCATGAGAATAGAAAACGACTCGAAAAGAGACGTTTTAAATAAAATTGTTATCATTCATTTATCTATATCAGAGTTACATTATAGAGGTCCCAACGGGAGGTTTTGAAATACGTTATAAAAGTTACATTTTTAGCTGAATGATAACAAATAGACACTCTTTTTATAAAAGAAAGTCCATGCCACTCCGTGCCAAATCGTACTTCCAGTTACCTGAGATAAACATGCTTAAAAAGTCAACACAAAGGTTGAGTGAATCCATAGCGTTTAAAGTTAAAACAGTTTGAACACAAGCTAAGTAGAACGTAAATCAGTAATATTGCAGTTCGTTATATATTGCTCTAAGTCTCATGAACTCAAACGTTAACACGATAAATAACGATTGTCAATCCAATAGATCTATTCATTATATTCGCGCTCACCCGAAAGTGATTAATGGTTCATGATAAAGGGTCTTTAAATAGGCAACAGTTAAACTTATGCAATATAAATCAGGAAAGCATACAGGAAAATACTTGTGTTCGGTTTAGTAGCATGTATCTCCCCACAAGTTTAGAAAAAACGTATAAAAGAAAAGTGGGACTATGAACTCACCTGAACAGTCTGGATGGAAAACAAAGTTAAACAAAGTTGATAAACGTCTCCGGCTCGCAACCTGGGTTGGTTATGTCAAGTTTTAGTAATTGTTTCTGAATATATATATGAGTTTTATTATTCGTTCCGTAACCTTTTTGGTTGTCGATTAAGTGTTTTTTTGAGACAACATGAAGTCTCTTCAAAAGTTATAAGATTTATCTTATTTCTTTTCTGTGAGTTTCCGTTCCGTTCGTTCGTTAAATAGACACTTTGTTTGTTCGTTATCGAAGAAAACGTATAATAATAATAATAATAATAATAATTAATAATAATAATAATAATAATAATAATAATAATAATAATAATATAATTAATTATAATAACTATTATAAAGAAAGTTATACTTTAATCCCTTATAGTTTCACATATTGACAACTTTTACCCTTGAAATTTTGCAAAATGACAAGTTTTACCCCTCAACTTTCACAAAATTACAATCTTTACCCCTTAACTTTGGTTAAATGACAATTTTTACCCTCAAGTTTCAAAAATGACACTTTTTATCCCTAGGTTGCAAGTCGACATCAAGTATAGTCCTTTTTATAATTCTATTTAAAATTTTGACATAAAATACCCTTGAGACTCCCGTCGCGTTACACACGACGTCCTTATTTTATAAAAACACGTTATATGTTACGAATAAGAACAAAACTTTTTACGACTCTTTCGTAAACTTATTTATCAGTTTATAAACTAGATTTTTACAAAATCCCAGCTTGTGGTTCGAGCTCACAAGCTCATAATTAATTATTTTAGGTGCGTTTGGTTTGTGTTGTCGGGGCAGAAACACGCGACAAAAAGAAGACCATATCTCATTCATTTCTTAACCAAATGATTTCATTCCTTTTCCTATAGTTAAATAGCTAAGTGATCTACGTTTTGTCAAAAATCTAGAATTTTTAAAGTTCGTTTGGTGGTCGAAAACTAGGTTCAAAGCTCATGGTCTGATCGTGTTTTTAAATAAGATCTGTTCGGAATTTAAATAAAAACACCCTTTGTTTTGCGTTTTCATGACTCGAAGTCTAAAGATTTTTTGAAAGAAACATCGTTCCGGACAACTTTCATGTTTTAACTTTTTGACGAAACGGAGCAGAAATGCCTCGTTTTGCGTAATGTTCGTTTCTGTAACAGTATGTATTTTAAGTTTATATATAACTTCAAATTGCCATATCTTTTGACTCGTTTACTCATTTTTTATGATTCAAATTGCTGGGTTTTCCTAAAAAGTTTTTATTTAACAATATGTAAGTGTCCTATAGCCTACTGTTTTGGAAATATCAAGAAAAATAAATATAGGATGTTTGTTTTTGGTCGAACAAAAAGAAAAGAAAAAGAAAAGAAATGAAATTTTTAAGTTTTTGTATTAGACTATTATTAGAGATTATTATGGTAATCTTTTAAGAGTATTTAGAGCATAGTAAATGAAATGGAAGAGGGTTGGATGACTTACTTAGATTGTTTGGTTTGAATGAGGCAATTTAGGGGCGTAGGGTTTGGATCTTGAACACTAGAGTTCCTTCTTCTTTTCTTGGCTTCCTAAAGGGTTCTTAGACTCATTTAAGGGCTGTGGGAACCAGAGGTAAGGGTGTGTATGGCTGTGGTGATGTTTTTCGAATGGATTGTGAGGAAAGTAGGGCATTTGATGTTGGTATTTATAGAAAGGAGTTGGCTAGGGTTTTTGAAAGTGACAAGGGGACATGTAGATGTGTTTAATTCTTATTGGTTCCATTTGTATGGAGGAGGGGGTGTGTTGTGGCATATGGTGAAGATGATGATGTGTTTTAGTTACAATCCATACAAGTATTAAGTTCTAGAGGAGAGGGGATGTGGAAGGCTATGGATTACACATTTGTATACTTATGGTTTAAGAAAAATAAATGCTTTGGTTGGGTTCTTGTAGAATTCGAACTAAACAAAAGGAAGATGGTAAGGTTTAGTTCGACTAGGGCTTAAGGAGATTGTACTCTATGCTTAGGTATATGGTACTCTAGGGTTAGGGTTCTAGTTAAGGTTTCTAAGGCTTATGTATTAATTATAAATGAATTTGAGTTTTCTAAATATTTTATATGTATATCAAATTACATACAATCAAAGGAAAATAATTTGGTGCTTTAGGGAGTTGTACCATAGGCTTGGTGATGTTGTACTAGGGTTTAGAAAATAAGAAAAATATAATTTTAGTATTTCCTTATTTTATATAATTTTTATTAAGGTTTTAAAGTAATTAAATAAGTTTTTAAGTTTTTGTGTATTAAAGGGTTGTACTATAGGTTTAAGGGTTTGTACACTTATTTTATAAATTAATAAATTTATTTTAAAAATTAATATATGGAATTATTACAAATTATGCCTTTAAAATAATTATTATTAAGGTTTATATAAGGTTTTTATAAATAATTAGTTTTTATTTATTAGGGACTTGTACCTTAGCTTAGAAGACTTGTACATATATATTTTATAAAAATATTAATCAGGGTTTGTGATTTTATTACATATAATAATAGTTTTGTGAAATTAGGGTTTTATCGGGAGTTATAGTGGAATTAGGGTTTCTGTGCTTTAGTGAGTTGTACATTACTCAGATAATTTATATTTTAGTATTTTTAGGGTTTCGTTATTTTTATATGTTGCTATGGTAGTTAATTTAGGGTTTCATAAAACTCTTATTAAATAAGAAACGTTTAGTTTAATCGTACGTTAACGAATTTACACAAAGTGGTAAATGGGACTTCATAAAGTTTTAGGTCGAAGATGTTTATATAGTTAAATACTAAATCAGTTAATGTTGGGTTCCGAGCACGTTTATCAAGGATGTGATCTACGTCACATAAGATAACAGTTATGAACAGATAATAATAATAAATAAATAAAATTTACGTGAAAAAAGGATAATTATTCTGTAAGCTAGTTTATTTTAACGTGGGATTTTACGAATGGTTACAGTAGAGAAGATGGTGAGTGAGTGAGTTTTGATCATCCTGATCATCCTAATTTATAGACAGTAAGATTTTTGAAAGGTTTGTTTGGATTTGATGTAAATCCAATGGAGAATGTTGGTTCCTAATGATTTGGAACAGAAATTTGTGCTAGTCACATCATTTAAGTCAAACCATAGAGCTCAAGTTGAGTGAATTGTAGAAGATTTGCAGTTAATGCAAAGAGTAAGTGGAAAATCTGTTGATATGATGTTCCCACGGATTTGACGGATCCCAGAAAAGGGTTCCTTGCTTGTATTAGAAAGGTAACTCACTAGGAAAATTTGAAAATTCAAATTTTGGTGGGAAATTGATTTCTTAAGGTTCTAAGAGTTTTCTAAAGCATTCTAAAGAGTCTAATTATCAGTAAAGAATATTCTAAAAGCTATAATCCAAAAGCTAAATATCGGGATTAGTCGGGAATTTTGGAAAATGTTACTGTTGATACCCGCGGATCCAATCGACAACAAATACAGATCCAAAATTTGGGAGCCGTAGAATCCACGGGTTCAGGATTGGCGGAGCCAAGAGATACACTAAAACATATGTAATAGCTAATATATGATACAAATATACTAAATATATAGATTCTAACACACGTTTGCACATAAATTAATCCGATCATAGAATCTTACCATAAAGGGAGTTAAGCCAAACGGGGGCTTAATCTCGGAAAATTGATAACAACATGTGTTATCGACCTGCAATATTGAGTTAGTTCATACACATGTCAAGTACTAACATAATTTATAGAGAAACATACATGTTCAACACATCATTGTCTAAAAATGTCTAATGCCAAATACTCCTTTCACTTTAACTTCTTGCTCAATTTCTTGTAACCCTTGTGAAGTTTCATGATCCAACGGCCCAAATTCTTCATCATTCCATTTGTTTTTCGATGCTCCTCGGATTCATTCAGGATTGGAGGAAGTTGGCTTAAGTATTCCGGTGGAGAGATCCTAGAGTTGGGCAAACCATCATCTTCGCTCATTGATGATGATGATGTAGGAGGATGAGGACGTTTGCCTTTTGCAACCGCTACCCTATGATCGCTTAAAGGAACAAAGGTGTGTGGAATCTCATTATAGTCGGGAACAAAGCCTAAAACATTTCTAGGAATGGGTTCAAAGGCTCTATAGAGGCGAGTCAAGAGCATCCCGTTGGGCATTGCGGTGGTACCTTGTACCGGAATATCGGCCATTCGTTTGGCGATATAGTATGCAAGGTTGAAAGGTTGATGAGTTGACACATAATACATCATATAACAAAGACATGCGTTGATATGATCTCGATTCCCAACGGTGCTTATGACATTTGCCCTTAACACATCTTCTAGCTTTCTAAATTCGGGCCTAAGTTCATTAAGTTCCATGGCAAAAGGATCTCTATTCACTTGACGGCCTCGATACAACCTAGTTGGGTTGTTCCTAGGTAAGAAGAGATGCTCCCGAATGGTTTCTTTTGCGGTCAAAGGTGTGACATATGGTGTCATTCTATCAAGGTTGGATTCTAAAATTGTCAATGACCATTTATCCGAGTAGACACATGTTCCTTGATTTGGAACTCCTAAAACATCACCAAATTGATCTAAGGGAATGTTGAATATGGTTCCATTGACACTAAAGTGAATGCTTATGAGACCATTGTCGCTTGAACTAAGACCTACAGTTACATAGAACTCGAGAATGAACATAGGGATGATGGGCTCATCAATATCTAGGAGACCATCGAAGTGAATTGTGGCAAGTTGTTCTCTAAGATTAGTTCCTTCATAGAATGAGGAGTCTACAACCCTACCCTCATGGACGTATCATTTTTCTAGTGATTTAAAAATATTAACTTGAGCTTCGGTGAGGCCTTTGGTTTTGTGGTGTTTGGGAAGGTATTTGATGGTGTTTTGTGATCGTAATTAGTTGCGGGAGGCATAGTTATCCTAGACACAAAAAATTATATAGTTTAGTTGAAATTATCGAAAATACGTATAAATGCCTAGTGTGTGCCTACATGGGGACAATGTAGAGGTACGGTTATCTCGACCCCTTTTGATGGATGAAAATTTTGTTTATGCAAGTTTTATGATAAAACGAGAGATAACCCAAACGCTCCTACTTCAATGTAGCTTCATTTGAATGTGCCCGAAAATACATATTAGTTATGTATTCCCTTTAGCATTCAAGAGACATTATGCAAGTGATGTTTAAAACATAACGTTTTTGTATTTGTATGAACAATGTTCAAAAACCATTTTTCTTAGTCGTGAGAAGATTTTAGCAAAAATTTCTCATGGGGTTTTTGATGAATAATGATAATGTACTACAAGATGCAATTCCTAACTATGAAAAACATGATTTTTTATGCAATTTAGTAAGTATGTTTCATGATTTTTCACGAATTATGCATAAACACCAAGTTTTGGTTTTGTGCATGAAATAGAAATCCTAGACGCAGATCAGGAATGTATACATGATAAGGATACTTACAGTGATGTTTAGAGCTCAATTTGGTTAAGAAAGATGGCCTAAATTGTGAGTTTGGTGAATTATGGGTCGAATTCCAGTAGGTGTTTGAGTGTTGGGAAGTGTGATGAATAGTACAGGAGTTTATTAATATATAAAAACCTGTTCACCAAGTGACGGATCCGGCGGATCCAAGACAAGGGATCCGCCGTTGTTGTCGTTTGGATCCGCAAGATCAGAACACAGGTTTGGTTATTGCCGTGTTTGATTAATCTAAGGTTCGAGTTAAAGTTTAATCTACTCACTAGGTTCCATTAATCCTAAACCAAGTCTAAGATAGTTGAAAGGTTCTCTCTTGAGAGGTTTTGTGAGGATATCGGCAATGTTGTCCTTTGAGGAAACTTTCTCAATTGAGATGTTTCCCTTCTGAACATTGTCACGTAGGAAATGGTGACGTATTTCTATGTGTTTGGTTCTAGCATGTTGGACTGGATTTTTGCTAAGATCGATAGCTCCTTTGTTGTCACAAAGAATGGGAATGTCGTTGAGTACAATTTCATAGTCGACGAGAGCTTGTTTCATCCACAGTGCTTGTTGGCAAGCTTTTCCTGCTGACATGTACTCGGCTTCAGTTGTTGATATGGCGAGGGCTGTTTGTTTCTTAGCAAACCATGAGGTGAGACAATGTCCTACAAAAGTACAAATACCGCTTGTACTTTTCCTATAAACATAATCACCAGCATGGTCTGAGTCGGCATAAACTATGGTTTCCATTCCCGTCCCTTTGGGATACCATAATCCTAGATGTGTAGTGCCTTTTATGTACCTAAATATCCGTTTAACGGCTTCAAGATGGGATGTTTTGGGATCTTCTTGAAAGCGTGCACATAGACAAACACTAAACATAATATCCGGTCTACTAGCCGTTAGGTAGAGTAAACTACCAATCATCCCTCTATATTTAATGTTATCTACGGATTCACTTTCGTCATCCTTGGTGAGTTTGGTTTCGGAAGACATTGGTGTTTTCATAGGTTTAGAATCTTCAAGACCAAATTTTTTAAGCATATCCTTGATATACTTAGATTGGTTGAAGAATATCCCATCTTCTAATTGTTTTATTTGGAGACCTAAGAAAAAGTTTAGTTCCCCCATCATACTCATTTCAAACTCATCATGCATGATTTTCGAAAATTCATCGCATAACTCTTGACAAGTTGAACCGAATATAATGTCATCCACATATATCTGGACTATGATAATATGTGATCCCTTTTTCTTGGTGAAGAGAGTGTTGTCTACTAGGCCCATGGTATACTTATGGTCAACTAGGAAAGTCTTAAGTCGATCATACCAAGCTTTTGGTGCTTGCTTAAGCCTGTATAATGCTTTCTTAAGTTTGTAGACATGATTTGGTTTTTCAAAATCGGCAAAGCCGGGAGGTTGTGCAACGTACACTTCCTCATTAATAAAACCGTTTAGAAAAGCACTTTTGACATCCATTTGAAATAGCTTAAAGTCTTGTGCACATGCATATGCAAGTAATATCCTAATTGACTCAAGTCTAGCTACGGGTGCAAAAGTCTCATCATAATCTATACCTTTTTTGTTGATTGTAGCCTTGTGCTACTAGCCTAGCTTTGTTTCTAGACACTACTCCATTTTCATCCATTTTATTTCTAAAAACCCATTTTGTACCTATTATGGTTTGATTTTTAGGTTGTGGGACTAATGTCCAAACGTCATTTCTAACAAATTGATTTAATTCCTCTTGCATCGCAATGACCCAAGATTCATCTTTTATGGCTTCATTAACATTTTTAGGTTCAATTGTTGAAACAAAACAAAAGAAATTACTTTCATTTTGAGCTTTAGACCTTAATGTTCTTTCATTGATTTTTCCTATGACTTTTGGTTTCTTTGATATTAACTATTTCTCTTTTTACCGGTTCATCTTCTTTCTCACTTTCAATATTTTTCTGATTATCAACCATTTGACTTTCAACTAAGTCATCATCTACCAAAGGTGATGTCTTAGAGGGAGGTGGACTTTCATCGAATGTTACGTTCAATGATTCCTCGACTCTTGAGGTTTCTTTGTTCAAAACTATATATGCTTTACTAGTTTGTGAATATCCTAGAAATACACCTTCATACGACTTTGGGTCGAACTTGGTGAGATAATCCTTTGTGTTTAAAATGAAGCACTTGCTTCCAAACACTCTAAAATATCCTAAAGTAGGCTTTTTGCCTCTGTATAACTCATATGGAGTTTTTTCAAGAAAGGTCTTATTAGAACTCGATTTAGAATATATATGGATGTATCTACAGCGTGACACCAAAACTTTTGAGGTATGTTTTGTTCATTTAACATGGTTCTACTCATTTCTTGAATTGTCCTATTTTTGCGTTCTACCACACCGTTAGATTGAGGGGTTCGAGGAGCTGAGAAATTATGAGTTATGCCATTGGCATCACAAAAAACTCCAAATTGGATTTCATAGTTAAATTCACGACCATGGTCGGTTCTTATTGACACTATGTTACTTCCTATTTGATTTTGAATTTTCTTACTTAAGATTTCAAATTTATCAAAAGCTTCGTTTTTAGTTTTCAAAAACTTAGTCCATGTATACCTAGAGTAATCATCTACTATTACCAAAGTATAGAAGTTTCCCCCGTAACTTTGTATAGCAGATGGACCCAACAAATCTATATGTAATAATTCTAGACACCTAGATGTAGACACCATGTTTTTAGCCTTATGGCTATTATGAACTTGTTTTCCTATTTTGCAAGCATCACAAAAGTGTTGGTCATATTTCAACTTGGGCAGGTTCCTAACGAGTTCCTTAGATGATAAGGATTGAATTAACCTCATATTAGCATGACCTAAGCGTCGATGCCATAGAGTTGAGTTTTCGTCCAAGGAGGTAAGACAAAGATTGTCTTTAGGTGTTTTATCTAATTTCATAACATACACGTTATTCTTTAAAACACCTTTTCCTACTGTTATGCCGTCTGTAAGTATTTTACTTCCATTTTCACTGAAAATGACGTTATACTTTTTGCGGCACAATTGACTTATACTAAGCAAGTTAAAACCTAAATTATCTACATGAGCAACATCATCGATAGATAGAGAGTCATGAGAAATCGTACCTTTTCTGATGATTTTACTTTTAAGCTTGCTACCAAATGTGACATTACCTCCGTTGTATACTTGGTAGGTAGAGAAAAGGCTTTTGTTTCCCGTCATGTGTCTTCAACACCCACTATCTTTAATCCACTCATCTGGTTCTAGTTCAACTTTTAAGCACACCTAATGTTCAAGAAAAACTCAAGCGTTTGGTCCCCAATATCTCATGGGTCCGTTTGGGTTAAACATAACATTATCATGGTTCATGTAAGGAAATGGTGGACAAGTGTTCCAAGGCATATAATTAGGACCTTGAAAGTTTCTAGACATGTTTTGGTTCCAATTATTTTGGTAATGATGTTGCGAGTTAAAGTTACTTCTTGGAAAGGGGTGCTTGGGAAAACTAGTTTTGGGTGCCTGTTGAAACATTTTAACTCTATACTCATTTCTAACTTGACCTTTTCCTTTGGAGACTGATGGTTTTTGTTTGTTAACAGTTGTACTAGTGCTAGGTTTTCTAGTGACCTTAACAAATTCAGTACGATTCGTTTTAAGAACCTTCTGTTCATCAACAGTACTGGTGGATCCCTTGGGTACAACTGGTGGATCCAAAATTTTGGATCCGTCGGATCCGTGGGTGTCTGACTCAGTTGGAACAGTTTCTTTTTCTTTCACTGTTTTGTTTCTTAAACTCACTTAAGGTTCCTAGTTTCATAAAACCTAGTCCGGTTTTATCATGAGGTAATTTTTGCATCTTTGTTATCTCATCTATACAACTTATATTTTTATCAAACTTTCTAAACTTAGAATTTTGTTTGATAAGTTCTTCCTGTGTTGACTTAAGTGTTTCAAGTTCAAATTTAAGTTCCTGACACGACACGCACGTTTCTTTAGCATTTTTACCTTTTTCCATTCGTATCTCCTTTTCTTTAAGCCAATAAACTTCATTTTCTAAAAGTGTCGTTTTGGTTTTTAAGAACTTGTTTTTGTTTATGATTTTTAAAGTTATATCACACAGTTTGTTATATTCTATTTCTAAGGTTTCATCATCTATAAAAGAGTATGATGAGTCAGAATGTACCTCTTCTGTGTCATGAGCCATGAGAGCAACTTCGTCGTTCTTAGGCTCGTCATCATCTCCTTCACTATCACTCCAAGTTCCACTGACAAAGGCTCTTTGAGACTTGTTCTTTGGAGGCTTTGGACATTCTCCTATTAAGTGACTAGAATCACCACACCTATAACACTTCCTGTCTACCTTTCTTTTCCTATCATCATGGTCTTTTCGGAAGGATTTCTTTTCTTCACGAGGTGGTCTAACGAACTTTCCTCGTCTCCTGAAGAATTTCTTGAAATCTCTTACCGCCATGGCATATTCTTCGTCTTCGCTACTAGAACAAGACTCTTCATTACTTGACTCAACTCTAGCTTTCAAGGCAATGGACTTCATTTTCTCCTTCTTGCCTTTAACTATTTCTGAGTCTTTTTCCATCACCATTTCGTGAACTTTGAGGTTTCCTATGAGCTCGTCCAGTGTCATACTTGAAAGATCCTTAGATTCTTCAATAGCTGTCACCTTTGCTCTCCACTTCGGGTAGAGTGCTCTTAGAAATTTCCTGACTAAATTCTTACTAGAAAAAGATTCGTCAAGTGCTTTAAGAGATGTAATAATAGTATTAAACCTAGCAAACGCACTATCAATGGTCTCATCTTCAGAGATAACAAATTGTTCATATTGTTGAACAAGAAGATCAATTTTGTTATCTTTGACTTGTGAGTTCCCTTGATGAGTGATGATTAATGATTGCCAAATATCCTTAGCCGTTTTACACATAAAAACTCTTTCATTTTCTTTCTTAGGTAAAGCATTGTAAAGCATCATTTTGGCTTCGTTATTTTTGGCAATCAACTTCTTTTGCTCATCACTGTGATGAGTAAGAGAAGTACCTACATCCCGACCACCTGAAATATCATTACTTATGGGCTTGTAATCACCCTCTATAATTATATACCATAGATCTATGTCCTTTGACTTTACATACGTCTCAAAGCGATTTTTCCAATATATGAAACAATTTGGTTCAAATAGTGGTGGTCTTTGCATAGATTGCCCTTCTTTAAAGTTTTCAAAATCCATTGATCGTTTCAAGTTTTTAAAATACAATATATTTTGAAAATCTTGAGTAACACTGCTCTGGTACCAATTGTGGAAAACTAGAAGGGGGGTTGAAAAGTTTTTACCGTTTTAAAATTAATTCGCTTTGTATACTTAACGTGATTCCAAAGTAAAGTAAACAATCAAGCACACAAACAAGTAATATAAGTAAAGAAGTAAAGAGAGGAAAGATCAAACCACACAACACAGATGTTTATAGTGGTTCGGCTACAAGGACTCTCTTCCTTGCCCTACTCCATTCCTCGAGCCTCTAACTCGAGAGTTTTTCTTCACTAAGAAACAAGCTCCCTTCTAGGCGGAGAAAACCTTTACACGTCGCTTACTCTTTATCCGGTACTAAGCTAAACACCGGGTTCTTTACAAGGGTACAACCACTCCCGTTGGTTCTTTACAAGGGTACAACCACTCCCGTTGGTTCTTTCACAAGGGTACAACCACTCCCGTCACTCTTTGTGTTTTAAGGACTAAAACACTAACCAAACTCTACTGAATAAATGATACAAACAATGATGTGTGAACTAAAACAAAATCACACAGACTCTATACTAAAAGGATAACAACAGAAGGTTGATCCTTATATGCTGTGATCTTCTTTGCTACAAAAGAAAAGATCAATGAAATGAAAGAATGATATGGGTTAGTGATATGTAAATGATCGAGTATGTATTTAAGCTATATGAGTGATGAAAATGGCCAAATGATCAGCTTGCTATTTATAGGCAAAGCTGAACAACAGTTGGCGGATCCGGCGGATCCCAAAAATTGGATCTGCCTTTGTATGGCTTTGGATCCGCCATGTCAGGCCAGCTAAGAGATGTTCATATCTTTCCAAATCTTGCACAATCTTTCCATATATTCAAATGTCAACTCTTTGGCTTGAAGATCTAAACAAAATATCTCAAAATCTTTCTAAGATATGTTCATGATGCATGCCATGATGTCATCCTAATATTTAATAATAAAGTTTCTATTTTAAGGAATAAACATGTAAATGTATGTAATGTTGTTCCTAGTAAACTTTGTAATGTGTAAATGTGTTTTAAAAAGACTTATCACTATAAATGTAAAAGACTTAATCTTATTTATGCTTTGATTAAAGATAAACTTTGTAATGTCATTAACAAAACTAAGCAAGATCGTAAATAATACGTTTTTAGACGATATTGTATTAACAGAATATTGGATCGGTAACTCTTTTATATTAAAAATAAAATAAAAAATAAAAAAATAATAGTAGTGCGCGTTTCAAACAAAAAATTTAAGCAGAAGATAGTCACGACTGCTTTCTTTCTTTTACTTTTTTCAGAATGACAGTTTTACCCTTAACTAATTAATTATTGTTTTCTTTAAAGCTTGTAATAATAATTTCAAGTAAGGGTAATATGGTAATATACATCAAATTTTTATATCTATTTTTAGTAGTAGATAATTAATTTGGGACATCTAAAAAAGAAAACTTAAACAACAATATTAGGACGGATGGAACATTTTACTAGATTAGATGTTACATTCACAACGTGGCATTGTCACAAAATACAATTGTGGCACATGTAAGATGTTAAAGCAAATTTTCAGTAAGTGTGCTTTAGCTTCGGTCTTTCAGAGTCTTAGGCTTCTCATGCGTCCCTTAGTTGAAATTAGACAAAAGCACCGTTAGCTCGCCTCGTGTTTAACTCCGAGACCAAGCTCCCGTGTGAGAATAAGAATTTGTATGAGTTTAAGTGAGATAAAGTAGAGAAAGAAAGTAGTAAGTAGCTGAGTGTGTGTGGTTGTGACAACCGGTAATTTTCAAAAATATTTTTATGCCGCATTATAATTATTAAAGAGTTATTTTATACCTGATAACTATTTTCATTTTATATGGGATTGATATTGGGATATTATTATGTGATACAAGAGATTTTCTCGTAAGATGTGAGAATATAGCACAACGCACACCTGCGCGAGTTTAACCTAATATACGTTATTAAATGAGTTATGACGTTTTATGCAAAAATAGTTGTGTGACTAGTCATTTTTATTGAAAAAATGATTTTAAAAATGACTGCGCAAGTTTAAATGTCTCGGGAAGATTTTATTGAGCCAAAACGAGTCCTGAATGTCATTTTTATAAAAGATAGCAGAAATTACATTTTTGGTCCCTGGAGTTAATTTTCCTCCACCCCCCCCCCTCAAGATTTAGAAAAGTTACATGTTGTTTTTACATGTTGTTTTTCGATAAAGTATTTTGACTTGGAAACATTCGATAAACGAACGGGTCATGGCAAAATTTTGTGAAAATTTTATACTTAAACCTTATTTTCAAAGGATTCTTTTATTATAAGTCCAAACTTGTTTCAATATATAAAACGAATGTGTTTTGTGCAAATATTTGGGATTATGGGTAAATACCGATGATTACCAATCAACTCACCTTATTTGTCATGTTTGTTTTTCGTTATCTCTTTGACTTCTCTTCGTCATCTCTTCTTGACTCAAGTTCTCGTCAATACTCTTCTCGACTATTCCGTTATCTATTCCCTTTTGGCGTGTGTACTCTTGAGTCTGTGTTTTCTACCGTTACACGAATGATGATACCAAACTCTTTTAAAAGGATGATACAAGATTATTTTTGGAAATGAAAATGGTTGACTTTTGAAAACTCTTGCGCATTTGATTTATTTTATGAGTTATATTTTGAGACGAGTCTTTATATTATTAGGTCGTGCCGAGTACGTTGTGCTGTGATCTTGTCGATATTGTTGTGCTGTTTTATCCCTGAAATTGTTGCGATATTGCATTGCTGTGACTGAGGTGAGTTTCATAGCCCAATTTTTACTCGCATTACTGTTTTTATTAAAATCTTGGGGTGAGAAACATGCAAAACCTTTTATGGACCTGGAATTGTGTTTATGTTTTGATTGAAACTGTTACGTTAACTGGCTAAGGTTTAGTATCCCACTATTGCCCACTCATGAACCGTTAGTTACTGCGGGAAGCGCGAATGTTATAGATAGATCTATCGGGGTGACGCCCCGTCCCGATTGGTAGCGCCAATCGCAGTGGACGTATAGCATGTCGAGGTATACGAGTGTTTAGGGATAGAAACTGCGCTAGGGGCTTTATGATTGTTTAGTGCTTATGCACGCTGTTAATTGTAACAATTCGCATTTTCGTGTTTTAACTATTCATCCTAGGGTTAATCTACATATTGCTAGAACGTTTCCAGTAATATCATCTTCATTTTATGTCTTACTCTTATTTACCTATTATTTATTTATTATCTTTAATTAAATAAATAAACGCTTTTACACGATTTTTATGCATAAAAAATGTACCATGTACTCCTAATATATAAATATCTAGTTATTATTAATAAATATCTAGTTACTATTTATAAATATCTAAACACTAATCATCAAAATATCTAAACACTATTCATCATAATATCTAGATATTTTCAGAAATTTTCACTATAAATAGAAAGAAAACTAGTTCATTTTATTTCATAGAAAAACACACACATTTTCCTCCTCCTCCTCCTTGCCGCCACCTTCTCCCCCATATATCATCCATACTTGATTTTTGAGCTCCGAGTTATACACATAAGTTGATGGCATATGTATTCTCTACGTAAAAATTAAGTTTATTTTGTGTTTCCGCGGTTGGATTAAGAGCTACACAATGGTGGATAGGAGCTGTGGTTCTCAGAAATTTCTTGAAACTTTGGCAAGGATAGATCAGCGAATTCTAATGATGGGTTTTTATTATGGGAGCGATTAGGATAGTTTTGGGGTTATTATGAGGTGATTTAGAGGTTTTTATAGTTTAGGAAATGGATTTTTGAATATAGACGCGGAAGCGCTGCCCAATTTTCTAGTATCATTTATCAGTTATTATCAGGTGAGTCATAGCCCCATTTTCTATCGTTTAACTGTTTTGTAAACTCTTTGGGGGAGATACATGTTCAACTACTTGCTTTTACTTTCACAAGTACTCTAAACTTCTACATATTACTGTAAGTCAAAGCCCCATTTTTATACTTGTTATATAAACTCTTTGGGGGAGATACATGCTCAACTATTTTATGACAATCACG
Organism: Artemisia tridentata subsp. tridentata; assembly: GCA_021014915.2. Taxonomy (NCBI): domain Eukaryota; kingdom Viridiplantae; phylum Streptophyta; class Magnoliopsida; order Asterales; family Asteraceae; genus Artemisia; species Artemisia tridentata. The sequence goes on from CP139504.1 coordinate 222,549,288, forward strand.
ATTATTTGCAAACTGTATGTCTTATCTGAACTAAATGTTTATTTATGCTAAGTAACATTATTGCCCTACTTAGAGCTTCTATATCATGCACCATTAAGCACTATGCGTAGTAAGCACGAATATTATGGTTAGATCTATTAGGATTAATGTAACCATTAAGTTGACTCAGTTGGAGCAAACAAACGAAATGAACATTTGGGAACACTAGGTATAACAACAGATTATCTACTAGGCTATGATTGCGACAATTATTCCAATTTCTATTGGTATGAGATTTACATTTTGGTTTTCATAAAGGATAGTGCAATAACAAACAATTTTCAACGTTGCGGGTGTATAACAACGTAACCCATGATGCAAGGACTTGGTCCAAATTACGATTCTATGGACTTGGTCCAAATTAGGATTCTGCGGACTTGGTCCGACTACGATTTTATGTACTTGGTACAAACTATGTGATCTAATGGACTTAGTGTAAATCTCGAAACTAATAGAATTGGTATAATAACAAACCAACGGACTTGGTACAATTGTGAACAAACCAGAAACATAAATTTAAGGTTACGATGTCAAGAACTAAGAGCAACAGAAACACTACCTATATGTGATATTGTATTTAGTAAAATAGTCATACATTTGAAATCCTAGAAAACTACATTTAGTATTTATTTATACTAGTAACGATGATTTTTACAAGGTTTTCACATTATTTTCTACAAACTCTATGAACTCACCAATCTTTGTGTTGACACTTTTAGCATGTTTATCTCAGGTCCATAATGAACGAGGCTGACATGGAGGAGCACGGATATTCGAGAGGGCTATAAATTTTATTATCATTCGAAAACTCATTTATGTAAACCGTGAAACTACTGGGACCTCATTTTTGTAAACTCTGGTATTTATATAAATCGAATGATAAATGTTTTAAAAACGACTCCATTAGAGTTCGTTTTCTATTGTTATAACTGTTGTGCCGTCGAGTAACACCCAGTTTGAATTCCGCTGCGTATCACGAAATTGAGGGTGTTACATTAATGCGTCGGTTTCATGACTTAGCCAGCGTAACTAATGAATTCTATATATGTTGATGTGGTCCAATGCTATTGTTTTATGATTAAACCTATGGACTCACCAGCGTTTTGCTGAATTTTAACATGTTTGTCTCAGGTAATTGATATTGATTTCTTGGATGTCTAATTGTTGAAGGCTTGGCAAGCGGCATGCTTTATGGATCATTTGACTCTGATAAAATATTTGGGACCTATCTTTATGTTTTCTTTTGGGCCTTAATTCTGAACTTTTGAATAAATGTAAACTTTGAAGTTAAGATTTTGAAATATTTTATTTAAACGGATGACGTTATTCCATTTTCTTGTGCTTGTGTGTGTACCAATTAGTAGCACCCCAATGCTAGTTTTGTCTTCCGCTGAACCTAATTTTAGGGGTGTTACAGTGGTCGTGTGTCGTCCATCGAGGTGGACGACTCTATTTATAACACGACCCATGCTTCACGACACGGGGATTATGGAGGCGAGGTTATCTTCTTGGTGCAATAAGAGAATCGATGTTGGATACGAGCCTTAGCTTTAAGGGCTTGGGTTGTTGTAACGTGCTCAGCGACCGTTGTGAGCCTAACAATGTTCCTTTCGTACTACATCATACAATGGTTGTCAGCGTCTGTTTGCTAAGCTCCGGAGGAAACTAATCTCCATCGTCATTGCCTCCAGACCTAGCTTAACCTTCGTTATTCTAGCTTCTACGAAGGACCGGAGGAAATTACACCTCATCATAAGAGGGCAAGATAGCTCAAGCAAAAGAATTACAAAACCAAATTGTGCTTCGGCAAAAACGCTATCATTATCTATGAAAGCATAATATACAACTATACAAGGTCATCACCTAAAAAGGCATATATGAGAGTTAGATCTCATTATCTATGAAAATCTCGCCTAGGCAACAATAATACAAACGATCTATTAAGGATGGAAGAATGAAAAGACTCAAAAACAAAGTCCATTGCGAATAGTTCAAAAAACGCTTGAATGCAATTATAAAAGATTTAAGCTGGTCATGCATAAAAGGGCATACTTTTGAACTGCATAGGGTATGTTAGGACGCATAAATGTAAGATATTGCTAAACACTTGCAAAATTCTTAATAAAGAATTTGATCAGATACAAGTAAGACAATAGAAGAGGAGTTTAACTTTTCATTTGTTGGAGCGGTGTGATGATTGCACATAACAATCAAGGCAAAGTAACGCATACGATAAGAAAGATGCAACAATGCCATGAAAATAAATCATACTCTCAAGATCAATCATGAAAAACTCATAAAAGGGATGACATGATTGGCCGGACTAAAAAATGATGTTATGAAAGTAAATATGATCAACATAAATAAATAATGTCGCATCTTTAATCACATGTGAAGAGAAAACTGTTAGATTTGCTACTAAGAAAACAAAACAAAACAAAAAAAAGTAACGTAAACATCTAATTAGTGATATCACTTAAGCGATGCTTGTTTAAAACTAATTGACACAAAATCTCGTTTTCTTTTTTTCTTTTTTTTTTGAACATCGCAATCACGTTTTCATATTTCCTTACTTTTACATAAAGGTAATAATGAAGACCAAAATTTACTTCTCTTTTCCTTGAAAAAAGCCATCAAAGCAATAGGTATTGTCACTAGAAAAGATATCTTTGGGTGTATAAAAAGTCAAAATCAAAGACTAACAGACAAAAATAGAAAACTTTAAAACTCAATGCCCATAGTTTTATTACATATAACTTCCTTTTATATCAATCATCATCATATCATAATTTCACATCCCTCTTGATTTTGTCATTTTTCACAACTGTTTTTTTCTTTAATCTTATCTTAAGCGTAACGCTAAATCGCACCATTCATTTTTTTTCTTTCTTTCTATACTTTACTCTCACTTGTACTTTGAAAAAAAAAAGAAAAAAAAGAAACAAGAAGTAGTTGTGTTTTTGTTTTTTCAGTTATTTGGATCACATGGGTAGTTGTGTTTCATCCCATCATAAACAATCTTCTGCTGGTGCAATGAAGGTGGATATGTTTTATGGGTCTAATGATATGAAACAAACTCATGTCATTAATGCTGATGATGTTTCTGCTGCTAAAACATCTGTACCTTCTTTTCAAGATTTTGGTATGTTTTTTTTAGTACTATGATCTTGTTTTTTCATGGGTTATGTTTGGTTTGTTTTTTTATGTTTTCTTTTTTATACTGATGTGAATAAAGGTTAATAATTTATCTGTTTGACTTTTTGGTTGATTTGTTTAGGGATGTTTGGGTGTGTGGTTTAGTTAAAAATTAGTTAAATAACTAGAACTGGAGTCACTTTTGATGGTAATAATTATCTGACAAATTTTTATTATTGAATATATAAACAAATAAACAATATTTGTGCTGATTTTTTGGTTTATAAAAAATACTACTCCGTGTGAAAGTATAGTTTTCATAAGAACATGCCCAACCACTATTCCTTCTGGTCATGCTTATTATGTGAGTTTTGGTTATTTGTGTTACATGATCATGCTTATTATGTGAACTTTCTTTAATGTATGGGATTGCTTATTTTTGGTTTATACTTTATAGGTTAGATTCTTTCATTTGTAGCTTAGTTTGATTTGTGGGTACTCAATAGCCGGAGTTATCGTATAATCTAGGGAATTTAGTGATTAAGTTAGTTGATATATTACAGTTCAAATTTGAGGATCAGATTACTTTTATTTAGTATGCTATGATTTGATAGTTTTGCAAATCCCATGTAGAATTTTTATGTTCTTTACTTGTTGTTGTAGAGGGCAAAAAGAAGTGTTCTCTAGTCTTTACTTTGAGTTCCTAAGAAGATATGTACTAGTTGTGGATTACACAATTACACACTTGATCAATTGAGTGCTTCTTTTTCTATCTTCATTCTTACGATTAGACTATTGTAATCTAAAAGTTCAACAATGCCCCAAATGGTACGTGGTAGGGTCTGGTTCAACTCATTGTCTGAATAGAACTTTGGTAGTTTCGACATTGACTGTTCCATTCTCAAATGCTGTTTTTCTTATTTGGTATATCATATCAGTATATCATTAGTACATCTATTATGCTTTGCTGGTTTTTTTTGGTTATGTTAAATAATTGACTAGAAAACAAAAACTAGAATATAGATTGGTGGAATATGGGAAGAATGTCCCACAGAACATGTTGCCGTCAACAATGATTGCTTGTTACAAGTTATCTTCGGCCATCTTTTTTAACCTTTACAATGGAAGAATATACTTGTATATGATTATAGGAATTTATAGCATAATCTTGGGTGCATCAATGTATATTAGCAAAGATATATTTTATATTTTATATGTTACCATTTATCGAATACTTGGGTTAGTTTGCAACGAATTATTATAAGAGCGATAATAACAATACTAATGCACTTAATCTTAGATATACTAATTCTTCTAGCTTGATGTACATTTAGTAACCACCAATGAAATGATGGTTTGCTTAATCCGCTTTATTTTGTAGCTTATGATATGTTTATAAGATAGATAAAGATGACACGAGTAATTTGCTAGAAGAATGCCGTTTCCTTTTTTCTTGTATGTGTTATTTGGAATCTTGATATACGTGTGTTATTTCAAATTGCAGGTAGTAAAGAGGAGACGTTTTTTGATTCACAAGCATGGTTGGATTCGGACTGTGATGATGATTTCATGAGTGTTAATGGTGGTAAGATACATATTTCATAGAGGTGGCACAATGGGTGGGTTGGGAAGGTTGGTTAACGAATCAAAACTTGGGAAATGGGTACAATTTTGAAAAATTGGACAGGTTGGGTTGCGTTGGCTTTGACCCGCAAATACATTTTTGCTCACTTTTTTTTATAAATACTAATAATAGTGATGTGTTAATTGAAATCTTCTATAAAAACAGCATTATTACAATAGTAATTGAAATCTTTGGATACAATGCTTTTAAGATGTATGCAGTAAAACCAGTTGACTAGTTCCGTCTTATGAGCTTTTTGATGGACCTGTTTGAAGTAAAAGTGTAAAACACAACCAGTCAACCAAAATCAACCCATTTATAAGTTAGTGGGTCAAACTTGTCTCCTGTTGTTTATACAATTTGTATTGTCGATTCTACTTGTGAAAGAGTGGTCTCCCTCTAACTATTAATATTGATGCAGAATTTACCCCATCAAGAGGCAATACTCCGGTCCACCATAACTTCTCTGCAGGCAACAACAAACCTCCTGTTTCCCCATACCAACCATCTCCAACTGGCACAGAAAAGAAAATGAGACTTTCTGACCTTTTCAATGATAGCCAAAGAGGCAACTACAGTTCTGAATCTGATGACGATGGTGTACCAGCCAACAAAAATGGGGTGAACTCAAAGGTGGCAAGCCCTCTTGTTAATGGTGGTGAGGTGGCAGCAAACGGTGTGCATGGTTTAAAGACTAAAAGGGAGAGGTTCGGGAGGACTGTGCAGAATTGTTTTCCGAGTCTGATTTCCAGCCGTAGCTCATCAACAAATGGAAGGAAGATGATGAGTCCTGGCCTGAGCCCGAGGCCCAGCCCTGTTGTGGCATGATGAACGTGAGCTTTCCATGTACCAATGAGCCATCAGGTGTCTAATGTATATTACGAAATATGTAAAGCCAAGTAACTTGTCTTGGAGTCGATTATTGAAGATATACCGCAAGTATATGTCTTTCTAGAGAGTATGTATTTCAAGATTTTTGGTTGGAACCTTACCTCGCTTGCCCGTTTCCTAAGTTTTGGTTATTTGCGGCATACGTATTATGTTCAATAACAGCCTTATTTAATACTAGATGAATATGTCTTAATTTCACTAATTTTTAAGGCATACTTTGATAGAAAAATAAAATGGTCAAGAAAGTCAACTCTGATATTTTCAGATGTATGGACAAGCATTACATCAGTAAAGAGATCAATGAACAGAGACAAAAAATTGAAGAGGTTGTTCACACACTGACATTAGTGTCAGCATAAATGTTGATTTGTTTTTGTAGTAGGAAACTCATATCATTATCTTCTTGGATATGGGTGTGTGTAAAGTTATGAGAGTTATGGGTCATTGTAAATGGTCTCAATCAATATTGGTTGGAAATGAATAATGCAGAAACTTATTGTATGTATAACAAAAAAAAAGGTTTAATGGATGCTCTTACTCTACCTAAAAGAAAGTTAATAGTTGCATCAATAGCAGTACAGGAACTCCCGTGATAGTAATAATATAGAAAGTACTCATACGAGATAAGATCGAGGGTATCCGTGTCATGTGGAGTTTATCATTAAGAATGGCATAGTAGGCTCATATGTAGTAACTAAACCCCATAATACATCCGTGCATGAGGGTAAAGACCGCAAATGAATACTTGCAGCCTAAAAAGGGGAATTACTATAGTTAGTAGCAAGTCCTGTTAGTCGGAAGGTTAATAGCAAAACCCATTAGATATCAGAAAGCTAGTAGCATAACTCGATTAGAATCGGAAGGGTAGAAAGGTACCCGATTAGACTTTGGTTGATGGGTAGACATTTGATAGCTAGTAGTATGCTCGATTCGATATCGAATGATTCATTATAGCTAAGATCAAGCTTTGGGGCGTTTGGAGGATCAAGCTTTGTCGTTACATAACCCACAACAAATAGATAATGTACAAAGAAACTCGCATGTTTTCGTTGTGTTGTATGACATCTTTAGAAATCACCTTAATGAAACAATTTTTTATTCTATTTCTCAACGTGTACAATGAAGAATATTAATTAGACATCACAACGAATAGTTGAACATCATAGCTCCTGCCTCTAAATTCAACTCGAAAAATAAAATGTTTAAAATATGATCGACTTCACTAGGCTTTGCTAATGCTAAAGATGTCACACAAATTTGTATTTGCATTGTGTCTTTAGGCCGTCATTGCTTTCATGCTTCGCAAACACAAACCAATTTCGATAATAATTGTGAAGCTATTAGGTCCTTCTTGGTTTACACTTTGATTGACTATATATGATTAATTTTGGTTTAGTGAGATTCCTTGTCGGGCTGTTCTATTGCTTGGGCTGTTCTATTGCTGAAAAATGCAAGCATATTCTAAATTTGAGCCCTGATGGCAACATATGGGTAATGATTTATGACGTCGCCCCATAATCTGACATCTAGCCCCCTCAATTGTCAGGGTGCGGTGTAGTGCGGGTTATTCGCATTGTCATCCCAGTTTTTATCTTAAAATATACTAACACAAAACTTGAAAAACATCCTCAATATAACTCAAGTATACATGAGTCACAATTTACTTACTTTTCTCATTATCTTTAAATCAAACACATTTCATTAAACTAAAATACAAATTACAATTCATAAAAAACTACATTTCGTGAATGATTAAATTATAATACATAAAATCAAACTACATTCCATCATGCTTCAGATATCGTTGTCAAATATGACCCACAAGATCACGTCGAAAGTCGTTATGCACATCTTTGTCACGTAATTTCTTTTGTTTCCTTCGATGTGTTTTGCATCTCTCGACCCATGTACATTGCATATTGGCTACGTGACTAACATATATCTTGTTAATTCATTTATTTGGAATTTTTTATCACTTGGTATTATGTTATGCAATTTGATGCAACAATAAATAATTCTAGCTATCTTGTTCACTTGGTAAGCACGTGCTGGTTGTGCTATAATTTCCCAACTGCAAAAGCTCTTCCACATCTTTTTCTTGCACTTTCTTGAGCCATCTTAAAATTCAAGTGGGATAAATACCGTCAACTAGGTACACACCTATTGGTGTATGATTTACCATTCACCGTGTATGGAACCTCGGGAGCGACATCGTTAATGAGGTTATCAAACAAGTCTGAACAATATAGAACATTAACTTCAAATCTTGTGATGTAACAACTTCAAGCATTATTGTTAGGTATTTGTAATCCCCCCCCCCCCCTCCCTTTTTTGAATTACCCTTTTGTAATTGTTCGGGAAATTTCTCCATTTCAATGCATACCATCTATACTACCAAGCATACCCAGGAATCCATGATAGTTTTTTTTTTTTTTTTTTTTTTTTTTTTTTTTTTTTTTTCTTTTTTTTTTTATTTTTCCTTTCCTTATAAACTTAAAATGTCATTAGGAGATGGTTTTCTTATATACTCCTCCGAGTATAAATCCCACATATATTTGGTAAAATTGTTCAAACTATCACAACTACAATATTCCCCAATTTGTAAATATTCATCAAAAGCATCGGGGGTTATCCCGTACGCAAATTAGCATATGACAAACGTGTATTTCATTATAGGACTAATACTTATTCTAGGGCCGAATTAAGTTGTGACCTAAAAAATAGTAATTGCTCGGGAATAGGTTCAACATAATAGTTAGTTATACCTTCAACTATTTCTAAAAATAGTTTTGAGCTCATTCGGAATCATCACCTAAAATTCCTCTCGCAGTATTTTGAGTTATTGCCGAAATAGTCTTCCAATAGACGTTGCTCGACAACTTCATAACTCCGAGGTACACTCTGCAGAGTGTTTGAACTAGTCCCTTCATCGTCATCAAAAGATAATGATGTTCATGGTAATCGTACAACCTTAACAATTTTTCAGTGCGTTCTTCGTCGGAATAACTCATATTGAAAGTGTATATGTGAAAGTACATGAATTGGGGAAAATTTGAAGTGTTTTTGGTTGTTTGGTTGTTAAAATGGAGTATTTAATTTTTTAGATGTTTTATAGCCGTTGCATTTGAATTTTTGGATAATAAAGATAAAGCAAAACACACACGAAAACGGTTTTTATAGCCATAACGACGTATCTATAACGTGGCTATAACGCACCTCACAATGCAACATATCGGCATTATAGGTACCGAAATGGCCCTATAACGTGCGTATAGCAAGCTGCACCATGTACTCTTACCATTGCAATAATCTTTAAAGGCAGATTGAATAAAAAGAAAAATATGGTTTAGATAAATCTAAAAGAAATTATAAACATGGACATTATACACTCTTTATTTACAGTTCCCTACCCAAATCATATCTTTTTATGTTTTTGTCCAGTTTTGCGCATGAACCTCTTATATGAGGCACGCCACCCATTTAAGTTAACTACAATGACACGTGTCCAATTAATTAAAAACAATATATATTAATCGGGTGTGCAAATTTTGAAATCCGGTGCCAGCGTCACTTGTGAGAGCGTCGAGTCCACGAGTCAACCAACGAATGTTCTCCTTTTATTAATAGTGGCGCGCATTAACGATGTAGAGAGTGTCATATTGTAGCAATCTGTAAAATTCCTTAATAATTTGTACATGCAAATCAAGTATTAAATTTTAATACAGTTCAGTTAACCATTTTTATGGTTAAAATTTAAAATTTTGTTATTATATCACAAACACATTGGTATGAGCTCACACGCGGACCACAACGGACCCAACACACTCATTATAAATTAAACGGACCACACTACTATTCCTAGCCCAACATTTGGCCTGGTACTATTCAAAAGCCCAACCCAACAATTTTTAAGTTTTATATTGTTATATAACACTCGACTGAACACCATTTACTTTGCCTCGATTTCTCTAAATTTCGACACACATGTTACACGAAATTTTGCATCATTGGAATCCTCACCCACCAAAGAATCAGTATGTCGAATTCCATTTACTCATTCGAATGTTTGATTTCTTAACAAGACTCAAAGTAAAACTCCATCGCGACATGTACTAGTTCACTCATTATTCACCTATTTTTACAAAACTCGACACAACTTATTTTTCCCTAACTCATTCGATATTTTATGATCGAATATGAGTCCATGAGTTTATTTCACGTCATTTCCCACCTTCCTAACCAATATTGCACGTTAAATGTTGTTTTGGACCCATGATATATGTCGAACGAGACATATACATTACACATTTGTGTTATATCCATAACCACACACAACCCCCCCCCCCCCCATGAAGCTACTAGGTACTCGAGTTTATTCCTTATCTCCTGCTAATCCATCAAATCACCTAACTTGGGTGAGTATACTACTATATATCGATCAATATACATGTATAAATACATGCACATTTAATCCCTTTCACACACAAAGTTCTTATCTCATTTTCTCTCAAGTTTTCTCCATTGCCGAGAGCCTCAAGCATCAGAAGCAATTCTCCCATTCGTTCGAGCCATTATCCAAGCGTTTACTCCCCATTCGAAGCCTTGGTGATCGATTCTAACGATAGGAATCCATATTTCTCGAGTTCTAGTTCTTTTACACGTTAAACTCACCACCTTTAAGGTGTTGTAAGTCTCCTTAAACACTTTCCTACTCGTTATATACGTTTTCATTGCACCATGCATCGTACTTCTATTTTACTCGATCGTATTTCATTTTCATGCATTATTGACGAGTTCTTTTATTTATCTTTACGCTTATACGCAATGACCTCCTTCATGGATGGCTAGTAACTCGTGTTTTACATTTACTCGACACTTATACGTTCATTTCTTTACTTATCGAACCTCGTTTTATTTATATATCGAATTGTTTTGCATATCACACATATATATGTCATTTTCATATTCTTATAACCATGTTATACTCGACTAGAAATGGACTAATAAAATCGGATTCATGTACACACCATATCACTTTTATTGCACATCTCAATTCTCCATAAGCTCATTTAATAAGATGTTGTTTTAAGTTTCCATTGATAAGCTCTTAAAAGTCCTCTTATAATATCAAACCTATCGCTACTCGGTCTATTATTAAAACACTCATTTTTACCGATTGGGCTTAAAAGCCCAATAAGCAGTTTTATAAGCTCTATCGATAAGCTCACTTGTATTATTTTTAAGCTCATTAAACAAGCCCAAAACCAGGCCCGTTACTTCCTAAAACCTCTCGGATCAAATTTTGTTAATGGGCATTTGTTTTCAAAAAAGCCCAATAAGCTTAAAAATAAGCACTTTGGCTAATAAGCAGTTGCTATTTATTCAAATAAGCTTTATAAAGTTATAAAAGCTCTCGGAAAACTTTTCCCACTTTTTTTGTAAATTTTGGACTAAGTTTGCAAAACATATTTCATTTCGGGTCAAATATTTCAAGTTTATATAAATATGTTCTAAACTGTTAATTTAATAACCTGAGGGTATATATTGATCAAACATTAAACATGTGGCTTAGAATGTCATTTTGGGAATTGTTGGACTAAAAATGTAATATATATATATATAACCAAGGACTATATATATATATATATATATATATATATATATATATATATATATATATATATATATATATATATATATATATATATATATATATAACCAAGGACTAACGGTGCAAAACTAACACCGTTAAGGTAGAAAGTGTAAAATTGGTATAAGTACAAGGACCAAACTGTAACTTTATTTCATATTCATTTCTATTGCATATTTTACACTTTTCCACTCAGTCCCGTGCATTTTTACATTTCGTACCATATTTAAACACATGTTACATTTATATTTATATATATAACAAATTTTAACGATTAACTTAACGTTTCGTTCGAACCACTTTCGAGAAAACGATATTTATAGATTTAATGACATAAAAACATGATAATATTATATATAATATTATTTTTGAACTTTAAGCATTTTAAGCATATCACACTCACATCTCACTCCCAATCATTATCCGTTACTCGTTTTCACAACCACTATTCATATTAAGTCAAATACCAAATTCTTAGACTTCACTATTATCCAGGTCATGTGTTGGAGCCGTTTCCGTAATTTCACCTGATTTCACATTTCCACCTTGCCAGTTACACACAAGGTGAGTCATAGCCCCACTTTTACTTATTTAACAAGTTTACACTCTATGGGGGAGATACATGCTACAAACTAGAACACAAGTATTTTCAAGTATTTTTGTATGCTTCACCAGATTTATATTGCCTAAGTTATGCTATTGCCAAAAGCCCCTCACATTATGAACCATTAATCAGTTGCGAGTGAACGCGAATATAGTGAATAGATCTATTGGAGGCTGACTGCCTATTCCACTAATACCTGACGGATAGCCTTAGTTACTAGTCGGATTAGTCGCAATGCACTATATTTGAAGGAAATAGGAAATGGCAAAATCACCTATTACTCCAGGGCCCCACACCGGTTACTACACTGTTAACGTTTGCATGTAATGAGACTTAGGGCAATATACACAACTGCAATATCACCATTTTAAACATGATTGTAATACACAGGCAATCACTACTTGTGTTCCCAAAACTCATTATTATTACAAACTCTATGATTTCACTCAACAATTTTGTTGACTTTTAGCATGTTTATCTCAGGTAATTAGCGGAGCAGACAAGGTACGGAGTGGGCAATAAACCAAGGGTTTTTAATGTGGTGTAAAATAAATTATTTCATTCACTTTCAAACTACTACACCCTTTTATGGGATGTTTCAGCTCTGATATTTTCACTTTTTGTATTTCAACTTTTATTTGAATGACAAATACTTTTAAAACGCCTCTTTTGAGGCGTTTTCTATTATTATGACAAAGATCCTCCCCGTAATACCCCGATTAGTCTTCCGCTGTTAACTTATAATTTAGGGGTGTTACAGATTGGCATCAGAGACATAATTATAGAGAACCAAATGTTTTCAAACATTGAACTAGAATTACACTTTCAAAATGAATGACTTTACACCATACCACTTTGCACCCTCCGTGCCAGCATAACACCGTGCTCAATATATTACCTTTTAAAGATTATTTTACACTAATCTTCACACGCCTAATTATTTCATATTGATTTTCACACACTTTAGGTTATTGATTGCTTACATTTACTATTTTCGGGTTACTGCAGTACCATGTCTACAGTATCACACCTTAACACCCTATCATCGGATGTGGAATCCGAGGACACCGTATCATCTATCACCTCACCATTAGTTCCCAGCACTTCGGCTGCTGCAGTGTCAAGCATCTCTTCAGACGAAACAGAGCCCTTTGAGGAGGGTGAAGTCGTCGCTACACCACCTATGTCACCTATTGCAGTAGGTAACCCAGACTCCCCATTATTAGAAGACCCGTATGTTTTAGCTAGACGGGCACATATCTCACCACCACACCCGGAGAACCGACTAGTTTCTCCCACCTACACCCCACTTACTGACGACCAGTACATGTAGACTCGGCAATGGTTGCCTACAGAAGAGTCAGATACACCTTTACCTACTCCACCACCCCCACCTGCCCTGGTAGCCCGGCACAGACGAGTCAGGATTTTAGAACCTTATGAGCCCGAACCATTCATGACACCATTTCGTAGCCACCCCAACGGTTGCATTAGGATGCATACACCTCGAGAGAGGGTACGACTACCTTTTGTGCCGATTATACCACCATTTCCACCATTCTCCCCTACTTCACCCCTAGATATGATCAGGATGACACCCCCATTATCACCCGAGTACCAGTATGCATTACCATCACTACGATTATCACCACCTCCACCGTCGGTTAGACCCGACCACCTTGACCGGATCTACACACACTCCTTGTGTTAGATAGATACTTTGAATAATGCTAGTCTAGCACGCGGAATTTACTAGCAAGCACTCAGAAGATTTATTTGATGTGTTTTGTATGAACGAATGAAACAATGTATATATGAACAAGAGACAAATAATTCACTTCAATGATTCAATATTATTAATTCAATAATACGAGTGATCTCCTATCACTAGGGTTTACAACCTTGAATCTTTTCTAAGAACTTACGTATAACTTCGTTTTCTATTCAATAACCTAGGCAATCCTTTTATAGACTAAGGATTCCTGTACAAGATAACTATCATCTATATAAGTAAGATATACACAAAATCCTTTCTATACTTATCTTCTATACGATTACAAAAATTATAAGCAGTACTAACTATAATGTGTGAGCAGTACTAACTGACTTAGTACTGTCAGCCTTGTCTTCAATATCTTCCAGCAGTACCAACTTACATGCAACAGTCTTAACTGTTTATCTTAATTCTCAACAATTCTCCCATAAACTTATGATTTCTGTGCAAATCACTAAGTTTCTTCAAATTAAGCTTCATCTCCTATGATGGGGGGATTCTTCCAAACATCTATCATTATAATCTCTTGTCACTGATTTTTCTTTGCTCTGCCAAATTAAATATCTTTGTGACTAACATATCTGCCATCTCAGAATCTTCTCTAACCTTAAGTGAAACTGTTATCATAGCTAATAAAACACCTGATCTGAGAGGGTATTCTTTTTCCACAAACATATAAATTTCTATTCCATCCTTGGTAGAAACTTTATGCACTCCACATGTATCAAATAGTTTCCAAGAGACATCCTTGACTTCAGCTTGAAACCTCCACATTGATTCTCCACTATCTGGTTCATAAATCCTCTTCAATTGCACCCATAACTCTTTATCTTTGTCTTCAATAGGGTCTTGAACTTTGAACTTCTCTTTTACTAGGCTCCACAGCTGATTAAGATCTTCTCTATCAAAACCTTTGAGTAAATCTTCAAACAACCTATACCTTTCAGTAATACCACCAAGTCTTATTATCTTCCATCTGTGAAAACTTCCCAGTCAATAATAGGATGTTTTACTTGTAATGGTTTGATGTTTGTAGATTCTGGAACTATCACCATCATACTCTTAATCTGCTCATCAGACAATCTTTCTTCTCCAGACTTTGACTTCTTTGTAACATCAGATTCTAGAACTTCTGGTTCTCTTTTCTTTCTCTTTGTGGCATCCTTCTTGATTGAAGTATTCAGTCTTGCATAGGTCTCATAGAACTTCTTTTCTATCTCAGCATCTGTCTTTCCAATGAAATCACTCATCTTGTAATTTGCTTGGTTCTTCAAATAATGCTTCATAAAACTGACTTGTTCTTTCTTGGTAGGCATCTTTGTCTTGTAACCATGCTTTTGCCTATCTCTAATTCTCTGCATTAAGTCATTCCAAGTAACTTCTTTATTCTTTGACAAGATGAATTCTTTAAGTTTCTCTGACTTTTCTTCTTCACTTAGATCTTCATCTCTAAGAATCATCATTGCTTGAGCTCTTACAATCAAATCAGAATCTAACAGATATTGTAATTGTTCATTGAAGACTTCTTGATCAACATCTTCAGATCTTGTTCTCTCCATGAATTCAGCTATGTTTCTTACATCATCTGCAGCCAACTTCCTTGCTAATTCTGCATCTTGAGCTATCTGAGCTTGTTCATCAGCTAAATCTTTCTCTAGAAGTTTCCTTGCAACTTCTGCATCATAATCAATCTGAGCTTGAGTTTTTGGTTTTACTTTCTTGAGTCTTTCTTGTTCTTGTTCAGCTTCTTCAGATGTCATTGGCTTCTTTCCCTTTGCTGATCTTTTTCTTTCATACTCTGTCTCAGCAGTATCTGAATGTGTCTCAGCAGTTTGTACGGTTTCTTGTTCTATTTCAACCGTATGAACTGTTTCTTGTTCTATCTCACCCGTATGAACTGTTTCTTCTTTCTGAGTAGTTTCTTGTTGTTCCTGATCTTCAACATCCATATCAGCAACATTACCAAAACCTTCATCATGTTCACTAGTGCCTTCTTCATGCCTCCCCTTAGATGTTCTTCTAGCTTCTTCACCCTAACAGTTAGCTTGGTGTATACTTTGGCAAAATTTGCTTTATGAGACTTGAGCTCCTTCTCCAAAGATTCTACTTGAGCTGACAACTTGGTACAAAGAGCCATCAATTCATTTTGTGAAGAACTGCCCTCATCACTTCTAACTGTGTGACCTGTTAGGAGCGGTGAATCATGGGGCAAGGATCCAGTTGCAACTCTAGTATGACTAGGTTGAGACCTTCTCCTATAAGTTGTGATGGTTGGGGGTGTTTGGGTATTTTCAGGATTTTGATTGAGTGTGTGATGGGGATCAGATGGGTTTTCTGAACCTTCACTCAATTCAATTTGAAGCATTTCTGGAAAGAGAGGTACTACTACCCCTGAAAACAATCTACTTGCCATAGCCATGTTTTGAAAAACTTTTGATTGTAGGCTAGGTGTAGAAAAAGTTTCTTTGTGTTTCTTGAGCAAATTCTTTTTCTTATTCAGAAAAGTTTGAATGAATCTTGGATACATAAGAAACTTGGTTTTACTGTTAACATTTGATGCCATACTCTCAAAAATAAATTTTGAAAAATTAAAGACCTTGTTAGTTGACAGACAAATAAGAGCATAGCAATATTGCTACTGAATTGCTCCCATGCTGTCTTTTTGGGACTTAAGCAATGTAAGAGAGTATGTATCAGAAATCTCCATTGTGGGGAGAAACATCCTTTTTGAAAAGTCAATTTTTGGTTGGATGTGTCATACCCCATTCTTGAAAGTTGTTCAAAAATTTCAGTGTTAAGCATAGTGTGGATACCATCTGAATCTTGCAACTTAAGATGTCTCCTAAGTGCAGACTCGGTAACAACAAACGATATGCCATCCACTTTGGAATGAATTTCTAAGTCTCCATCTTCACTAGTCAAGACAATTGCATTCTGCCAGAACTGTGTGATGTGAGAGACATATAGAGTAGGAGAAACAGTTAAAGCATACCTTATGTTGGAGTGGTTTAGAAAATCCACAATCTCATAAAATTTTGGTCCATCTCCCTCCTCTGTTTTCTCAAGAAAAGCGACTTGATTGTGTGTCTTGACAAAATCTAAATTAGCCATGATGTTCTTAGTAAAGTTTGATTTTAACTGTGGTGAATAATGAAGATTTAGGTTAGAAAGTAGAAGATGAAAGTTAGATGAGATATTATTGAGAGAATTAGGATTTTTAATGTAACCGACTTAAAGAATATGGTAACTTTTATTTTAGAATATAATAGAATAAAAGTTAAAATATCTTGAAGAGGATCCCTCGAAAATCATAATTCAATCAGTAAAAATCGCAACAAACCGCCAACGGCTAGTTTTTAACCAAAAATTAATTACTGACACGTCAGTTATAACGGCTAGTTCAGCAGTACTAAGTTTACACTAGCAGTATAAACTTTGCACTAGCAGTACAAACCTTTATCAAAATTTTCAAAGAACAGTATAAACTTATATAGTTTCTAAAATATTATAACACACATATAGTTTTTAGCAAACTATCAGCTATCAACGGATTTGATATGTCTTTACCAATAGCCGTTTGCTTTGGACTAGCCAACTCTTCACAGGTAGATATGGTGAGTTGATAACCATACAATTTTTGGTAAATTGTCAACCATTAACGGATTTGAGTAGTCTTTACCAGAAACCGTTTGCTCTGGACTAGTTGGTTCTTATGTGGGTTAGACATGGTGAACCAATAACCATTTGTTGTGTGCACAGATAACACACTGAGCTCCAAATCACCATTCAGTCCAAAACATAAAGCATTTAATCCACAAGCTCCACTCATCCTGCAATTGTTAGTCCAACAATAGAAAACAAAGTGCAAGCACTTGTCTCACAACATAACAAGCATATGACTAACAATGCACATAAAAAGAAAAATTAATTTTCTTGTGGCACCCAAGCCATAACAGACTTAGGCTTGCCTCTAGCATCAACATAATTAAATCTTTTTAGAACTGTTGGAGTAGCATTAGATTGAAGTGGTCTCCAAACCCATGATGCAGATGCATTAATACCATTACCCATATTTCCCTTAGCAGTGTTTTTAAAACTTCCATTGTTAACTGCTTGCCTAGCAGTATGAGCTGCTGGGTTTGCAATTGCAACTTTAGGTTTCCAAACTTGTTTATTAATCACTGCCTTGTTTTGAAATGGTTTTCTAACAGTTGTTGGTGCTGATTTAGAAAGAGTTTTTGCACCTTGAACTGTTTGTCTAGGGTAAAAAGGTCTATTTGGTTTGACAGTATTAACTGCTGATTTAGCAGTATTAACTGTTCTTAGTCCAGACCTTAACAGAACTGATCTAGGTATCATTCTAGCATTTGTAGGGTGAGTGGGAGGTCTTACTGAGTTCACCCTAGGAGTTGAATACCTAGTTACCCTGTTGTTGCAATAAAATGCAAGATGGTCAAAGCTACCACATGAGAAACAAGCTTTCCTATAACAAACAAAATCATCACCTAGTTGGTGAGATTTGAGGCCATTCCAATTTCTTTGGTTACCTCTTGGCTTGTTTGTGGTTCTATACATTTCTGCATACCTAACTGTTGGTCTAAAAGGTTTTGCATTAGCTCTAGGCCTAACAGTCTCAGGTTTGACCACTTTGGGAACTTTTGGTTCCTCCACTTTAACACTAACAGGCTTAATCACAGCCTGATCATCCTCATCATCAGAAGTCCATTCCTTTATGGTTGGAGCATCTGAGTCCTTAGCTGAGGACACCTTATCCTCAGAAAGTGAGGCATCACTTGCACTCTCATACACAGGTTTATCAACTACATTCTCTTTAGGTTGAGGACCATATTTAAGCTCAGGTAGTTGAAATTCAGGTAGTCCTGTGTGTTCTAGGTCAATGCCTGGAGGTGTTGGAATTCCCCTATCAGGAGGTGGAACTGATTTGTATCCTAGGCCTGACTTAGCTTTATTGAGGATTTGACACTCAACTATCTTACTAACACCCTTAGATGCAAACTCTAATGTGTCTACACTCATCTGAATGTTTTCCTTTGCCTGTTTTATCTTTTCCAGTTCATGTTTCAACACACTAATTTCATTTTCCCTAAACATCAAATCTCTCTTAAGAATAATCATATCATCAGCAAACTTAGACTCATTACCTTTATAATGAACAATTTGTTCTTCTAACACAGCTAAAGCCCTTTTATGATTTGCTAAATTAAAAGCAGTCTGGTTTAGCTCTATTCTCTGATTTTCATATTGTTTTCTAAGTGTTTCTAATTCTTTTAATGCATCACATGATTTAGAACATTTAGAAACTTGTACCTCAGAGTCTGAGAAAGCCATAGGTGCCATCTCTGTTGATGCTTCTGCTTCCTCCTCTGCAATGTAGCTCCAATCAAACCCTAAGCCATCAATGGCAACCATAGTCTTTGAGCTTGAGTCTGTAACTTCCACAAACCCTTGATTTGCTTCCAAATCCTCTACTCTTGCCATCCTGTTGTCTTGGCAATCTGCACTCCCTTGAATAATGACCTTTCTTGTGGCAATTGAAACACTCAATCTTTGACTTATCATACCCAGCAACATCATTGCTATTTATGATTATCTTTTTTCCAGTCTTCTTCAAGAATCTTTTAGCTCTCAAGCTGAGAAGAGAGAGCTACCACTTGATATCCATCTCTTCAATGTCATCTTCATCAATCTCTTGAAGATCTCCATGAGTCAACATAGTACCATTGTGCTGTGTAGTAAGGAAAGCACAATAAGTGTCTTCAGTCAAAAGTCCATTAGTACTGCTAACAGTACCACTGTTAGAGTTAGCAGTACCAACTGCTCCAGCAACTTGAACTTCTTCTTCTGGATTAGAGGTAATGGGAGTTGACACAAAGGCCAAATTTCCAGAACTTGAGCTTGAACTTGATCCAGCAGACTTCTTCACTTCATGTTCTACTATCTTGAAGTTCCTATAGAGATCCATCAGACTCATAGAATCAATGTCTGGCTTATTCTTCCAGACAACCACATGCATGGCCCATTCTGATGGTAGACTCCTTAGGAATTTTGAGTTGAGATCTTCCTGAGGCATTTCAATTCCTAGAACAGCAAGTTGACTCACTAGCTTTTGAAGCCTATTAAACATATGATCTAGTGACTCATTGCTTGTTGATGTGAAGTTCTCAAACTGTTGCTTGAGAAGGGTCTTCTGGGTTTTCTTGGTGGCTTCATTCCCACCATACCTTGCAACAATAGCTTCAAAAAGAGTTTTAGCACACTTGTATTTACTGAATTTCAGTAATTGATCATTGGGGATTGTCATCAGTAGCATGCTCCTTGCTTTAACATCATTCTTATGCTGAGCTTTCTTTTCACTAGTAGTTGGCTTTGTTTGCACCGCTGTTTCAGTCTTACCTTCAACAACAGTCGTTATGGTTGTGGGCTTAAAGGAATTACCTTCTTCTATGATCTCCCAAAGTGCATAATCCGCACTTGAAAAAATTGCTCAATTCTTAATCTCCACATATCGAACTCATTGGGTTTAAGCATTGGTAGTTTAGCAGCAATATTGGTTTGACTTGTAGTTGTCTCTATGTCCATCTTCTTCTTAAACAAATTCGTCTGGATCTTCTAAATCAAAGTATAAGAAACCTATCTCTGATACCACTTGACCGGATCTACACACACTCCTTGTGTTAGATAAATACTTTGAATAATGCTAGTCTAGCACGCGGAATTTACTAGCAAGCACTCAGAAGATTTATTTGATGTGTTTTGTATGAACGAATGAAACAATGTATATATGAACAAGAGGCAAATAATTCACTTCAATGATTCAATATTATTAATTCAATAATACGAGTGATCTCCTATCACTAGGGTTTACAACCTTGAATCTTTTCTAAGAACTTACGTATAACTTCGTTTTCTATTCAATAACCTAGGCAATCCTTTTATAGACAAATGATTCGTGTACAAGATAACTATCATCTATAAAAGTAAGATATACACAAAATCTTTTATATACTTATCTTCTATACGATTACAAAAATTATAAGCAGTACTAACTATAATGTGTGAGCAGTACTAACTGACTTAGTACTGTCAGCCTTGTCTTCAATATCTTCCAGCAGTACCAACTTACATGCAACAGTCTTAACAGTTTATCTTAATTCCCAACACACCAATTTAACCAAC
This sequence comes from Artemisia tridentata subsp. tridentata, assembly GCA_021014915.2. NCBI lineage: Eukaryota > Viridiplantae > Streptophyta > Magnoliopsida > Asterales > Asteraceae > Artemisia > Artemisia tridentata. The sequence goes on from CP139504.1 coordinate 222,570,202, forward strand.
TCACCCAGACTTACTCATATGCTGTAACCACTGGTAAAATTTCACCTTATAATAAACTATACTTATCCTTTTCTACGTATAATTTTTTTTATTATTTATTACTATCTGATTATAACTACTATCTCATGTGACGTAACTCACTTCCTCGATAAACATGCTCTCATGCAACCCAACCTAAACTTGTTTAATGTTTATGCATATAAACATTTTCACATGACAACTATAAAACTTTATTATATCTCACTTGCCACTTTATGTAATTTTGTTAACGTACGTTTAAAACTAAATATATCATATCCATTAGAATTTCCATGAAACCCTAACTTATTATAACAACAATTATGAATAACCAAACCCTAAAACACTAAAGTACAACTCATTCAACTAAGGTACAAGCATCTAAAGCACAAAAACCCTAATTCTACTTTAACTCCTGATAAAACCCTAATTTCATAAAACTGTATAAAATCACAAACTCTAATTAATAACCATATAATTTCTACAAAATAGAATAGTACAAGTCTTCCAAAGCAATGTACAAGTCTTTTATGCATAAAACTAAATATTTATAAAAACCTTATTATAACCCTAAAATATAATTATTTTAAAGCACATTGTTCAAGCATTTCATGCATTAATTTTAAAATATATTTTCTTAAACTCACTAATTATAAGTACAAGTCTCTAAACCTAATGTATAATTTCCTAATGCACAAAATCCAAAAATCTCATTTATATACATTTAAACTTAATAAAAATCAATATATACTTACTATAACTTAAGAAAACCCTAAAAACATATTTTCTATATTTCTAAACCATTAGTACAACTCTATTAAGCTTATAGTACAACCCTTATAAGCACAAACCAATTTCTTCCCTTTCTTCACAAAATTCGACTTATATATAAAATAGAAAACCCTAAATATTTTCCTAACCAACCAATCCTTAAACTTTACCTTAAAGGTCTAACTAGTTACTTCCTTAAACCCTAAGTACTACTCACTAAAGCCAATATACACCCCTATGAAGCCCATTCGATCCTAGTCCAAAAATCCTAGATCGATCCTAAACAAACCCTAACTAGAAAAATTCTCCCTAACTCCTAAACCTAAATTACACCACATAAACCTTCCTAAGTTCCACATCACCTTGTCTCTCCAAGTAGTTAGTTTCTTTGGTTCACAATACAAACACATCATCACCCTTATACATACTACACGAATCCATCCCCCTCTCCATCCACTTGTCCTCAAAACCACCAACCACATCACCATGTCCCCTCCTCCCTATGACATGGTGACTTATCACTTTGAAAAACCCTAACCCTTTTCTTCCTATAAATGTCGAACTCATTTTCTTTCTTTTCATCTCAAACCATTCGAACCACAAAACAGCCCCAAACCTAATACCCTACTAATCTCACAATCCCTATAGAAGCTAAGAATAAGATTTAAGAAGCCTAAGGAAGAGGAGGGACCTTGATACTCCATTCTCAAACCAATTCGCCAAGATGTCTCTAGTAATCAACTAGTAGCAAAGTAAGTGTTCCTAGCTTTTCTTTGTACTTTTATGATCTTAAAAACTCTTAAAACATAATACTAAATACACACTAATAACCAACAAGAATCAAAAATTTAATCTTTCTTTTCTTTTCTTTTCTTTCTTGTTCGAACAAACCAAACAACCCTTAATTTCATTTTCTTAGTAATACAAATCAAGAGGCTATAAAACTTGTTAAGGATGAGACAAATATGTTTATTATCATGTTCTCATGCAATACAAATTGGTTGTAATCTTTAATTATCAAAAATCAAATCAATTTTACCCTTTTTATTTCTGTCGAGAAGCTGTCCAGCGACCCAACTTTGGACCATGATTTCGACACCCAAATGACCTTTATAAATTCTGAAAATTTGCAAACCTAAAGACCACCTAGCTAAGTAATTTCAGGAAAAAGAACGTTGTAAAATGGTTAATATATCACAAAGTTAATCGAGTCTCAATTCTGCCCTATCGCTAAACTAAAAACCAAACTTTTTATTCTTTTCAGTTTTTGTTCTACTCGACCCACTTTGGGAAATTATTTAGACTATCAAACGACTTCTAAAAATTTTGAAACTTGGCCAATAATAAGACCACCCAGCTAGCTTCATGTAGGAAAAAGAACGTTATCAAATTATTGTGTCGCCTCGCTTTTATTCGAGTCCAAAAACCGTCTCTCGCTAATTGTTTTGAACGTATATAATTAAATTGATTCGAGCCTTATAAGCTCAAATAACAAGCCCATAAGCTATAAATAAGTGCTTAATAAGATGATAATAAAGTATATAAAAGAGTCGTAAAAAGTTGTGCCTTTTTTCGTAACTTATGACGCATTTTATTGAAATAAGGACGTCGGGTGTAACAACCTAGGAGTCTCAAGGGTATTTTTTGCCAAAACTCTAACTAATTTAATGACTTGGACTTAAATAGAGATCGACTTGTAGCTCAGGGGTAAAAAGTGTTATTTTTGAAACTATAGGGTAGAAACTGTCATTTGACCAAAGTTGAGGGGTAAAAATTGTAATTTTATAAAAGTTGAGGGGTAAAATTTGTCATTTATGAAAGCTCAAGGGTATAAACTGTCAATATACAAAACTATAGGGGTAAAAAGCATAACATTTTATAATAATAATAATTATTATTATTAGTATTATTATAATATATATATATATAATATATATATATATATATATAATATATATATATATATATATTATATATATATATTCCGATTCGATTAATAGAAATTAATAAAATGAAATATGTTTATTTCGATAAACGAGATATATATTTAACGAACAAACGAAAACGAAAACATAAAAATAAGAAATAAGATAAATTTTATAACTTTTGAAGAGACTTCATGTTGTCTCATTTTAACATTTAATCGTCAAACAAAACGTTACGGAATGAACTCTAAAAAATTATATATATTCGAATACGATTACTGAAACTTGACATAACGAACCAGGTTGCGTGCCGGAGACGTTTATCAACTCTATTTTACTTTGTTTTCCATTCAGACTGTCAAGGTGATTTCATAGTCCCACTATTTTTATTACGTTTTTCCAAACTTGTGGGGAGATACATGCTTCTAAACCGAACACAAGTATTTTCCTGATTTGTTATTGCACTAAGTTAACTGTTGCCTATTTATATTTTGAAAAAGTCCCTCATATCATGCACCATTAGTCACCTGCTGAGTGAGCGCGAATATAGTGAATAGATCTATTGGCCTGACGACCCATTTGTACTAGTCGGATGGATATCTTTGTGGTAACCGGTTAGACAAATGCATTATATTTGAAATCTATGAGGAATTTTGGCAAACTCTCACTTGGGAGCAAACTACTTTCATTTTAATTATGTTAATAAGACTGGAAACTGTCAACGCATTGCGTGTCATGAGGTTTAGTGCAATATACCGAACTGTGATATAACTGATTTCTTTTTATTTAGCTTGTGTTCAAACTGATTATAACTTTAAACGCTATGGAATCACTCAACCTTTGTGTTGACTTTTTAAGCGTGTTTATCTCAGGTAACTGGAAGTACGATTTGGCACGGAGTGGCTGTAGACTATCTTTTCATAATAAGAGTGTCCGCTTTGTTATCATTCAACGAATAATGTATCTTTTATAACTTATTTCGAAACCTCCCGCTGGGACCTCTATATGTAACTCTGATTAAAATAAATGAATGATAACAATTTTATTTAAAACGTCTCTTTTCGAGTCGTTTTCTATTTTCATGACTGTGATCCTTGAAGTAACACCCCAACTTATATTTTCGCTGCGAATATAAAAAACGGGGGTGTTACAGATTGGTATCAGAGCTCATGGTTATAGAGAACAAGGTTTAAACCTAGACTATAACCACTTTTCATAAACTAAACCAAAGTCCTCCGTGCCACGACACTACTGAAACGTTATTTATACATAATTGATTGTTAAACATTTAGCTACATAGTGAAATATTTATAATTACCGGATGGTTACAGAATCATGATTTCCCCTACCCATTCTATCACTCTGATGTCCAGACTCGGACATCAAGATGGTACCGTACTTAGTGCAGTACCTATTAGGATTATTTCATATTAAATCTCGCACTTTTAATAGTTATTCCTACGCACTTAATTATTCTACCTTTATTTCCTTAAGGATATTAATTTACTTATAATTCTATTTGCGGATTACTACAGAACCATGTCCCCGAAACACCTAATGCTAACGAAACTACCCCAAAACCACTCCCATTATCACCTTCTCACTCGTCCCCACGTCAGAAACTTAGGGAAGTAACTAAATCTCATGAAGAGTTGATTGGTTGTCCAACAACATTTGAGGTTAGACAGGATACACACCAAGAAACAATTCAGAAAGATGAAGGTCCAAACTCTCCATTACCTGACATTCCAAAATCCCCAATACCAGACAACCCAGACGATGAGTCTTCATCTAATTCCCCCGACTTTAGTTTAAACCCTAGTGAGTCAATATGACCCTTCTTTATCAACAAGCCAACACTCTCGACGCTCACACTAAACATTTGGAAGGATTACAGCCATTACGTTTTGAATGGTACGACAGTAATATCGAGACTCTGTTTAGAAAGGCCGACGCCGAAAGACGAGCAGTGTTTGATTTGGGAGTCAAGGTCGACAAGATGAAAAATACTTACAACCATAAATTTAGAAACTTAGATTCCAGGATCCGCTGTTCGAGAAGAGAGCATGGTCAAATACATGGTAGAGTGGAAGACATTGAAAGAACCCTGTGGATGGCCAGAGAAATGGCAAGAACCCATGATCAGAAGATTTTCGCCCTAGAAGCCATATTGGACAATCAAATAAGGATGTACCAGGAACTTCAGGAACGCTTCTTAGAAATGGAAATTGCACAACTGAAACTTGAGACTGAAATTAAGCATCTACGTCAAGGACGTAATTGATCTTAAAGTCACATGTATTGTTGCTGTAACCCAAATAGTATTTGGTTGGTACTTCCTGTATTTTCTAAATAAACCTGAAACTTTCAGAGTTGTAATCAACCTATAAATCTTTAACAATCTACTTTTGTTATATATTTTCGGTTGTGAACAAACTCATTCTATTATGTCTTACTATGATGCATACATGTAATGACTACCCATGACCTTTTATATACTATATTATATATATACTACAAATAATAATAAAAAAAAATAAAGAAAAAGTCTAAATTTATTACTCTAATAGTAGACTACATTTATTCTCTCCATGCAAACCCAACCCAAACCACACTCTAGACAACAGTCATATTCCCTACCTCCGAACATAGACAATCGACCAACTGGTAACATAACAAGTGACAGAAACTAGGACCACTATTGACAACAAGGAACCCTAACATTCACACTAGAGACAGAGAATCCTTAACCTACCACATGGAACATTAATAAAAGACCTTGTATTAATTGTTTTATAAAAACAATCAATCAAGTTATTAATATCATGTTATCCTAACCAGATTTATCAGAATATTATAACTAGGCTATAACCATAGAACCCTCTAAGATAAATTTCGGAAGAAAACTTGATGAATGAAGAGAAAGTTGCTGAACTTCAATTTTTGTAAATGAATTGTTATTCCTTAGCAGTTTTATACCAAGAGTTAATCATTTATCTACGATATTAATCAGACATATCGTAATTTATTAATTGGATATAACTTCGCATTATGACCACTTGTTAGTATTAATATGTAATTATTCTAACATGGTCATTACGGGAATTCTAAAATTCATGTTTCTTGTGATATTGATAGAAGAAAGTCAGCATGAAAAATACGAATATTCCACTAATGACTTCTGAAGATATCCAAAAGTTGGTAATCAACCTCATTGCAGCAGTCCTCGAAGTGACTACAGTAGCTCACCTGAGTAGCAACAATATGGCCACAGGAGAAAAGAAGACGGCTGTGTCTTGTAAGCATACCCCTGAAAGTTTCACGGGGTATAGGCCAGCTCACCATAAAGGCCCAGACAGAACAATTAAACCTAACATCAAGCGTGCCCTAGGAATTAAGCATAGTGTTACATTTAAGAAAAATAACCAAAAGCGAAAACTCAATAATAGAAAAACCATCACCCCCACCTACTGCAAGTGCCCTAATGACCACAACTACCACCACCAACTAGGGATCAGACAGGAAACTAGTAGAGGTTGCATCACCACGCTTGCTAATGGAAATGGTTATCTTGGAAAGTTACCTCTATGTCAAAAATGCAAGTTGCATCACAATGAATATTGTTATGTCAAGTGTGGGAAATGCCAGAAAATAGGTCACCAGACAAGGGACTGCAGAGCCATGAATAAAAAGGAACAACCATCGGCCGTAGTATGCCACGGATGTGGTGGAAGTGGACACTACAAGAATCAGTGCCCAAACTTCAATCCCAATTGGAAAACCAAGACTAGTGAAAAAGAATGAGAACTCGATATCAATGTTCGAACAGAAGATAAATCCCTGTAGTAGATAAATAAATTGAGGTCTAGAACTCCTTAAGTTGTATTTCCTTTCAAATCTTTACCTTAGTTACGATGGATGTAATCTAAATGTAGTAACTACCTTTCTACCATATGAAACCTTCATCTTGTAAAAAATTTCGTAATAATCACAATCTGCTTCTAATTTCAGTTCCTATTCCTTTTACCCTGTTCATAGTCATTACGTAGCAATACACTGTTATACCATTAGGAAATTTGGTGAATACTATTTCTGACCGAACAGTAGACTATCACTACCCTGTAGGATCCTTAGACAAACCCTAAGATTTATTTCGAGGATATCCCATTAATACCCTAGAAAATCCCTAACTTATCACTGTAGTGTGGACTAAAATTTTCTTATCTATTTGAAAAATAATTATGAAGTTATTTTACAGAAACAAAACGTTGTACACCATCTAAAACTTTTTGAAAAGCATGAATACCACAGTAACTAAGCCAAACATCACATCATTTGGACCTCAAGTATACATAGCCTGATCAACTATGTATAATTTAGGAAGAATCATGTAGTAAATTGGACAGTTCTCTTTTCAGATTTTCTAATAACAATTTTCATTCAAAAGCAAAATATTGAAACTTTTTGACTTAATACAATAAATGTCTACACCTACTACCCATTAACTCTAAGATAGGAGATTGACAAAAAAAAAATTATGGATAGAAAAACCCTGGTGCGTTTGGTTCGCAGTATGTTTTGAAAGGAATTGTAATCTGTCAAAGGAATTGTAATTCAAAGAGTTGTAATGTGTTGTAATTGTAATGTGTATGAATTGTAATTGATGTTTTCTGTCACTGTATTTGGTTGGATCTCAACGTAATTGTAATTCGAAAAATTTATAAAATTTCAAAAAATTTATAAAAATTCGAAAAAATTTATAAAAATTCGAAAAATTTATATAAATTCAAAAAATTTATAAAAATTCAAAAAATTTATAAAAATTCGAATAAATTTAAAAAAATTCCAAAAATTTATAAAATTTAAAAATTTAAAAATTTTATAAAAAATTTATAAAATTCGAAAAATTTATAAAATTTTATAAAAATTTAAAAATTTGAATTTTTATAAATTTTTTTGTAAAATTTTTAAATTTTTAAATTTTTTGAATTTTAAAATTTTAAAATTTTTATAAATTTTTTATAAAATTTTATAAATTTTTCGAATTTTATAAAATTTTATAAATTTTTCGAATTTTATAAAATTTTTATAAAATTTTTAATTTTTTAAATTTTTTGTATTTTTAAATTTTTAAATTTTTATAAATTTTTTGAATTTTTAAAATTTTAAATTTTTATAAATTTTTTATAAAATTTTTATAAAATTTTTCGAATTTTATAAATTTTTTATAAAATTTTATAAATTTTTCGAATTTTATAAATTTTTTATAAAATTTTTAATTTTTAAAATTTTTTTAATTTTTATAAATTTTTTTGAATTTTTATAAATTTTTTCGAATTTTTATAAATTTTTATAAATTTTTCGAATTTATATAAGTTTTTTCGAATTTTTATAAATTTTTTGAATTTTTATAAATTTTTTCGAATTATTATTATTATTATTATTATTATTATTATTATTATTATTATTATTATTATTATTATATTATTATTATTATTATTATTATTATTATAAAATTTTGAATTACAACGTAATTCAAAACTTTCCATCCAACATCCTATGTAATCTGAATTCCCTCCTTTAATGTAATTGTAATGACTGAATTACAATTACAACGCAAACCAAACAGCCTACGTAATGTAATCTGAATTACAATTCCCTCCATTCTGTGAACCAAACAGCCTACGTAATGTAATCTGAATTACAATTACATCCAATTACGCCAGATTACGGCGAACCAAACGCCCCCTAAGAATTCACAAGGAATTATAGCAAACACAAATAGTACAAATTTTATTAGAGACCCCGAAAATTAATACATAGCGAAATAATTAGAAACGGAAGTACTAAGGTTACAATGATTACAAGATAAGGAATATAATCACTAATAGGTTGACCCGCCATGACAACGAGGACCGCCACCAGCAACACGATAGCTAGAGCCACGACGAGATAAATCACCTTGATTATCCTACGCACGATAGAGAAACTAGATATTAGGCATAAGAATAAATAAGTTTTATTTCACTAAGGATTTCATAGAAAAACAACCATTACCCCCATAGTTTGTCCACACCGATAGCAAGGACCACAATAGGCATAAGGACCGCTAGGACGCAAACCAAAAACGCATAATCTTCGTTAGGAACGTATGCCAAATAAGTAACTGCAAGAACTACATAAACGATTGCTAGGAATGTAATAAGGTGCGGCATTTTGAGATTTTTATGAGAGAATTTAGTGGTGAAAGAATGAGGAATAAAAATGAGGTATTTATAGGTGAAAAACTAGCCGTTATCACTGTTCACGACCGTTGCAAATTTACTGTTCACTACCGTTATAGATTACTGTTCATAGCCGTTAGTTTGTACTATTCCTGACCATTACATATCACTGTTCACAGCCTTTGAAATTATTAGGTGGCAAAACATTCAAATTTATTTCACCTAGTAGGAATAAGACTGACAAAACTACGTTCCCTTAAGTATCAAATGGAAATTCCGAGACGACCTTTTTAGGTTAAAGATATAAACAAGGACTAGTAGTGAGACGATATTATTAGATTTAAGAGTTAACTACATTTTTGGTCCTCGTGGTTTACCGGGTATAACGGTTTTGGTCCAAAACGTTATTTTGTAACGGATCCAGTCCAAGATCCGATGACCCGTAAGACTTTTGGTCCATTTTTGTAATGACCAGTTAAAAAACCGTGAAATGACTAAAATACCCTCGGATGATTTATGTACAATGACAAAAGTGCCCTTCTTCTTCTTCATCTTCATTCACTGCACATTTTGAGTTCTTAGCAAAAATTCAAAGCAAACAAAAACAAATATCAGATCAAATTCACAAATTTCACTAAATCATCTCAAATTCACAAACTTTATAGCTAAAGCCTAAATTCATAACAATTCACATCAATCTCGTCTCCAAAACCCCTAATTCACCAATCAACACCAAAAAATACCAAAATTAATCAAATTCATTCACAATATTACAAATTAAACTCAAAAACACAAATTTAAAGCTCATTTCATCTCATCTCTAAAACTCTAACTAATACCAGATATTAATTCAACATATTAAAAATTCAGTTCAAATTCATCATAATTAAACTTTACAGCTTAATTCATAACAATTATCAACAATCACCATTTTCTTCTTCTTTAACCCAAACCACCATAACCACAGCAGCTTCAAAGCTTATCCAACATCACCATCACCATCCCCACGTATCACCAACATCACCACATCACCACATACCCGTCTTCTCCACAAGGACGCTTTAAGCTCTGATTCTCGAACATGTCCTAGCATCTCAACTCGGCGTTGAGAGAGAACCCAGTCTGTTTGTTCTTGAAAATGAAGTTTGTTTGTTCAAAGGGTTCGTTTGTTTGACTCGCCGTAGAGGAACAAACCCATAAACATCATTTATCACAACTGACCTCATTAAGAGTCAACACCCACCACGACACCACCACCACCACAGTTAGCCATCTCCACCCACACCCGTCACCATCTCCACCCACCACGGCAACCGCCACACCCGTCACCATCTCCACCTTTCTCTCCACAAACCATTCGTTTCACACGATTTAACAACCTTTAATTGCTTTGAGTGAAGATGAGATTTGATTCGTGAAGATGAGATGAAGATGTGTTTGAGTGAAGATTAGATCGTGGGTTGTGTTTGAGTGAGAGATGAGATGAGATTGTATTTTTTTTAATGAATCGTGATTGTGTTTGTGTATGAGTGAGTGAGAGATGAGATGAGATGAGATCTGAGGTTGTGTTTGTGTTTAAGTGAGTGAGAGATGAGATGAGATCTGGGTTGTGTTTGAATATAAAGGGGAGTGAGTGAAATGACCAAAATGCCCCCAGATTTAACGCTCAAAGTTAGTCAAACTAACAGTCAACATAAATTTGGACCAAAAGTGTTACGGGTCATCGGATCTTGGACTGGATCCGTTACAAAATAACGTTTTGGACCAAAACCGTTATACCCGGTAAACCACGAGGACCAAAAATGTAGTTAACTCTAGATTTAAATGACATAAAGACAAGATAATATTTTGTATAATATTATTTTTAAACTTGAGGCATTTTAAGCATATCAAACTCACACCACAAATCAAATCGTTGTACGATTTTATCATTCCCATTCACTATCTGAAATAGGTTAGAAATCTAAGCCCAACTCTTTCTATACTTCACTTTTCCCAACCTCTCAACCAACATAGACAGAATCTCAGGACGAGATTCCCTCAACAGGGGGATACTGTAACCACTGGTAAAATTTCACCTTATAATAAACTATACTTATCCTTTTCTACGTATAATTTTTTTTATTATTTATTATTATTTGATCATAACTACTATCTCATGTGACGTAACTCACATCCTCGATAAACGTGCTCGCATGCAACCCAACCTTAACTTGTTTAATGTTTATGCATATAAACATTTTCACATGACAACTATAAAACTTTACTATATCTCACTTGCCACTTGATGTAAATTCGTTAACGTACGTTTAAAACTAAATATATCATATCCATTAGAATTTCTATGAAACCCTAACTTATTATAACAACAATTATGAACAACCAAACCCTAAAACACTAAAGTACAACTCATTCAACTAAGGTACAAGCATCTAAAGCACAGAAACCCTAATTCTACTTTAACTCCCGATAAAACCCTAATTTCATAAAACTGTGATTTTATGTAATAAAATCACAAACTCTAATTAATAACAATATAATTTCTACAAAATAGAATAGTACAAGTCTTCCAAAGCAATGTACAAGTCTTTTATGCATAAAACTAAATATTTATAAAAACCTTATTATAACCCTAAAATATAATTATTTTAAAGCACATTGTTCAAGCATTTCATGCATTAATTTTAAAATATATTTTATTAAACTCACTAATTATAAGTGCAAGTCTCTAAACCTAATGTACAAGTGCCTAATGCACAAAATCCAAAAATCTCATTTATATACATTTAAACTTAATAAAAATCAATATATACTTACTATAACTTAAGAAAACCCTAAAAACATATTTTCAATATTTCTAAACCATTAGTACAACTCTATTAAGCTTATAGTACAACCCTTATAAGCACAAACCAATTTCTTCCCTTTCTTCACAAAATTCGACTTATATATAAAATAGAAAACCCTAAATATTTTCCTAACCAACCAATCCTTAAACTTTACCTTAAAGGTCTAACTAGTTACTTCCTTAAACCCTAAGTACTACTCACTAAAGCCAATATACACCCCTATGAAGCCCATTCGATCCTAGTCCAAAAATCCTAGATCGATCCTAAACAAACCCTAACTAGAAAAATTCTCCCTAACTCCTAAACCTAAATTACACCACATAAACCTTCCTAAGTTCCACATCACCTTGTCTCTCCAAGTAGTTAGTTTCTTTGGTTCACAATACAAACACATCATCACCCTTATACATACTACACGAATCCCTCCCCCTCTCCATCCACTTGTCCTCAAAACCTTCAACCACATCACCATGTCCCCTCCTCCCTATGACATGGTGACTTATCACTTTGAAAAACCCTAACCCTTTTCTTCCTATAAATGTCGAACTCATTTTCTTTCTTTTCATCTCAAACCATTCGAACCACAAAACAGCCCCAAACCTAATACCCTACTAATCTCACAATCCCTATAGAAGCTAAGAATAAGATTTAAGAAGACTAAGGAAGAGGAGGGACCTTGGTACTCCATTCTCAAACCAATTCGCCAAGATGTATCTAGTAATCAACTAGTAGGAAAGTAAGTGTTCCTAGCTTTTCTTTGTACTTTTATGATCTTAAAAACTCTTAAAACATAATACTAAATACACACTAATAACCAACAAGAATCAAAAATTTAATCTTTCTTTTCTTTTCTTTTCTTTCTTGTTAGAACAACCAAACAACCCTTAATTTCATTTTCTTAGTAATACAAATCAAGAGGCTATAAAACTTGTTAAGGATGAGACAAATATGTTTATTATCATGTTCTCATGCAATACAAATTGGTTGTAATCTTTAATTATCAAAAATAAAATCAATTTTACCCTTTTTATTTCTGTCGAGAAGCTGTCCAGCGACCCAACTTTGGACCATGATTTCGACACCCAAATGACCTTTATAAATTCTGAAAATTTGCAAACCTAAAGACCACCTAGCTAACTAATTTCAGGAAAAAGAACGTTGTAAAATGGTTAATATATCACAAAGTTAATCGAGTCTCAATTCTGCCCTATCGCTAAACTAAAAACCAAACTTTTTATTCTTTTCAGTTTTTGTTCTACTCGACCCACTTTGGGAAATTATTTCGACTATCAAACGACTTCTAAAATTTTTGAAACTTGGCCAATAATAAGACCACCCAGCTAGCTTCATGTAGGAAAAAGAACGTTATCAAAATATTGTGTCGCCTCGCTTTTATTCGAGTCTAAAAACCGTCTCTCGGTAACTGTTTCGAACGTATATAATTAAATTGATTCGATCCTTATAAGCTCAAATAACAAGCCCATAAGCTATAAAAAAGTGCTTAATAAGATGATAATAAAGTATATAAAAGAGTCGTAAAAATTCGTGCCTTTTTCCGTAACTTATGACGCATTTTATTGAAATAAGGACGTCGGGTGTAACAACCTAGGAGTCTCAAGGGTATTTTTTGCCAAAACTCTAACTAATTTAATGACTTGGACTTAAATCGAGATCGACATGTAGCTCAGGGGTAAAAAGTGTCATTTTTGAAATTGTAGGGTAGAAACTGTTATTTGACCAAAGTTGAGGGGTAAAAATTGTAATTTTATAAAAGTTGAGGGGTAAAAATTGTCATTTATGAAAGTTCAAAGGTATAAACTGTCAATATACAAAACTATAGGGGTAAAAAGCATAACATTTTATAATAATAATAATAATTATTATTATTGGTATTATTATAATATATATATATATATATATTCCGATTCGATTAATAGAAATTAATAAAATGAAATATGTTTATTTCGATAAACGAGATATATATTTAACGAACAAACGAAAACGAAAACATAAAATTAAGAAATAAGATAAATTTTATAACTTTTGAAAGACTTCATGTTGTCTCATTTTAACATTTAATCGTCAAACAAAACGTTACGGAACGAACTCTAAAAACTTATATATATTCGAATACGATTACTGAAACTTGACATAACGAACCAGGTTGCGTGCCGGAGACGTTTATCAACTCTATTTAACTTTGTTTTCCATCCAGACTGTCAAGGTGAGTTCATAGTCCCACTATTTTTCTTACGTTTTTCCAAACTTGTGGGGAGATACATGCTTCTAAACCGAACACAAGTATTTTCCTGATTTGTTATTGCACTAAGTTAACTGTTGCCTATTTATATTTTGAAAAAGTCCCTCATATCATGCACCATTAGTCACCTGCTGGGTGAGCGCGAATATATTGAATAGATCTATTGGCCTGACGACCCATTTGTACTAGTCGGATGGATATCTTTGTGGTAGCCGATTAGACAAATGCATTATATTTGACATCTATTGTTGATATAAATAATGCCTAAAAACATTATCAATACTTATTCATATCTCTATGTTTTTATGATCACAAAATGTAAACTCATCAAACATAAACTTATTAAGTAAACAAGTATTTAGCTGGAAATATTCATTTCTACAACTTAATCACTTAAGGTATGAATGAACAAATGCTTAATGCATTATATGATCAAAGGAACATTTTCTTAATCACTAGATTTTTTATAAAATGACCCAAAACATTTTATATCTTTTAGAAAATCATTTTTGGTATTAAATAAAAATGTTTAATCTTTTATAAAATTATGATTTCAAATTTTCAACCAAAAATGATAAAAATGTTCCAGAAAAACCTTCCCCACAAAAATACAAAACTGGGCAACGGGCTAGAGGGGCGGCCCCCTTAAATATACAAGGCGGCCCCTTTAATTTTAAGGGGACCGCCCCCTATTTAAGGGGACCGACACGCTCCTCCAGCCTGTCCATTTTTGCCTCTAAATACTGGACTTCCCCTGAACTTTTTCTTACCTTTTGCACCTCAAACCTTCTGTTCTAAATCTCCTATTTTCTTTCTAAATCCTTTCCAAAATCCTTTGATCATAGATTATTAAGCATTGGTTTCCAAGTGATCCAAGCTTCCACCATCCTTGTACAAAAGAAGAATACTTCTATCAATCAAGACTAGAAGTATTACAACTTAGTGTCATCTTGTTACTTAAGTTGTTAGTTTAGTAAAGTTTGTAAATCATTCATTCATTTGTGTATAAGGTGTGTATAGTAGGTGTGAACATGAGTGATTAGATTAGTGTAGTGTGTAAGTAGTAAAGATGGTGTATAAGTAGTTGTGGTGTAAAGAAGTCATGTAGAAGTTGTAAAGCCGTGGTGTAGAAGTTGTAAAGCCGCGGTGTAGAAGTTGTGAAGTCGTGGTGTAGAATTCGTGAAGCCATAACTCAGAAGTTGTGAAGTCGTCATGTAGAAGTCGTGAAGTCATAACTTAGAAGTTGTGGAGTCATCATGTAGAAGTCGTGAAGCCGTAGCTTAGAAGTTGTGAAGTCGTCATGTAGAAGTCGTGAAGCCATAACTTAGAAGTTGTGAAGTCGTCATGTAGAAGTCGTGAAGCCGTAGCTTAGAGGTTGTGAAGTCGTCATGTAGAAGTCGTGAAGCCGTAGCTTAGAAGTTGTGAAGTCGTCATGTAGAAGTCGTGAAGCCGTAGCTTAGAAGTCGTGAAGTCCTCATGTAGAAGTTGTGAAGTCGTTGTGTAGAAGTCGTGAAGCCGTAGCTTAGAAGGTGTGAAGTTGTTGTGTAGAAGTCGTGAAGCCGTAGCTTAGAAGTTGTGAAGTCGTCTGGTAGAAGTCGTGAAGCTGTTGTGTTGAAGTCGTGAAGCCGTTGTGAAGAAGTCGTGAATAAGTCGTGAACAAGTTGTGATTGAAGTTGTGAGATTGGTTCTAGCTACGATTAGAACTCGACATTTAGATTTGTGTCGTTAAACCTGTGTAAGCGAAAGTGTGTAAGGTTTTCTCCGCCATAAGGGAGCTTGTTGAAGTTGTGAAGAAAACTCTCGAGCAAGGGGTGCTCGGGGAGTGGAGTAGGGCAAGGAAGGTGTCCTTGTAGCCGAACCACTATAAATCCCTCGTGTCTCGGTTTGATCTTTCCATCTCTCACTTATTTCTTTATATCGTCATTACTTTCATACATATATGCATATATAACTGTTAGTATTAATTAGAAGTTAATTTCACATAAAGATCAATTTAAAACTCCATTCATAAAGAGAAAACTTTTAAAACAAATCTAAAAGGATACACATATAATTAATAATATTGTTCAAGTATCAATTTTCATATAAATTCGAATCTAAATTTTTATAAGTAAATAAAGTTTTCATAATAAAATTAAAAAGACGTAAAACTATTCAACCCCCCCCCCCTTCTAGTTTTCCACAATTGGTATCAAGAGCCACGTCAAACAAGATTTTTAAAATAAACTGTATTTTAAAACTTGAATCGATCTATGGAATCGGAAAAATATTTAGAAGGGCAATCTATGCAAAAACCACCGCTATTTGAAAACTATACCTTTCTTGAATGGAAAAATAAATTTGAAAATTATGTGAAATCAATTGATCTAGATCTTTGGCATGTCATTTCGATTGGTGATTTTCAACCAACAAAAACGGATTTTGAAAGTCAAACAAAAATGGATTTTGAAAATCAAATTAATTATTTGAAAACAAAGAATGACATAAATAATAAAGCTAAAATAATTGTTTACAAAACCTTGCCGAAAGCTGAGTATGAAAGAATATCCTTCTGTAAAACGGCAAATGATATTTGGAAAAATTTCTTAAACTTTCATCAAAAAAAATGTTAAGCCAAAGATGAGGATTTTGATCTTGTACATGAATTAGTTATCTTAGAAAATTTAATAGATAAACATTTAGATAAAATAGATACATGTGCTACTAGTTCAAATGTTGTTAATGAAGGTATTAACGACGAAGACTACATGAATCAACTCCAAAGTGAACTCAATCCAAAATCATGGAGTGACACAGACGAAGGAGAAGAACAGCATCCGATGTGGAAGATTCTACATAAGACGTTATATGCATCAAGGCTAAGATATCAAATGAGTCCAGTACAAGACATGTTCGGTCAAGCCACTTCGGTTTAAATAAGGTGTTAGAAGCTTGCCATGATATACTTTCACACCTTGGTTATCTTGAAGACTCACCTATCATTCACACATCGATCATCATCTGAGACATTACGAAGAAAAGCTAGGACGTGAGGTAAGTTCTCTTTTTAAATTTCATAAGTAATTACTTCATGCATATAATCTTATTAATGCCTTAGGATACGCTTAGTTTGATAGGTTGCTTTGCCTTTACACTTTAGTTATATTCGTTCTGCGGCTTAATAAACCAGAAACCCTTTAGTTAGCCCCCCTAAGTATTAAATGATGTATTTACTGTCAAACTCATTTAGCCTTTTCAAATTTAAAATGGAAATCTTCTATGTCCACAATTAGAAAACTCTTGGTAATAAAGTAAATTAAGCTAAGTGGATAAATCATTAACATAGAAGTAAGATTAGATTCTTCGCGTTAGAAAACTATGTATGTAACAACCTCTTGTAGAATATGGCATTAGGTTAGATAAATGTACTGCAACTAAGGAGCTATAGATGTTAGATTATACCCCATTCAACACGTCTCTATTAGGATTGTGAGTAAAATATATCATCTAGATTTACCCTCATAAAAGGATAATGTCTGAATCACATTAAGTTAAGTATTAGTAAACCAAGCAAACTTCATATTTGGTACTCTTCGATAGGTAAATTTAGGAACTTAATTTCTTCTAAAAAGAGAATGACTACTGAAGAATCTATTGACTAGAAACTCAATTTGACCTAACAGTTGAATTGCTTCTATGTGAGAAGTTGGGTGTGTGTAACCCGTAAAAATGGTCGTGTTTAGCCTGAATTGAACACCACTAGTAATAGTCTCATACTCATTCTCCAACTTGATTACATTACTCTTCCTAAATATACCTAACGCTAGTTTACTTTTATGAACTTTGTTTTTCATTAGAGCTTTTCATTCCTAGATTTATGTCATCTTGCATATATTAAATTTCTAGATGTTTACTTGCTCCTATGTGATTTGATTGCATGCCTTCGTAATTATTTGCTTAGTTGTTGAATGCATAGCTATTAAAATAATTTTTGTTTTTCTCTAACTATTCTGATATAATGTATTTTTGTATTTAGTCATAATACATGACTAAATGCCATAGGATATATAGAAAAGAGTAGCATGTGACAATAGACTTAACCAATACCCTTGAGCATGAGATCTTTTATAACCACTATTTTTAAACCCATAACTAATGGGATTTGTTTTTAAATATGCAAAAACTTCACATTTTGGAAAAATGATTTTTCAAAAGATTATGACACCTTTCTATTTAACATGTTTCACCATCCTACCTTTCTTCCAAACTTGTGTCCATAATTACGTGTTTATCAAAACCAAAGATTGGAAAAATACGTTTTCTTTCCTCATAAAAACATTTTGAAATAAAACCAAAACTATTTCATTAAAATATTTTTCACAAAAAAAATATATATATATATATATAAATATATATAAATAATAAATATATATATAATATATAAATTACTCTCAAACATTGTTGAATAATGCCAAAAACACTTATTTAAATCATGCATGGTGATCTCATATTTGTCATCTATATTTATGTATATGACATTTATAAGTAAACTAAATCAAATCTGAAAAACCATAGTTTTCTCATTAAGATCTTGCTTGGTACAAGTCTAGAAGTCCATGCTATCACAATTCCCCACTGCTTTTCACATAGACTCTCATTAGGATTCATTAACTTAAACCCATCTCCCTAAAAATCATATTAGGAATTACTTGGTATCATGTTTCTTGTCCATAAATTTATATATATTACTTGCTTAATAAGTAGGTTGCATGCTAGATAGAAGTGCTTAATGTCCTTATGAAACATGCTTTGCAGACATAAGTTAGTAAATGATAAATTGCCTCAAAGAGATTGGACTTGCTTGAAACTAAACCCAAAAACACAACCTTATCTACAAATTTCTGCCAAAAACCCATTTCCGGCAACCTGGGAATCATCAGATGGGCGGCCCCCTTAATTATTAAGGGGACCGGCCCCTATTTAAAGGGACCGGCCATCTGATTGGTCCGGGTTATTGTTTTCTCTTTCACTTTTTAGCCCATTTTATCCTACACTTCCCAAAACTCACAAACATGTTTTGTCCTAAACCTCACACCAAAATTTACCTTCCTCAACCACATCATTTCTACACTATAAATTCCCCTCTCCATCATTAATGCTCATCCATCCAAACATGTCATCTCCCAACAACCCAAGATCCAAGCCTTCAAGAGTTGCTAAAATCTCCGTAAGGCCCGTTTGGAGACGGAAGCTTGACATTTGTCATAACTCCAACTCAACAAATGATGTTGTTCAAAATCAACCAATACCTAAACCTCATACTCACCCAAATCAACCAACACCTAAGTCTCATGATCATCCAAATGAACCCTTTCACAAACATAACCAATCATCCATTCTTACTTCCATAAATACACCTTCATCACACCCACATGAGTCATATGAAGAGCAAGATCAATCCCAAAACAACAATCCCAATCTCATTCACAACACCTCACATCTCATTCAACCTACCAATGTACCATCCAAAACACTCATCACTCTTGGAATACCCTCTTCTTCCACATTTCCATCCTCATCCACTTATGATTACCCAAGCTCACAAATGTCTTCACCACCAAGAGTGTCACCACCACCTTCTACCATCTCACATGTTGCTCCTATGTTACATGTCCAAACATTCATCCCAACCATCAACCACACTCCACCATCATCACCTTTCACCAAACACTTGAAGTTCATTGAAGAACTCAAGGAAGCCCATAAGCTTAGTGCTCTTCTTGCTCTACACCTTGCTCAAAGCAACTTAGATAAACCTCCATCTAGCTCTCCATCATCGCCCCACAACTTGAGTCAAATTGAGAAACATGTCAACAATTATCCTTGTTGCATCTTTCTCCAAAAACAAATCATTGCTTTGAATGAGCACCTCACTTGGATTGAGTATCTTCTCACTAAATCTCATCCAACACCCTCACTTGAACAACATCAAAACCCTCAATCAACATCTTCCTCTCCAAACTCTTCACCTCCAATATCTCCACCACCAAACTCTCCAACATCCATGCACCCAAAAACATACCTCCATTAATCCATCATTTTTACCCTCACTTAACCACCTTAATTTCAAACACTCCACCATCAACCATTCAAGCATACTATATTCTTATATTTTCACAAACAAAATAGTCCAAGTTTTTATGTTGCAAGCAAGTCCGATGGCTCTCTTTGGCAAATTAGAATTTTCTACCTATTGTATGCTCTAAGCATAATAAATGTTGTATTAATGATTATGTTTTCCACCTAATCATTTTTGAATTAATGTATGTTTTGGTTCATGTTATTAATTGTTGTTTGCTAAGATATTATAATATGTTACATATATGTTTGTGTTTCTAATATTTTGATTGCTATGCTATTATACATGCTTGTTCTTCTAATATTTTGATTGCCATGCTATTATACTATGCTACATATATGCTTGTGCTTCTAATATTTTTCTTGCAAGTATTTCATATCTTGATTCCTTGGTGCCCTCAAACGAGGGGGAGTACACATCAAGGGGGAGTTCTCGTCCCGTCAAATTTTATTTATAAAACTTGTCGGCATAACCTTTTTGATTCTACAAAAAGGGGGAGAAGTGAATATAAACTCACTAAATACTTGTCCAAAAATAATGTTTTGGATTTAATGAGTTTAAGTTTTGTAATCATCAAAAAGGGGGAGATTGTTGATATAAATAATGCCTAAAAACATTATCAATACTTATTCATATCTCTATGTTTTGATGATCACAAAATGTAAACTCATCAAACATAAACTTATTAAGTAAACAAGTATTTAGTTGAAAATATTCATTTCTACAACTTAATCATTTAAGGTATGAATGAACAAATTCTTAATGCATTATATGATCAAAGGAACATTTTCTTAATCACTAGATTTTTTATAAAATGACCCAAAACATTTTATATCTTTTAGGAAATCATTTTTGGTATTAAATAAAAATGTTTAATCTTTTATAAAATTATGAATTCAAATTTTTAACCAAAAATGGTAAAAATGTTCCAGAAAAACCTTCCCCACAAAAAGACAAAACTGGGCAACGGTCTAGAGGGGCGGTCCCCTTAAATATACAAGGCGGCCCCCTTAATTTTAAGGGGACCGGCACGCTCCTCCAGCCTGTCCATTTTTGCCTATAAATACTGGACTTCCCCTGGACTTTTTCTTACCTTTTGCACCTCAAACCTTCTGTTCTAAATCTCCACTTTTCTTTCTAAATCCTTTCCAAAATCCTTTGATCATAGATTCTTAAGCATTGGTTTCTAAGTGATCCAAGCTTCCACCATCCTTGTGCAAAAGAAGAATAATTCTATCAATCAAGACTAGAAGTATTACAACTTAGTGTCATCTTGTTACTTAAGTTGTTAGTTTAGTAAAGTTTGTAAATCATTCATTCATTTGTGTATAAGGTGTGTATAGTAGGTGTGAACATGAGTGGTTAGATTAGTGTAGTGTGTAAGTAGTGAAGAATGTGTATAAGTAGTTGTGGTGTAAAGAAGTCATGTAGAAGTTGTAAAGCCGTGGTGTAGAAGTTGTGAAGCAGTGGTGTAGAATTCGTGAAGCCATAACTCAGAAGTTGTGAAGTCGTCATGTAGAAGTCGTGAAGCCATAACTTAGAAGTTGTGGAGTCATCATGTAGAAGTCGTGAAGCCGTAGCTTAGAAGTTGTGAAGTCGTCATGTAGAAGTTGTGAAGCCATAACTTAGAAGTTGTGAAGTCGTCATGTAGAAGTCGTGAAGCCGTAGCTTAGAAGTTGTGAAGTCGTGATGTAGAAGTCGTGAAGCCGTAGCTTAGAAGTTGTGAAGTCTTCATGTAGAAGTCGTGAAGCCGTAGCTTAGAAGT
Organism: Artemisia tridentata subsp. tridentata; assembly: GCA_021014915.2. Classification (NCBI taxonomy): domain Eukaryota; kingdom Viridiplantae; phylum Streptophyta; class Magnoliopsida; order Asterales; family Asteraceae; genus Artemisia; species Artemisia tridentata. Next base: position 222,592,132 of record CP139504.1, read on the forward strand.
CGTGAAGTCCTCATGTAGAAGTTGTGAAGTCGTTGTGTAGAAGTCGTGAAGCCGTAGCTTAGAAGGTGTGAAGTTGTTGTGTAGAAGTCATGAAGCCGTAGCTTAGAAGTTGTGAAGTCATCTTGTAGAAGTCGTGAAGCTGTTGTGTTGAAGTCGTGAAGCCGTTGTGAAGAAGTCGTGAATAAGTCGTGAACAAGTTGTGATTGAAGTTGTGAGATTGGTTCTAGCTACGATTAGAACTCGACATTTAGCTTTGTGTCGTTAAACCTGTGTAAGCGAAAGTGTGTAAGGTTTTCTCCGCCATAAGGGAGCTTGTTGAAGTAGTGAAGAAAACTCTCGAGCAAGGTGTGCTCGAGGAGTGGAGTAGGGCAAGGAAGGTGTCCTTGTAGCCGAACCACTATAAATCCCTCGTGTCTCGGTTTGATCTTTCCATCTCTCACTTATTTCTTTATATCGTCATTACTTTCATACATATAGGCATATACAACTGTTAGTATTAATTAGAAGTTGATTTCACATAAAGATCAATTTAAAACTCCATTCATGGTATGTGCTTAATCACATACTTTTATTTGACCAAAACCGGACCCAAATAAACCAAAAACTGACCAAAATGCCAAAAGATATTGTGTTTTTGTGTTTTTATATATGCAGGGATGGATATCAAGAAAATCAACAAAAGATACGGAAAAACCGAGAGAACGTGCACGGGATTTGGAAAAGACTCAGAACCAAAGCCGGGAGAGACATGCTTGGTCAAAAGTCAAAATCAGCCCTTAGAGTTTCACTAAATGTTAAAAATCACCCTTAGATCAACTTTGAAATATTGACAATTTCAGTCCCTTAAGAAAACAGAAATTACCCTTATAGTTTTTAAAACCTTAAATCCTTAAAAAACCCTTTTATACCCGGTTTTATAACTAACTCACCCAACACGCCTTACCCAACCCACTAAATACTAAATCCAGCCCACTTATACCTTTACCCAGCCCAACCAAATACCCGGACCTAACCCGTAACCCAAATACCCGGTCAAACCCTTATAACAAAATACGGTCAAACAAAAATTTAAAAAAAAAAAAAAAAAAAAAAAAAAAAAAAAAAACATACCCGCGCCCCAATTTCACTAAACCCAGAAAAATTACTGTTACACGAACCCTAGAAATTAACCCCGTACAATTTCACTGCAATTAAGGGCAAATTCGACCAATCATTGGCCTTCTAGAAGGTGTCAGGAATGTCAGGAAGGGCAGAGAATGCACGAATGGACACATGGCAGGCTGCTATTGGATGGGACACCTCATGAAGATTGATCTAACGGCTGAAAAGGATTGGGAATTGATCTAAGGGTGGAAAAGGACTCAAGGAGCACACGGATTGCCAGCATGTCAAGCCTAGAAGGTTCAACCCACGGCTATAAATAGAAGACCTCCTCCTCCATTGATGTTTGTCCGATTTTTCATGTATTTAGAGAAATTTAGACCAATTTTACTTTAATGTTTTTAGTGTAATCATTTTAAATTTCAGTTTAGTCTTGTAATTCAACTTTTGGTTAATGAAATTTCAGTTTACCTTTTACTCATCTTGTTCGAATTTACTTTTAATCTGGTTTAAGCTTCATTTCTGTTCTTATAAGCTTGTATAAGCTTTTTGTTGCTTTTGTCAAAGTAGTTTTGTTTAATTCAGTTTTAAATTCAAAAGTTCAAAAAAGTCAACATAAGTCAACTGTTTGGGTCAAAATAAGCTGAGGTGATAAGCTACTGTTATTAAGCTGGATCTTGGGTTATTTTGGCTTATTATGCAAGCCTGGGGTGTAAGTTGATTCTGAGTTCATTGATTTCCAGCTGGAACAACTTGTAAGCCTAATTTCATATTAGCTTATCTACTAGCTTTTTATTGAATCTGCTGATTTTTTTAGCTTATCTGCTTTTACTTTCTGCTTTTAGATTAGAAATAGGCTAGAATACATTAGTATAACATAATTTTCAGGTAAAAAAGCAATTAGTCTAGCTAATTTGAAAAATCTGATATTGTTAAGGGTGTTTGGTTTATTGCACTGTTAGAGATTTTAAGCTTATGTACTGTTAAATTGCACTTTCCAGGAATTGGATTAAGCTTAGATAAGGTGTTTTTTGCTTAAATCAGTAGGTGTTTAAGGCTTAATAGCTCACTATTAGTATTTGGCCTTTTTGTGGAATTTGGAAAGCATATACTGTCCAAATAAGCTCTCATTAAGCTGAGCTTATTTGGAATCCCTCTTGGGTACTTTCTGAGTGGTTTTAGGTGGTTAAGTAAGATTATAAAGGCTGGTTTAGAGTTAGTCAAAATTTGCACACAATTTGCGCCACTTTTCCAAGTCTGCTGTGACAGAACCTATTTGTGCAGAGCATTTATTTTTAGCTGCTGATCCACCAAGGATTGTGGCTTATCTGAGGTGCTCATTTTTGGTTTATACATAGTTCAAATAGCTAGCTTTTAGGTTAACATCTGGGATCTTACTTTTTAGCTTATCAAGTAGCTTAATTTCAGCTTGCAAATAGCTCCTTAGTCCTGATCTGCCCTGCATCAATTTTTCCTTTGCAACTAGTATCTGATCTCAGCCTCAATCAGATAAGCAATTGGTGAAAGATATTGGGCATTTTTGGAATTAAAGTAGTCTGATATATGAGCTTCTAGATTCTGCCTTTGAATTCCCAAAATAAGCTCTGGTCTGGCTTGTAGGATAGCTACAACTTGGCTTATTGATCACTGAAACTGCCCCATTTTTGCAACTGCCAAAGTGCTTATTTGCTTATTCTGGTTGATTCTTTGTGCTTATTCAGTAGTTTTAAGTTTAATATAGTATGTTGGACTGAGTTTGAGCTTTTGGTGTTCATTGGTACTGGTTAGCTTATTTTTGAGCTTAATTGCAATTGCTTATTTGTCTATTTTGCTTATTAAGCTTTAGTAAAGTTCTGATTCTATTTTTCCTAGGTAGAAAACTTAATTTTAGATTTACTTAGAATTTTCTAGATTTTTCCTATTTGTTTTAATATTTTTAAATCATTTAAATAGTTTAAATTAGTTTTTAATTCATAAAAAGTCAAAAAATTAGTTTCTTTTTTTTCTAAAATTTTCTTTTTATATTTAGAATTTAATGAAAAATAATTTTAGATTTTTAGGACTTAAATTTAAGAATTTCTCCTTTTAATTACGTTTTTAAAATTCGTCGCGTACGTTTCTAAATTCAATTTTCGTCTTTAGGATTATATGCCGGGGAAGGCTTGAGAAGAGTTTGAATTTCGTTCGTTGAATCGTGTTTTGAAGACTCTTCCTCGGAAGTTATTTGTCTTTATAAAAAGAAAAATACAAAAAGAAAATAAATAAAACACTTTTCCTAAAGTGTTTTCAAAAATACAAAAATAATACATCCTCCTTTTCTTGAAAAGTGTCCACTTTTCAAATGCACAAAATTTTAGGAAATTCCACTAACTACACTCTCCACCAATCAAATATCACTATTACCCACTAAAGTCTCTTCTCATTGGTTGAAATATTCCCTGGACACTTAATTTGGGACATCCCAAGATTCCATTATGGACACTTAATGTGGGACGGAGGGTTTTCAATAATAGTACATCCTCACTTTTCTTGAAAAGTGTTGTAAACCATTCCGAATAAACAACAAAAGAGATCGTGAAGTTAAACGTTTCTCGGATTATTTCTTTACTACAACCTATACACGGGGTTTAAGGAAGTCTTGACATTAAATTGCAGACTGAAAAGAGATCCATTCTTCTCTTCCGCCACGCTGCACGTAGTTTTGAAAGAAACGAGTATGGTTGATCGAACGATCACCAAAAAGATAATAATTTTTCCTTATATATAAAAATCCAAAAAGATTTTCTTTTCAAATTTATTTTCCCTTTAAAGTTTTCTAAATTACAAAACCCAAAAATAATCTTCGTCTCCTCTTATATGTTTAATTCTTATCTCTTTACCCTCTCATACCGTTTAATTCTTATCTTCTTATCCTCTTAACCGTTTAATTCTATCTCTTTATCCCTCTTATGTTTAATTCTTATGTCGTCATTGGGCTATCACTGTTTTGATTGTAAAGGCCCGTTGATTGACAGTCTTCAGTGTTCAAAGTGTAAGTGTGAGCGGTGTGGAAATCACAACCCAAGAGGATCTTGTTATTGGTGTGAAGTAGCCCTCAAAAGAGAGCTTAATTCCATCGATAATTCTCAAGGATTTTCCGAACACCCTCCACAGCCCCAGCCATCTTCATTCAATCAGCAAAATTGCTTTAATTGTGGAGAACCGTTGGGAAATAATTCACTTTGTAACCGATGTTTTTGCAACGAATGTGGATTGAGTCGTGGACTTTGTATGTGTTATTCTTCAAAAGCTGAAACTTCATTCGTTTATGATTCTAATCCAAATTCTTGCAATGAACCGCCGAATTTCTCCGACTATCCTCCACAGCCCGATTTATCTCCGTGGAATGAACGTTATTGCGATGAGTGTGGAAATCAGTTAGATCCGTCATCAACTTATTGTCATCGGTGTACTTGCGAGAGGTGTGCGAGAAATATTATCAATGGATTTTGTTCGTTTTGTGCTTCATACAATGATGCTTTTAATCCAAACATTTTCAACTATCCTCAAAACAATTTCACTCACCCTCCTCAAAACTATTATGAGCAAGAACCGTATTTCAATAATACATCATTCCACACTACATCAAATTTTAAAAATTGTGGGGGATCATTTGAAAATGTTCATTATGAGCCAAATGTGTGTTACAATTCTCATGGTTTTTACCAACCCCCACAAAATCCCGTCAATTATCCAAATCAAGATGGAATGCGCGAAATTGAAAAACTTGTGGTTCGAAATTGAGAGCAAGTGGCTAATCTTAATACTTATACTCCCGGGAAGTCCATGGAAGAAATACTTGCCGAGGAAAGAGCAGCTAAATTTCGGAAGAGCTTAATTTACTATGACGATGATTCCGATGATGACGAGGAGAGACTTGTTCCGTTAAACGTTTACCCTCAAATAGCACCCGTCTTTCCTACCAAAGAACCCGAGGACTCTCTAAAAATGGGGGACGAGCATCTCGACACTATTCCGGCAACGGAATCAGACAATGTTGAGAACCTCGTCCCAATCCCAAGTGAGTCTGAGGAAATTTTTGACTGTGAATGTGATTTGCAATCTTGTGGAGATTCTCTTGATTTTTCTGAGGTTACTTCCGGGATTTTCTCTAACCCTCTTTTTGAATTTAATGATGAGTATACTTCTTGCAAAGTTAATCCTCTTTTCGATGGAGGGTTAGAGAACGTTGAGGACGAGGACTTTACACTTGATGAGCCGATTTTACCAATACCTCGCCCTGACGATTCCCATGACTCAGAAGGGGATGTACTTTTTCTTGAAAAATTGCTTAACAGTGATCCCCTTCCAGAAACTGAGTCATTTCACGTTAATCCTTCATCCCCTCGCCCTCCTGCTAAACCACCAGATGATGGAATTTTCTCTAAAATTTTACCCACCCAACCTACCCTTTCTATCTCTTTCGGGAGTGAGGATGACGATTATCTCACAATCGTTATTCGGATCTTTCTCCCCTTCTTCACCTATCCGGTGACTTCTCGTCTCCTTCACTCCTTCGGGAGTGAAGATACCATCTTTGACCCCGGCATCTCTCATTCTTTTAAGCCGCGGGTATCTCATCGGAGTGGAACTTTCGTATGCTTCAATGTTTTTCCAAACATCTTGAACGAAAGTCCGATGGAGATTTCTTTTTCCACATGCTCCCCCAAGAACAATTAAATTCGGGGCGAGTCTAAGCTATACGACTCGATAAAAAACAAGCGCTTCGTGGGAGGCACCCCATGCTTATCCTTCTATCTTCTTTTCTATTTTCTAATAAGTGACGTGAGGAGGGCTTCCTCTTCCATTTGTTGTGTTTCGGTGTTTTCTGTGATGTGTCCAGGTTTGCCCGATTGATGAAGACTCTCGTGCTCGTGGTTTATCTTCTCTCAACTCGAGTTTCATCATTCGTTGCTTATCCGATATCCTAAATCTTATCGTTTTACATCTATCTTTTGGCATAATTAATAAACGGCCTTAGATTTATGTAGGAGAACCCTTACCTTTAAGACATTGAGGACAATGTCTCGTTTTAGTCTGGGGGGTAATCTTTCGATTTGATTTGTGCCTTGCATTTTTTGCCGTTTACTCATGCAACCCCGTTTTTTTTCTCAAAAAATGAGAAAATTTGAAAAAAAAATTTGTGCAAAAATATAATAAATTTTGACATTTTTGTTGACTTTCCGCTGGTGAGGGTAGGAATAAAATTCTGACTTGACCGGGTGTGTTGAGCCCTAGCTTGTTCCCTTAACCATTTATAATCTATAAGCTCGTGCTAGTCTTTTACACAAGGAGCTATAAAATGCGAATTCTTTTTAAGAGTTTGCAAGTTCCCGTATCGACTTTATATATGCATGGCTTGATTATTAGGCTAAGCATTCGCGGATCTTATTATTTAAGATTTTAAATTTGTGAAGAACGAGAAATGATAGAGTTGTTTATAAGTTAGATTGCTAAACGTGGAGTAGTTGGTTCTCTTTAGAGCTCATCAAAGTTACTTGTGGCTTTTTGTTCCCATAAGCTTGTTTCACCCAATAATAGTAATCTAGGAATAATTAAAGCTATTTTAGTTTTGGCGATAATTAGTTTTTACTCTTTCCTTAGAGAATCCTTGCTTATGAAAGTTGGGTACACATCAAGGTACTGCCAGTGTTACGGTGTAATAGGCAACTGATTCATGATAGTACGTGCTATTGTCTCTATTGCTATAAAAGCCGTAGGACTCGGGATTTGGCAAAATATATAATGAATAATGAATAATAATAATAATAATCCAAAGCCGATAAAAGTTTTCTGTTTCCTGACGGTTCGCTCCCGTTGACTCAGACTTCAAAAAGGCAGAGGAAAAATATCCAAGGTCAAAATAAGACTCCCGATTCTTGACGTTTCGCTGCCATTGTCTAGGTTGTTTAAAAGGCCAAGGATCAATAAGTGTGCTTAATAATGTTAAAAATGCCAAATTTCGACTCCGGGGGTATCCTAATAAAAGCTTCTGTCTCTGGACTCGTAGATGAGTTGTTTCGGTCGTATATAAAAGGGATATCCTCAAAATCGTGTTAAATCAGAGACCTTGATGTGGACCTCATTTTTGTATGCAACGGTTTTCGAGGGAAGGTTTGGAAACTACTTAGCGTCTAAACTAGGTAACTTTATCGGACTAAAAATTATCAAAACGAGAATTTGAAGAAATTCATTTCTCACCAAAAATAAAATAAATAGAGGAAAATAGGAATTTGGGAACGAGAAGTAATACACAATTAGCTTTCATGGGTAGTGTCGGCAATCTAACTTGTAAATAACAATGATTTCGTTTTTAAGCTTAGTTTGGGGACTCGTGAAAAATCAGGAACGACGAATTTTATCCGTATGGTCACTTCTTTATGAGTCGTGTTTCCTACTCCGTGATCCTAAAAATTATCGATTGATAATGATTGTCAACAAAGCCGTCACATAATAATGAGAAAAATACAAAAATAGAATAAAAAGGAAAATCGGGGAGTTTTTAGAACTTAAGATTTCTTAATCTCTTTTGAAAATTTTACTACTTCTCAAGGTTAGTAAAAAGAGGTTAGAAATTTTTGGTTTCAAAAACGTGTTTTTATAACATTGCGTGAGGACACAGCAATAACTTAGTCTGGGGGAATTTTGGTATGTGCTTAATCACATACTTTTATTTGACCAAAACCGGACCCAAATAGACCAAAAACTGACCAAAATGCCAAAAGATATTGTGTTTTTGTGTTTTTATATATGCAGGGACGGATATCAAGAAAATCGACAAAAGATACGGAAAACCTGAGAGAACGTGCACGGGATTTGGAAAAGACTCAGAACCGAAGCCGAGAGAGACATGCTTGGTCAAAAGTCAAAATTAGCCCTTAGAGTTTCACTAAATGTTAAAAATCACCCTTAGATCAACTTTGAAATATTGACAATTTCAGTCCCTTAAGAAATCAGAAATTACCCTTATAGTTTTTAAAACCTTAAATCCTTAAAAAACCCTTTTATACCCGGTTTTATAACTAACTCACCCAACACACCTTACCCAACCGACTAAATACTAAATCCAGCCCACTTATACCTTTACCCAGCCCAACCAAATACCCGGACCTAACCCGTAACCCAAATACCCGGTCAAACCCTTATAACAAAATACGGTCAAACAAAAATAAAAAAAAAAAAAAAAAAAAAAAAAAAAAAAAAAAAAAAAAAAAAAAAAAAAAACATACCCGCGCCCCAATTTCACTAAACCCAGAAAAATTACTGTTACACGAACCCTAGAAATTAACCCCGTACAATTTCACTGCAATTAAGGGCAAATTAGACCAATCATTGGCCTTCTAGAAGGTGTCAGGAATGTCAGGAAGGGCAGAGAATGCACGAATGGACACATGGCAGGCTGCTATTGGATGGGACACCTCATGAAGATTGATCTAACGGCTAAAAAGGATTGGGAATTGATCTAAGGGTGGAAAAGGACTCAAGGAGCACACGGATTGCCAGCATGTCAAGCCTAGAAGGTTCAACCCACGGCTATAAATAGAAGACCTCCTCCTCCATTGATGTTTGTCCGATTTTTCATGTATTTAGAGAAATTTAGACCAATTTTACTTTAATGTTTTTAGTGTAATCATTTTAAATTTCAGTTTAGTCTTGTAATTCAACTTTTGGTTAATGAAATTTCAGTTTACCTTTTACTCATCTTGTTCGAATTTACTTTTAATCTGGTTTAAACTTCATTTCTGTTCTTATAAGCTTGCATAATCTTTTTGTTGCTTTTGTCAAAGTAGTTTTGTTTAATTCAGTTTTAAATTCAAAAGTTCAAAAAAGTCAACATAAGTCAACTGTTTGGGTCAAAATAAGCTGAGGTGATAAGCTGCTGTTATTAAGCTGGATCTTGGGTTATTTTGGCTTATTATGCAAGCCTGGGGTGTAAGTTGATTCTGAGTTCATTGATTTCCAGCTGGAACAACTTGTAAGCCTAATTTCATATTAGCTTATCTACTAGCTTTTTATTGAATCTGCTGATTTTTTTAGCTTATCTGCTTTTACTTTCTGCTTTTAGATTAGAAATAGGCTAGAATACATTAGTATAACAAAATTTTCAGGTAAAAAAGCAATTAGTCTAGGTAATTTGAAAAATCTGATATTGTTAAGGGTGTTTGGTTTATTACATTGTTAGAGATTTTAAGCTTATGTACTGTTAAATTGCACTTTCCAGGAATTGGATTAAGCTTAGATAAGGTGTTTTTTGCTTAAATCAGTAGGTGTTTAAGGCTTAATAGCTCACTATTAGTATTTGGCCTTTTTGTGGAATTTGGAAAGCATATACTGTCCAAATAAGCTCTCATTAAGCTGAGCTTATTTGGAATCCCTCTTGGGTACTTTCTGAGTGGTTTTAGGTGGTTAAGTAAGATTATAAAGGCTGGTTTAGAGTTAGTCAAAATTTGCACACAATTTGCGCCACTTTTCCAAGTCTGCTGTGACAGAACCTATTTGTGCAGAGCATTTATTTTTAGCTGCTGATATACCAAGGATTGTGGCTTATCTGAGGTGCTCATTTTTGGTTTATACATAGTTCAAATAGCTAGCTTTTAGGTTAACATCTGGGATCTTACTTTTTAGCTTATCAAGTAGCTTAATTTCAGCTTGCAAATAGCTCCTTAGTCCTGATCTGCCCTGCATCAGTTTTTCCTTTGCAACTAGTATCTGATCTCAGCCTCAATCAGATAAGCAATTGGTGAAAGATATTGGGCATTTTTGGAATTAAAGTAGTCTGATATATGAGCTTCTAGATTCTGCCTTTGAATTCCCAAAATAAGCTCTGGTCTGGCTTGTAGGATAGCTACAACTTGGCTTATTGATCACTGAAACTGCCCCATTTTTGCAACTGCCAAAGTGCTTATTTGCTTATTCTGGTTGATTCTTTGTGCTTATTCAGTAGTTTTAAGTTTAATATAGTATGCTGGACTGAGTTTGAGCTTTTGGTGTTCATTGGTACTGGTTAGCTTATTTTTGAGCTAAATTGCAATGGCTTATTTGTCTATTTTGCTTATTAAGCTTTAGTAAAGTTCTGATTCTATTTTTCCTAGGTAGAAAACTTAATTTTAGATTTACTCAGAATTTTCCAGATTTTCCTATTTGTTTTAATATTTTTAAATCATTTAAATAGTTTAAATTAGTTTTTAATTCATAAAAAATTCATAAAAAGTCAAAAAAATATTTTTCTTTTTTCCAAAATTTTTCTTTTATTATTTAGAATATAGGAAAATTATTTTCATGCCCATAGGATTAGTGGTGCTTCAAATTCACTTTTTATTTTGCGCTCGTACGTAGTTTTTGATTTATTCACGCGTTTTTAGGATTTCCCTTACGTTTGCCTTAGAATAGAATTTTCCCTTGCCTTATTAACTGTTTTTAGTTTATGTTTTATTATTTTAGTTTAAAAATCATTATCTCTCACTTTTATTCACTATTCACTGCACGTTTCACGAACCCGAATCACAATTCCATTCAATCTTCATCGGGACAACGAACCTGGGGTTTTCACTTTATTTACCTTTTGTGAATTCCTTTTGGGATATAAATTGTTTAAATCAATTCATAAAAAGAAAACTTTTATAACAAATCTAAAAGGATACACATATAATTAATAATATTGTTCAAGTATCAATTTTCATATAAATTCGAATCTAAGTTTTTATAAGTAAATAAAGTTTTCATAATAAAATTAAAAATACGTAAATCTATTCAACCCCCCCTTCTAGTTTTCCACAATCTATGAGGAGTTTTGGCAAACACTCACTTGGGGGCAAACTACTTTCATTTTAATTATGTTAGTAAGACTGTAAACTATCAACGCATTACGTGTTATGAGGTTTAGTGCAATATACCGAACTGTGATATAACTGATTTCTTTTTATTTAGCTTGTGTTCAAACTGATTATAACTTTAAACGCTATGGAATCACTCAACCTTTGTGTTGACTTTTTAAGCGTGTTTATCTCAGGTAACTGGAAGAACGATTTGGCACGGAGTGGCTATGGACTATCTTTTCATAATAAGAATGTCCACTTTGTTATCATTCAACGAATAATGTATCTTTTATAACGTATTTCGAAACCTCCCGCTGGGACCTCTATATGTAACTCTGATTAAAATAAATGAATGATAACAATTTTATTTAAAACGTCTCTTTTCGAGTCGTTTTCTATTTTCATGACTGTGATCCTTGAAGTAACACCCCAACTTATATTTCCGCTGCAAATATCGAAAACGGGGGTGTTACATATGCACCCCACCAGCAGGAGCCGACTCTAGAAGAGGATCTACCCTCTTCGAGCCGGGCTCGTACAGTGTGTCCTAGTCATTCACCTTCATCATCATTACCATTTTCACCCGGTTTCACTCCTCCAGCTCGAGTCTTCGAGATTAGAGAGAGCTCTCGGGCAGCAGTAGCCCGCACACCTACTCCATTCACCATCATGACGCGTCTGGAACGTTATGAGGAGCAGATCGATACTCTCCTGAGTATAGTGGACAGAACACCGTTGGACCGCCCCGAGACAGTCAACAGCACCCTACATAGCATCGTATCCAGTAGGATAGATCTTCAGGACGGTCTGACTAGGATACGGTCAGAGATATCCGAGACACGCACCCACATAACAATCTCACTATGGGAGGGACAGAGACATATTGTGGAAGCTTTGGAAGCACGCCTCAGAGCCGACACACTAGAGAAACTCGTGGAAGACATGCAGGTCCAGCATCAGACTGACATACAAAGGCTCCTGGATCAGATTTCACAGCTCACTGGGCCTATGGACGAGACTTCCAGCTGTTAGGCATAGTTTACATCTGTATAGTTTTGAGGCATCTTAGCCTGCCGCACGTGGCATTAATAAAGGACCTTGTAATCATTATGTTATGTAACAAAATTGATTCAAGTTATTAATATATTTTGTTGGTTATGATTTGCTATATATTGATGTTGATTTATGCCACTGTGGTTGTTCATGTGTATTGTGATTGTATTGAGACATGTCGTGATGTTACTTGTGATTGTTATGGTTCTTTGAATGATACAAATGGAATGTAATTACAAACTCATACTAAAGAAAATTTCAAAAGAAACTTGATGAATGAAGAGAAAGTTGCTGAACTTCAGCTTTTGTAGATGATGAATCACTTTGTTTCCTTAGCAATCCTATACCAAGAGTTGATCATTTACTTACGATAATACCCAACCATGTCGTGATTATATGGTTCTCAGTTGGTTATAATCTCACATTGTGACAATATTGTTAGAAATTGTATACAATTACCCTATTACTCAACGTATTCTAACATGGTCATTGTGCAAATTCTAAATCTATGTTTTCTTGTGGTATTAATAGAAAAATGCCTCGCATAAGGAAGGAAACTGCCACTCCCGCAACAGCTATGACTCCTAAAGCTATCCAGAAATTGGTAGCTGATAGTGTTGCAGCATCTCTTGAGACTCAAGCGGCTACCATAGCCCGCTCGAGCAACAATAACCGATCCACCGCTGAAAGCGAGGCATCTGCGTCTCGCAAGTGCACATACAAAGATTTCATAGGTTGCCAGCCAACTTATTTCAAAGGTTCCGAAGGAGTTACCGAACTAGCTCAGTGGTTTGAGCGTACCGAAACGGTATTCATGCGGTGCAACTGTCCAGATAATAGCAAGGTTACCTTTGCTACGGGAACACTCCTGGAAGATGCAGCATCATGGTGGAACTCTACTGCCCAGACCATGGGTATGGAAGAAGCGTATCAGATATCCTGTGTCGAACTAAAAACTAAACTCCTAAAGAAATACAATCCTCAAACAGAAATCAGGAAACTGGAGGAGGAATTCCACCAGTTAATTGTAAAGGGTAACGATTTAAGAACCTACAACTGAGGGTTCCAGGAACTGTCGGTACTATGTCCTACTATGGTGCCAGATAATGAAAGGGCACTGGAAAAGTACGTCGAGGGCTTGCCTTGAAGCATCGAGGGGAATGTCACCTCGTCAAAATTGACAACTCTTGAGGAAGCTATCACAATAGCTCAACGGTTATTGGAACGAGAAATCAAACGGAGTTCTACCTCCGCAAACAATGAACATAAACGAAGTCTCGATAATCGTGGAACCACTACCCACAACAACAAAAACCACAACAACAACAGAAACCCCAACAACAACAACAATGAAAACAACAACAACTACCACAACAACAACAACAATAGGAACCCCAAGAACAACAACAACAAAAACCGCAACTACAACTACCAACAAAACCGCAACAACCACCACCACCAACAGAATCGCAGACAAGAAGCTGCTAGAGCTTATGTTGCTACACCCACAGGAGAAAAAGCTTATATCGGAACCCAACCCCAGTGCAATCAATGTAAACTACATCACACTGGACCTTGTCATGCAGTTTGCGGCAATTGCCAAAAAGTGGGTCACAAAACCACTGACTGCCAAGCCACGGGTGCAAATACACAGCCCATAGCAGTAGTGTGCCACGGTTATGGTGAAAAAGGGCATTACAGGAACAACTGCCCAAAACAAAATCCGAACAACGCTGCTCATGGGAGAGCATATGTGCTTGGTGACGAGAACGCACCACAGGAACCCGGCCTCGTCACGGGTACTTTCTTACTGAACCAACACAATACTAAAATATTATTTGATTCCTGAGCTGATAAGAGCTTTGTGTCTACTTCATTTGCTTCACTGCTTAATATTGCCCCCGTAGAACTAGACACTACTTACGAAATCAAAATAGCTAACGGAAACCTCATACGCACCAACACCATGATCTAAGGTTGCACCCTAACACTTCTAAACAAACCTTTCCCCATTGATCTTATGCCTATTCAACTCGGTAGCTTTGATGTCGTTATTGGCATGGATTGGTTATCCAAGCACCACGCCCAAATCATCTGTGACGAGAAGGTCGTCCAAATTCCACTTAATGGTAAAACTCTTATTGTTCGCGGCAATCACAGTAAAACCCGACTCAACATCATCTCGTATATCAAAACGATGAAGTACATGAACAAAGGATGTCACGTATTTTTTATTCAAGTGATAGAGAATGAAACGAAGGAGAAACAACTTGAAGAAGTGCATGTTGTCAAGGACTTTTCTGAAGTATTTCCAGAAGACTTGCCCGGTATTCCTCCAGTTCGGCAAGTATAATTTCAAATTGATTTAGTGCCTGGAGCAGCACCAGTTGCTAAAGCACCTTATCAGTTAGCACCTTCCGAAATGAAAGAGCTGTCTGAGCAGTTGAAAGAGCTGTCAGATAAAAGTTTTATCTGACCAATTTCATCACCTTGGGGAGCACCGGTCTTATTTGTCAAAAAGAAGGACGAAACTTTTCGAATGTGTAATGACTACAGGGAACTGAACAAACTCACCGTAAAGAATCGATATCCATTGCCCTGGATCGATGATTTATTTGACCAGTTGCAAGGATTGAGTGTCTACTCGAAAATTGATATGAGGTCGGGATATCATCAGCTAAGAGTTAGGGAAGAAGACATTCCCAAAATAGATTTCCGAACACGTTATGGGCATTATGAATTTCAAGTAATGCCATTTGGTCTCACTAATGCACCCGCAGTGTTCATGGATTTAATGAACCAAGTATGCAAACCTTACTTAGACAAATTCGTGATCGTGTTCATCGATGACATCTTAATCTACTCACACAGCAAGGGAGAACATGCTGAACACTTGAGAACCATTTTGGAGTTGCTCAAGAATGAAAAGTTGTACGCAAAATTCTCCAAATGTGATTTTCGGATTTCCACGATACAATTTCTTGGCCATATCATCAACAGTCAAGGTATCCACGTAGATCCTGCAAAGATTGAGGCGGTTAAAGGTTGGGCATCTCCTACAACCACAACCGAGATTCGTCAATTTCTAGGTCTCGCTGGTTACTACCGAAGGTTCATAGAAGACTTTTCAAAGATTGCAAAGCCTTTGACCGAATTGACCCAGAAAAACAAGAAGTATATCTGGGAAGAAAAACAAGAGTCAGCTTTCAACTCTTAAAACAGAAACTCTGCGAAACACCCATCTTAGCACTACCTGAAGGAAGTGAAGACTTCGTGGTGTATTGTGATGCATCCCATGACGGTCTAGGTGCAGTGTTAATGCAAAGAAGCAAAGTGATAGCTTATGCTTCTAGACAGCTCAAGAAGAACGAAGAAAACTACACCACTCATGATCTGGAATTAGGAGCAGTGGTCTTTGCTCTTAAGATTTGGAGACATTTTGTACGGTACCAAGTGCACGGTTTTCACCGATCACAAGAGTCTTCAACACATACTGGATCAAAAAGAGCTGAACATGAGACAGCGCCGATGGTTAGAACTGCTCAACGATTACGACTGTGAAACTCGCTATCACCCCGGTAAATCGAATGTTGTGGCTGATGCCTTGAGCAGAAAAGAAAGAATCAATCCTCTTAGATTCCGATCTCTGGGAATGACCATTTGTTCACCCCTTCCATCACAAATCCTCATAGCCCAAGTAGAAGCTCTCAAAGAAGAAAACAAACCCCACGAAAAGATTTACGGTATGCCTGAGAATGAAAATGGTTTTGTAAAAAGATCAGACGGTATGCTGTGTTTCAAAGAAAGATATTGGGTTCCTCTCTACAGAGGTATTCGAGACCTCATCATGCATGAATCTCACAAATCCAAGTACTCTATTCACCCATGTTCTGACAAGATGTATCAGGATCTCAAAAAGATCTACTGGTGGCCAAACATGAAAGCCGACATCGCTGAGTATGTTGGGAAGTGTTTGACTTGTTCAAGAGTCAAGGCGGAAAGTCAAAAGCCGTCGGGATTGCTTGTACAACCTGAACTACCAGTATGGAAATGCGAAAGAATTACCATGGATTTCATCACTAAACTACCAAAGACGTCAACTGGATTGGACAACATCTGGGTCATCATTGATCGTCTCACCAAGTCCGCTCATTTCATACAAATCAAGGAAACTGACGAGATGAGCACCCTCGCTCAGTTATATCTAAAGGAAATAGTGACTTGACATGGAGTTCCAATCTCCATCATCTCAGATAGAGATAGCCGATTTACCTCAAGATATTGACAAACTCTACAAAAAACTCTCGGTACACGTCTAGATATGAGCACCGCTTATCACCCTCAGACTGACGGGCAGAGTGAAAGAACGATCCAAACCTTAGAAGACATGCTCCGAGCATGTGTGATAGACTTTGGAAAAGATTGGGATAAACACTTGCCATTGGCTGAATTTTCTTACAACAACAGTTACCATGCCAGCATCAAGGCGGCACCCTTTGAAGCACTTTATGGTCAAAAGTACAGATCGCCTGTTTTTTGGGCAGAAGTTGGTGACATACAACTCACAGGACCAGAACTGATACACGAAACAACTGAAAAGATTTTTAAGATCAGGCCACGACTACAAGCTGCTCGTGACAGACAAAAGAGTTACGCTGATGTAAGACGAAAACCCATGGAATTTCAAATTGGTGACAGAGTTATGTTGAAAGTTTTTCCTTGGAAGGGAATGGTACGCTTTGGAAAGCGTGAAAAGTTAAATCCCAGGTACATTGGACCATTCAAAATCCTTGAAAGGATTGGTCCAGTTGCTTACAAACTTGAGTTCCCAGAAGAACTCAGTAGAGTACACCACACATTTCACGTTTCACAACTGAAGAAATGTTTGTCAGATGAAACCCTTGTCATCCCACTAAAAGAAATCAGACTTGATGACAAACTCGTGTTCATAGAAGAACCAGTAGAAATAATGGACAGGGAGGTGAAACAAATAAAGCAAAACCGTATTCCCATTGTCAAAGTTCGATGAAACTCTAAATAAGGACCAGAGTACACATGGGAACGTGAAGATAAAATTCGCAAAAAATACCCCCATTTATTCCCATAGACACCCCAACAACTATCTTAGATTTAATTTCGGGACGGAATTCTGTTTGACGGGTAGGTACTGTAGCAATCTGTAAATTTTCCCAGTAATTTGTACATGCTAATCAAGTATTAAATTCTAATACAATTCAGTTAACCATTTTTATGGTCAAAATTTGAAATTTTGTTATTACATCACAAATACATTGGAACGAGCTGACACACGGACCCAACACACTCTTTATAAACTAAACGGACCACATTACTATTCCTAGCCCAACATTTGGCCTGGTACTATTCAAAAGCCCAACCCAACAATTTTTAAGTTTTATATTGTTATATAACACAAGTTACACTACATTTTGCATCATTCGAATCCTCACCCACCAAAGAATCAGTATTTCGAATTCCATTTACTCATTCGAATGTTTGATTTCTTAACGAGACTCAAAGTAAAACTCCATCGCGACATGTACTAGTTAACTTATTATTCAACCATTTTTACAAAACTCGACACAACTTATTTTTCCCTAGCTCATTCGATATTCTATGATCGAATATGAGTCAATGAGTTTATTTCACGTCATTTCCCACCTTCCTAACCAATATTTCACGTTAAATGTTGTTTTGGACCCATGATATATGTCGAACGAGACATATATATTACACACTTGTGTTATATCCATAACCACACACAAACCCCCCCCCCTCCTCTGAAGCTACTAGGTACTCGAGTTTATTCCTTATCTCCTGCTAATCCATCAAATCACCCAACTTGGGTGAGTATAATACTATATATCGATCAATATACATGTATAAATACATGCACATTTAATCCCTTTCACACATAAAGTTCTTATCTCCTTTTCTCTCAAGTTTTCTCCATTGCCGAGAGCCTCAAGCATCAGAAGCAATTCTCCCATTCGTTCGAGCCATTATCCAAGCGTTTACTCCCCATTCGAAGCCTTGGTGATCGATTCTATCGAGAGGAATCCATATTTCTCGAGTTCTAGTTCTTTTACACGTTAAACTCACCACCTTTAAGGTGTTGTAAGTCTCCTTAAACACTTTCCTACTCGTTATATACGTTTTCATTGCACCATGCATCGTACTTCTATTTTACTCGATCGTATTTCATTTTCATGCATTATTTACGAGTTCTTTTATTTATTTTTACGTTTATACGCAATGACCTCCTTCATGGATGGCTAGTAACTCGTGTTTTACATTTACTCGACACTTATACGTTCATTTGTTTACTTATCGAACCTCATTTTATTTATATATCGAATCGTTTTGCATGTCACACATATATATGTCATTTTCATATTCTTATAACCATGTTATACTTGACTAGAAATGGACTAATAAATCGATTCATGTACACACCATATCACTTTTATTGCACATCAAAATTCTCCATAAGCTCATTTAATAAGATGTTGTTTTAAGTTTCCATTGATAAGCTCTTAAATGTCCTCTTATAATATCAAACCTATCGCTACTCGGTCTATTATTAAATCACTCATTTTTACCGATTGGGCTTAAAAGCCCAATAAGCAGTTTTATAAGCTCTATCGATAAGTTGATCGTATAAGCTCACTTGTATTATTTTTAAGCTCATTAAACAAGCACAAAACTTCCTAAAACCCTTCGGATCAAATTTTGTTAATGGGCTTTTGTTTTCAAACGTTAAAGCCCAATAAGCTTAAAAATAAGCACTTTGGCTAATAAGCAGTTGCTATTTATTCAAATAAGCTTTATAAAGTTATAAAAGCTCTCGGAAAACTTTTCCCACTTTTTTTTGTAAATTTTGAACTAAGTTTGCAAAACATATTTCATTTCTGGTTAAATATGTCAAGTTTATATAAATATGTTCTAAACTGTTAATTTAATAACCTGAGGGTATATATTGATCAAACATTAAACATGTGGCTTATAATGTCATTTTGGGAATTGTTGGACTAAAAATGTAATATATATATAACCAAGGACTAACGGTGCAAAACTAACACCGTTAAGGTAGAAAGTGTAAAATTGGTATAAGTACAAGGACCAAACTGTAACTTTATTTCATATTCATTTCTATTGTATATTTTACACTTTCCCACTCACTCCCGTGCATTTTTACATTTCGTACCATATTTAAACACACGTTACATTTATATTTATATATAACGAATTTTAACGATTAACTTAACGTTTCATTCGAACCACTTTCGAGAAAACGATATTTATGGATTCAATGACATGAAAACATGATAATATTATATATAATATTTTTTTGAACTTTAAGCATTTTAAGCATATCACACACACATCTCACGCCCAATCATTATCCATTACTCGTTTTCACAACCACTATTCATATTAAGTCAAATACCAAATTCTCAGACTTCACTATTATCCAGGTCGTGTGTTGGAGCCGTTTATGGAATTTCACTTGATTTCATATTTCCACCTTGCCAATTACACACAAGGTGAGTCATAGCCCCCACTTTTACTTATTTAACAAGTTTACACTCTATGGGGGAGATACATGCTACAAACTAGAACACAAATATTTTTAAGTATTTTTGTATGCTTCACCAGATTTATATTGCCTAAGTTATGCTATTTCCAAAAGCCCCTCACATCATGAACCATTAATCACTTGCGAGTGAACGCGAATATAGTGAATATATCTATTGGAAGTTGACTGCCTATTCCACTAATACCTGACGGATAGCCTTAGTTGCTAGTCGGATTAGTCGCAATGCACTATATTTGAAGGAAATAGGAAATGGCAAAATCACCTATTACTCGAAGGCCCCATATCGGTTACTACACAGTTAACGTTTGCGTGTCATGAGATTTAGAGTAATATACACAACTGCAATATCACCATTTTAAACATGATTGTAATACACAGACAATCACTACTTGTGTTCCCAAAACTCATTATTATTACAAACTCTATGATTTCACTCAACAATTTTGTTGACTTTTAGCATGTTTATCTCAGGTAATTAGCGGAGCAGACAAGGCACGGAGCGGGCAATAAACCAAGGGTTTTTAATGTGGTGTAAAATAAATCATGTCATTCACTTTCAAACTATTACACCATTTTATGGGATGTTTCAACTCTGATATTTTCACTTTTTGTACTTCAACTTTTATTTGAATGACAAATATTTTTAAAACGCTTCTTTTGAGCCGTTTTCTATTATTATGACAAAGATCATTCCCGTAATACCTTAATTAGTCTTCCGCTGTTAACTTATAATTTAAGGGGTCTTACACATATTATCGTTAGGTGGTTTATATAATTGGATAGTTGATGAAAAAACAATAAAACAATGAAAAATAAATGTGTCGCACTATGATTTTGAGCGCCGCACGTCAAATAAGACAAAGGGTTATACTATGGTAACACCCCCTAGTGAGTGGGCCCCCTTACTTTTGGAGAATGTACAATCCGACAAAAGAGACAATACAAGCGGCGGCAGCAGCAAAAAGTCAACACACCCCCTACAAGGGGTGTTTGACTATAATCACCCTAAGACAAAATATGAAATCTGGTTCAAATACAACTTTTTTTGTTAATACTCTACTAAATACATCTACAGCCGTTATTTTCGCTAAAACTAAAGTAAACAATATTAAAATTAAAGTTATCTAAGGTAAAATTTATTTAATTAAATAAATGGAAGTATAGCTTTTAAGATCTCGTTCTAGCTCTTAATTTTTCGATTTTACAGTCCCCTAAGCAAACGAGTCAATCTTTCATATGATCTTAAAAGGCATAGGATCTTGAGTAAGATCTTGATCCAATTCGATCTTACTTCATTTTAATTAACTAACTACTCCTTCCGTCTTAAAATTATTGTCCCCTATTGACTTTTTTGGTATTTACTTTTAGATTTTGACCTTAAGTATTTTTGTTTATATTACATAATACTTGATGCAAAATATATGAACGGATTGAGTTTTAAATGTATTTTCATTGGTATAATTTTCATTAAGTATTGTATAACACAAACACAAATATTTATAGTCAAAGTTAAGAAAGAAAGACCGAAAAAGTCAATAGAGGACAATAATTTTGAGACGGAAGGAGTAATAAATTATATGGATAATTACTAATTTAGACCAAACACCAAATGGTCTATACCATACCCCGGTTGCCCAAAAAATGTCCTCAGTTGCCCAAAAAAATGGTGATTGTTGCCAAAAAATACACTGAAAATCCTTCAGTTGCCCAAATAATTGCCGTTGCCCTGGGCAACAAAATTATTTTCGGATTTCGGGGTAGATAGGGAACCGCCCATTTGTGTTTGGTCTAAATTAGTAATTATCCCTAAATTATAAATGAATTAATTTTCTTAAAGTAAAACAATAAAATAGGCGTAGATAATTATAAATGTTTTATAAGAGTAAAATATATAGATATTTAGATTAAAAGATTCAATGTATAATCACCGATTATATTTTTATTTTAAACTATTATGTATTGCATTTTCACATTATTATGACTTTGAGAACTCTTCTTTCTTCATAAATTTGCTATACAATCTTTGAATACGAATTACGTACTAGACATATAAAACATTTGAACATCTAAGTAGGATTTTTTTTTAATTTTTAAATAATGTAAATGGCGAAATTGGTCAAAAAGTAAATGAACTAGAATGATGAGATCAACAATGGATCAGTAATGAACATGTTTCCAAGCAAGAAAAGTAAAAAAGCAATATTTATTTCGTTACAACATACGCGTTTTTAAATGATGAATTTGCTACTTTTTAAAGAGAAAATAGCATCCAAATAAAACATCTTTTTATTTTGCGCGTTATCTAATTAATTACTTGATTGACGGTAACTTTTAATTTTTTTTTGAAGGAAGATTGAATTAAAACCAAAAACTCTCTAGCAAAGAGCTGGAAGAGAAATTACAAAGGTGAATTAAGACAAGAGTTCCAACAACTAACTATACTACCTCTACTCGCCAAGAAAAAGAAAAAATACGGATATTATAAAAAAGATCACTTTTCCTCATCGGATGATCATTAAAGACAACGTTATTACGGAACCTCCATAAGACCCACAAAATAGCCGCTGAAATGGCATACATACGGTCTTTAGAAACTTTAGAAGCTCTCCAATTCTCGAACCAATGTAACCAATCGGAACTAGAAGAGAAGGATGTCATATTAGTGTCTGACCACATGCGAACAAGACGCCAAATGTTAGAAGCCGTATCACAATCGAAGAAAACATGATCATTAGTCTCCATAACAACATTGCACGACGGGCAAGCAATAGAAGTAATTTTGATCCCTCGCAAATAAAATTTTAAACGATTCGGAAGCCTATCCAGAATGAGCCGCCAAATGAAAACATTTACCTTACGAAGAAGAAACTTAGACCATCTGGAACTAGGATGAAGCGATGGAAGCAAACAATTATCAATGTGAGATCTCGTGGCTTGGACCGAAAAAGTATCATCAAGAGAGATTTTCCATGACCAAGTGTCAGGACCGTTGTTAAAAGAAACATGCCCTATCTCTGATATCATAACATCAAGAGCCTCAACATTTCAGCTTCCTAAATTTTTTCTGTTCCAGTTTCAAATCCAGACGCCATTAGGAAAACGGTCCGCAAGAAAACAATTTGGGTTAGAGTCCAAGTGGTATAATCTGTTGTATCTAAAGCATAAAGGCCCATTTCCATCCCAATTATCTTTCCAAAAACGAATGGACATACCGTCACCTACTTTACGACACAAAGAATATGACGGGATAATATCACAAGTATGCAAAGTAGAATAGGAGAAAATAATGGAAGACCAAATACCACTACTGTTGCAGCTTTTCAGGTCAAAACCGGCTACATCACTATGAATAGCTTTAATTATCATAAAATCTCATGATGCACCCTACGTGATCAACTTAAAATAGTGCTTGCGTTTTAAGTTTGGCGTTTTAGTATCAATTTTATATATATCTCAGTTGTTTTTCTAGCTACTTGCTAGTTAATGAATGGAAATTAAAAAAAAAAAAAAAGTAACTTCAAATACCGTCTTTCACGGGTTATGTGTCCCAATACCGTCTTTTACGATGTATGGGGGAGGTTGAGACGTAGACAACCTTACCCCTACCTAAGGTAGAGAGGCTGCTTCCGGTTCTACCAAAGGTAGAAAAGGACCTCTGACCTTGCAAGGGGTGAGGATCGAACCCTTGACCTCTGTCTCCAAAGACAAGAGTGTTAACCACTTGATCCAACTTTGCTCTTTAATAAATGAAAATTGCTTTGCTAAAAAAGAAAGTGAAAATGCATATAAAGTTTGGCCATGAAATGATGGCTTTTAGGTTTCCTTATATCGACAGGCATGCCTACAATTGTGTAAACCTAAATAAAGCAGCAAGCCTATTGTTGGCAACGTGAATGACTACTCGGTATGGGAATACAAGATCAATCGCTAAAATGACATTTAACATCTCCTTTTTGAAGTTCTATCGTTTTTTTAACAAGAGGAAAAAGACGCTGAGAAAAAGAAACCATATATAGATAAAACATGATTTTCAAGGACAAATTGACAATTACGAGAGATACTCAACAAAACAAACCACATGTTCAAGATATCTAACATAATCAGTTCGTGTTAAGAGCACTTTCAACAATAACTTTGGGTTAAACTTTAACACACTACCACGTCAGCGCCACATCAGCTTTAACCTTTTTACCTTTAACTCAAAAAAACACCCACAATCAGAACTCACATTAACTCACCTTTAAATCAAATATTTTCAAACTCAACCCCTAAACTTTAACTAATACTTCATTTATTAAAAACATAACAATAATTCTTAAACATATTACAATACAAATATTAAACATTAGAATACGAATATTAAACATTACATAACATTAAATATTAAACATTATAATACGAAACAAATAATTATTCATCGTCTTCGGAATATCATTGTTGTTGATGTTGATGTTGAAGATGGTTCTGCCAAAGATGCTCCATAAGGTCTAGTTGTAGTCGAGTATGCGTTTCTCTGTCGCGTATTTCTTTTGCCTTTCGACGTTGGACATCGCATTTGTCGACCCACCTGTCATTCCTCATATGTGCTGACGGATCCACCCACATATCGCCAAACTCACGTAGTGTAAACTTTTGATATTTCAAAATCATATTATGCAAAATAATGCAACAATACATGATTCTACGCATCTTGACAAGTTTCATTTGACGTGTCGGTTGTTTTAGTATACTCCAACGTTCTTGAAGCACACCAAAAGCACGTTCGACATCCTTTCGTGCACTTTCTTGTTTCCTTTTAAAATAACCATGTTTCTCGTCAGTTGTTGCCGAGAAAGATTTGACGAAAGTAGCCCACTGTGAGTAAATTCCGTCAACTATATTGTGATTCCTAATACAGGAGTAAAAATAGGGATAAGCATCCATATGATCCCATAGACCTCATTTAAGGATTCCAATCTAGAAAAAGAATTGATAGTTTGTACTTCTGTTGTATCCATTATCATTTTAACGATCAACTTCTCCCATAATGATATCTATACTACCTAGTATCGTCATAATATCAGCCAATTTCATCCTTTTAACTAACTGAGGAAGAATTTGCAAATTAATAAATCCTGGCAGTCTAGCCCTTTTCATACCTCGTTCCATTTACCATATAAGGTGCTGCAGGGGCGGCTCATTAAGAATTTCGTCGAATAACGGAGAGTTATCTAAAACATTAATATCGTTATTCGCCCCCGTCATCCCGAAAAATGCATGCCAAATCCATAAATCTTGCGAAGCAACTGCTTCAAGCATTATAGTTGGGTATTTTTTTATCACCCCTACCAAATTGCCCTTGCCAAGCAACCGGATAATTTTTTCACTCCCAATGCATGCAATCAATGCTACCAAGCATTCCAGAAAAACCATGGTACGCCTCATGTCTTTCATAAATACTTTGAATGTCGGACCATGTTGATTTTCTTAAATATTCCGGCATAAACAAATCAATAACACACTTGGTAAAATTATCAAGACAATCAAATGAAGTACTCGCACCCATTTGCAAATATTCATCAAACGCATCGGGTGACGTGCCGTACGCCAATTGGCGTATGGCAGATGTACACTTCATAAGAACACTTATACTCATTCGACCCGTAGCATCGGGTGATTGAGTAAAATACTTAAAATGATCCGGAAGAAAATCAGAGGTATAAGATTCAATACCTTCGACTATTTGTAGAAATAGTTTCCGGCTCATACGAAATCTTCTTCGAAAATACTGAAGCGGATACTTACAATCGTGATCGAAATAGTCGCTACGCAAATGTTGTTCAGCAAACTCACGTTCACGATAGATATGACTACGTGATATCGGAGGTTGAGCTGCTGCTTGTTCCAACTGTCGCTGATATTCGTACGCGGCTGTCATAAACTGAATGTCAGTTTCTTCATCTACATCTGACCAGTTGCTAAATTCTTCGTGACTTTTATTCGGATCCATTATGAATGAACAAGGGGTTTTTTTTTTTGGATGTTTGAAGATGGAAATATAAGATATATTAGATTGATTTGTGGAAGTTTGAAAAAAAAATGTGGTGTTAATTGGGTATTTATAGAGGAGTGAAAGTGGTGTTTTTTTTTTTTTTTTTTTTTTTTTTTTTTTTTTTTTTTAAAATATAGCCGTTACATTCAAACGGATATAATATAAAGGGGTTGAAGTGAAATTTTTTTTTGAATTCAACGGATAAAAGAGCCGTTATAGGGGGGCGAAGTGATTTTTTTTTTTTTTACATATACAGCCATTAACACAGCGTTAAAGGGTCAACGCGGCCCTTTAACGCTGCGTTAACGCATCTTACCTTCAATGCTTAACGCAAGTTTAACACACTCACGTTAAAGTTTAACGCAGAGGTGCGTTAAACGTTGAATGTGCACTAAGACCATTTTTGAAAGTAAAATGATGTAAAGTTGTAAACTTTGATGAAATGATATAAAAAGTTGATAAAGTATACTATTTACTTGACTATTTTTACACCAAAGTATATATAGCCAAATTTTAGTTTAGTACCTTTACATATGGTTAAGTAAAATTTTTAACACTGAAGCTTTTAAAGGTGTTGAATGATACCATGAACTTGACTAAGTGAAACTTTTAAATGTGTTGAATGATATTATATTTAATATGTTATTAATTCTTTTTAATATTAATTCATGTAATGTAACATCTTAAAACCAAAGTAACTGTGCATTTCATATTTTTTATTGAATTTGTATGAAACAAACTTTTATTATAATGCAGTAGTTTAGATTAATTAGTTGAAAGAAAACATAACATGTGAATCTGATGTAAACATTTGGTGCAACGCGTTACAGATTAACTTATATTTATTGCCAAAAAAAAAAAAAAAAAAAAAATCTCTCTTAAACCATCTACAATGTTAAACCTTTTGAAAAGGTTTATATTTGTGTCGTATACTTTTTAATTTCTCATTTTATAAAACTATCATCACTATGCTTAAACTTGTTAAAGCTTTATAATTTGACGAGATATTAAATGAGTTACATGTATTTAGTTGCAAGGAAAAACTCCACGAACTTAAACATATTTCATTCCATATCATCATAAACCTTATATCATTATAGTGACTCAATTTATAAATCTTTTCAAATTTGATAATCTTTTCATAGCGTTGAAAAAAAAAATGCCTATAAGGTTGATTAATCGGTCAAATAAATCGGTCAACTATGGTTAACGGCGATTAACGACAGTCAAACTTGATGGAAACTTGCAAATCTTGCCGGAAATAACCAAAACTCGCGATAAGCTAGTTTTAATCACTTATAGTAGTTGTTTATATATATTAGAAGATGTTTTTTCAGGAAAATCTTGTCGGAAATACACAAAACTCGCTGAAAATACCCAAAACTCGCCATAAGCTAGTTTTAATCACTTATATTCGATGTTTATATCTATTACAAGATGTTTTTTCAGGAAAATCTTGTCGGGAATACACAAACTCGCAGGAAATACCCAAAGCTTGACAAAAATGTCAATCCGATTAATCACCGATTAATTCCACCTAGACCGATTACAAACTACAAAGGGATCAACCGCCCGACTATCAATTCACGATTTTTGCGACTTTGCTTTTTCATGAACCTATAATTGTGGATGCCTTTTAAGATCAAATAGGTTGTAAACATTTATTGAACAAATTTTGTGGTAAAAAATTAATTCATAGTTCGAAGATATTCCCGAAGAAAAGATCATCACATCCCAATAATCAAACTAACCGATATGAAATACAGTAAAACAAAATGGGTATAAGAGCATACAGTGTGGGGTTCTTCGTGGCTCGCCGTGCCAACGTGGAACCCTCGCCGTTCCTCGCCATGGTACCGACCATCCTCGCCATGCTTCGCCGAAGGAAGCTTGCTCGTGCAGACGGCGAGCAAATTTTACTGACGAGTGGTCCATTTTTTATATACTAAATGTTTTTTATTTATTATTTTTTTTTATTTTTTATTATTATTATTATTATTATTTTTTTTAATAGTGTTTGTGAAGTGTGTGTATTTTGTGAACTGTGTGTGTTGCGTCTGAGGAAGAAGAAAGGGTTAACAAAGAGAAATACATTAATCATCGAATGAAAATTACATTAAGCATGAAATACAAAGTACGATACGGTAATGAAACTACAAATTAATTGAAGGAATCATCTGAGACCCAACCGTCTTTACTGGAAGATGATCTGAACTCGCCGACATAATACTTTGCTTCCATTATGTCAAACCAGTTCTTCCTCAGGTGTTCTTCATCCCTGGCTTGCTGCTCCAAACGAGCAGCTTGATGAAGCGAAAAGTGTACCGCTTTTAGGGGGTCATTTAAGCCCTAAATCGTATTTATTTGATCAAATATTGCCCTAAATCGTTCTTTTTGTCATTTTAGGTACTTTGGAGAAAAAATCTGGAAAAGGAAGCATTTTGGACGTTTTTGGAGCATAAAAGTGAAGAAAACGACAAAGTCTCAAAAATCTGCTGGAAAGTACCTGTGACGGCGTCAAGCCCCAATGTGACGCCGTCAACCCTTGATAAGCCAGAGAGGATTTTGGAAGATTAAAGGGGGACGGCGTCAAGAAGGTCGTCAAGCCTTGATAAGCCAGATAGGATTTTGGAAGATTAAAGGGGGACGGCGTCAAGAAGGCCATCAAGAAACCTTAACCGCGGCGAGGTGACGGCGTCACAACCCAAAGGGTGACGCCGTCAGATCTGTTTTCCTATATATACTTTCATAATTTTTAGTCATTAGTGTGCAACTTTGTGAGGAGAAACCCTAAGACGATTTTTCTGCCATTTTAAAGGGTTTTATACCCTTGGATCTCCCATGTTCAATTAAAGATAAGTAATCAATTAATCATTCAATATGTCTATGTGTTGTTTGATTATACCTTGTTCTTGTCTTTTATTTAACATGCTAGGCTAGATTTATCTTGTGTTTGCTTAGATCTAATGAAACCTAACTATTGATTATTGGTTGTTGGTGTGTTATTAATTGTATTGGATGATTGTTTATCGATGTTAGGCTTAAGAAAACTGGCTAACCTCTTATACGGTAACTTGCTTGAACGTCTTAAGAAACATGAACCAATGCGTACTAAGGTTTTTATGGTTGTATTTAATGCATGAGCGAATTCTAATGATCCCATGTTAGGAGCTTCCTAGCCGGCTCGACATAGGAGTGAAGTAGGAGCTTATAGAGTTGGGGAAGTACGTACGCCACCCCACGATTGGTATTAAGGAATACACCCGTCATCCACGCAATTAATACACACTAATCAACCGGTAAAAGATAGTTAGGGAGTAAGGAAATCTAAGTAAACACATTTCTCTCCATATAAGTTCCACAACCTTTTATTTTCAGTTATTTTATTTTATTTGTAATTGTAGTTATTTGGGTTAGTTGACTAGCAACTAATTCCGCCCACTCCTTCAAACCCGAGATTTTACTTGCTTTTATAAAAATATAAAAATACAAAAAAGAATCTTCCCTCACCCTTAGACCTATTAGAGTAGTTTTTCAATCCTAACGACACTATTCCCCTAGAGAACGATCAATCCCCCGGTACTTGCCACTTCACTATACTATATCGGTCAGGTACACTGCCTGGTGGGGATTGCAAGCCTCTTGAGATCCCTCGAGAGGTAAAACCTGTTGTAAGGTCGCAAAACCACGCATCACAGCTTCCTCTTCTAGTTCACGTTGTTCTGTTTCTCGCCGGACTTCCTCATCTTGCTCCAGAAGTCTGAGTTCATCTTCAGTTAGACCAAATGGATTTGGTTCTTGTTCGACAACCGGTGGAGTGTTTACCGGTTCATTTTCCGGTTGAAAAACCGGAAAGATATCTTCTGGTGGAGTGTGATAAACTTCATTTGGAGGACTGGAGAATTGTTGGGAAAAATCTCGGCGAGGAGGACTGCGGAATTGTTGGGAAAAATCTCGACGAGGAGGACTGGGGAATTGTTGGGAAAAATCTTTGCGAGACATTTGCAGACTGGGGAATGTTGAGTTTGGATCTTGAATATCTAAAGTTTGAATGTGTTTGTGTGTGAGAAAAGTGTGAGAAGTCTGGGGTATTTATAGGCTAGAAATTTTGCCCGTTTTTAAAATTAAATTTGAATTTCAAACGGATATAAATATATCCCGCCCTCTTCCTCTTCGAATTTGAATTTTAAATTCAAAATATAACCTGGCCGTTTTTTAAATTTGAATATATATTTTAAATTCAAAATATAACCCGCCCGTTTTTTAAATTTGAATATATATTTTAAATTTAAAATATAACCCGCTCGTTTTTTAAATTTGAATATATATTTTAAATTCTAAATATATCCTAGCCATTTAAATTGAATTTTAATTTTAAAATATCCCGCTCGTTTAAAAGTTATAATTTCAAACGGTTATAAATAGCATACCATGATAGGCTATTTTTCACACACTTGTATATCAAATTTCAAACATTTGAAATGAATAATCGTTGGTCAAAAGAAGAAGAAAACCTGCTAGCTCAAGTTTGGGTTGCAGTTTCCCAAGCCGTAGGCAACAACAATGAGCACTCCTTTTGGAATCAGGTCATGTTCAACAATCAGACTGACGGTGACAATCGTAACAAAGTTATGGCCATGGGTAAATGGACAAGACTTAGCAGTGAATGTCAAAAATTCAATGCTATTTACAAACATTTGCAGCGTACAAGTGTGGAAGATGATAGTGAAATTGTCAAGAATGCGAAGACCATTTTTGAACAACGATTTAGGGGGAGAAGCTTCCAATATGTTCACGTGTGAGAGGTTTTGAGAAACCAACCCAAATGGGATGAAGGAAATGTTTAACGGTGTTGTATGATTTGTTGTATTGTTTTTTTAGTCCCGTATCGTTTTTTTTCGTATTTTAGTTTATGTTTCGTATGTGTTTTAAAATGTTGTAATGTATTTTTATTTTTAATGAAATGAATTTAGTTTATTTGGATATTTGAATAAAAGAAATAAAAATAGATAGTGGTAGGGCCCATGTGAGTAAGTTGTGGTATGTTATGGGAATGGGGATATAAAGGGAAGTATGTCATGGTGACGTGACACCCCATAGGTCCCGAATGAGTAAGTTTTGCTTGCCATAATACCTAATGGTCTAACTAAAAATGACGAGCTCTGAGCTCACAAATACATACAAATTTAAAATAACACACGTGTTCAAATAAGAATTTTATTTTAACTACATAACCAAAATCAATTGAACAATTTAATCATTTCTTGAAACCAAACATTGTTAATAACTTAATATAAGCAATTTCGTAAATTAGTCACTTAAAAAGACGAAAATAATGAATGAAATAGAAAAAGAAAAAAAAAAAAAAGTTTTAAAGGGGGGTCTTAAAACTAAATACTGGTATGAACAATTGACCATCCACCCTTTCTGTCACTGAAAAAAAAAAGGTTCCCCTTTTCCCCATTTCAGTTAAGAGCTCCCAAAATAAACGCTCAAAAATTCAATATTTAGTTCACACACTGACATTATTAATTATCATATTTCTATAAATACCACCTCCTTTTGTATAATAGAGTAACAACGTACTCTAGTACTGTTTCTTTCATTATGGGTCGTTTCCTTAAATGTCTGGATTTGTTATGGGTCATTGCACTATTGTTGATTAAACCATACACAGTTCTCGGATCACGAAAGCTAGAATCCGATGGTGGTGCTATCTTGAACCCTCCCCCGATGGGCATATGCAAGTCCGCAGTCACCAAATATGGTTACAAGTGTCAAGAAATCGATGTACGTACATACCAACTTACTAGTAATTTATTTTTAGCAGCAAAACTCGCGCACTTAGTATTTGCATTTTTTTTATACTTGAACATGCAACTATTTGATTTATCAGGTGACCACAGAAGATGGTTACATATTGAGCGTGCAACGAATACCTGAGGGGCGAGGCGGCGGCAGTGGCGGCGGTGGGAATAAGAGACCACCGGTGTTGTTGCAACATGGAGTTCTAGTGGTAATTTTATATATTCTTAGACTTTTAATTAGTCACAAGCACATAAACATTATTCCTATGATGAATGCTTACATGTCTACTTTACCTATGTGTAAAGTATTCCGTGCTCTTTTAATTAAACGTTAAAAGAATGTTTTGTCTCTACGTTTTAATTACACTTTAAAACCTCATTCTCTTTAAAAGCTTTATTCTTCTTGTTATTTACTCCGTGATAAAGTGTGGATACATAACACGAAACTGCTTTGTATTACATAAAAAATACGTTTCTTATGTGTATAAGAAAACTATTTTGTTGCTTCTTATCGAATATAAACCGTATTATATGTTGCATACATAGTAGAGTAAAAATATTGTGGAGTTTGGAAACAAATTAATCATGAAGGGGTCAAAGAAAAAGTAAGCAGTATGTTTCTTTAGGTAGAAATTACTACATACTACTAGTATTTTGGTAAGAAATGATAACAGGGTAAAAGTTAATAAATGACATTATCTTATGTTTCCCATTTTAGAAGAAATTAATGGAGTATCTTTTTATAAAGATATATGTTAATCATGAACTTAGTTAGATCTGTGGCTCACTTTTTCATTCACCTTTAGGCTACGTGTAATCATAAAGCCCCATGAGGCGTTTTGCGTCATGTGGCAGTCCAGTCAGCAACGGGGCTCCAAAGAAATAGGTGTGTAATGGTGGGTGGGGCTTTATGCGACACGTGACAGTCCTTTTTTGTTTCTTTTTCCTTTCAACGGCTAGAAAATCTTGGAAAAAAGGAGGGGCACGGCGCGAGCAGGGTCACGCCCAAGGCAAATTTTTGGGCTTTAGCGCCCGAGTGTAATGGTTGGGCCGCGAGGGGGGGCGCGAAAGGAGCAAAATTGGGGTGCCTAGCGCCCCATTACGGATGGCCTTAGAGCAGAGGGTGTCATCACTTGGGTTAAAGTTTCACCCAGTGCCACGTCAGCGCCACATCAGCTTTAACCTTTTCACCTTTAACTCAAAAAACACCCCTTATCATAACTCAACTTTAACTCAACATTTTGGGCCCCACTTTTATCATACATCAACTAAAAAAAATTGAGTTAAAGCTTAACTCAGGGGGTGGTGTGGAAGTTAAAGTTTCACTCACAAAAAAATACCACCTTAACGTTGCGTTAAAGCTTTAACGTGGAGGTGAAAGTTTGACTTTAACGCAGGGGGCGGTGCGGTTAACATGGGTTTAATGTCGAAATGTGAAGCTTTCACTTGGTATCTAAGTGATGATACCGACTGCTCTTAGACGATTGACAGCTAAGCAGTAGTAGAACAAATAGATAGATGATGGAGACTATGATATGATTATCATGCTTTTACTCGCCCAAGATGATTTTTACTTGACCAAAACTTGTTATTTTTGAAAATTATTAGTAGGTCAGGCAATCGCACAAGCAATATTGTTGCTAACTCTCTTAAGTATTTCAAAATAAAAAAAGACATAAAAATAAGTATGCTTTGTTTAAAAGTGTCTCGAAACTAAATTTTATCTGGTAGAAAGCTGGAAAAAGGAAAAACGAAGTGTGTGGAATAAGATGCATATATTTGCGTGATGAAGCAGAAGATTGGATGGGATCCTGCGTTTTAATTCGTGTCGTCCCATGTCTTTCATTTATTTATAGTTTTAGGATTTTCGGATAAAGCAAGAAAATGTGGAACACATGCATGTTGCCACCTCATTTACCTTGATTTTTGTCGATACTACAAACCCAATATTGTTAGGTAAAACTATCGTTAGTGGTCGGGGTCATAAACATTGTCAAACTCTTTATTGAGGAAGTTCGAATCTTTATTCGGTAAAAAATTAAAAAAATATTCTACCAGATTAATGCGTGTATGCATCAATCATGTTGTCAAGGTATTATTTCGATTAGATATGTGATTAGAATTTAGATGTCGACATGTTGTAGAGAAAATTACCAAAATGATTGTGTTTGATCATTTTCTTTAGGAAAAAGTTTTATTTTTGAAAATACTCATAAAAGGTCATTTAGTGGACAACATTCTCCACTAAAAATGTGATACGTGCCTAATTTTTTAATTAACTATATTATTATCTTAAAGACTCGGTTGTAGCACTCGTAGTTAGGGGTGTCAATCGGGTTATCGGTTCGGGTTTGGGCTTATCAGGTCAGATCTATCGGGTTTTGGAAAAATATAATCTAACTCGCAACCCGACTCCATAAGGAATCGGGTCTATCGGGTTCGGGTTGTCGGGTTGGATCTATCGGGTTATCGAGTTACTTGTTAAGGAAAAAAAATTAGGCCAATAAGAAAATAAATTCTAATGCCATCGAAAGGAATGTTAGACTTTGGAGCAAGTGTTTTATAATTCTAGGATTGCTATCTCTTAATGGACAAACATATGACATAATTAAACCAAATTTAAATGTACATATATATGATCTTGCTGTGCTATCATACTTTTGTGCTTCTTGTTTGTGAAACAAAGCGCAACAACTAACTGGTATTATAAGTGTTTTATACTTGACAAAAGTAGTATCGTATGTCCATAAAAAGAATACATAAGGTGCCCAACAGTAAGCTACTAAAAAACGATTTATTATTGGGCTTTTGTTAAAAAATAAAAAAATTGTTAATATGTCGTTGTATCTTATCGGGTTGACCTAATAATCCGATAAGAAACTAACTAGGACCCTAACCCGACCCTATTAGGCTATCGGCTCTATCGGGTTGACCCGATAAACCCGATAAGCTAAGTTGGACCCGAATAAACCCGACCATATTAGGCTTTATTTGGTTCGGGTCCGGTCGGGTCAACCCATTTGACACCCCTACAATCGTAACACCTCTAAAGTGCGACAGGGCTATAACTATTTTTGATTTTTCTTCAAAAAAATGACCTTGATTTACAAAAAGTAGTTTGGCCACTTTGATAATTTTCCCTTATTAAAAAGTTGTATATAAAAAGGAACTATATTTTCAGATGACACTTGTTGGAACTACTATAAATGAAATTATATAGAGGAAATTTCAAGCATTAACATTTTGAGAAGAGTTTTAGGAATTTCAACCATAAATTTTCTGGTTACAAAAAACGATATAGCGATCAAATGAAATTTGCTCGACAGTTTATTTGCTAACTGAATGTGGCAAGCAAAATTGTTTGCTCTCCATCTCATTTGCTAGCTTAAAATTGGATGTAGCAAGCAAAATTGTTTGCTCTCCATCCCATTTGCTCGCCGGATGGTTTGGTGAGTGATTAGTTTATTTGAAGCATTTGCTTGGTGAGGGATTTTAATACGTACATGGTTTGGTGAGGGATTTTAATGATTTAAAAGTAGCAAGAAAACATAATACACGAGCAAATCATTTGCTTGCTATGTCCTATTTCTTTTATTATTAAATAACCTCTTTTTGAACAAAGTGGCGAGGAAAATGTATAAGTAGCGAGTAAATGGTGGTGGCGGGCATATGTATTTGCTTGTCATGTCGATTTTGATAATGTAAAAAAATAGTGTCGATTTTGATTATTGGGTTTAATAAGAGTAGATTTTGGTAATTGATTTAATTATATAGGCAAAAGCCCTTTTAATGTTAGAATGGTTTATGAAAAAAATACTTTATGATATTTATTTATTTATTTTGTTTGAAAAGCAAACTTTGGATATTGACCTGTCAAGGTTGTTACTTGGGCTCCATTCATTGGCCTTGGCCCAATAAATCCAAAGACCCGTGATGGATTTTAAGGATAAAGTCTGACACTTCACACCCTCAACTATTAACAATTGGTTTATAGTTAACCACCAAGTGCATAGATACCCGTGCGTTGCACGGGTACACCTTTTTATGATTAGGTTTGTATAAGATAAAACGTTTATATATTAAAACTTGTAAAGATTAATGATAAAAAAAAAAATATCAATGTTGTATCATAAACAACATTCCAAAAAGAAAGGAGTATCATAAATTGGAAAACCTGAGTTAACATATTCTTATGTATCCAATCTAATTTGTATATTGAAAATTAAGAAAATTAGATGTGAGAGACGTACAAATGAGCACACTTGCACCAACTCACCCAGTGCATGCATCTTCATGTCCAAAGATATACATAGGTAAAAAATAAATCTAAGTCGGGTACGACCTTGATCGTTAGAATTACAAAAATGACATTAAAACTCAAAAGTATGTACAATACAAAAATTGTTTTGCCTAAATGAATGAAAATAAACGTAATTTCAAATAATAATTTTGTGCGACTTGAGTCTACTTTTCTCGACATCTTATCCATCTACAAATATCACAAAACATGAAAGAAACATTCAAAAAAGATATCTCACATTTTACAGTCCTCAATACACGATCAAGTATTCAACTCACTAACTGCATGCATTATTTATATGATTATATCCGTGGAATCACCCAAGCTTAACGCGCATACTGATCACATTTTTCAGTCCTCAATAGCTATGAACTTTCATTTCAAATTTGTTATCCAAATACTCATAATACCGTAATTATTGCATTCTATAATTTGATCAATTTTATTGTTTCATTGTCTCTTCCATAAATCCCTCTCTTTTTCTCTCTCGGCCATCGCTAAATATGTCCTTCGGTATTGAATTCAAAATTCTGGCAATTTATTTATGCAAAGATGGAAACTATTAGTTATCATCTTACTATGCACCAACTTGTAACTTTTATGACTAACAATGTACTTTAGATAATAGTAAGAGTTTCTCCTCTGTATGTACTTTAGATAATAGTAAGAGTTTCCAGGTCGACCACTCTACCATTCCATATGTTCCTAAAAAGGAACAAAACAACCATTGCCAACACACTGGAACTTTTGTTGTGAACACCGATGATTAATAAGGGGTTAAGGTGGGAAAATTTGTCAATTAATACGTGAAACAAATATAAAGATCTAAACAATAAATTAAACTTGCAGAACACATACCAGAGAAGGTTTTGAAAATTTTGATCCTTGCATAAACAACGTGAGTGTGGACAATGGTTTCTTTGTGTGAAACATGCATGGACAAATTACAACAGTTAAAATTTCTTATTAAGCTATAAAAATAAGGTTTTAGTTGTTGAGCCTAGATGGAGTCTATGTTGATGTTGTTCAACTTATGTTATATAGTATAAAATTTTCGAGATTTATGCAAT
This sequence comes from Artemisia tridentata subsp. tridentata, assembly GCA_021014915.2. NCBI lineage: Eukaryota > Viridiplantae > Streptophyta > Magnoliopsida > Asterales > Asteraceae > Artemisia > Artemisia tridentata. The sequence goes on from CP139504.1 coordinate 222,628,966, forward strand.
GGATCAGATATCGAAACCAAGTTTGAACAGGTCATATTCAAGCCTTTTCATATCATTTTCAAGCTTATTCATTTTACAAACGTGTGTCAATTAACCAACCTCTTTCACGAGATTTAGGTGAAGACTTTTAGATAAGGTTTGACTTCATTTTATGTGGCCAGACTTCATTTTAGGAAAGAGAATTAAATCTTATTTTAAATGGCTGAGATTACTTTTAATAATGATCCTATGGTTTCTAGTGTATGCCATGTCACATTTTTTTATCTCTGTAGCGACAGCAATCCTCAGATATAACAATTGGTTTATAGTTAACCACTAAATTTAATTTTATTTACTTTCCCCTCCAATATTAGAGAAATTGAATGCTATGGATGCAGGATGGATTGACATGGCTTCTAAATTCTCCTGAGCAATCTCTAGCCTTGATCTTGGCCGATAATGGTTACGATGTGTGGATAGCCAACACTAGAGGAACTTCATATAGTCGACGGCACATCTCTCTTGACCCAAGCATGCACGTATGTACTATATAATATTACATAATATATTTTTTTCATCTTGGTTCCATAATTACAATTTACGAATATTAATGGTCACATCTAATAGGAATTCTGGGATTGGACATGGGATGAAATCGCTTCTCGTGACTTGCCTGCTGTTATCGCTTACATCTTCCAACAAACTAACCAAAAGATCCACTACGTTGGGCATTCTTTGGTAAAACACTTCCCTAGTGACAATAATTAGGACTAACTAATGGGGGTCATTTTCGTACTAATTTTTGTACTGAAGTACACAGTACTCCACCTAAAGAGCAAGTACACAACTTTATGATATTATCGTGCTACCCAATGTAGGGAACTTTGATTGCATTGGCATCTTTCTCAGAAGGGAAGCAAATAGACAAGATGAAATCGGCTGCCTTGTTAAGCCCGATTGCATACTTGAGCCATATGACCACCCTCCTTGGTATTCTAGCTGCCAAAATCTTCGTTGGCGAGGTATGTGATCATTAATTAACATATTGTCAAAGTCATATGCAATTCACATTAGGCTAAACAAAGCTTTAATTCCTCAAACAGGTTACTATAGTGTTTGGTCTTGCTGAGTTCAATCCAAAGGGGTACAATAATTCGGTTTCACGTTTATCTTTGCAACTTCTTTTTTGATTTTAATCATAATATACTCGTAACAAGTTAATGAACCAAGTGTTTCAATTTTTTTTTTATTGAATTTACAGTGAAGATGTGAGCCGTTTTCTCAAAGGCCTATGTGCAGATCCAAAGGTTGATTGTTATAACTTGATGAATTCCCTTACAGGTAAACCCTTATAGAAAACATCATGAAGTTTGCACACTATAACTTATCACCCTTTATAACTTATCAATATTCTCATGCGAAGGTAAAAACTGCTGCCTCAATGCCTCAACGGTGGATGACTTTTTAAGAAATGAGCCTCAGTCGACCTCAACTAAGAACTTGGTTCATTTGGCTCAAAGTAAGTACATTCATATATGTTCACGAACAAAGGTCAACTTAAACATGTTTAAAATGGATCCATAACACTTAATATTGCAGCTGTTAGAGATGGAGTTTTGGCAAAATACGACTATGGAAATCCTGCCTTTAATATGGAACACTATGGCGTACGGAAGCCTCCAATTTATAACCTCTCCAACATCCCAAATGACTTCCCTTTGTTTCTTAGCTATGGAGGCCAAGACGCTCTCTCAGACCCTAAAGATGTGGCTACTTTACTCGATGATCTCAAGTTGCACGATGAAGGGAAGCTCAGTGTCCAATATATCAAGGACTTTGCTCATGCCGACTTTATCATGGGTGTAACGGCTAAGGATATTGTTTATGACAAAGTTCTCTCGTTTTTTCAACGAAACCAATAGAGATATCGAAATGAAATGTAATGGTGTCTTTTTTGTCATCTAAATGCAATCAGTAATTAAATTTTTAGCCATATACATCCATATCATAATCAAAAACAATATACAAAACTTCACAGGTGATTTGTGCATAAAAATATTACTAGTATTTGGTACAATCAAAATTATTCATACACCAACAACATATATTGAAAGGCAGATTTACTTTTATTTATAAATATATTTATACACATATAGTTCATTTTCTTGATGATGAAGCTACCAAAAGCAACACCAAAACATATTTGTTTATAACAAGCTTCAAAGGCAAGAAACTTAACAACCCTATATTTTGCTTAATACACAATTTATCTGTCTGTCTATATTGATTTTACATAAACCTACCACAAAAGATAAACTAATATCTGAAATGACAATCATACCATTAATGACAGCACAAACCACCAATCCAACAACCCAATCCTAAGGACAAATTTGTAAAAGAAGGGTAAGATCTACATATGCATTTGGTACAACCTTGTAGTATATATACATTACATACCATGTTTAGTTCCATACACCAATCATTCGATCAAATAAAGAAATATGGAGAAGAGTGCATTTAATATGTTAGTGCTAGTGGGCTGTGTTGGAATGTTTCTAATGTTATCAACACAATGCTCAGCCGAGCAACATGAGGTTGGAGGGAAACAAGGGTGGGACGAGTCGACAGATTTTGACACTTGGGCTTCGGGTCAGACATTCAAGGTCGGCGATACCCTTGGTAAGCTAAACTGTCCCTAATCGAGTTTTGTTTTAGTATGTTTTACAGCATTATGGTGTCTTTGAATATGTTGTTTTAGTGGCTGTTTTTAACGGGATTTTTGTAATTGGTCTTTGAATAGTGTTCAAGTACAGTCCTATGCATAGCGTTGCTGAGCTTGGCAGTGAGGACGCGTACAAAAAATGTGACGTGGGATCGGCTACTAATTCTATGAGCGATGGCAATAGTGTGGTGAAGTTAACTAAGGCGGGCACTAGATACTTTGCATGTGGGACAATGGGACATTGTGGTCAAGGTATGAAAGTAAAGATCACTACGGTCTCGGCTTCTTCTTCTGGCTCCTCATCATCATCGCCATCATCTTCAAATGCTACACCGACTTCCACTTCTACTTCCACTTCTACTTCGGGGGCGACGAGTTTTGCAGGATCATTTGTTTTCGTGGCTGTGTTTTTGGTTCTGAGCTCTTTGATGCACATCTAGTGTTAAAGAGAAAAAGCCTAGTGATGTCGATCGTATTTTAAACATTTTATGTTTCGAGTTGAATTTAGAAAGGAAAAGGCAGGAGCTATATATTATGTTCTTCTACCTATTCGTTTTGTTGTCTACGAGTAATTAATATTTTTCATTGTGTACACGTTGAGAAATAGAATAAAAATTTGTTTCATTAAGGGGATTTCTAAGGATAAAGAAGCTTAGCAAGGGCGGCTTCGAAGGCCTGTGCCATGATTACAAATGAGACCCTTTGAAAACGAAAATTTTTAATTGGTTATTCAGAAATTCTTTTTTAACACGCTTTTCTTAGTCGGGCCATTTATATATGTATTGGCTTGAAAAAACATACTTTCAGAGTACATATTTGTGTTTGAAACTGAGCATAACATCGAGAATTTATATTCCGAATTGAATTATGGAACAAAGAAATAAGGCACCTAAAAACGTCACCTAGACTCCTAGTGACCCCACATCGGTGATACTACGTAATTTTCACTCTTATTCACCCTTAAGAGCCACTAGGTGTCCGCAGAGTTATTGGACGGTATTATAGCAAAAAGTGTTGCTAACTCAACACTTTTTCCTTATAACTCAGAATTTATAACTTAATTCAAATATATACTCTCTCCCTCACTCAAGTTATACGACACACCATACTCCCCTGTCTGGAAAAGATTCGCCCTCGAATCCTGCTCGACATCGGGAATCTCTTCAGCTTCGCCGTCTTCATTATCGGTCACGTATGGGTAGGGCCGTCCCTGAATTTTGAAAATTTTGAGGGCCCCGAACGAAATTACATAATGAGGCCTTTCGAGAATAAATATTATATATAAAGTGTCAACGTTTATAAGATATAATGCAATTAGTTATCTAAACGTTAAACATATTACTTATTAAAGATATTTTCTCATCTAAAAACTGTTTTTCTTTGTGAAAAATAAGTGCACACATACATATAATTGTTAACGGGCAAATTTTGGAGCCCCTAAAATTTGAGGTCCAGAGCAGTCGCTCACCTTGCACACGCTTAAAGACAGCCCTGCGTATGGAAGCGTGTACCACTACTCGGTAGATCGATTTTGTAGACGTTGTGTTGATCCTTTTGGACCGAAACAGGAGATCATCTTAGACCGATTTCTCGATTGTTCCTACACCTAACACACAAGAACACTTCCCAGGGTAGGGAACCCTACACCCAAATCTATTATCCTCTCGAATAATTGACACAAACCATCGGTGTCGACTCGCAAGCGTTACCCTAACTCGTGACTCCGGTCACCTTCTAGGGTCTTTACCGAACGTGGGAAACCAAACGATCGACCACCCCAAACCCTCAATATGTACCTTGTGTAAACGGGGAGGGCGTGACAACATGATGTGGATGTTATACACAGGGGCAAGAAGAATTTTTATGTGATTAATTGGTGTGGAAAGAACATAGCTATTTGTCCAAATGGTACACGACCACCGAATTTGAAGACATTGTTCATCGCCCATTTATTCGGATACTTAGAACTCGAGGGCGAGTTCTTTTCAAGTAAGGGGGAATGATAGGGACAAGATTCTAGATCAAGAGATGTAGAAGATTGTCGTCTCTAAGGCATAAAGCTTTCTTTCTCTTTACGCCGTAGAGCTCTCGAATATGATTTATTCGAGACTTAAAGTCATTACGCCATAAAGAGATTATTCCCGGTGTCTATTTTAGAATTTTACTTTTTATGTTTAAGTCGGTTTTTACTTTCATTAGGTTACTTTTTCAGTTTTTCTACAAGTTTTACTTCCCTATAAACCTAGGGCTCGTTATCATTACAATACACTTTTGTATTATTAATAAACTTGTGTTTTAAGAGTTATTCACTTGTTTTTATTCCCTAGAGGTTTTATCTCGTTTTATTACCCTTGGATTATGGTTTTACAAAATTCGCTTATGCGTCCTGCACATATATAAACCTATGCTATAACAAGAAAACCTAAGAGTGGTCATGCCATTGTAGCTCCCTTCTTCCACAATAACACAAGGGTTGAAATTGTGAAACACATATGTGAATTGTACAATATATACTTTTCCAAACGTAAATAATATCAAAATGAAGAAATGTTTCAAAATGGAACAAAACTTTTACTTATTGATTTAACGCCATTCAATACAAAAGGGAACTCTCTGAAGATCCTGTGAAAATGTAGAAGAGGGGGGGGGGGGGTGAATACGTTACCGTTTAAAAACTTTAAATCTTTTGTATCAAATATCCAATCAAGCTTGCCATAATAGGAAAAATGCCAATTATAGTCTTATGAATACTATAAAGCATATAGTAAAACAAGTTGTCACACAAGCATAAACATCAAGCCACACAATACAAACAATAATATTTTGCAAGTATAAAAGTAAAGCAATAAGTAAAAGAAAGTGCAAACTGGACACAATGATTTATAGTGGTTCGGTCACGGAGCTCCTCTCTGCCCTACTCCACTCCCCGAGTACCCAACTCGAGAGTTACTTCACTAAATCAACAAGCTCCCTTCTTGGCGGAGAAAACCTTACAAACCTCGCTTACACTTTTTTCGGTACAAAGCTAAATACCGGGTTCTAGTTCGAGGTAGAACCAACCTGACGTCGCCTATACAATATTTCCGACACTAAGCTAGATGTCGAGTCCTTCTTCGGGTACAACCAAACCCGTTATGTTTTATGGCCCAACATAACAAACCTTGTGTTTTATGGCACAAACTCATAAACCATCTAATCTAGTTTGGTGAATAAATTATGATGATACAGTGATGTTTACAATGATGATCCATGACACAAATATCTAATGGATATGAATGACTAATCTAAATGAACTTCCATTGATAGGAAGCCTTAAATGGATGAAGACCACAAGTTCCCTAAGCTTGATGTGATAGATCTTCATATATGTATGCTTGTGGTGGATGATGACTCAAGATCTCTGAGCTTGCTTCACAGGATCATTTTGGGAGTATGCTTACAACATAATGAAAGTTAGAAGCATTATGATCATGATAATGAGGGTGATTAATGTATATTACTACTGATCTAAATGTATGAAAACATAGTAGAGAGAATGTGTGTTCAAGTGGTGAGGAAATGGGTGGACAATGGATTGGTATTTATAGCCAAAAAGGTCAGCAGACAACGGAACCAAAAAAAGGGTTCCGCGGGGTTCCGCCCTTTATAGAAAAGGGTTCCTTGGGGGCCTGACAGAAAATCTTCCAAAATCTTTGCAAATCTTGTTCAAATCTTTCCAAAATATTTACATGATCTTACTAGTATCCTACAAAGATATTTTCTTAGATTTCTCTAGGTTAGGATGATGCATGTAGTGATGTAACAATACATTTTCATTTTGATTATAATGTATACAAAAGTTTGTTTATAAAATGTATTACTTAACTAGTTAATATATGTTTAACAAGTTGTACCATGTTAGTTTATGTGTTACTAAAAATGTTAAACTATTTATGCTATTATAGGAATTAAGTTATTATGTCATTAACATCATTTTTAGAAGTATGTAAACACATTTGTCTTAGTTTGACACCTAAAGTGCACTTTGAAACCTAATGTGGAACTTATCCTATTTTGACACCTAAAGTGCACTTTGGCACCTAATGTGGCTCTTATTTTATTTTGACATGAATACAACTTTAGAAACATGATGTACAAGTAAAGATACTTGTATATGCAAAATGTAAAGTGAGGTTTGAAATAGAATGATAAAGCTATAAAATACTTAAAGACTCTAAAAGTATTTTAAACATTCTAAATGGTTTGTTAAGGGGTTTGATCATAATGCCACATAACAAACATGTACGAACCCGGGTTGTAGTATACGAGGACTTGAGACGTCGAGAGGCGTTGAATGTATGTTGAGACACAATATGATTACAAGTAACTTGTATATTTAACATTATGTATCAAGTTACATGTTTGTCATCAATCAAAACAAACGAGACTGTATAGATTAAATATCTTAAAATTTGCACTAACAATCTCCCCCTTTTTGATGATGACGAAATATGTAAACGTGATAGATAGTAAAATGTAAAAAGTTACTTGTGTCCGTATTACCTTCTACATTACCTTCTCCGTTTACACTCTTCTCCCCCTTTTGTCGAAACAAAAAGGGTGTGTCCTTGGAGTTTTAAACTTCATTTCTCCCCGAAAAGGCGAGCTTGCATCATCCCTAGTGAAGTTAAATTGTCTACTCCAATCCCCTATGGTTGTTGCGTCCCCTAGGTTATTGCCCTTATTTGGTAGCAGATCCATGGATCAAATTTAGACTCTTTACCTACATCAAGGTTAGTTTTGTGCAACATATATAAAAAAATATATGAGAAATGTATGATGAAGAAAATGCACATAGCAAACGATACACGTGGGTAAGCTATGTTAGACTATCTTCTCATCCTTTTTGTAGAAACACAAAGGTGTGTCGAATAATGAGAATGATTATGAATGCGTGCATGCTCCACCTTAATCGAGGCGTCAAGGTATGATTAAAAAGCTACAAAACAAATATTAGGATAATAGAAGTTTTGTCTTTAGACAAATATGTCATATACAACCAAGTGTATAGACGATGCAATATGAGTGCTTGATGGATATTCCTCCTTGTTCGAGGGTGTCAAGAAGCACCTAAAATAAGGAAAATAATTGATGCAAACTTCATCCTTAGATGAGTATGTTATATTCAATCGAGTGTATATGATGATGAACCTACAATGAAAGAATTAGTGCAATATATTTCATCTTTTTGACAAAGAAAAATAAGATGTATATATGCAATATATAAATGATATAATCACAAGCAACTCAAAGTAGAGAACCATGATTATGAAATCAAATATCTCATGAAGTGTAGTCTTCTAATAAGAAGTACAATCATAAGAAAAACGAGAATATAATATGATAAGAGCCTACAAAATAATGCCTAGAAAGAAGATATGAAGTGAAGTTGGAATATTAAGAGTTAAAGTGAGTGGTGCTAGTATTGGTGTCGATTTACTAGTAGGATTCATGTGGTGATAACTCGGTAGATGACTCAAGATTGATAAAAGTAAGTTTTCGCTAACCATGGTGGTGATGATTAGTGAAAGTGGTGATGGAAGGTGGTGGTGATAACGTAGACAACTATTAAAGAATTAGAAACACGTATGTATAGCAAATTCTATAAAAATAGAAAATATAGACTCATGTAATCCTTATCTAAAATTCACAACTTAAGGGATAAGCAAAGACTGTGACTCTCGTAATGCATAAGGGTTATGATTCTAATAAGAACGAAATTCATTCATTGATTGACACAAATTATAAAAATGATCTATTCTAGGTGACAATGGGAGAGAGAGTATTAACATGGTTTTGACCGACATGATCTTTTATGACATTATCATCTACCAAAGATGATGTATCATGCCATAATATACGCTTGAATGGAATTAAAGGAAGTGAAGACAATAAGCACCTAGGATAAGAAATTCCATATAAAAGTAAAAAATAAAAATACTAAATACCTATATGAGGATGAGAATGGCATCATATGATGGGAGAGAGTTGGTTAGACCAACGTGTTGAGAAAGTGTTGGGAATGACAGTTTTGATTAATATATCGTTTGCACTGACAATGACGTGCATGATATGTGTCGAGGAAGAAAAGGATGAGATCCTATGATGGTGTTCTAGACAATGAAGTTGTGAGGTCCTGGTTTAAGAAAAAAAATTCCTAGACTCCATTTAAATTAGTTGTTGGTTGTGGAGATGAAGAAGTTTGTCAAACACATGATGTGTTTTTCGCTTGATGAGGTATTGGTGCAAACTTATGATGTTGGGTTAAAAAGGCTTGAAACACTTGTGGTTTTAGTGAACCGATTTTAACTAAATGGTGTGTACCTATGTGTTGGTATTTTAGGGTGTAAGAAATATGAGTAAGTGTTCTTTAATACATTTTGACAAAAGACAATTATGTGAATGAATTTCTTTCCGCCTTAATCGGTGGACATCCAACATAATGTGTAATGCATCGAATGAAGAATGACGATAAAGTGTTTAGGAGGTTGCAGGTTAATGAAAGCGATGGGCTTAGTAATGTTTTTGCGGATGTTGGTTAGCATACAAAGAATTTCATCCTTGAAGTCACGTAGCTCTTCTCTATCAATGCGAGATGATCGCAAGACGAGGCATGTGGTTTCCTCATAGGAGGTGTAGAGGATTAGAGTATTGATATAACTAAATAGTGATGGAGGTGATTTTTGTAAAGCGGAAGCAATAATGAGATTTGGAAAGAGGTCGGTTCAAAGATACAAAAATGAAATTCCAAGCCTCTAAACCTTAATTCTATATGCTTCAAAACTATATGCAAGTGCGGGGGTCCATAAAATATATTACTAATCTATGTAGCAATATAAGGATTACAATTATGCGAAATGAGCATATAAAAGTTAGAACTAAGTGAGATAACTAATGATTTGTTATCAACCTACAAAGCAAGTGAATTTGTGACTAAAGATGTCAAAAGGATAGAAATTATAAGATAATATCCTATACAAACAATACGCTAGACCACTAGACATAAACTTACCACATAGCAAGATAGCATCAAGACAAACACTCATATTATGAAAGAGCATGACATTATTTGAAACACTTCATTGTGAAATTGTTTTGTTGTTAAGCTAAGACACTTAAGCATACTTATCATTAATTAACACAATGATCTATGTGATTAATTTGTAGAATAAAAAGACTTCTAAATGTTTATCATACAGAAATCACTTTGACAAATTATAAGTACACAAGTAGCAAACAGGTAGTGTGACAAAGTCACAAAAGAAGCAAGACAAAAAGTTCGTGCAAACCGTGTTTAAATTGTAACATTTTGGAGCATGTATTATTTAGACCATCCTAAGCATAGATTTAATAAATGCCAACAAAAGACAAGAGCTTTCAAACATAGATACATTATAAAAAAATCATGTATCAAAATGACATATCATGAATTAACAAGTAACACGTTAATCTTGCGAAACATCATATAAAGAAAGAATGAAAATATCATGATAACGTCAAGATACTTAATCATATCAAACAAAAATATGTAATCAACAAATGTATGTGTAATGCAAGTGATTTTGATAAACTAAAGAAGGAAAAGGCATATCTACTACTTGTTTGATTAATATTCCTAAGGAGAGGTAAAATATCTTATTTTAACACTTACTTTAGGCAAGTATAGGAATAAAGATTTCTCAAATTGGAGAATGAATATGAGACTATTACTAGCGGTGCTCAATTAAGGCTAAACACGACCATTTTTACGGGTTATACCCAACTTCTCTCCTGGAAGCAATTTAACCGTTAGGTTAAATTGAGTTTCTAGTGCAATAGGTTCTCCAGTAGTCATTCTCATGTTAGAAAGATATGAATTCCTATTTTTGCCTATTGACGTATATAAAAAAAGATGATAGTTTACGAATATTTGGCTTAATGTGAATCAACTAAATCCATTATAACTAAGGTGATGAAGATGTCATGTTATACACATGAATTTTAACAATGGTGTGTTGATAAACAATATGTCTTAATCTTGTGTTTAGAATCTAAGATTGTTCAAATTACATAGCTTATTGTATGATCTAATGGATAACATCTTTTATGTTGAGTTGAAGTGTGTACTTTAAATGTGATTTGATCATCTAAGACCAGGGAATGTGTTTGTGTGTGACAATGAAATATGTTAAATTAAGAATGTTACAAGAAATCTCTTTGGAATTTTTATTCAACAAGAATCTAAGTAAGGTTACCAACTTTAATAGATCTTGTGAGCAAGATTTGGTTATGATTCAAGCTTGGAAGGGAATAGATAAAGATTGTATCTTTCAATAGGTTAGGTGATCCAATGATAAAATCACTATGCTTATGAAAATATAGATTAGAAGGTAAGTTAAGATGAATGCTAGTCCAAAGACCAATTCACAATTGAGGTGTAATGAAATTTCTTGTAACACAACCGTCCATGTCACAAGGAGGGAATGATGCATAGGATATACAATATCCTTTGTCACCTTTTTAACAAAAGGAACAATTAACGGATTGATTCTTTAGGTATAATGTTTTCCAAAACATCATGTTTTCTTAAATGAAGATATGAAGCTAAGATGTTTGAATCGGATAGTCCTATCCTAAATATACCTGGTCTCAAGATTATATTTACTACATGATGACAAGAGGGATTCACTTGAGTTTCTTATGTATACTCCTCAAGAGGTATTGTCACTCGGGGTGCATGAGGTCGGCTTTGAGATTGCATTTTAACATATCTTGTTAAAATGTTGATTTAAGGTTTAACGAAACTTATGCAAAGTTTTAACGACAAAAAATTACTTTGATTTATAATACTTTGATAACACTACTTATACCTAGTGGAAATTGATAAAAATGATCAGGAGCATCATGCTCATTTGATAGTGGAGGTACTTGCCATAATGAATCATCTAAGTCCTTATAGGTGGGAAAGTATGTTTGAGTTAGTTCAACGTGCATTTGATTCGGTATGAGTGTTGGACAAAGGGTTTTTTTGAGCAATGCACTCAACGGATTCAAATGATGGTAAGGATTGTGGATTGGTTGATCTAGGTGGTAGGTCTTCTAGTGTGTCTAAATAAGGATGTGGTGATGTTGAGGTTTTTTGTACTATGGGAGTACTTAGGTTGATTATTTGTTCATAGATGTTGAAAAAAACAAGGATGGATACTAATTCTTGTGGTCCATTGGTTGGTACAACTAGTGGGTGAAGTGCTTGAAGTTTTGGTCATGTTTGTGAAGCTTAGGGGCTGAGATATATCACAGAGGTGAATGTGATGAGATGATGGTGAAAGAAGAAGTGATTTGTTAAGATAAGTGTCAAAGTGGAGTAAGTGCCACAGTAGGTGTCAAAGTGGGATAAGTGTTCTAGTCGTGATAGGATAAGTGTTTTAACATATGTTGTTAAAATACTTGGGTGTTGATTTTTCGGATATGACTTTTAATGACTACAATCGTAAGTCAAATTTACTTGAATATTTTGGAAGAAATACTTAAGTTGTCAATCCTACTTTGTTGAGATTATAAAGCTTAGGTCGCGTTCAAGGATAGCAAGACTTGATAATACATCTTTAACATAAGTGTGAGTTATGACTCGATGTAAATTGTTTTGGAGGATGACACATTATTTTCATGTTAACCAAGTGAGGCAACATATGTAGATACAAGACAATGTCTATAGTCATAAGTTAGACTTGTGATTTTGATATTGTATGTAATCTTTGCAAATAATGAGCCCGGATTTGTTAGGAACTTGTCAAGTCACAAAATAAGTAAAGCTAATGGGTGAAGGATGAGTAAAGGATGGAAGAATGTAGTTAATGTATGATTACAAAATCTTTGTGAACAGTGGTCCACGGATTGCAAGGAACCAATTTTAGGGTTCTTTCCTTTATAGAGAAAGGTACCTTGGGTGGTTTTTGTGAATTTTCAAAATTTGATAACAGAAACATATTCTTTTGGTGCAAATGAAGTAATATGATCCTAATGAGTGTAAATACCAGTGAAAAAGATCCTAATGATAAGAAATGAGTGATCTAGAGTGCGGGATCTAAACAAAAATTAAGATGTATTATGAGATGACTGGCGGCACCAAAGGTTATAACGGGCGGACCCAAAAAATTGGTGGCGCCCAAACCGTGGTCCAATTTTTGGCGGTGCCAAAAATTTACACGGGCGGAACCAAATTGTTGGTTCCGTCCCATCCGTGGGTGCCTGAAATGTTCACAAAGGGTATTTTTGACTCTCATAAACTTGTTCAAATTCCGTAATTTTTCCTGGAACATGTGTAACTAATTAGTTGTGATAGAGAAACAATAATAAAACAAGTAAACATACATGTATGGGTATAGATCATGCAATGGGTAGAGATTTCACTAAAACGTGAAAAATGAAGATAGATAACATAACTATGTTATCTTCCTGTAAGATAAACCGTTAGTTCACATGATAGATTAGTAACAAACTTATCATCCCATAAAGCACATAATAGTTTATAAATCATTGTTAGTTAGTGTACCAAACACCTTTTTCAAAGATACTATATGTTTAGATAATCATTGAAGGTAGTGACACATTTTAACACTTGAACTATTAGGTGGTAGTTTGTGCGAAACAACATTTTTCAAAATACTTGACTAGTTTTACTTAGTTCTCATTCCTAAGTGAATTATGCAAGATTTTAATATAACATATGCAAAGAAAGTTATCTAAGTCTATAAGCAATGCAAAAATAATTTTTCAACTTATTGCACAAAATCTAGAAAATGTCCTATTGTGCATAAACAAGAAATCGACAAACAAGCGAATAAATAACATGGCAAGATTGATACTTATGTTACACAAACAATCAAGTGTAAACAACAATTTGCATATATGCAACCAACATAAACCAAAGCATGTAGTCATTTAGCATAGCATAAAACGAAAGATACTTTTCGTCACTTTGCGTTTAAATATGACGATACCAAGCTTGATTAGTTTCCTTTATATTTATAAATATGACCAAATCTTTTAGTTTCAAAAGAAAGTATATCAATTTTCAAAATATACCAACTTAAATTGCCACACTCAAAAGTTTGAGTATTTATGTCAAAATGAAACTTAATATTTTTGACACGCTGTAGTATTTGGTTTATTTTACTTATTTAAATTTAGACTCAGGCCATGAGAGTATTTTTAAATGAAAGTAGATTCAATTCTCTTTAAATTGATAGGTGGCACAACTCCTACAGACTTACGGTTAATTAGTTATTAATTTTTGAAGTTGGCAAAAATTGCATACTGTGCAGACCAAGGAACCCTTCTCCAAAGGGTGAGGAACCCTTTAAAAGGTTCCGTCTGATCCCTGTCTCTCTGAGACAAAATGTCACAGAATGCTAAAAACATGTATTTTCGCATAGCGAGAATGTGTAGGACTTACTAGATTTGGTAGTAAACATATAATACACTTATTTTAACATCATTTCTACTTATGTGACTTATCTAATCATTTACGGAGATGAATTTTCAACTAAATTTGAAGTTATCCCAAACGCTCCTATCAAAATCATATTTCTTCGTAAATTTGCTCTGAGCACATAATATGACACTTACAAATTCTTTTAAGAAACATTTTCTCTTATTTTTCAAGGAAACCTTCAAGCTTTTATACGAAGTTATATTTAACAACAAAATTTCTAAGTATAATTAGCGAAACACTTTTCATATTATATTCCGCTTCAATGGTAATTTGATACATGGATCTTACTCCATTTTAAAAACCATTTGTTTTGAAAATAAGAGCCACGAGGCACTGATACCAATTGTGAAAACATAGAGGGGGGGGGGGGTTAATACGTTACCGTTTAAAAACTTTAAATCTTTCGTATCAAATATCCAATCAAGCTTGCCATAATATGAAAAATGCCAATTATAGTATTATGACTAATATAAAGCATATAGTAAAACAAGTTGTCACACAAGCATAAATATCAAGCGACAACACAAACAGTAGTATGGTGCAAGTATAAAAGTAAAGCAATAAGTAAAAGAAAGTGTAAACTGGACACGATGATTTATAGTGGTTCGGTCACGGAGCACCTCTCCGCCTTACTCTACTCCCTGAGTACCCAACTCGAGAGTTACTTCAATAAATCAACATGCTCCCTTCTTGGCGGAGAAAACCTTACAAACGTCGCTTACACTTTTTCCGGTACAAAGCTAAATACCGGGTTCTAGTTCGAGGTAGAACCAACCTGACGTCACCTATAAAATATTTCCGACACTAAGCTAGATGTCGAGTCCTTCTTCGGGTACAACCAAACCCGTTATGTTTTATGGTCCAACATAACAAACCTTGTGTTTTATGGCACAAACACATAAACCATCTAATCTAGTTTGGTGAATAAATTGTGATGGTATAGTGATGTTTACAATGATGATTCATGACACAAATGTCTAATGGATATGAATGACTAATCTAAATGAACTTCCATTGATAGGAATCCTTTAATGGATGAAGACCACAAGTTCCCTAAGCTTGTTGTGATAGATCTTTATATATGTATGCTTGTGGTAGATGATGACTCAAGATCTCTGAGCTTGCTTCACATGATCATTTTGGGAGTATGCTTACAACATAATGAAAGTTAGAAGCATTATTATCATGATAATGAGGGTGATTAAAGTATGTTACTACTGATTTAAATGTATGAAAATATAGTAGAGAGAATGTGTGTTCAAGTGGTGAGGAAATGGGTGGACAATGGACTGGTATTTATAGCAAAAAAGGTCAGCAGATCACGGAACCAAAAAAAGGGTTCCGCGGGGTTCCGCCCTTTATAGAAAAGGGTTCCTTGGAGGCCTGACAGAAAATCTTCCAAAATCTTTGCAAATCTTGTTCAAATCTTTCCAAAATATTTACATGATCTTATTAGTATCCTACAAGGACATTTTCTTAGATTTCTCTAGGTTAGGATGATGCATGTAGTGATGTAACAATACATTTTCATTTTCATTAAAATGTATACAAAAGTTTGTTTGGAAAATGTATTACTTAACTAGTTAATATATGTTTAACAAGTTGTACCATGTTAGTTTATGTGTTACTAAAAATGTTAAACTACTTATGCTATAGGACTTAAGTTATTATGTCATTAACATCATTTTTAGAAGTGTGTAAACACATTTGTCTTAGTTTGACACCTAAAGTGCACTTTGACACCTAATGTGGCACTTATTTTATTTTGACATGAATACAACTTAGGAAACATGATGTACAACAAGTAAAGATAGCTGTATATGCAAAATGTAAAGTGAGGTTTGAAATAGAATGATAAACCTATAAAATACTTAAAGACTCTAAAAGTATTTTAAACATTCTAAATGGTTTGTTAAGGGGTTTGATCATAATGCCACATAACAAACATGTACGAACTTGTATTGTAGCATACGAGGACTTGAGACATCGAGAGGTGTTGAATGTATGTTGAGACAAAATATGATTACGAGTAACTTGTACATTTAATGTTATGTATCAAGTTACATGTTTGTCATCAATCAAAACAAACGAGACTACTCTGGCGATTGTAGCGAAATTGCCTAAACCCTAAAACAACAATTTGATCTTCTTGCAATTTAGGATCAATTGTTGTGTCTCTTTTCTGTAATCCACCTTGTTTTCTTTTCTATTTCCTTCACCATTGATTTGCTACCTGATCCTCCTAAACCCCCTGACTCTATCCTTGAGGAGTTTTGTACTCTCACAGGGATGAATCCTGAGGGTCTAAATCATAAGCCCGTTGTCTCAGCTGCTGAAAATCAACCTCCTAAGCCTCGTGGTAGGCCTAAAGGGGTTAAGAATCATCTTAAAGGTGTGAAGATTAAGGTCCAATCTCCCATATCTGCTCCGGCTGGGGCTGGAGCTATCCTTAAAAGGCTCAATAATTCTAAAATTGGTGGTAAGGGTAGAAGCAGTAGTGATTCTTCTCTTTTGGAGGAAAACTGTGGTAAGCGTTATAATCCTAGTAATAATCCTATTGATGATGCTTTGTCTAAGGTTTTAGATAGGATTTCGTATTCTAGGAATATTTCAGAGCAAATGGTTTTTAAGGAAGGTACTAGTGATTCTGTTAAGGTTAACAGTGATAAGTCTGTTAGCAAGAGTTATTGTTCTATCAATGGTAATGATGGGTCATTTATTAATGAGCCTATTGTGCCTATTTCTACTGCTTCTAATGATAATATTGATAGTATGGAGTATAAGGAGGGTGTTGTAGATGATTCTGTAGATCCTTGTCTAGTGAGTAATGATACTAGTAAGTCCAAGATGGCTGATGTAGAGCATGTTGGGGTTGAAAATATTAGGAAAACTAGCACGTATGAGTTAAGTATTGAAAAGGGAAATTCTACCTTTGTGTTTGGTAATGTGCAGAGCAATAAAGGTATTCTAAAGAAACCAACTATGGGTTTCTCTAGTGTGCAATTTGGTCCTAGTCTGTTTTATAAGCCTAATAGTGTTTGGTCCTCTTTTAACTCTGGTGTAAAGGCTATGAAATCAGATGGTGCTCTCAACATAGAGTCATTTGCTGAGAAAATGAAAAAAAGGTGTAGAGGATAGGTAATTGCAGATGTGTTTTGCTCCTGATTGTGTCACTTTGAATAGTGATGGTTCTAGAAGGATAGCAATTTCTGTAGAAGATATTAAGAAGGGTAGTAAAGCCTGTGCATTAAAACTCTATGGTTATTTTTTTGGTACCTCCATGGATTATAGAGTTGTTAATGCAAATCTAAGTAAAATGTGGAGAGCTTATGGTATAGATGATATTACTAAGACCAATGCAGGGTTGTTTTATTTCAAATTTAAAAATGAAGAAGGTATGAAAGCTGTCTTGGAGAGTGGTCCATGGATGATTAATAATGTTCCTCTAGTGTTGAATGTTTGGGAACCTGGTATTTGGCTTGAAAAAGTGGAGCCTTGCACTATTCCTATATGGGTATGTGTTTATGATATCCCTATTGTTAGGTCACAAATCTATCACATAAGTCGTAGATCTAGAGAGAGAAAGTAAGAGAGAGAGAGAGAGATGGATGGAACTTGTATGTAAATATTAAACTTTAGATTAAACAAGAACCAACACCCTTCTCATCCAGAGAAGGGGTATTTATAGTAGTCTTACATGTAAGGGGCGTTGCCCTAATAACTAGAAAATAAATACAAGGCCACGGCCCATGGGCCATCTACATAGGCCGAACCTTAAAACAAACATAAAGGCCTTAATAGAAAAGCAACCTATTACATAAACTATGACCAATACTTGATATTGTGAAATGTGTTCCCAACAATCTCCCCCTAAGGATTGGTCATCAAGGTTGCTTGACGTCTTCTTTGCTTCTTAGGCTTTGACGTCTTTCGTATCTTTGTTCTTGTTGTGTGTGATATGGTAATGTAGTGATCTGCCTTCCATCAACGTCTTTAATTCCAGTGTCTTTACGTCTTTTCCACCATGCTCATACTTCTTTTGAATTTGATCTTTATGCTTCAAGTAACTCTCATTCTTTAGCTTCGATCTTTGACTTTTGAACTTTTGCTTTGCTTTGATCTTTGTGAGAATTATCTTTGTGATGTTAGTATGAGCATGATGGTGATGGTGGTGGTGGAACTCATGGTCTCCATGAATACCTGCATGTAAACAGTTAGCAATAATTCATCCGCCACTTACAGGTTCGGACTTTGAGATTGTTAACAGCATAGTGTGAAAACTTTCTCTAATCCTTGCCAAGGCCGTTCCTGAATCGGATGCCCCCAAGAGAGCTAACTCAGATACACCGAAGTGTATCAACGATTCAGGGTGAGTCGCTGAAATATACCGAAGTATCACTCCACGACTGTAGACCGTTTGGAACCACCACGAACACTAAGCGTAACCCACAAGGGATTACCGAAGTGACCTGCTGTCAGGGCTGTTTGATGTTGACCCTAGCAGGAATTTCCACTCAATCACTGAGAATCACAATTGTGAGTTCCCTCATGAATGTTCTTGGCAGATTACTAAGTTCTGCGTAGGACTCTTGTTATTTACAACTGGTGTCCATAATGTTGAACAACCAGTGTAGAAATATTAAGTGTTCCTAAGAGATCTTTTTATGTATGTCGCGGCTCTAGACTCGATTTAGTGCTTTTTGGTTTAAGTCGTCGGAGGCATGGAGCAGAGTGCCTCCTTTTCAATATCAACTCATCTCGGAGTGAGAGGTCGATAGATTATGAAGGGTTCTCCGTGAGAAATGAAACAATTATCTTTTGAGAGACACTTGAGTGGCTAGAATGTTTAGTGCAGTGCGTCACTGGGTCCATGACGGCTTGGTCTTCAATACCGGTGTCACCGTAGTAACATCCAGTAGCATATGAATTGAACCCGATATCTGCCCTAAGATTGAACATTTGGAGGGCTATTTCTTTTCACCCTTTCATTTACTTTTCTTTTTAATTCTTCAACCCCTTCTTTCTCCTTTCATTTCTTTACTACTCTTTTTTTTTTTTTTTTTAATTTATTTATTTATTTATTTAATCATACCTAAGGACTTTCTAGTTCTAAACTATTGGTATTGTCCATGGGTAGATCCCTCCGGTTCTGGCAGATCATAGGACGTATTTCCTATCATTAGTCACCTTATAACTCCATGACTATCCTATGTTGCCATAAACCATTTATTTGAAAATCTCTCCAATTGTTTATGATTATAAAACATATTTTGTTAAACTTTGAGAGTTTTTCTTTTTCAGAAATACTCCCCCTTCACATGTGCTCATAAGTTTTTAAGATAAATTTGCACATGTCGGGTGGAGTTAGCACTTTTTGAATTGATTGATTTTCGGTGAATACGACCGATTCAAGACACGCTTACATCACTAGTTAGACTAGCTTGAAATTATTACCCGTCCTGGTCATATTCAAAGAAAATCTCTCAAAATGGTACACTTTACTCAGACAAGTCCTATTTGAGACACGCTTACATCACTGGATAAACCAGCTTGAAATTATTACCCGTCCAGGACAAGTCCTTTCGATCAATGACAGTTAATTTTCATCAATTCTTGGGTAAAATCTAAGTCGAGCTCATGCAAGAGATCATACATTTGTTACCATATTTTAACCACATTATTATTCTCCCCCTCAAAAATAGCATATTAACGTTGTTTTTGGAAAACGTTTGATTAAAATATGCTTTTTGAGGTTTACGGGAAGAATTCATCAAGAACTTTTGTGTTGAACAAAGATTTGTTTCAAGTACTCCCCCTCAATAAGTGAAATCACTTTTTAAGGTTTTAAACACGAGAGGGAATACTTGTTCTTTTGAGCAGAATTTTGAAAAACTTATCAAAATTTTTGATTAATTCTACTCAAAAGTAAGAAGCTTTCGCTCCTTATATTAGGATTGAGGCACTGAAGCATATCTCAGGGTCCTTTCTTTACAGGTACGGGTTGTGCACTGATATATGTGCTCAAGCCATAGTCATACATAAACAATATTGAATGATGACAAGCAGATGACAATTATACCAATGATTTACTCCAGACGACAGAATGTGAGAATATTAGGATCCTTAGCTCTCCCCCCCCCACATAGCTTTCCAATCTTCTCATCTGAACCCGATGCTTGAGCCTGTAGTCAATCCGTGCCAAGAACTTGACCGCCTGATTCACATCGTTTCATCTCCAAGTCATGCGTCTTAACCAACCTTGCTTCCGCCCTTGTGTGTGGTTTTCTAGAATGTGGTCAAGCTCAGACCTGACTTGTATCAAAGTTTCATCACTGAAATTGTGAATGTCTTCGTAGCCCATGAACTTTGGTCTTCCAGATCTGACGTACACTACTCCAAATGGTCTTTTGATGAAAGAATATGGCTTCATTTCTGCGATACCCGGAGGTCTAAGATCAGGTTTGATGAGGTTCAGTTTCTTCTGGTAACTTTCAACACCGAGATGAACATCTTCGACTCTGGTCTTTATTACTATTCTTCGGATGTAAAGAAGTAGAGAGTTGATGATGTCGTATTGAAGGTTGCCAGGGAGATGCTCGAGTTTTCCATGTATCTTAAGCAGGTACATATCTTCAATATCGTTCAGATTCAAATTAGGATAGTCTGCTTCATTGAACGAGTACTCCTTGTCATCTTGTCTTCGAACCGTGATCTTATTCAGAAAGTTGTATGCATATTTTGACTCTGTTTCAGCACTCTTGATGGAAAGAATCTTGTCTTTGTAGTTTACCTTGTGTTTTGAGGTAAACGTCAGTTTCCATTTGTAGAACCATTTGCGCATCTCAGGCCAGTGAAAGACTCCTAGAATAGCTTCATCATTGTATTCTGAAATTGAGGTGCTGAACAAGTCTCCAATCTGTTCTTCAAGTCCTTCTTGCACATAGGTAGCAGCCTTGAACTTGGTGAGAGATGTAGCATATCGTCTTTCTGGATTAGTGTTCCCATATATCAGATACTCTAAGTCATTGTTGAAGAAATATGCTTTAGGTATCTTGGGATTATGAGCTTGACCAATGAGCGGTAAGGGTTGTGAGTAGTCACGAAACTGGAATGTGTCGGTTTCACGAGAAGATATTGCAACATCCCAGCTTACATTCTCAGATAAAGCTCTTGCAACTTGTTCCAGGTTGTATTCAAATTCCAGTTGAGAAGTAATCGAAGTCTTGAATTGTGAGAAACCTGCTTTGCGGATGTTGACAATGTCAGACAGTTGTAGTTTTTGGATCTTCATCACTTTCTTGAGTTTCTTTGTGAATTCCACAACTGAGCCTTCTGCAGGAACTTCGTCTTCTGGAATATCGGGGTATGCATCCACCATTTCTTCAAACCATTCAAACTTCACAGCAGTTGGATTAATCCATTCAGGAGCAGGTTTTAGTGGTGCATCCGCAGGTGGTTCAGGAACAGCTTCAACTTTGTTATGTGTGATGCCATCGTGAGGTTCAGCATCATCAAATGTTTCAGTATCTTGAGGAACTAGTTCCTCTTTGCTAGTGTGCTGAATGTTGGATGATGGCAGTGTAGCTGTAGGTCCAGTCATTCTTGTACATTTTTCGCTTGGCTTAGCTTGGTCGTCTTTGTTAGAATCATCATGACGTTTGCTTGACTTGACCTTCTTGCAAGGATCATCCTTCTTTTCAGCTTTCTTCATAGACTTGATCAAAGCCTTGCGAAGATCACTTTCCTTTGGATCATTGATGATGGCTTCAAGCAATTGTCCTTTGAGATCTGCAGCGGAAGGCTTTGATGGTTTTGTTTGAATTGTGAGCGGTGTTGTTTGAATATGATGAGCTACAATTCCATCAAGCTTTCTCTTGACATATTCCTTCAAAAGAGTTGGAAGTGTTTCCTGAAGGTGTCTGCCGATCTCTTTTGATAAGTTATTGTTGAGGAAGTCTTCCATTTCTTGAGACACATCATATGCCTTGAACTCATCAATGTCATGTTGCTGCGTCTTTACTTGAGCTTGCAACGCGCTGAGTTGTTCCTTAAGAGCCTGGAGTTCACTCGCTTCAGGTTGTTGGGGTGTAAGTCTTGGTGAGGGAGGCTTTGTCTTGGAGTGTTGATCAACAGATGATGGTATAATAGGTGGAGTAGGTATACGGTCATCATCTTGATCATCATTATCTTAGTTATTTTCATCCTTATCACTATCACTGTCATTGTCGTCATCACTTTCATCATCTTTTTCTTTATCTTCATCATCTTCCTTCTTTTCCTCATCTGTGTTGTCTGTATTAGATTTTGAGGGTGAGTGAATGAGTTGGTCTGATTCGTCAGATTCACCCTCAGATTCACTCAGTGAAGCACTTTCAGATTTAGACAGTGTTGCTTCCGTCTGATCATCAGACTTTGACAAGGCTTCATCTTCACTAACCTTTGATCCGGACCCTTCACCTTTCTTCTTTAGCTTTAGTTTCTCAAGATCAGCCAAATACTTTGCTTTATTTTCTTGTAAGGCTTTCCTGAGTTGTTCAATTTCCTCTTCTTTAGTCCTTGGTGGTTGTAGGGTGTCATCGGGTTTGTCTTGAAGCACTAGTGATTTGCCTTTGCCTTTTCCCAGACCTTCATCATGTTTTTCTTTCTTTATTTTCATGATTCTTTTCCTCTCTTCCCTCAAGCTCGGTTCCTCTTCTTCTTCTTCTGTAGATTCATCTCTGAGCATTGGTTTCCTCTTAGTAGCTCGAGAAACCTTCTATGTTCTTGTAGTACCGGCTTTAATTCCTCTACCTCTTCCTCTTGTCCCAGTTGTTCCCTTCACAGTTATCCCCACTGATCCTGCTTTCTATGCTTCATCATACCTTTCATAGGCTTCAGTTGCCCTCACCGTCTCTGTTATTAATGCGTCTGGAATTCTGAGACCTTGTTTGGTGGTGTTGGGGGTATGAATTCTCACACGAGAAAGAACATGGTCCATCTGTTCAGTATGAGCCTTTTCAGTTGGGCGTTTGTCAATGTCTTGTTCTCGTTCCATGAAGTGGGAAATGAGGAGTTTGGTGAAGCGAGGGAAAGGAATCTTGTAGCTCTTCTTTTTCCCAAATTGGCGAGCTTGATAGATCATGTCAGTCCAAATATACTTGGCATAATCAAGATGGGCCAAGTTAATGACTCCCCAGAAGAACTGCAGATGTTCAAGTCTGGGGTGCTCATGTCCAGTTTCCTTTCCCGTGATGCAGTGACTTAGAATGGTGTAGATTGTCAACCACGGTTGAGGAATGTATCTTCTGTCCACCTTGGAATGGGATGTGATCTCTTCAAATGAATTGTCATAGCCAAGATGTTTTAATGACTTGACTATACGTTCAAAAGATAGATCATCTAGAAACTGTGTGTACTTGCCAAAGATAGTTGAAGGAAGCCCAAGAACGTTGCGAAGAAGATGAACATCGAACTTGATCCTCTTGGTGTCCAGGGTGACTACCATGATCTTGGTGTCCCAACTGATGAATAACGAGTGCCAGAACTGATTAAGGTAGATTTCTGGAAGTGTAGCGGTTCTTGTCAGAACATGTCTGGAAAAGTGTTTCTTTAGAATTTCCACCATGATCTGACAGGAAGGGTGGCATGGTAATGTCTCCAAATCTACCCTGTAGTTAGATTCTCCAATCTTTCTTTCATCTCCTTCGGGTATCAATTCATTCCTTGCCATGGATCCTTGAGACATTGTGAACCTGAGTAGTACAAACACCAACAAAGAAACACAATGGAAATTGCATATTTGTGTTAGTGTAAGTCATTTATTACATGATATGTACCTAAGTGATATGATGCACCATATAGAGAAACATGTATGATGATCATGAATAATAGGAACACAATAACTAAACAACCATTTAAGAGCAAACACAATTGTTCAACTTGACACATTTCTATATTGGAAAAATTTTACAAGTCTGAAAAATCAGCTTACTCGAAGGAATAATGGACTTACTCGAAGAAAGAGTGAAAAACATCCTTACTCAAAGGATTTAAGAAAAAATATGAAAAGAACAGCCCTTTATTGGAGATAACCATTTTCCTTACTCGGAAATTTTGAAACCCTCCTAACTCGGAGAAACTGCATTAAATCCTTACTTGAAGAAACTGCATACTTGCTCGGAGATTTTGATAAAAATTTTCTAAGATGAAGAATGTTTCTTTACTCGAAGAGTTTAAGAAAAAATTTCTTAGTCGAAGAATGTTTCCTTACTCGAAGAGTTTAAGAAAAATTTCTTAGTCGAAGAATGTTTCCTTACTCGAAGAGTTTAAGAAAAATTTCTTAGTCGAAGAAATTTTCCTTACTCGAAGAATGTAAGGAAAAATTTCTTAGTCGAAGAAATTTTGCTTACTCTAAGAATGTAAGGAAAACATTTCCTAGTCGAAGAAATTTTGCTTACTCGAAGGATTTTATAAAACTTTTCTAAGTAGAAGAAATTAATCTCTTACTCGAAGAATTTCATAAAATTTTCTAATTAAGGAAAATTTTCCTTCAACTCGAAGACATTCATCCTTAGTCGAAGAAATTCCTCCTTACTCGAAGAATTTCATACTTAATCAAATTCTATATTAGACTGATTCAGGGACCATGCAAGCCTCAAATACCTTCCTAAACATATTCTAAACAAATCCTAGTACCCAGAAATCTAAGCAAACAAACACATTGGCCACAAAAGATTATTATGCAATATGAATTTCTTCGACTTAGAGCATATGTTTGATTTAGGTTACAAGTCTTAACACGCATGATTTAAGGACCTAAATAAGCATAACTCGCTACTCAAAACACAAACACAACACTCCTAGTAGTAGCATCAATCTATATGACCACTTAAACCTTAACATATTCAATTTGCATTCACTGATGTTTGGAATACCACTTAACAGGCAATAGAGCAATCCTAATTATGATGTTAAGCTAAAGAACTAATTTAATTAGACTAAAACCTAACACACAAGAAATGCCCAAATTTATGCCTTAAACCCTAATTCATCGATTGAACAATTTAGCCACAGAAATGATTCAAAAAATTTTAGGCGAGTGTTAATCATGCATAAATGAATTAGTATAACACTTACAATCGTGAAATTAAGGAAGATTAAAAAGCTTGGATGAAAGTGTAAAAATGGCGGTAAGTTGTTACGGTTTTTTGAGTTTTTGTGTGTGTGTGTGTGTGGTTTTTTTTTTTTTTTTTAATGCTGAGTTAGTTGCTTATATTGGGAGTAATTTGAAATTTTGTCAAGTTTAGTCCCTTGACTCGTGTTTCCCATCAAACACAGTCCTTGTGTTACAATCTTTTGACAATTGACAACAACAGTCCTTGAAGTTTGTTGTTGTTATATCCTTGGTCCAAATGTTTGTAAACTTTTGTAATTTACATTTCTCCCCCTTAAACTAACAAATACTTTTAAAACTTTGTCAAATTTTTAGTTCAAGAGATCACGGAAATGTTGCACGATGAATATTTTGATAAGAGTGTGCGAAAGTCATAAAAATTCTCCCCCTCAAAATATGTTCGTGATCAAAAATTGATTTAAATGTGAATATCAAGAACATATTTTGATTTGTTTTGACTTTTGCACACTTGAAAAGAGATGAAAATAGTTGTTTTTTTTTTTTTTTTTTTTTTTTTTTTTTTTTTTTTTTTGAAGAAAATAATAATGAAATCTTTTTGTATTTTTTGAATAAAATATTTACAAAATGAGTTTGGTGTTTGACTTTCTTAGTTGTGTTTAAGAAAATTGTTCAAATCATCTGGCGTCAAACACCGCATACCAATTTGGTGAACTAATTCCACAAATCTTGCATGGGGCAAAGCTTTGGTGAATAATTCCGCTAATTGGTATTCAATACCCACAAAATATAATTCAATTGTACCCTGTTCAACATTCTCTTTGATGAAATGATATCTAAGTGCAATATGTTTAGACTTCGAATGTTGAACCGTGTTGTATGATATGGCAATGGCACTCTTAGAGACGCAGTACATGGGAATCTTGTTGAAAATATAACCGTAGTCGATCAGCTGTGATCGCATCCAAATGACTTGAGCACAACATGCTGACATGGCTACATATTCGGATTCTGTAGATGACAATGAGGTGCAATCCTGCTTCTTTGATTGCCAAGATACAAGTTTGTCTCCTAGAAACTGCACTCCCCCAGATGTACTTTTACGTGTGTCTAAGCATCCTGCATGATCAGCATCTGAAAAAGCTATTAGTTCAAAACCAGAATCCTTCGGATACCAGATCCCCAAATGGATGGTTCCCTTTATGTATCGAAGAATTCTTTTAACCTTAGAGAGGTGTCTTTCAGTTGGTCGTGACTGATAACGGGAGCATAGGTATACAACAAAAACTATATCTGGTCTGCTGGCTATTAGATACATGAGGGACCCAATCATACTACGGTATTTTGTAGGGTCAACTAGTGTACCATGTAAACCAGCATCCAGCTTCGGGAATGATGCAGACATAGGTGTATTATAAGTGTCACAACTTGTCATGCCATGTTTCTTTAAAATCTTAAGAGCATACTTGGACTGATTTAGAAAAATACCACGGGGAGATTGATGAACTTGAAGTCCTAAGAAGAACGTAAGTTCACCCATCATAGACATCTCAAAATTTTGTTTCATTAATTTTGAAAAAAGCATTTGAGTACTTTTTATGTGTTGAACCAAAAATGATGTCATCAACATAAATTTGAACAATTAAGATGTTGTGGAGATCGTTATGCTCAGGTTTGTTAGACCCCATATCTAGGATTAACACATTAATAATGAATAACAACATTGTACGCAGCGGAATAATCAAACACCTCATTATTATTAAACAAGGTTTGTCGAATGATTACAAACTCTAGGCATCCATTAGAGGACTTGATGCCTAAACACACACACACCCTTAATGACTACATTGTGGAAGACCTGCATATAAAACCTACGACCTATCCTCTTTATATACTAGAGGATTAGGGTTACAAAGACTCTAAATATTACAATTAAGGTCCTTCATCTTTGTCTTCATAAGTCTCCTCTATCTTTCATCTTTTGTCAATATCAACTCATATTTAATTCCTAACAGATGTCCTCCCCGTTTTTTTGAATAAACAGTGCGGGATCAACTGATCCTTTGGTAAAGTGATTAGCATGTAAGAATGCGGACATTTTATCATACCATACCCTCGGGGCTTGTTTAAGGTCGTAAAGGGCTTTCTTGAGTTTGTACACATGATTAGGATGATCCGGATCGATGAAGCCCTCTGGTTGTGTAACATACACTTCTTCACGGGGTTGCCCATTCAGAAATGCAGTATTCACGTCTATCTGATAAACGGTGATGTTCTTGTGGGCAGCATACACCAGAAACATGCGGACAACTTCAAGTCTAGCCACTGGTGCAAAGGATTCTTCAAAGTCAATGCCTTCTTCTTGGCTGAAGCCTTTGGCAACCAGACGTGATTTGTTACGAATTACTGTTCCATAAGCATCAAGTTTGTTTTTCCAAATCCATTTAAGTCCGACAACATAGACTCCATCGGGTCTCTCTACCAATTCCCAGACTTCAAGACATTTGAATTGATCTAGTTCTTCTTGCACTGATTCAATCCAATTTGTTGGGAATGCTTAAAGTGACGATCATTATCGAGTCAATGAGTCTTGTAATATGGTCATGTAATAGCTCGTTAGAATTGTAAAAATATAGTATACATGATAGTAGAAGTGTGTCGTCTAGTTTAGTCTTAGTATTTACGTTAATGTTGAATTAGTGAAATATGTAAAGACGGCACACTTCCTTTATCTCATATCATGGAGGACTATATATATGTAAATCTCTCATTTGAGAGGTATGTATTGGTGAATGAAAAGAGAAATCCTCTCTTTTTCTCTCTAGCTCTTTCTCTCTCTAAACATACTTACATGTGGTGTGAATTGATCTAAAATGGGTGGCCAACAAGTGGTATCAAGAGCTAGAAGATGATGTAGAAGTTTTTTTTTATGTTTTTAATCTACTGTTACTGTTCACGTTTTTACTGTTCACGTCACTGCTTATTTTCTGCTTATTTGTTGCTTATTGAGTCTTATCAAAAGCTTATTACTGTTTTTTTAGCACTTCAGATTATTAGAAGTTTATTACTGTTTTTAAGTGCTTATTTTGGTCCAACAATAGATTTATCAGTTTTTAAGTGTATACCTTTTTTTGTTCAATCTGTCCAGATCTATCAATTTTTTGTCCAAAACAGTCTCGTTAATTCTACTTTTTGTCCAGATCTATTAGTGTTAGTAATAACAACTTCTTTCAAAGCTTATTTCGACCTGATTCTGGGTCAAAAACTGGTAAAAACTCATCGGAAAAAGGTTGGTTGGAATTTTTGGCCGGAAAAGTCATCGGAAAGTTTCTATCGAAATTGCTTGTATAAGTAATTTCGATAAACCCTGTTCTATCGAAATTCGATTTCTTGTAAAGAAATTCGATAAGCTATCGAAATTGTGAAAACTATCGCAATTGTTGGAATCTATCGCAATTCTAGACTTCTATCGCAATTGTTGGAATCTATCGCAATTCTGGACTGCTATCGCAACTAGTTATCGCAAATCAAGCTTATCGAAATTGAAAACAGTCAACAACAGTCAAGCTTATCGAAAAAAAAATAGTCAACTATCCTCGCCAAGACTACAACAGTCAACAACATAAAAAAAAAAATAAAAAAAAAATAAAAAAAAAAAAAAAAAAAAAAAAATAGGTCCTCATCGATAATAATCAGAATAACAGAACACCATCTAATCCTATAATCCATCAAGCTAAAAACAACAACAGTCAACAGCCAACAACATAGACCAAAACCTCAGTTTTTGCTTCTTTATTTTGTGTGGTTCTTCAAACACAACGATCTTAAAAGATCTAAACACAAAAGAACGAATACATCATAGATCTTCAAACTCAAAAGCAAAATAAACGTAAAACATTTAGATCTCAGTTGGGTGCACCTTTAATTCAAATCGATAATGATTTTTTGTGTGTGGCCTTAACCATCATCGATCTATTGAAGAACAAGGCTTCATTGTCTAATATCTGAAACATCAAAAGAAAGATCAAAACCAAAGTTTCAACCTTTCTTACATTCAGTTAGAACATAACGAAAAGTAAAAGGCAAAGATCTCAGATTTTTTTCGTGTATAGCATAAGTCATTTAGACCGCAAAGATCAAAATCACGAAAAAGAAAATCATCATCGATCATTATTTTGAAGCTTATTGCTTCGTTCATATTTCCGAACAAGTTAAAGATCAAACAAAAACCAACCGGTTTTTCATTTCTCCTTTCGTTCGTTGAATCAAAACACAAGGAAGAATATCGAACATACCTTAAATCTTTTGAAGATCTTGTTGCTTGTGTTTATTATTTGAGGTTTTTTTTTGTTCGACCAATAAACAAAAAAAAAAAAGGGGGGGGGACGAATTTTTTTCTATCATGCGTTTGGTTTGTGATAAGAAGAAAGGATTGGTGTTTGGTGGCTGCGTATCAAGTGTGAGAAATATTAGGGTTAATGTGAGTAGTTAGTGTTTTATATCCAAAAGATTAGGGTAAGATTTAGTATTGTGATTGGGCTTGAATCTCCACCAGTGACAAATTTTTGTTGTAGTGGGCCTATTGGACTTTTCCACAAACTGACGGACTTCAGTAACACAATAACGAAGGTATTTTTGTGGTATTGTGATTGTGGTATTTTTGTTGTGTGAGGATTATACACGGAGGGTTATTTGTTCGACTGGAATTTTCCACTAAGTAACGATTTTTTTTTAAAAAGCTATAATTTAAAATTGTTGTATTTGTTTTAAATTACTAGCTAAATTTTGTGGTAAAATTCTTTGAACCACGGTTTTGATTGAGCTTCAAGAATCCGAGATTAAGTATTATTTTGGAATTTAATTTTTTTTGGGTTCGTGTGGATATAACCACTGTGCTAGTTATTGTGAAAGCGTGAACGATCGACAAAAGATTCATTTGAAAACACAATCTTACTTCTTTATCGTCTACAAGATCCATTTTCATTTCACACCGAAATTAAATGGAATCAAGTTCAAAAAGGAGAGAGATGTCTAAAAGTGTAATGCTCGCAATGCACTCCAAAGAGAACTGTTTGGCACATTTTTATTTAGTTAAGATTAAATGTAACGTTCTCTCAGAAGCAAGGTTTTCATCGTTGTTGGGAATTAAATATTCAAGATGTTTAATATCGGATTCTACTCTAAGTATAATTCTGCTGATAGTGCAAAATGGTTTCTGCTGATGATGTTGATTCTGCTGATAGAGCATTTCACTCTGCTGATAGGCTTAACAACTCTGCTGATGATTCTGCTGATAGCGATAGATTGTTCCTGCTGATAATGAACAACTTTGTTGATGGAAGGATAAGATCAAAAAGATATTTATTGTATTTTGGTCAACAATATACGGTAGATAATATCTTTCTCCATGTGCTTAGTTAACAAGTTGTATACATAGATACATGTTGTATCTGATGTACTGACACTCAATAGGATAAGTTAACCAAGTAAGTCGGTCAAGACTTTAAGCAATTTGAAAGATCTTTTGACTATAAAAGAGATCTTAGACTAGTGATATTTAAGAGTGTGTGAAAAATATAGAAGTGTTAAGAGTTAGTCCATGCATAAGTTAGAACATGCATAACTGTTAGAACAAACACAAATATATCACAAGTGATAGAAACATAAGATTCAAGGTTGTAACCCTAGTGATATTTCAAGGTCACTCGTATTATTATCTTTAATAATATTGAATCGTTTAGTGATAATCTTTATGTGTTTCATTGCTAACTAACAAACATAACAATTCCATTTCCATAACATACACAACCTTCTAAGTTTGGTTGAGTGAATTCCGCGCACTTAATCATTTTAACACAACATATCATACACACAAAGTTAGAAGGTTTAACCACCTTAATCGTGTGTCCAGGATCCTAGCAAGTGGTATCAGAGCTCAGGCTGATATTGTTGTTTTTAGAAGAAACAAGAAATGGATGTACAAGATGTTCAAACAAATGTTGCTACAAAGTTGCCCATGATCAAACCCAATGAGTTTGAGTTATGAAGGATGAGAGTTGAGCAATATTTCATGGTTCAAGATTATGCTATTTGGGACATAATTCAGTATGGTGATTCCTTCACTTTAGGCTATTCAGATGTTCTTGTTGAAGGGAAGACAGTAAGAAAAAGAAATACTGGACCAGTCTCCAATGATGAAAAGATACAGAAGAGAAATGATCAGAAAGCACGAAACCTGTTGCTTATGACCATTCCTGGTGAGCAAATGCTATCTTTTAACAAATATCTTGATGCAAAAACTCTTTTTGAAGAGATTTGTGCATGGTTTGGTGGTAATGAAACTACCAAAAAGACACAGAAGACTTTACTAAAGCACTAATTTGAAAACTTTACTGCTTTTAGTAATGAGTCTCTTGATAAGCTATTTTCAAGACTACACAAGCTTGTTAGTCAGTTAGCTGTGTTGGGTGTTGAGACTGAGAAGGAAGATCTCAACATAAAGTTCTTGAAAAGTCTACCTGGTGATTTTCATACTCATGTTATTGTCTGGATGAACAAACCAGAAATTGAAACTATGAAGCTTAATGATTTGTACAACAACTTTAAAATTGTTGAACAAAGTCTAAAGAGAGGTGGAAATTATAGTACTAGTTCTGGAAATGCTGCACTCCTATCAGTTCCTAGTGTTAGTCATACAGAAGAGGTAGATGAAGTTGAAAGTGTTTCTAATGTTACTTATGGTGGTCCTTCTGCTAGTTTACAAAAGGATATTGCTGGACTTGGTGATCCAACATTTTATGCCTTTATAATCAGTCAAGCTAGTGGTTCTCCTTTAAATCATGAAGACCTTGAGCAGGTTGATGGTGATGATTTGGAAGAGATGGACATTAAGTGGCAAGTTGCTTTACTTAGCATGAGGGCTAAGAAGTTTTGGCAGAAAACTGGAAAGCAAATTACCATAAATGGTAATGATACTGCTGGGTTCGATAAGAAGAAAGTAGAATGTTTTAACTGTCATAGGTTGGGACACTTTGCTAAAGAATGTAGAAGCCCAAGGAAGCAGGATAATAGAAACACTTGGTATAAACAAGAAAGGAATAAGGAAGTACTGGTGGAAGAGCCAAAGGCTATGCTGGCCATTGATGGTATTGGATATGATTGGAGCTCTATGGCTACTGAAGAGGATGCACCACCAAATGCTGCTCTTGTTGTCGATGAGATTGCTCTAACGGCTTCTTCTGATTCAGAGGTAGATACTATTCCTACTTGTACTAATTCATGTCCTAATCTTAAAAATTATGAAGACATTAAAAAAAGGTTTGATGCTTTTAGAGAAGAGTTAATTGATGCCCTTCATAATTTAGCTAATCACAAGAGGTGTGTAGGAGTTCTAGAAAAACAGATTCTTCATTATAAAAAGAATGAATCTACGTTTACTGATGACTTAAATGCTTTAAAAAGAGGAATAGCATTTAGAGATGAACTTCTTAATGATCAAAGTAGACAGTTATCTGAAATCAAAACTGAAAAAGAAAATGTTAAGGTAACTATAGATACTCTAGCACATTCCTCAGAAGGAATGAATAAGATTTGGGAAGCTCAGGTAATTGATAAAGCTAATTCAGGTGTAGGTTACAAAACTGTTCCTCCACCATATAGAGGTGTTCCTTCACCTCCAGGTGTTGACCTAGCACATACAGGTTTAGCTGAGTTCCAAGAACCAATCATGGAATATGGTTCTAAGACTAGTAAGAGTCTTAAGGTAGCAAAGATAAGTAAAAGTTTAGATAAAACTTTACATTATCAGGACAAGGTGTCCTTTGCTAAGAAAGGAGATGCTATAGTTGTTGAAGATTGTACAACTGATAGTGATGATGAAGAAGAACAGGTTATGTCTAAACCTGAAGTGGTTAAGAAAGTAGGAACAAAGGTTCCTAAGATAGTCAAACACAATACTGATAAGCCTAAATCAAACATTAAGCATGTTAGGCAACCAGTTAGATATTGTGAACAATACAGAACCACCAACAAGCCCAGAGGTAACCAAAGGAATTGGAACAACCTCAAGTCTAACCAATTAGGTGATGACTTTGCTTTTTATAATAAAGCTTGTTATACATGTGGTAGTTTTGACCATCTTGCAGCTTTCTGCAACCAATGGGTATCTGGGTATGAAAACCATAGAGTGAATCACAAAAGGCAAACTCCTAAATCTCACTTTCACTCTAGTTCTAAGAAATCAAACCCCAGAGTAGTCAAAAGCAAGTCTATCTCAAAATCTGATTCTGCTGATAGACCAAATGATCCTGCTGATAGCAAATTTTACTCTGCTGCTCGACCATTTATGACTATTAACCCAAAATCAACAGCTAAGGGTGCAAAAACATTTTTCAAACATGCACCTACAACTGTTCTAAGTCCCATTCAATCAAAGGCAGTGGTCCATAAACAAATTTGGAGACCAAAAGGGTAGAACTACAAAGTTAGCAGATTCTGCTGATAAGTGTGTGGTTCACTCTGCTGATAAGGGAAAAAGGGCAAATGCTGTTAAGGCCTCAGCATGTTGGATTCATAAATCCAATGTTGCATCAACTATTCTTAAAAGATTCAATTACATTGATGCAAGAGGCAGATCCAAGTCAATAATGGCTTGGATCCCCAAAAGAAACTAACACTCTTATTTGTGTGCAGGGACATTCAAATGATCAGGAAGAGGATCAAGGATATTCAGATAGTGGATGTTCTAGGCACATGACAGGCAACATGTCTTATCTTTCAGATTTTGAAGCTTTAAATGGAGGATATGTTACCTTTGGAGGGGGTGTTCGTGGCAAAATTTCTGGTAAAGGTACAATCAAAACCGGAAATTTAGATTTTGAAGATGTGTACTATGTAAAAGAGCTAAATTATAATCTTTTTAGTGTTTCACAAATGTGTGACAAAAAGAATAATGTTCTTTCTGTGAGACTGAATGTCTTGTACTTTCTCCTGATTTTAAGATGCCTGATGAAAGTCAAGTACTTCTTAGAATTCCTAGAAAGGGCAATATGTACAGTGTAGACATGAAGCATATTATTCCTAAAAAGAATTTAACTTGTCTTGTTGCAAAGGCCACATTGGATGAATCAATGAAATGACATAGAAGGCTTGGTCATATTAACTTCAAAACCATAAATAAAATTGTTAAGAATGGTTTGGTAAGAGGTTTACCTCACAAAAGATTTGAAAATGATCAAACATGCATTGCTTGTCTAAAAGGCAAACAACACAAAGCCACTTGTAAGCCCAAAATTTTTAACTCTATCAATCAGTCTTTGTTTATGCTACATATGGACTTATTTTGACCTGTTTCAGTGATGAGCATAATGCATAAGAGATATTGTCTAGTTATTACTGATGACTATAGTAGATTTACATGGGTTTTCTTTTTAGCCACTAAGGATGAGACATCCAGCATCCTTAAGGACTTCATTACACAGATAGAAAATCAAGTAAGCAAGAAAGTAAAAGTCATTAGAATGTGATAATGGGACAGAGTTTAAGAATAGAGTTATGGATGATTTCTGCAAAGAAAAAGGTATTAAGAGAGAATTTAGTGTTGCTAGAACACCACAACAGAATGGTGTAGCTGAAAGAAAGAATAGAACACTAATTGAAGCTGCTAGAACAATGTTAGCTGATTCTAAGCTACCAATAAATTTTTGGGCAGAGGCAGTCAACACTGCTTGTTATGTTCAAAATAGAGTTTTAGTTGTGCAGCCTCACAATAAGACATCATATGAACTTTTTAATGGTAGAACTCCTGCAATAGGATTTCTTAGACCTTTTGGATGTCATGTGACAATTCTCAATACCTTAGACCATTTAGGAAAATTCGATGGTAAGGCAGATGAAGGTTTCTTTGTTGGTTATTCTCTTAATAGCAAAGCTTTTAGAGTTTACAACACAAGAAAAGAAATAGTAGAAGAAAATCTACATGTGGAGTTTTTAGAAAACAAATCCAATGTAGAAGGTCAAGGACCAAAATGGCTATTTGATCTGGAATATCTAACAAATTCAATGAATTATGTGCCTTTTGTTGCAGAAACTAATGATTTTGCAGGTTCAAATACAACAAATGAGGCAGAGTTAGAGAAAGATCAAGATTATGTGATAATGCCAATATGGTCAAGTACAATTGTGGAATCAACTTCGACAACTGATGAACCTTCTTCTAGCAAAGCTAAAGAAAGTGTTGAAGATGAAAGTAAAGAGTATGGAACTCAGGAACAACAAAGTGTTTCTGCTGGTAGTATTTCTGTTGCTGCTGGTAGTGTATCTGTTTCTGCTGATGACTCTGCTGATAAGCTTACTGATTCTGCTGTTCGGCCAAATGACTCTGCTGCTGGCCCTTCAGAAACAAAAGATGCAGAATTCTCAGATAATGAGGTGGATTACAACAATCTTCCATCAAATTATCAAGTTCCTACTACACCACAATCAAGAATTCACAAAGTTCATTCCCTGGATCATGTGATTGGAGATATACAGTCAGGTGTGAAGACAAGACAACAATTGATGTATTCAGACCAACAAGGGCTTCTTGATGCCCTTTATGCTTCAAAACAACATGAGCTTTCAAACTCTTGTTTGTTTGTATGTTTTCTCTCACAAGCTGAACCAAAGAATATTCTTACAGCCCTAGATGATTCAAGCTGGTTAGAGGCTATGCAAGAAGAGCTTCTTCAGTTCAAGATTCAAAAGGTTTGGGTGCTAGTTGATTTACCTACAGGTGTGAAGGTAATTGGCACTAGATGGGTTTTTAAGAACAAAAGGGATGAAAGAGGAATTGTGATCAAGAACAAAGCTAGATTAGTAGCGCAAGGGTACACACAAGAAGAAGGGATAGATTATGATGAAGTTTATGCTCCAGTAGCAAGGATTGAGGCGATTAGGCTTTTCTTAGCTTATGCTTCATTTTTAGGCTTCACAGTCTACCAAATGGATGTCAAAAGTGCATTTTTATATGGTGAAATTGGAGAAGAGGTATATGTTTCACAACCTCCAGGCTTCATTGACCCATTACATCCAAACAAAGTGTATAGAGTAGTAAAAGCTCTCTATGGCCTTCATCAGGCACCAAGAGCTTGGTATGCAACACTAGCTTCCTACTTATTAGAAAATGGATTTCAAAGAGGAAAGATTGATCAGACACTGTTCATCAAACAGCACAAGAAGGATCTTCTGTTAGTGCAGGTGTATGTGGATGACATTATCTTTGGATCTACTAGGAAAGAAATGTGTTTAGAGTTTGAGAAGCTTATGAAAGATAAGTTTCAGATGAGTTCTATGGGAGAAATTACATTCTTTTTGGGTTTGCAAGTTAAGCAATCATCTGAAGGCATATTTATTAGTCAAGATAAATATGTTGCAGAGATACTTAGAAAATTTCAATTTGCTGATTCAAAAATAGCAAGCACACCAATGGACTCTGAGAAACACCTTCTGAAAGATGAAGAGGGAGAGAGAATGTAGATGTACACAATTACAGATCTATGATAGGCTCTTTGATGTATCTTACATCATCTAGACCTGATATCATGTTTCCTGTTTGTGTTTGTGCAAGATTTCAAGTTACTCCAAAGGTTTCTCATTTAACTGCAGTCAAGAGAATTTTTAGATATCTCAAAGGTCAACCAAGGTTGGGTATATGGTATTCTAGAGAATCTCCTTTTGATTTGGTAGCATATTCGGATAGTGATTATGCTGGTGCTAGCTTGGACAGAAAGTCAACAACTGGAGGATGTCAATTCCTTGGGTGTAGACTTGTCTCATGGCAGTGTAAGAAGCAAACAAGTGTGGCAAATTCAACAACTGAAGCTGAATACATAGCTGCTGCAAGTTGCTCTAGTCAAGTTCTATGGCTTCAAAACCAACTCCTTGATTATGGGTACAATTTCTTAAACACTGTTATTCATATTGATAATAGTAGTACAATTTGTATTATTAAAAATCCAGTGCAACATTCTAAAACAAAACACATTGAAATTAGACATCACTTTATAAGAGACTGCAATGAGAAAAGATTAATTTAAGTTCTTAAAATTGCTTCAGAACATAATTTTGCAGATCTGGTAACAAAAGCTTTTGATGTTTCAAGGTTTCAGTACTTGGTAGCAAGTATTGGAATGCTTAATCTTTAAATTTTCAATATGATGTGTTTATGTAAATAAATTTTTGTTGTTGCTACTGATTCATAAGGTACTGCTACTGTATCATAAGGTACTGCTAAAGCACACAAGGTGCTGCTAGTACAAAATGTAAATTATGTTATTCATACAGTTGGTTTTATGATTATACTAATGCAAGACAAGTACTTTGTACATTGTTCTTTTGGTTTTAGACTAACAATTTCAGGTATGAATATATAAACACAAAGGATGTTTTCAAGTGAAATGGAAACAGCAGGATTGAGATATTAGCTGCTGACCATAATAGGTTTATGATGGACTGAGTTTGGGACTTTAAAACTCCTTAAAACTTCTTTCTTGAAATCTAGTTATGATATTTCACATTGAATTGATGACTTAGTTGATCAGATAGTAACTGATGCAACTCACTTTCTATCATTTTATACTTTTAAGTATAATGTGCAAGTCTGAGGACATCTGATAGAAAGAACAGCGAGCAAAAGTGAATCTAACACTTGTGTTAGAGGTAACAAATGCCACGAGCTGGAAACCCTGTCAAGAAAATCTTTTGAATAGATTTATCTTTACACATGCAGTTATTTATAACTGAAAAATATTGGTTCTCACACAACCAGAGGTTGCTTTAAACCGAAATGCTGATTAAGTGTCTGTTATACACTTAATTTCTTTCAAAATGGTTGAAAGTAGTATGATTTTTCAATTCTAAAATCATGAACATACTACTAAGTTAAATGATTTCTTAAAAGGATTTTCAAGGATTCACAAAAACCATTCATTAATGGATCATGAATCAAAATGTCCACTGATTTACCTCTCATAGGAGTTAACACACCTAGAAGTGATGAGGGCAGTAACTTAAACTCTTAAGGAATTGATGGCTTCATGTACAATATTGTCTGACAACAAGTTCACATTGATAGATCAGTCAAAGGTACATAGTGAGATCTTCCAAACAAAGGGAGGATGAAACAAAAGTTATTTGCTTCAGGAGAGGTAACAATCTCAGGGGAGGAAATAATGGCCCAGAAAAGGAAGATAATCCAATAAAAGGAAGGAGAAGACAAGAGCATACAAGATGATGAGGAGGTTGAAAATGACAAGAACATTCCAAAGGAGAAAGTTCTATCTAGATCAAACGAAGAAAAGTTTCAATTTCACTTCAAAGACATGCTGGTTAGATGATTTCACTTGTTGAAACAAGCATCCAAGATACACAGCATCATTGCCTCTTATAATTCCTCCATCCAAGGAAATTGCACCATCTTTTAGTCCAAGATAGGTTCAATATGTTTTGATATTGCTAAAGTCAAAGAAGAGCAAAGTAGATGAATTACTGAGAAGATATTCAATCTTGAAGAACATAAGTGTTTGAAAGATCTTCAATCCAAGATTTAATTCAGAAACATGTTTGAAAGGATTCACATATTTAGGGGAGGATTGTTGGGAATTAAATATTCAAGATGTTTAATATCGGATTCTACTCTAAGTATAATTCTGCTGATAGTGCAAAATGGTTTCTGCTGATGATGTTGATTCTGCTGATAGAGCATTTCACTCTGCTGATAGGCTTAACAACTCTGCTGATGATTCTGCTGATAGCGATAGATTGTTCCTGCTGATAATGAACAACTCTGCTGATGGAAGGATAAGATCAAAAAGATATTTATTGTATTTTGGTCAACAATATACGGTAGATAATATCTTTCTCCATGTGCTTAGTTAACAAGTTGTATACATAGATACATGTTGTATCTGATGTACTGACACTCAATAGGATAAGTTAACCAAGTAAGTCGGTCAAGACTTTAAGCAATTTGTAAAGATCTTTTGACTATAAAAGAGATCTTAGACTAGTGATATTTAAGAGTGTGTGAAAAATATAGAAGTGTTAAGAGTTAGTCCATGCATAAGTTAGAACATGCATAACTGTTAGAACAAACACAAATATATCACAAGTGATAGAAACATAAGATTCAAGGTTGTAACCCTAGTGATATTTCAAGGTCACTCGTATTATTATCTTTAATAATATTGAATCGTTTAGTGATAATCTTTATGTGTTTCATTGCTAACTAACAAACATAACAATTCCATTTCCATAACATACACAACCTTCTAAGTTTGGTTGAGTGAATTCCGCGCACTTAATCATTTTAACACAACATATCATACACACAAAGTTAGAAGGTTTAACCACCTTAATCGTGTGTCCAGGATCCTAGCAATCGTGGAGTACTTTTTCAACTTTCTTCGGAACTGAAATAGACCTTCTAACCTTCCAAAGAGAACTCCAGAACAACATAGTCCAAATAGAGAAGCAAATTGAACAAGGAAGTGACTGCATGGTAGAATTTAGAGTGCTCAAGACACTGTTAAAAGGGTTCATGTCCATGGATTTTAGAGTGTTCAAGACTTCTCGAGATTATGAATCGCAAAGCAAGTTATGGAAAGAGAACATCACTAGTATGGATGCTGAAGCTTTTAGAGATCAGCTTGTTTCACTAATGAACATACTAGCAATAGTTCTTAATGAAAGATCACTTCATCTAAGGGTTATACTGGAGGAGAGAGAATTCAAAGAAGTGGAGAAGCAGAAACGACTAAAAGAATTGAATGAACGAGTGAATGGAAGAAAAATCCTGACACGAGAAGGAACAGTCAACAAGGAAGGGACATCAGATTATAATTTGGTATTCACGGGTAACAGTGCACTATTAGAACATCAAAAAGAAAGCAGCAGTCCGTATACTGATGGGAAACTCAACAGTAAGGATGTTTTGAAGAATGCAGCTGCTGATGTCGGACCTTCACATTGTTCAGACACATTGGTTAAGGTACATCAATCAACTGATGATATCAATATATTTGAAAATGTGTTTGCTCATGAGACACAAAGTCATGAACAAACTGAATACATTAACGACACATATGTGGTGAATCAGGATAACAGAAATATTACTCCCGAGACTCCAGATATGGATCCTAATGGAGGAACGGTTGAACACGACAATGTAAATATACGATTCCTTATAGTTTGAAAGATTAGTGAAGAGAGACTTTTTAAAAGTTGTGATTTAGATTGAAAGTTTTGTGTTGATATGACTCTTTTAATAACAATGTTCAAAAGAATTTTAAAGAACAAAACAAGTAAGCACAAGTATATCAAGTAATTGTGTACCAGATAGATCAACACTTTTGAACAAATAATCACTTAAAAAGAAAAACAAACATACCTTTGCCATATTATTCTCAAGGGTGAGAATACTCCTAGATAAACAATACTTCATGAGTTATAAAAGAGCTTTCCAACATGAAGATTTCTACATGGAGGTATGTTAGAAACACTTAAATGTTATAACAATTTTATCAATATCCAAGTATAGATAGTGTTATTATTTTTGTAAAATTGAGTTAGATGTCAACTTTTACAAAAGGTTTTTCCTTCGTTGCAGTTTTCAAAAAATACACAGATCGTATCAAGTTTTTAAAGTACAATATACTCTAAGAAACTTGGTAACGAAGCTCTGATGCCAATTGTAGAAAACTAGAAGGTGGGTTGAATAGTTTTACCGATTAAAATCACTTATTAAAACTTATAGATCGACTTATGTCAATCTAGTATTGACGTGTTGGATATTGATAGAAATAAAAGCATATAAACTAAACTAGGAGATAGAGTTAGAGAGACACAACCACAACATAAGTATTTATAGTGGTTCGGCTACAAGGACACCTTCCTTGCCCTACTCTACTCCCCGAGTCACCTACTCGAGAGTTCGTTATCACTTCTGTTAGGAATTATTAGAATATATTTATTTTTCATTCCTGCTGGTAGTTATATTCATTCCTGCTGGTAGTTATGGTTCCTGCTGTAGTTGGTTCCTGCTGGTAGTTCATTTTGTTTCTGCTGTTTAGTTAGTCATTGCTGCGGGTTATCCCGTATGTTTAGAATATTTGTTAGAGTTATTTTTAGAAGAGATAGTGTATATCTCTTTACACGGTTTGTTATGAGCTGTATTAGGGTTTCTTAGTCTATAAAAGAAACTTGCAGCTAGGGTTTATGTACGCTTAATGTACGCTTATCAAAAACATTATCATTAGTGAAATAAACGATCCATAGAGGATCAAAGTATTATAGTTATTCATTCTTCTTTAACTCTTGTGTTTAGTTTCCGCCTGAATACAAGTTTAATTCATAGAGATTCTCTTAGGTTGTTTGTGTTTACATAGACGGTCTACCAAGCTCATAAGATCTATCAAGGTGCACGATCCTACAAGTGGTATAAGAGCCTGGTGAGGATCTCTGACAAAGAAGAAAAAGTTCTCTAAACAATCTCTTAAACCCTTTTTCAATGGAAGGCGAAAATCCTGAAAATTCTGTCATCAATAATGAAAAACCTAAAACTTCACAAGTCCAACAACAAATAGTCACAACCACTGTGTCTAACAGTAATGCTAAATTCCCATACCTCAAGAAAGATGAGTATGAGATTTGGGCTATGAAGATGGAGTACTGGATCTCAAACAGTGATCATAACCTATGGAATGTGATCCTTAAAGGGAACGGCATGAAAAGAACAGGAAGGGATGAGAAAGGCAACATCACTATTCTTCTACCTATGTCTGCAGAAGAGCATATTGCTCTTCAAAGGGAGACCAAAGCAAGAACTCTTTTGCTTCAGGCTCTCCCAGAAGATCATATGGGTGACTTTCATCACCTGGATGATGCTAGGGAAATCTGGCGTGCTATAAAAGCTAGATTTGGAGGGAATGATGAGTCCAAAAAGATGAGGAAGTCCATGCTCAAGCAGGAGTTCCAGGAGTTCAGGATCTCTGAGGCTGAAGGGATTCACAAAGGTTATGACAGGTTTCAAACGATCCTGAGCCAACTCAACCAGTTGCAGGCCAAGCCAGACAATGAAGACTGCAACACCAAGTTTTTGAGGGCTCTGCCTCCCTCCTGGTCTCAGGTTTCCATCACCCTTAAGGTAAGAGGTGGGCTCGATTTCATGAGTTTTGATGATCTTTACAACAAGCTCAAGACCCTTGAAATTGACATCAAAGGGTATTCAACCTACTCATCTCACACTCCATCTAATACTGCATTTGTTAGTGCTACCAGTACTAACAAGGACTCATATGGTGGTAGCCCAACTCCCTCTTCTTCATCTGTTTCCTATTCCCCTGCTACACCTAGAACACAGCCAAGATCTGGCAATGTGGTTGAGGAGGTCCTTCATTCATTTGTTGCTGATAGTACACCATAACAGCAGCTTACTTATAAAGATTTTGACCAGATTGATCAACTAGATCTGGAAGAGATGGACATCAAGTGGCAGTTTGCTATGCTGTCAGTGAGGGCCAACAGATTTGAGAAGAAGGCAGGAAGGAGGATCAAATTCGATGGACAGGAAGGAGCAAGGTTTGACAAAAGGAAGGTGACATGCTACAAATGTTCACAACCAGGTCACTTTGCTAGAGAATGCCCAGATAAGAAGGTGGATGACAAAACAAGGTATTCTGCTTTCAAAATTCAAGAATTGGAGTCAGAAGATCCCAAAGCCTTGTTGTCTGTGGATTCAATGCTGGATTGGGAACAACATGAGGTAGCTAATGCAGTAAAA
This sequence comes from Artemisia tridentata subsp. tridentata, assembly GCA_021014915.2. Taxonomy (NCBI): domain Eukaryota; kingdom Viridiplantae; phylum Streptophyta; class Magnoliopsida; order Asterales; family Asteraceae; genus Artemisia; species Artemisia tridentata. The sequence continues at coordinate 222,672,107 of CP139504.1, forward strand.
GGAGCTGCAAAGAACTATGGGATGATAGCTGGAGCTGGAAAGAAGGCACAAGTGGCTGAGGATTTTGCTTTGATGGGCTACCCATCTCAGGTACAAAATTGTCCATTTGGTTGTGATGTTAAATATGCTGAACTGAAAAAGGAATTTGATTATATAGAGCCTCAATATAAAGAATTGTTTATTAAAGATCAAGCCTATAGAAACTCGCTTAATACGTTAGAAAAATAAAAGGTTTGGTACCAACAAAATCAGTTAGCTTATGAGGAAAAGATAAGGGTTTTGGAGAGAGACTTAAAGTACACTACTAATGAGTTAAAACATGTTGAGAGAGAATATGATAAGGTAATTTTAGAGAAAAAGGATTTACAAGCTAAGTTAGAAAGTGAAGAGATCAAATGTGCTTCATATAAAGAATCAACTAGGCTTGTAGATATATTGAATGCTAGTTCTCAGTATGTAAAGGCTAAGAGAGGTTTGGGGTGTCCTAAAACTGATGACTCTTCTGAGTCAAGAAGATTTGACCCTACCCCTAAAGAGGAAAATTACCAAATACCTGTAAAGTATGTAAAAGAAGGAGAGATGCATGCTGTCCCTCCTCCTATAAGAGGAGTGTTTAAACCTGTCCCTATCCACTCAGACCTTGACATAGACTTAAATGAATCATATATGTCCTATGGCAAAAAGTCCAGTGACTTGCCTAATCTTGATTGTGACTCTAATGATTTTGTCTCTTGTTCTAACAGTGACAAATCTTCAGAAATCAAGACAAATGATTTTGCATCTTGTGATTCAAGTGTCAAGTCTACCACCACTAAGTCTGAAGATTTCTCCTCAGAGGTAGCTAATGATGAATCTCATTCAAAGACAGCTGCTTTTGAAGATAATTCTTCTGTTTTTGTTCAAAACAATGATGTTTCTAGTTTTGGTTCTATTTCAAACAATGATGTTTCTGATTTTACTTATGTTAAGAATAATTTTGATTCATCTTGTGGTTTTGATAATTCTGGTTGAAATAAGAAATGTCATGTTAAGTATAAATCTTTTAGAAAGAAGTCATGTTTTGTGTGTGGTAGTTATGCTCATCTTATCAAAGACTGTGACTTTTATGAGAAACAGATGAGTATGTGTGGTGGACAACAACAAACTAGGCCTATGTGGAACAATGTTAATGATATACCCCCATATGTTCCTCAAGCAGCAAAAATGAACTCTTGTAGAACTTCCTTTCCTGCTGGCAAACCTGTTGCTGCTGGTAAGCCAGTTGCAGCTGGTAAACATGTTGCTGCTGGTAAGCCTGTTGCTGCTGGTAAGCCAGTTGCAGCTGGTAAACCTGTTGCTGCTGGTAAGCCAGTTCCATCTGGTAATCCCAATCCTGCTGGTTGGAAAAGAAAAGCTGCTAGACCTTTCTGCAGACCTACAAGCACTTATTTTCAGAATGATTATAGGCCTGTGTATTATTATGACCCAATGCAAAGGGAGGGGGCAAGATGGGAAACTGCTGTTAAGTCCTCAGCAGGTTGTTCTTGGAGAAACAATGACCAATATATGAGAATGGGGTCCAAGAACAATGGTGGATCTCATCAATCTCCATGGTTTAATTATTATTGATCCACAAGGCAGGCTCAAGTCAGTAATGGCTTGGGTCTCCGATGTATCTCATATTGTTGTTTGTATTCTCTTGTTGTAGGAAATTACTCTTTGAAGGGAAGACGTTGGTCTTTATCCTTGTTCTGCTGTAAATGAGGGGAGGCATAAGCCTAAGGGGAGGCTTATTGCTGTGTATCTTATTTTGTGTTGACTAACATGTTTTTATGTTTGATTAATGTACACTAACATTGTCTTGTAGATGTTATATATTTTGTATAGTGTGTATTCTAATCCTTTTGCAGGTTGTTGTTCAAGTGCAAATAATAAGCCAACAAACTCATGAAAACAGGAAAATTAAACTTTTATTCATTATTTTGATCCATCACGATTCATGAGTTAACAGCCACATCAGACAACATCAAACAACAACCCAGACAACAGAATCAAGGTACAAACACATACTCCTCAGACCCAGACAACCACCTAGCCAGCCATCTACAACAGCTTTCCTTTACCCTTGCCCTTGACATCTGGCATGGTCTTGTGGACTCCTCTTCCTTCAATGGCCTCACTTAGTCTCTTGCACACAAGACCCAGCACCTGTTGCCTTGGCTGTGGGTGTGGTTGATCTCTTGGAGGAACTGGAATTTGGCTCATGGCTGCCACAGCCTTCTCCATCTCACGTGTCAGCATGGCTGAAAGTGGATGATCTGGTGGATCCATTTCCCATTCACCTTGATAGTATGTCAGAGACTTTGGCAAGGATTTAGATGATGGAGGAATTGGAAGGTCTTCAGAGGAATCGTTTTCAATCTTTGCTTTGCCTTTATTGGTTGTGCTAGTCTGGGTGGAGGAGCTGACTGGGAAATAATTCGCCCATCCTAATGATTCGGATGACGAGTCAGAGGAGATATCTACAATGTCTTGTTCGGAGGAACTCATTGGGTGAGAATTGGTGGATTTAGGGGGTCAGGTTTGTGATATGTGAAGATGATTACTCATGGTCTTTTATAGACAATGGAGAGTTAAGAATCATGAATGTTGGGTTGGTTTTGAAATAAATTTCTTTCAGGAGTGGAGTTAATTAAGGATTTGACGTTCTGGAGTTAATTGTGAGTTTTGGTCAAACAGCAGTTTGTTCCTGCTGGTTGATTTTTTGTTTCTGCTGATTGACTTGTGGTTGCTGCTGGTATTGAAGATTTGGATTTCATTATCGTGGCGATTGAGGAATTGATCAAAACCACTTCATTCCTGCTGGTTGACCATCCATTTCAGCTGGTTGACTAGTGATTGCTGCTGGTATCATTATAATTGGGATTTTTATTGTGGGATAGAGCGCGATTCTTGAAATTTAATTTGTTAAGTTTGGTAATCATATAACTGACCTAAATTCTTCATCCCTCGCCCAAAAGCATCATTTCTCTCTTACACCCATTTCCTCATTTCTCAATTTGTCATCTAATTCACTGATTCATCACAATGGCGGCACTACAGTACAAAGCTGATCATAACAAAGTGGGGTATCTTGAAACCTCTGACCGAAGTGAAGGGTATGATCAGATACTCACCTTCTTACGTGGGTCCTCCGTACAATATGCTTTGACCCATTGTCCAGTAGTCGTGTATGATTCTTTGGTCAGGCAATTTTGGGCCACTGCTGAAGTACGCACAGTTGTGGGTCGGACACAGGAGATAGTTGCTACAGTTGATGGGAATGAAGTCATCATCACTGAGGGGTCCATTCGAACTCATCTTCAGCTAAATGATGAGGAAGGGTTGTATAACCTTACTGAGCAGGAAATCCTGGATGGAATGGCAGCAATTGGATATCCAGTAACGGGTACTTTTACCTTTTATAAAAATAAGTTTTCTCCTCAATGGAGGTTTCTTATCCATACTCTTCTTCAATGCATTAGTATTAAGACAGGTGGATGGGATCAATTCTCTAGTCCTATTGCCTCCGGTCTTATCTATTTGTCTAATGGAAGGGTATATAATTGGTCTAAGTACATATTTGATGGGATGATTGGGAACATAATGCATGCTAAAAACAAATTCCTGATGTACCCTAGGTTTTTGCAAATTGTCTTAGGTGTTCAGACCATAGACTCCACACCTAGGATTATGGGTAGATTGACTGGAAAACTTTTTGCCACTATGAGAATGAATTTTGTAGGAGATCACTTGCCTTTGTTACCTGTTATGTTGCCCAATGTAATTGCTGCTGCTAGTGCAGATGCTGCTGGTGGTGATAATATTCCACCAACACTTGATGCTGCTGGTGCAGATGCATCAGTTCCAGCTGGTGTTGAGGCATCTGATGCTGCTGGTGCAAGTGCATCAGTTGCAGCTGAACAAGCACCACCATCATCTTCTAGACTTACCTCACCATCGTCCCCTAGGCCAAATACATCTGAGGTCCCTTTTAGTTCTGCTGTTGCACCAAGTGTTGAGCCTGCAACCACCACTGTTGAGCCTAACTTTGAAACATCCTCTTTTTCAAGGCTTTCAACTCCTAGTCCTACTAGGCATCCTTTTGGTGATGAAACCCATGTTGGTGGAGAGTTTCATGTATCTCCACCTAGATCCAATGAAGCTCCTAACACCTCAGGCATTCCTGTTGGTGGAGCTGAGGATGCTGCTGATCTCCCTTCTATGTCCAAGTTACATGACAGGTATATGCATAAAGCTGAAGCATTGGAGTCTGAGCTTAAGGAGACTAAAAAGAATCTTAGTGAGAAGGTGGATACTTTGGAAAAGGAGCTCAAGGAAACAAAAGAAACTTTCGGTGGGACTATCCAACAGCTCAATGAAAGAATTAGCTCTTTAGAAGCTCAACATCCACAAAAGAAAAGAAGGGTTGTGCTCTCTGAGTCTGAAGATGATCAGGCTGATATGGCATTTGATGGGCTCAATGTGTTGGCTTTTGCTTCCATGGATAGTGCAAACATTGAAGTACCTACATTTTCTGAGCCCTCTACAACTACTAAGCCTCAGGATTTCACAAGAAGAAGAGTCAAGCAGCCTTCAGGAGTGTCAGCATTTGAGAAGTTTCAATCAACCATTGCTGCTGGTGTTTCTGGTGTTGCCTCTGATGTCCCTACTGGGGTTGGTAGTGTTTCCCCTGATCCTAAGATTCCTGGTAATTCTGATGGTAGCTCATCCATTGCTGCTGGTAATGACACCATTGCCCCTGCTGAAACACAACATGATGCAGAGATAGCCAGACGGATGCAAGAACAGGAACTAGCTGCTGAACAAGCTAGACAAGCTCAAATAGCTCAAGATAAGGAGTTTGCAAGGCAAATGTCTGCTGATGAAACAAACATAGCTGGCTTTATGAATAGAACAAGATCAGAAGATCTTAATCCAGAAGAGTTCAATGAGCAACTCCAATACTTATTGGCTTCTGACATGATTATAAAAGCACATGGTGTGATGCTTCTTCAAGATTCAGAGTTAGATGTGGAAGAAAAGTCAGATAAGCTCAAGGAATTTATCTTGAAGACAAAGAGAGCACCTACTTGGAATGACTTGATCCATAGAATCAGAGAAAGGCAAAAGTCAGGTTACAAGACAAAGTTGCCTACAAACAAAGATAATGTCAATTTCATGAAGCACTATTTGAAGAATCAAGCAAGTTACAAGCTGAGTGACTTCAAAGGTTGGACTGATGCTGCAATTCAAAAGCAGTTCTTTGACACTTATGCAAGGCTGAATACTCCAATCAGAACAGACATTCAACAGAGAAAGAAAAGAGAATCCGAAGCTTTAGAGTCTGGTGTTACAAAGAAATTGAAGCCTGGAGAGGAATTGACTGATGCACCTACATCTATTCCTACTAAGGGTCCTCAGGGTACTACATCTGGTGCACCACAAGAAGTTCATATTCTTGCTGTGACACCTTCAACAGTTCACTTATCTTCTTCAACTCCAAGAATCAGGAAGAAGAGTCATGCTAAGAAGTCTTCATCCAAGCCTCTTGCAGACATGGATGATCAGGAATTGCTTCAGTTTGATTCTGAAAGTGACTCTGAAGATGATTCTCCTCACCCTTGGTCTCATATTGCTGCTTGGGAGGTTCTTCCTATACCTCAAGGAGAAATCAATGCCTTGTACACACTTGATGGGAAAACTAAACATTTTACATTCCTTAGGGAGATTTTGAATAAGGTGGACAAACAAGATTTGATACACCTCTATGGTATGGTGACTAAGCACTATGAAACTCATCAGGCTACTGGGATTGGTCTTATTCTTTGGGGGGATTTGAAAGTGTTAATGGATTCTCTGGAGGGGGGCCATGCTCATTCTGTGTGGGCTGATCAACAATCCTGGAGAGTACACAGTTGGCGATTGTATTCTACTTCCCATGTTCATGTTTTGGAGACTGTTACTAGGAAGGTGCTTTGCATGTTTGTGGATGTTCCCTATCCTTTATCTGTGGAACTTATGGAGAGGATGCTTAAGCATAAGCTGCAAATTGGCAAATATGCAATGGGGAATGACTTGACCACAGCTGAACAATTGGTCAGATTCATAAGAAATCAACTTGCTGCTGCCATTGGCTCATCTGCTTGATCATGGTATCTTTTAGGCTGATTGTTGTATATTTTTCGTTTAGTTTATTTTCTTGTTTCTGCTTTATTTACTTTTATGTTTATTTTATTTTCTTTAGAGTTTTAGTTAAAAAAAAAAAAAAAAAAAAAAAAAAAAAAAAAAAAATAGCTTGTATACTAACCATTTGCAGGTACAGTGTTGGTTTTTAACCACACAACAAATGGTAATCAACTCACCATGTCTAACAGACAAGAAAGAGTTGACTCACCATGAGGGTACGGCTCTGGTGTGATAATCAAATCCGTTGATAGCTGTAATAGTTTGCTCAAAACTATAGGGTTCTCAACTCACCGATGTTTCATTATCGAGAGTTGAAATGGTTTTCAATTCGCCATGGATTTTCCTTTTGGGTTCCAAAGAATTGGCTAGCCCACAAGTATATGGCTTGTGGTAAAGGCAGTGGAAAGCCATATTTGGTAATCAATTCACCAAAGGTTATCTTAAACCTAAGAATTGGCTAGTCCTAAGCAAACGGCTACAGGTAAAGACAACTCAAATCCGTTTACAGTTGATGATTTACTAAAAATTATATGGTTATCAATGTACCATGGTCTTACACAACTAAACATTGGCTACTCCAGTAGTGATGGCTATTGGTAAAGAGACATCAAATCCATTAATTTTCAATGATTCACCTCTCACAGGAGTTAACACACCTGGATGTGATGAGAATAGTATGAAATTTAAATGTTTTGATGTACAAATAGTCATGGTTGCTGCTGCTGGTTTCCTTCTGTTGCTGCTGGATACTTGGACTTAAAGATACAGGTTACTTGTTGCTGCTGGTCATAGTCTGGTTGCTGCGGGTTACTTTATTGTTGCTGCTGCAGATCAAGTTCAATCCTCTACCTCTGGACGTCAAAGATCTACCAAGAAACTTGAAGTTAACCTAGTCAAATTCAAGTTTAGGGGAGGATTGTTAGGAATTATTAGAATATATTTATTTTTCATTCCTGCTGGTAGTTATGGTTCCTGCTGTAGTTGGTTCCTGCTGGTAGTTCATTTTGTTTCTGTTGTTTAGTTAGTCATTGCTGCGGGTTATCCCGTATGTTTAGAATGTTTGTTAGAGTTATTTTTAGAAGAGATAGTGTATATCTCTTTACACGGTTTGTTATGAGCTGTATTAGGGTTTCTTAGTCTATAAAAGAAACTTGCAGCTAGGGTTTATGTACGCTTAATGTACGCTTATCAAAAACATTATCATTAGTGAAATAAACGATCCATAGAGGATCAAAGTATTATAGTTATTCATTCTTCTTTAACTCTTGTGTTTAGTTTCCGCCTGAATACAAGTTTAATTCATAGAGATTCTCTTAGGCTGTTTGTGTTTACATAGACGGTCTACCAAGCTCATAAGATCTATCAAGGTGCACGATCCTACAACTTCACAACACAAACTCCTTTCACATGGCGGAGAAGCCTTCACAACGTCGCTTACACTTTATCCGGTACAAAGCTAGATACCGGGTCTTTCACACAAGGTAGACCAAACCTTCGTCGCCTACACTTTATCCGGTACAAGGCTAGATATAGGGTTCTTAGCACGACGGACCAAACCAACACACCTAATACAACTCGACTAAAGGATCCAACGTCCTTTTACACCTATCGACTCAACACATCTACAACACCCTTTGAGAAGAAAGAAAGAACAAGAATCACTTATGTGATCATGGAAGCGAAGAATCAAAGCAACCCATATCACGAGCTTGCACGTCTTCGAGAGGTTGTGATCTCGCCTTATGGAAGGAACCTAGAGAATCACAAAGAGAAACTACATAGAAAGATCCTTGGATCTGAGGTTAGAGAGTTTAGAGTATAGAGAGAAGTAAACTCTAAAAGGGGTGAGAGATAAGAGAGAAATGGCTCACTATTTATGGGCAAAACTGCCTATTGTTCACCCGGTTCCACCGGATCCCTTCCCAGAGGGATCCGGGTAACTAGGTAAACCAGTCCAGATTTTGGGTTAGAAATCGGGTTATAGGTTATGGGTTATGATCCATGGATAGATGATGTCATACCTGATGTCAAAGACATCTTGGGTCATGGGTCATGGACTTTGGGTCATGGGGCATGGGTTTTACCCATTATGGATGTCATGCATGATGTCATGCAATGGGTCATGGGTTATGGGTCAAGCTCCATGGTTTATGGTTTATGGACTTGGTTTTGGGCCATGGATAGTCCAAGTGTTTACAAGCTTTTTCTTAACATGTATTTTATAAAATGTAAGTAACAAATGTTACTTAAGTGTTTTTATAAAATAGTTTTGGTTTCATGTAAACTTGTTAACTTGATATGTTTAAGGTTTACTTGTTTAATGAAATGAATTAGTAAACTATTGGTTTAAAGCATTACATAATTTATTTATCTCGTTAAAAGGATTTTACGTTTGTTATCGACAAAACATTGAAAGATCGTAAAATATAAATAAACGTTTTGAAGGTTTATTTGTATTAACACCATTTATAAGGGAAATGAAATGGTTTCACTTTTAACCTTCTTGAAATTCTCTTCCTACTCTTTTCTCCCTATTCGACTGAAACCAACACCAAAAACATTACCATCATTTGATTTTGTTCTTGCTTTTATTGATCATTAGTTGATCGCATCTTGTTGTAGAGGGTGACTATCAATTTGGTTCATGAATTTGAAATTTTAGAATTTTAAAATCTGAGAATTTTCAATTCTTGAGAATTTATAACTTCGGAATATAAAACAGATTCAAATGTTTAGTTGACAGAAATTCATAGTATTTTATAATTGTTATTGCAATTCTTTTAGTAGTGACAGATTTACTTTGATTTAAAAAAAACAAAGAAAAAAAATATACAACAAGAAAAAAGTAAAAATAATATTTTGATCGAATTTGATCCTTTATAATTAAAAAAAAATGTTTACAGGTAATCAAAATTTCCCACTTTGTAAAATGCATTTTAGTTCTAACGAGTGGGGGAACCCGCGCATTGCTGCGGGAATGTCGTGCTAAATCTAAATTTGAAACGAAATGAAACGATTACCCAAAGACTATTTCCGTATAGTAAGTTATTCATTAAGGAGTAAATATGCAAAAGATTGATATGCAAAGGTCGTTAAATACAGCTTATTGTTCTGCAACTGGCGTGAACACCTTCCAACCTGTCGATAATTATATTAAATCCCTAAGCTAGAGAAGATAATTTTTGCAAATAAAACATCCTTTTCACATTAATATATACTCGTATAGCCCAGTTGTGTTTCTTTTTGAAATTAAAACTAACAGTCTATCCAAATAACACAACAACTTTAGGAACCAACGCAACGATAGCTATCGGGTGTTTCAGGTCCTGTGAAGTTGTTGGCTTATATTCTACAAAAATGCACCATGTCTGCTATCTAAATACGGCCTCCTCTTATTCGTCACATGTAACCAACTTTATAACGTCTTCTAACTATATGCCATTTCATAACAATAAACATGGGCTACTAAATGCCATTTTACAAAGGACTACTTATCTACAAAAAGTAGTTATCTTACTTATCGACGATTGTCAAAGTCGCTTTGGATCCTCTTTTTGGCTCCGTCCAGTCACTTCAAATTCAAAAAATAGACATCAATTAAAATAACGATTGATCATACATGACTAACGTGAAGTTTAAAAATGAACCAAAAAAGTTATCGTCGATCACTTTGCATAAAGAAGAATACCAGAGTGCTAAGAACCACCGAAACCCAATCTCACGGTAGTTGTGTTGCTGCCTACTCCCTACCTAAACATCCAACATGCCATAAATGCTTACACCTTTCACCAAATAAACAAAAAGGGTCAAAAAATTAGTCAATACAGAGAAATAAAAGTTTAAAATATTATGATCCTAATTACTATAAACTTGTATACAGCTAATCGAGTTTGTATGTAGTCATTGTTGCTGTTTTTTTAAATGTAGTGCTTGTCACAGGTAGTAAAATGGAGCCAAAATTTTTGGAAAAAAAATCGTCAGTTGAAGGGAGGATATTCACAGCAATTTAAAATGGCTATTTCAACCCATTTACGTGCAAATGGGTTGATACACTTGTGTTTTTATTTCTAACGGGTGAAAAACTAAAATAAAAAAAGTTGGTTAAAAAAATGATAGTCACCAGAGCTGCATCTTTAATGCCTAAAACTAGGGCTGAGCATCGGTCCCGGACCGACCAAGACCGAGACCGAATTAGCCCAAAAGCCGAGACCGAGGACCGGACCAAATGTGGTCGGTCCGTTCCGCTCTCGGTCGGTCCAGTCCAACAAGGCAAAATAGTCGGTTTGTGGTCCAGTCCGGACCGGACCGACCAAGACCGAGACCGAATTAGCCCAAAAGCTGAGACTGAGGACCGGACCAAATGTGGTCGGTCTGGTCCGGTCTCGGTCGGTCCGGTCCGTTCGGGTGGTTTGCTCAGCCCTACCTAAAACAACCTAAATCATTTATATTTTAAACTTTGCTTACTGATTTTGATCCTGTACCAGAATTAACCCAATTTGACCTGCTACCCAACCTAATTTGACCAGTTATAATGACAGTACCTTTTCTTAAAGTTACTCGAACGCAATTGTTTTGACATGTGACTAAAACATACATCATAAGACTATACTATTGAAATGTAAATAACCAATAAAAAAACCCGATAAATTGAAGTAGAGCGTATTCGACCAACTGCCTTATAAATAACCGCACAAATCCTCAACCACCTATGTTAAAACTTGTTTTAAGTATGATCAACGTGCCATTATGATAAATGAGGAACGCGTATGCTCAGGAAAAAAAAATCTTTGTGAAAGTAGCTAAAGGAAAATTATAGAGGCTAAAAAGGACTACGGTTAATTAAATATTAGGTGCAATGATTACATTTTAAGAAGTAAACTTACCTCTTTATTAAGGAAAATAAGCATACTCTCAAGCCTTTTGATCCAATTTTGTGACTCAAAATACTATGAGCTTCCAAACAGATACTACCAATTTCTATAACATCGGCCTCGCATAGCCTGTGCTTCCTGTTACATCAACACGTAGAATCAATATGTATGTGTTGTATTCTATAAATAGCTCGTAATGAAGCTGAAATGCGTAAAAACCTACATTATGGACAACGTCACGGATGACATATAGTTGTTCCTGTGAAACCGGTCTCATTACCCTTTTTTTCGAAGAGGTGGTTTTCCCGGCTTTGGGTTTCTTTTCATCTGTTGACACCTTCTTCAAAGGCTTGTCAGCCGCCTCAGTTTCGTTAAACCGTTGAGTTTCAGTATGCCTCGTTACATTCTTGTCTTTAGAGTTTTTCTTTTTTGGAAATCCGACATACTTTTCTGATTAAAAATACGGAATATGAGGTTCAGTGGATGCTTTATCTGTCGTACGTTGATTCTACCAACTGATGTAATCGAAGCTTCTTAAGACTTTTTTTATACATCTCGTGCAGTTTGTTCTTAAACAACAGAGACAAAGAAATGAAAGTTGAATTTTTTTTAAAGAAATCAAAAAAAAAAAAAAAAAAAAAAAAAAAAAAAAAAAAAAAAAAAAATCATACATTCACGGTTTAGTGTCGCTGCAACTTCTTCAAATGAATTTTCATTTTGCTCTACTTCTTAAAGAATTCTTTTAGACACCAAAAAGTTCGTCAATTGTAGATGGTATCTTCTTTGCTATACAGACTATAGCCATTTGCTTGTAAAAACGTCGATATAGGTTATGGTTTATTTATAATAGAGCAAATGGGTAAATGTAAAAGTGTAGTCTAAACAGAATGAGTCAAATGGGTTGAATGGATCAATTGGGTCAGAAGTCACTTAAAGTGTATTATTACTGCAAAGGACCTCGTCAAGTTATTGAGTTGAAATATCACCTTATTATTGAAAGATAATAGGATTTTGTGATCATATTTGACATAATGACTATTTACAGAAGGAAAAACTATGGAGAAAATAGTATAGGGAAACCTAAGACGACCGGCCCATAAGTAAAAATTACACATTTTCACCTGAACCCATTTCAACTTGTTACCCAATCTACTCAACCCATCCCTTTTGCCAAACGTAAAATATACGCTGATAATTAAACCTTCCATACCTTGTAAACTAAAAAATCGTAAGGTAAAATGTGGTAGGTAATCTTTTTTTCCTACTATTCTTAAGATCATCTGCAAAATTGATGCCTTCATATAAAACTGTCTGTTGGTTTCTACAAATAAGATGTGCATCAGAAAAAATAATATCAATATTAACCATAAGCACGCTGCGTAATGACACGTATAGATTAAGAACCAAGTGATCCATACTTGTTACCGAATATGATCAACTGCAGCTTGTGATAACCTGAAAAGAACATATCACAGTTGTTATGTATTTCAAACGGGACAGACATAAAAAAAGGCTATCAGAAAGGGAACGATTCAAACGGTTACTCAGTAGTTTGTGACTTTATGTTACCTGGGATTTACCTGGTAACGACAATAGTTGAATAAATATTAGTAAAATTTAAAGTATTAACTATATCTTGCAAGCAACGATCCACCAACACACAAACTCATGACCACATTTACCTTGAGCAGCTGAATGTCGGCATCTGTCATTAGTATGCTGTGACACAGGGATTTACCTGGTAACGACACATTTGCCTTAATAAGCCGTAAGATAGGAATTTACTCATGGTTATCTAGTAACGATGAAAAGTGCGAGAAACACGAAATCATAGAGTATACATGAGATAGAATATGGATTAAAAAGACTACCTGATCCACTGTCCATAAATTCATTTGCCACATTCCTAACCGAGCCTCGTTTACTCTCCCTACGAAAGGCCCTGCGCCAGATGCCAATGCCACGTGTGATTAAAAAAAAGTTACTTACTACTCATATTCAATATAATGCTAGTAATGTTATATCTTTCTATTTATTCAGTTACTATTATACCTGAACTACAGGCAAAGTAGACAAATCGAGACCAGAACGGAAAAAAAAAAAAAAAAAAAACGATCATGATGATTGAATAGACAGAATGGTTTGATCTTCTAGGATGCATACCTCATCATTTTTCACCACTTCTTACTGCCAAAAAAAATGAAAATTATAACAACAATTTACAATAATGAAAACCCTAAATCTCTAAACATGCAAAATTAAATCCACAGAAGTTGAAACTCAAAATCAGTTCCCGTTACATCTAATATTGTTATTTGTATCTCTAAATTAGGAAAACATAAAAACTTACTTGGGAGATCTAGGTCTTGTCTAAAAAAAGAGCAAAACCTATAAATTATGACGAAACCTTAACTTCAAAAAAAAAAAAAAAAAAAGGAAAAAGAAACCTCAAAAGGCTTCGCTGTAAACATCATCAGCAAGACAACCTGCAAATCAAATCAACAAAAACCCCAAATTAACGAAACCCTAATTTGAAATAAAAATAAAAATAAAAATAAAAGAACTATCTCAAGTAAATCATGAATTAACAAAAACTAAACCATAATAAAGCATTTACATATGAGCAGATCCTAACCGATCAAAGAAAAGATGCCATAAAGCTACTATTGTTGGTTGAATCTGGGTATGTGATTTTTTTATAAGGGTTAATGATCAGGGTAGTGAGAGATGAGTGTTTTGGTTTGGTGTGTGTTTGTGTGTTTTTCTGTCGATGAAAATGAGAGAAGGGTCTAAATTATAGGAGAATAGCTACAGTTGCCTAAACAGTTACATAACGGTGCTATAGTTGTTTCTACAGTGGTATAACGGGGTGCTACAGTTGGAGTAACAATGGTATAACGGGATGCAAGAATGTTCCACCAATGGGATGGCGCCATCGGTCCGTAAAAAAAAAAAATTGAACGGCGTTTAAAAGTGGCTTTTAATATATTGTATAATTATTATAAGTAAAAAAATATAAAATGCAAAATACATTGAATTTTGAATTCCATCATTCTCATTCCTCTACCGACATGAAGCTAACAAATTGGTGTTTGTTTGTTTATCTTCCCTTTTCATTTTATATATACCCCTCGGCTAAAATTAAATCCATTTCCCCCGCTTCCGTTAATAGTCGGATCATGATTGTCAAGTTCCTAAGAATTGCATTTTTGGGAAACTTTAATTTGATCTGATGCATAGCTTCTTGCTTACCGCTTTACCTTCCAACTTTATTATCGTCACCTCATGATGTGGAACTTTTAAGATCATTTTGTTCTGAAACATGTTTACCGACAATTCGACAAAAGTAAAACCTTTAAAGATGATTCAAGTCCTAATTTGCAATCTCGGATTTTGTTCAATCGTGATTCACGATCGAGACTTATGATGTTTTAGTTTCAGTTTGAATAACTACTATGCTTGTAAATTTACGCATATACGCAAAATGGAATATCAGTATATCACCAATTTTAGAATACTTGTCTTAATTAACTGTCTATGATTCTCATAAACGAAGGTTTTGTTACTTGCTCTGGCTTCAAGCTGATGATAATTTTGGCTTGGGAACTCAAGTTGCAGGTAATCAACCATATTTTTGAACCAATTTATTTAGTATATCACCTTTTTATTATTATTTGCATACAAGTTTTTATCCATTTACTGATATATACATGTAATATAACAATAGGCAATACAATACGAGTGGTAACAAGTTGCAGGTCCAAGACGTGGATCTTGCATCAGTTGTATCTATATGAAGGTCGATTGCCACTAGCTTTAACAGAAACTACAAGTAAGGAATGCTAATGTGTGCTCTGATTGTTACGGTATTTGTCATGAAGTTATTATGTGCAACATGGTATATCACTAGGAGAAATATACATCAATCTTTCAGTTCATAAATAACAAGTGTTAGTCATAGTATGTTGTGTCTTGTACCTTCTGGTCTGTCTAAATCTTAGCTTAAGATCACTTTTTTGTCTTGTTGGGTTTTATGTTAGTGTGATTGATACTCAAATAAGAAGGTGGTTGAAGACTTTACATTCAGTATAAGAGAAATTATTTGATCTGTTTTTTTTTTTAAAAACAACTGACATAATCACTAAGAATAATGATACGATCCTGCATTCTATAGTTTATTATTATTATTATTATTATTATTAATTAATTAGTTTATTTAGTTTCCTTTTATTATATTTTCTTAGGGACCAAGTTAAGTCTAGCGTATCTTTTCTTATATATAGGGTATTAGGGTTGTAATGATTATTATGTAGAATGAATATGAAGTATTGATTTGTTAATCAATTGGGGAGTCGGTTTATCTCACTAATATAAACAATCGGGGGGGTCGGTTTATCCCATTAACATAAATCATCTATCTTGTTTATTTTCTTCTTTTCATCTTATTATCGATCCGGTTCGTATCAATTGGTATCAGAGCTGTTCGATTCTAGGGTTTCGACAAAATAATATATATATATATATATATATATATATATATATAGTGTATCTTTATTTTCAGAACCCTGTTAAGTGCGGGAACTGCGAGAACTCTAATTTTGCATTAGAAAACATGCATGTTCATATAAAACATGTATGTTTTCTTACATACACCTTAATACACATACATGCATAACATACATGTTCAAATAAAAACCTGTTAAGTGCAACAAATCAATGCAAAATGGTTTTATTTTTAGAACCCTGTTAAGTGCGGGAACTGCGAGAACTCCAATTATGCATTAGAAAACATGCATGTTCATATAAAACATGTATGTTTTCTTACATACACCTTAATACGCATGCATGCGTATTAAGGTGTATGTAAGAAAACATACATGTTTTATATGAACATGCATGTTTTCTAATGCAAAATTGGAGTTCTCGCAGTTCCCGCACTTAACAGGGTTCTGAAAATAAAGCCCCCCTATATATATATATATATATATATATATATATAGGGGCACGTTCTATGCAGTACCAATATTAAATGCAGTACTTTACAGTACTCATTTAGACCAATAGGAATTTAGTATTAATAAACATTTTTTTTATAATTAAAAAGGGCATAATAGTCAAACATGTTTTTAGTTTCTTTTTGAATTTTTTTAATTAAAAAATGTTTTTAAATTCCCTTAATTTTCGGGATTTTTTATTTTTTTTAGCATACATGTTTTCAGGAAAATGAAGTGCATATGTGTTTTTTTTTAAATATTGTAAATTTAAATATGTCTCTTGTGTACAATTGTTTATACATCAAACTTGTTTTGCTTAAAATGTTAATTGCACATATGTTTCTAGCGTACATTTTTTAATCTTCAAAATTTATAACAAAAATCATAAACATAGACATATACATGTAACCTCTAAATTATAACAAACAAAAAATATAAATAGCATACACAAAAAATGATATCAAATGAAATACAATTTAAATACAAATGTATCTTGTTAAATATAGATGTGCACGTCATTCAAAAACATGTGTGCACTCTTTCAAGAACATGTGTGCACTCTTCCATGAACATGTGAGCACTCCTCCAAGAACATATGTCCACTCCTCCAAGAACATATGTCCACGCTTTCGTATCTCATTCTACACTTGTGTCTTGACATCTTTATCATGATCAACACTTTTGTCTTTTCTATACCTGAGATTACAAACAAGTATCAATTTTTTATTATGAACAACTAGTAAACACATATGCACAATCTAAAACACATATGCATATCTCATATCTCATTGTTTGAATTTATATCAACCTTAAAACACATATGCACAACCTCTTTCTTTGATTTTTTACCAGCCATAAAACATATATGCGCAATCTAAAACATATTCGCGCACCTCTTTCCTTGATTTTATATCAATCCTAAAACGTATATGCACATCCTTTTCATTGAATGTATACCGACCATAAAAAAAATATGCACTCTTCCAATACTTTTATATTAACATTGAAACACATATGCACACTTTTGATACACAACAAACAATAACTCATAGTTTTGTACATAATAAAGATGACACATATTCACAATTTTTAATTATATCAGATCTCACAAATATCTTTTTCTTATTCAAACTAGAAACCTAGAAAAAGAGAGGTCTCTACTTACAAAACGTTAAACACAACTCTATTTTTCTCATATATTTTTTTTTTAACAGAAATTTTTTTCCTCATATCTGGTTATGCTATAAACCAAACAATATCTTACTTCACAAAGCAGGCCCCAAGATCAGTTATCATGATTACCTTAGCCAAGTAAACATAACTATAATATTTAATATCACATTAACATACATGAACCTAATCACGAAGCCAAGATCAGTTATCATGATTACCTTAGCCAAATATTATCACCTATTCATTTAAAACATTATAATACACTCAGATTCATTGTTAATCTATAATAATAAGTATAAATCTAGCAAAAACTATAAATAATAAGTTAAATGAAACTGAGTAAATTAAATTAGGCTTTTGGGACCTGAATGAGATTAACGATGAGACCGGAAACGAAGAAGAGGAGGCTGATTGGGACGATGATATGAATATATTTCGAACATACGAACCCACCACCGCTAACTGCAAACTCGAACATACGAACCCAACCCAGCGACCCGATCAGGCCGTCATAATACTAATGGAAACGGCAGTCCTTGAAGGCGGTAGTGATGGCTGATCGCCTATGTGTTAGTGACGGCTAGGTTTTTGTTTAGGCAGATGGTGGTCGTGGGTGGTTACTAGGTCAAAAGAGGATGAGATTTAGATTTTGAAAGAGAAATATGTGGTGTAGGGTTGGTTTTAGTGATGGTATACGAAGGTGTTTGAGGAAGTGGATGGCGGCGGAGGAATTGTAAATGAGATCTGATGGTGGTTTTAAAGTCAAGTGAGGGAGGAGAGGTGTAGATCGATATATGAGAAGATTATGGCAGTTTTTTTTTTTCTTCGGAATAATGGATGTAGGGAGGCTGCCATTTTTTAGGGTTAATATGAATACCTAGATTGCCCTTTTAGGTTTTTTTAGCTTTTTAAATAATGGCTTGATCTTTCAACTAATTACATTAAAGTCACAAGTGATCTCATCCATTTATTAAGTGATCTAACGGTTTATATTGGTCTAGAAGGGTACTGTAAAGTACTGTATCTAATATTGGTACTGCATAGAACACTACACTATATATATATATATATATATGCGCTAGCGCCCCTATAGAGTCAGGATATTCTGCTATCAATGAAACCGAAAGAAAGAAAAAAACCAGTGCCTTTCGTATAGATCGAGACTTGTGAAGCAATCATTGTCATTGTGGATTTGGGGGTTCTAAACCAGAGGAGAGGCAGAGGCAGCGAAAGAAGAGAAGCTTACTCTATTCCAGAAGCAGGAATAGCGGGACGGAGACAGCGACTTTGAGAATGAGAGGAGTCTTGCATCCCTTGGAAAGAAAAAGGTAGCACCGAAGAAAGGAAAGAGCGAGATGGTGGTTTTTGTTGTTCCCGCGAAGCGAGGATGATTCGACCAGCGAATGAAGTGGGTCAACTTTTTGTCTTCGGCCAAAAACTTTTTCTCGCTGGTCGAGCTTTCGACAAAAAAAGCGAAACTATATATATATATATATATATATATATATATATCGAGTACTGTTCATACAAACACTGTTCATCAGAAGTACTGTTCACAGAGCGGGGGAATTACTGTTTGTCAGGAAAAAGTATACATACTTGATTTCTTGAATCAATGGAACACAGGAGCGCGTTTCAAGAAGAATGGGATGTTAAGGTCAGACGAATCCGATCACAGTTGGAGCGAATTGGAAGAGTTGCATCTCAGCAAAGAATGGTGGTGACTAAACCAGACACTCCTAAAGATATGATGGAGATTCAACAGCAGATTTCCCTATTAAAAATAAGGTTAATGGAGATGAAGGACTCGATAAATAGGGTTCCAACCAAAACCTTGGCAACAGAAAAATGTGGGGAAGATGATGGTCTTAGGTCAGGTTTAGAGGTTGTGGAACAGAAGCCAGAAAAAGAGGGAACAAATTCTTTAAGGGCACAAGAAGAAAATGATTGGCAGCCCGCTAGTGAAACTGATTTTCAGAACCATCTTCAGGACACACTTCATTGTTGTAATTTAAAACCACGCATGGATGAGACAGAGGAAGATCAAAGACACTCAAAACCAAGGTATTGGCGGCCTTCATATGGGCTTGACTTAAGATGTGACCATGTGTTGCACTTGGTGGTCCAAGTGTTAGGAAGAAAGTACAAGAGAGGGTTTTCATTCTAGCAAACTATGATCTTCATTGGGTGGTTGGAACAAGTTTTCTGGTTTGGACATCTCTTTGCACAAAGGAGAACATGGGATCCCGGAATCAAGAATGTTTGCAGCCACACCTTGAGGACAAGGTGTTTTTGGGGGCGGGAGTATTGATATGATCCTGCATTCTATAGTTTATTATTATTATTATTAATTAATTAATTAGTTTATTTAGTTTCCTTTTATTATATTTTCTTAAGGACCAAGTTAAGTCTGGGTATCTTTTCTTATATATAGGGTATTAGGGCTGTAATGATTATTATGTTGAATGAATATGAAGTATTGATTTGTTAATCAATTGGGGAGTCGGTTTATCTCACTAATATAAACCATCGGGGGGTCGGTTTATCCCATTAACATAAATCATCTATCTTGTTTATTTTCTTCTTTTCATCTTATTATCGATCCGGTTCGTATCAAATAACTTATTTGATGTATAACTGACTGAAGAATGCAATCTTTCAATGTTACTAATCCACACATTTTACATTCATGTGGTACTTACTTCTTTTAATCTGATTAAAGAATACAAAATTGGAAATGGCAATTGGATGAAGATATCAATCAAGCTGGATCATTCCCAATGCCTTTTGCCATGTCCGTAGAGGTTTAGCGTCCCTTTTTACTAGCATGTGATTTTTCCAAATGAGGAAATGCACTCAATATGTTGTGAGCTCTCAAATCTTGCCTGGTCAAGATCCCGACAACTGGTGGCACCTGCAAGAAGGAGCACAAAATCGGGTTAGTAACAGTATTCAATAGCATTCCTATGTTTACAAACTATTAACTTGTAAAAGTTGAAAGTTAACTTACTGTAGGGCCATGGTACTTTGGTAAAACAAGCATGTGGCGGAGTCCCACCTGCCTGAATTGCACCAACGCCTTAGCAACAGACATGGTCTCAACCACTGTGTAAGGTGTTGTGTTGGTAATAGGATGTAAATCAACATACATTTCCATTTCTTCTTTTGTAACCGGCACTTCCTCAATCGTTCCCCATCTTTCTGCAAGTTCAACCCAAGTAAACTTTTCTCTAACTTCCCATTCCTCTGTTCTCCTTCTCTCTTGTAAGAACCATTTCTTGTTTAACACTAATAAAAGATGAGCTCTTAACACAAGTCCATGCACTTCACTAACTTGACCCACTGCTGGAACCAATGTATTATCTACAACCGCAAAAGCATTGTGGGTTGTGTTTCTCAAAACATCCACTATTCGACCCACTGTTTCAATTCCGCATAGAGTGACTACTGGCGGCTTTATGTCGGCTAATTCACCAACGTTTATATTTCTCATCCATGGTTCAGGGTGGGCTTCCAAGAAAGGTAACCCTTTTAGGTCTAGTATGATCTCATAAATGCTTGGGTTGAAGCAGTCTCCGACACTTTTGGATATTAGAAGGACGAGCATTGTTATGGGTAGCAAAAGAAGATTGTTGGTCAACTCAAGGAATATTACACAAAGGGAAACTGTCATCCTCATTGAACCTGCCATTAATGAAGCTGCACCTAAGACAGCATACAGACCTTGGTCAATGGATGTATAGGGTCCCATTGCCATACCAAGAAGACGACCATAAGCTGATCCTATGAGGATGATAGGAAGGAAGAGACCAGAGGGTACTGCGATGCCAAATGTAAATAGTCCCAATATGCAATAAAGTATGAAGAAAATGACTAAGGAAAATACACGGTATTCGCTGGGAGTATTGGTGGAGAAAATGTTGCGTACAGCATCATCATTGGTTGTAAGGAGGAGAGTGGCTAAATCGTTGTAGTGTCCTTTTGGGCAGTTAAATCTCTTGAAGTTCCCCATTCTACCTGTGCTCGGGCACTCGGCATTCACCATAGATGGATCGCATGGTGTACAGCTGGCGAGGAACGGGAGTCCGTATAAGCATGCGGAGGTGAATAGTGAGACCGTGAGACTAAGTAGAATTTTGGCTAATTTTCCTTTTCTGCAATATAACATGACAATCTTAGGGGCCGCTTGGTTCAATTGTTGAGGAATGCAAAGGGAATGCAAAGCAATGCATTCCCTTTCCCCCCAAATTGTTGGGTAATGCCCCATTACCCACTACCGGGTAATGGGCCATTGCATTCCCCTACACCAACCATCATCAATCATTATATTCCCATTCCCCACCCCTCCTATCCCCCCAACCAAGCACCCCCTTAGAATTATGTGTGCCATCTTAATGTGTTTAGAATCAGGGGTGTTTGGATGTCCGTTGTGACACTGATTATGTTATATTATATTATTGGAATTAGATAATCAGCCAGTAGTCTAGTGGGCTGTAGATTTAAGGTGTTCAATTTGAAAATACTGTTTGAATCTGTAATAAGATGATAACAGGTATTTGAATTTTTAGCTAATTTATTGGTGAATTGCTTAAAAAAAACATTTTTGGAAAAAAGATGCATGTTTTGTGGACTGGGAGTAAAATCCTTTTAATCATCAGTTCTGGTGCAGCAGTTTGAAATACTGATATTGACCTATAAATAGTTAGATAAGTAGAAGTACAGGTTATTGATGCTTACTCGTTAATGAGATTGTAGAGGCGAAGGACCTTGTGAAGAGCGTAATTGTAAAGACTTCCTAAAACTCCTCCAATGATTCCAATTACGGTTACAGGGATGAGATCAACAACATGGTATTTCACTGCAACACCACTTACATCAAACATAATTAGCCCACCTTCACCAAAAAGTCCACATTCTCCGGATTTGCAGTACTCCATGAAAGCTCTAAGAACCACCACCACAACTGCTGTACTGAAAAAAGTTCTCCAAAGAAGAGCACTTCTCCACCATGTTGCAACCTCTTCAAGTGCAAACAACACACCTCCAACTGGAGACCTAAAAGCAGCACATACCCCTGAAGAGGCTCCACAAGTGATTATATCTCGTCGATCACGGTCATTGTTGAAGTAACGAATCCACTTCCATCTGATCCGGTATTTGTCAGGCCCACCTTGACCTAATAATGAAGCAATGCAGGCACCAATATGAACCAGAGGCCCTTCTTTCCCTAGGTCCAGCCCTGCTGCCACAGCTCCTATGCTTCCAATGATCTGTAATTTTGAAGAGATGTTGGAAAACCATTCAGCTGATTTTCAGGTATGATATGATTGTTTTTGCTTTCAAGAATTGTCATTAGAAAGCCCAACAATTGCTTGAATTTCTGTGTTAGTCAAATTCTTGACATTATTTACTGATAGTTATTAGTTAAGATGTAACTTATTATGAATTTTTCTAATTGGAAATGTTTCTTGATATGAAAACAAGAATATATCAGCCTAAGAAATTTGCCAGATCACTTTGATATTCGGATCTTTATCATTGGTTCTGCAATGATCTTACCCTGTACCATTCCTAGGTAGATAAAAGTATACCTTTTTTTTCCTTAATTTCAAATTACTGATTATTGAATTATAGGCTATTCTGAATTTGGAAGTATTGATAATTAAATTATGGGCTATTCAGAATTCAGAACTGTTAATAACTAATTATGAATTTTTCTATGCGCACCTTAACAAACATCGTCATTGCACCGTACATATTGGGAGTGTCTACACCATTTAAGTAAGCTTTAATTTCAGGAATACCAGGCCCGGCTGCAGTGGGTGCTAGAAACACGACTAGAAGAGTTGCAACCAGTGTCAATAAAAAGTTAACCCCAGCCATGAGGAAAAATCCCATCATATATCTGCATCCACCATAATCATACATAAGCATGCTGTAAATGAATAGTTCTAGAAAGAATAATAATCTGGAAAATAAAATACCTCTCTTTCTCTATGTACTTGACTACAGCCAGTAGTTTGTATCCTGCAATATTCTCAACTGCTAGATTGATGAGAGTGGCTATGACACCAGTTAAAAGCCCAACCAGGAAAGCCAATAACCACTTAAGGAACACATACTGCAACACTTGAGTTTGTGATCTGGTTCTCCAGTCATGCTTGAATAGATCATTCTCGTTGATCCTGCCATTTATAAAATATTAAAAAACATGTTTTTTGTTTTATTCCATAATTCTAATGTTCCATCAACTTTTACTAGTATTTAGAAATTATTGAATGAAACTTACTCATAATCCAAACTTTCGATATAGGAAACTTTGGTGCCAATGAGGGCTAGTGGACTAGAGGAAAGTGTTTTATTTCTCTTGAGAAGTGGCTGATGAAGAGAATTGCTCTCTGGATCGTGTTCTTGTTGACTTGTTTGTTCTTCCATGTTATTTGTAGTACTAGTATTAGTCTCTGCTAATGAGTTTGTATCATTCTCCATTTGATCTGATGCAGATGCAGTTTCAGAGAGACCTCAGAATTTTGAGTTCTGGCACTACTGGTTCTCCTGTGCTCCAATCAGAGCATGTTATCTCTCTGTTATTTATACTTATATTTTAAGTTTCAATCATGCATATAATTTAGTCATGATGTGTAATATATTCATATGTATTTTGTTACTTTAGTGGGGTAGGATTGCTTCCAAAAGATGCACTATTATTTTCTACTAGATCTGGATAAGAGCAGGGAAATTGCAAAATTAACAAGTGTAATTATAAAATAAACAAATGATGGTCCATATATCCACTTGATAATGTATGTTTCAGGATTTTGGAAAGGAATTTTCTAACATGTGCCCTAAGGGCACATGTAAGCACATCAAAAAGGACATCCGGACCCACAGAAAAGTACATCCAGACCCACATCTTTTATTTGAGAAGTGTACTTTCTGTGGGTCCGGATGTACTTTTCTGTGGGTCCGGATATCTTTTTTGATGTGCTTACATGTGCCCCTTACATGTGCCCTTAGGGCACATGTTAGAAAACCCCTTTTGGAAATATATGAAGCAAAATGGCCTTTTGTGATTACATAATACACACTTAAGTCCAAAACCCTTCTACCATACTCCATAATAATTAGCATTGGTCAAATCAAATACATGAAAATGTGAATGTAAGGGTGTGTTTGTTTTAAAAAAAAAGTCTTACTAGCCCTCTTACTCTTACCAGTAAGAGGTGGTCAGACATTTTGTTTGTTTTTTTTTTTTTTTTTTGAGTCAGACCCAGTTAGACATATAACATGTTACTCAGTAACTTGTCTTACTGCCTCTTACTAGATAAGAGATTGAAGACTTGTGTTAATATAATATATTTGATGGTTTATTAACTATGTTATATTTATGATAAAAAATCTTGTTTCATATTTACATAAGTTACTTAAATAAATTGCAGAAACGAGCACTTAAAATCATTCAGACAATTATAAAAAAAAAAAAAAAAAAAAACAACACTATTTCGTTCAGATTTAGACTTTCTAGTCACCTCTTACTGATAAGATGTGGTAGTCAGATTCAGACCTAAAATATTTTAATGAAACAACACACTTTTAACTCTTCAAAATTGGTATTTTATTTATTTGGACTTACGAAACACTTTACATTTGTTCCTAAAGTTACGGAACAATTGTGAAACTACACGCAGCCTTTGGAAGCATAATTTGATAAGACTTGTTCTATTCTCTAAATGTCTTATTTGGTCATTCTAATCCGAAACATTTATTAAATGTACATGTTTCTAATAATTATCGCCCATTTATTCTTTGTTCGAGTCAAATGAGCTCGCCTTTGACAATAACGTATTGGTCGGTCCATTTTTTATTTTATTTTATTTTTTACTTTTTGGCTATGAAATGAACATAACATGAGATAAGGGTCATATACACGTTTCCTGAAGTAGATTGAAACATTGAATTGAAAAATATATACTCTTTTCGTTTCAAATTAAGAGTCCGCGTTTTTTTTAAGGTATCTCATTTTAATTGTCCATCACTAAATATACATAATAAAAATTAATCAAGTTTATCATATTAATCTTGCTTGAAATTATTATTACAAACTTTAAATAATACATTAGTTAACTATTTAAGAGAAAAACCGTCATTCTGTAAAAAGTATAAAAAAGTAAAAAAAAAAAAAAAAAAAAAAGAAAAAAAAAGAAAGCAATAATAATTACGATTTAAGATCATTTATATACCAAAAGTTTCCATGCATATCAAGTGATCAATCCTAGCCACTCATTTTTTATATTAGGGCCCGTTTGGTTTGTAAGAGGGTTTATGATTAGGATTAGGATTGGGATATAAAGTTAAATATTAGGATTTGGATTTTGTATTAAATGATGAGAGAGAAAAATATAATTATATGAATATTATAGATTAAAATATAAATTAAGATTAAAATATATCATATATAAAATAAGATAAAAATTAATGATTGGATGAAATTTTAAAAGGGCCCACAAAAGTATTGCATTTTCAGGAAAGTCATATGCAAGGTTAGGATTTCTGGATGGCTGTATATTTGGATTTAACCCAAATATTGGGGCCACACTTTTAAACCAAACAAATAATTTTGGTCACCACCTATGCCAACAGTGCCAAAAGAGTCAAACAAACGGACCCTTAGATTACAAATCTACTTTCACCCTTTTTTTTTCAAAAATTAATATCACTTAAACCATTAATCGTTAAGCGAAAAAAATTATACCATCGCGATGAGTATTTAATTATCTTTCTATAGACGGACACTTCGATTTATTTCGTCTTTCTTTTCTTGCTTTTTTTCGTTGTTGAAACTTGCATGAGAAATTACATGTGATTAAACACTAATTTGAATAGCCAAATATCTAAACATGTAATAAAATGAACATAACTTTTTCTAAAATATTTTATAACTTTCACCGTTTGTTTTTCTTGGAAACTAGACATTCATAGCTTCTCAACCATATATAATACATTATATTTCGAATTGTAGATTAGTGCAATTAATTCGTCAAAGTTTGATAAAATACATAAAATCACATGTGATTTTTACCCGACGTGATCACAATCACATGTGCTTTTAGCACATCACATGTGATTATAGAAGTTTCATAAATGAACTGCTATAATCTATAATTCAAATATAGTGTGTGATATATGGTTGGAAACCATTAATGTGTGTTTTTCATTGCAAAAAACGAGGAAAGTTTTTTATTTATACCCAAATACTTATGTCAAATTTAGTACAATTGTTTACCATTCGAATTATCATATTATTGTTAAATCACATATGATATGTCATGTGAATTTCAATACTGAAAAAAATATGAAAAAAAGACAAAAAAAAGTTTTTCGAAAGTATATCAAAGTGCCCGTCTATAGAAAGATAATTAAATACTCGTCGTGACAGTATAGTTTGTTTTCTCTAACGATTAACGGTTCATGAAATATTTGAATGTGTTGTCTAACGGGTGCCCTCAGGGCAAGGTTTAATATTGTTATAAAATGAAACTTTGAGTTTATTGAATTAAAATTCAGATTTAATTATGGTAATTTACAAGTTTAATGAATGTGTATTAAATGCAATTTGTACTTTAAAAATAATGTTTGTGTTTAATTAATGCGGTTTAGTTTAATGAGTGCCCTCAAGGCACTAGACAAACCTGTATTTAAATTATAAAAAAAATGAAGTAATTGAATTTTTAATTTAAATATTAATTAATTTTCTCTCTTTTTTAGAATATTTTTGTATGTAAAATAGCTCTTCTTTAATAATTACTCCATCCGTCCTAATATTATTTTTCACCTTTCCTTTTTGTTTGTCACAAAATAATTGTCTATACCTAAGTATAGAAGTATAAATAGTTTAAGTTTACCTTGCTACCCTTAATCAAAGTTATTATTTACAAAGTTAAATAAAATCATTAATTAATAGTCAAAGGGTAAAACTGTCTTTTAGTTGCTTTTACAAAAATCAAATCAGTAATAAATGCATTTTTCTTAATCTGTGTGTTTTTTGTTGGTGGAGAATAATTTTGGGATGGAGAGAGTACTATTCTCTCCGTCTCATATTTATTGTCCACATTTTCTTTTTGGCTTGTTCTAAATTAATTGTCCACTTCTAAAAATAGATATGGAATATAGATCAAATTTATCATATTACCCTTATTTGAGGTTATTATTATAAATTTTAAATTAGTTATAAATTACTTGAGGTTATAAATTTTAAAACTGTTATTGTGCAAAAGATAAGAAAGGGAAAGATGTAATAATGATGTTTTTCTTAAACTTTTTTTTTTAACAATTATTTTGAGATGAAAAGAGTATGATTTTTTAAACTGTAATTTTTTTATTTATTTTTTATGTGATGACAAATATTTTAGGATGAGAATTGATTTGCGCAGTCAAGGTTTGATTGGGACACTCTCTTTGTTCATAACATAGTTGTATAATGTTTACAGCGTGTCATGTATACTTGTACAGGAGTGTCCGAATCAAAATAAAGAGTTTTCAAATCACGGATAGAGTAACAGATTTGCGATCTTTGATTGCTAATCGGATGGCTAGAATAAATTGGCTCTTGGGGTAGTCAAAGGTCAGTTTTTGTCCACATGTGCAATTTAATACAATCGTTTTCAGGTAGCTACATGTTTAATCAAGACAGGTAGGATGAACATGTGTCTTACTGTTGGTCCAGGTGGCCCCCAAAAGTTGGCCTACTTTTGTGCTGTATTTATAATTTGTCATGAGGATCATGTGCATTTGTGTTTTCTTGGTTTCTAACTAGTACTAGTAATTGTTAAGTTCAAAAAAAAAAAAAGAAAAAAAAAAAAAAACTAGTAATTGTTAAAGTTAGGCATTGTTGTATACAGACAAATATTTATCTCCCAAGAATCGCATTTGTGTTTACACAAACATAAACGATACTTTTGGATCGTTATCGTTTTCAAGTTTTTGTCCATAAACGACATTTTTGATCCACCTTGAAGTATTCTAAACATGTTGTTGAGCTTTTAAGATTATGATTCTGATTAGTTAATGTCATCTGTTTCGAAAAAAATATACTGTTTGACTTGAAACTTAGTTTAAATATAACTTTTGAATTCTATTGACAGTGACAAGTTAATATCCAAAAATATGTATACTAATCAATACCATCAATATTTACATTCATCACGAAAGGGTGCGACGATCATGGTTTGGCATTTTATGTGTGAATGTTAGTTTTTGAGTTTATTATATGACAATTATGGAGTTTGATTCATTGTTAAATGTTATAGTTATCACGATAGAGCGAGAGTCTGAGGACTTTAGAGCACTTCAAATGGCCTCGGCGCCTAACGAGGTTTCAAAGGCAGCGTCCTTCGAAGATAATATCAGGACGGGTTTTGTGCATTGCGTAAAATATTAAAGTTCATTCGAATTCATCAGTTATATATGTACTCCCATTGTAATTGTAAGTCCTACTTCGAGAAAAATAACATGGACTAGCTAGTGCGATACTGTATTTTATTAAATGTGATTCACATTTTTGTTAATGTATTATTGTGCGCTTAAGCGATCACGTATTCATACGTGATGAAAGATGATAATCTCTATGAAAAGGGAAGAATAATCATGTTTTGACATTTTAGGTTTGAATATTAGTTTTTGGATATGTTAAACTATGTCTTTTTTGACATCTGGTGTTTAAAGGCCCTTTTTGTATAAAAAAAAAGAGAACAAAACCCGTATAGGTAGGATCTCAAAGAAAATTATAGACGCAAGTATGAAGCATCATTTTCTACCATTTAATGGCTCTAAAATGAAGCATCCATATCTAACATTAAACATACATAGATAATCATTCATAAAATATTATAGTATATATTATCCATGGTAAGCGAATATGAGGAGCATATGCTATAAGAAGAAAGAAAAATCTTAAGATTTCGTATTTTATACGTTTTGTTTTTAAATACGGAGTATTATATTTGATACTATCTTATCATCAATAACTAAAAATAAAAAATAAAAAAAAATGCTAATAAGTTGAGTCCATTGATACACCTTCAATACGTCGTCTTTTATATCATCATTTTACATGAAATGACAAATAAAGTTTTTACTTTTGAATTTAAGAAAAACATTGATTGTTTGCATGGGTTGAAAGGCAATTCTAAATGGATTGTCCGTGTAAAATAGGAGGTGATCATTTACAGGCTGGTAGTAAAAATAAATAAATTTAAAAAAAAAATAAAAATATTTAATTAACCAAGGACAAAGGTAATAGCAGCTATAAGACCAAGAGTAGTGGTGAGAGAGTGGGTTGAGGCAAATTTCGACAAGTAGAGAAAGTTGGGCGTTGAAGCTAAAATTGGGGTAATGGTTCAACGCCCGTTTTATATATTTGCAATCATTACATAATTATTTTTTTTCCTAAACAATTTTATTAAATAATAACAAATTATTCTAAATTTATTTGATAGCAAAACTAAAACATTTTCTTCCATTAGTAGAGATGGAGATATACGGTGCAAACAATCCAAGAAATTAATACTACCAAATTCGGATTAGAAAAACCCAACCCAAATTATTTAGATAACCCTTAAATAAATAACACTACCCTCATTTTTCTAAACATAATCTCACTATAACTCAAACCAGCCACCACACAGCTTTCTTCTCTTTTCTTGCCACCACACACCTTCCCCAATATTCTTTTCTTCCTGCTACAAACCGAGCACCAATCACACACAAAATCCCTTTAGTCTCAAATCTAAACAAGAACGCGACTAAGATCTTGATAACAAGGTCTCGGGTATTGTTTTATTTTTTAAGATCGATGATAGGTTTTTGTTCAAACTTGTTGAATCTTTAAAGATTTCTAAAACAAGTTGAAAGTCTGAGATCTTTTTATTGTTTCTTTATGTTTCGAATTTGAGATGGTATAGCTATTGTGGGCTGTTGTATTTGTTGTCGTTGATTATTAAATAACATTTTAAAGAATAAAAATAAGTAAAAAATTAAACATTTAACACTTCAACGCCCGTTGTGAATTCAACGGGCGTTGGATTTTCTGCTTTTCAACGAGCTTCAACGCTGCAAGGGGGCGGTTCGACGGGCATTGAATGGGCAACGAACCCCCATTCAACGCCCACTACTCTTTGGTCTAAGAGAAGATATATGAGCATATATTTAGGCTGCGTTTCTTTCTTTCTGTATGGGAAAAGAGTGTAGGTCCGATCAATTTAATATTATTTCTTTTGAAGGTGAGGTTCATACATTCCCTTATCTCCGTCTGGTTCTACAAGGGATAAATATTAACTCCCTCCACATTCAGACTTGTTAACAGATGTGGTCCCACATGAGGCCCATACATTCCCTTACCTAACAAAAATAAAGAAACGCCCCCTTAGACGTCTTTCTTAAGTATGCAAATGGTGACTATAGATGGTTCTATTTATAGGCATGTATGTCGATAATCTTGAAATTTAAACCTAGCTAAAGGCTAAAAATAGTGAATTGCGTGAATTTGCAAAATGCCAAATTTCATACATTTTATAGTATTAAAATTGCATCCAAAGAGAAGTAAAAACAAAATCAACCACCGATAAAAATCTAAAAATTGTTGTTCGCACCAAAAATTTCGCTTAATAGTATCTATGATAAAGTAAAAGTCATTTATGGTAACGTAAAAGTCTCAACCAAGAGGTTGTGAGTTCAAATTCTGTCATAAATAATTATGTAAAATTGATATGTTTGTATTCTCTCCGTCTCAATTTTATTGTCCCTCTTTCGTTTTTCAATTGTCTCAAAATTATTGTCCCATGCTAAAAATAGAAAGTAGAGTTTGGTAAAGTTTACTATATTACCCTTGATTGAAATTAATATTACAAACTTTAAAGAAGTGTTAATTAATTGGTTAAGGGTAAACTTGTCATTTGTCAACAAAGTAAGAAAGAGAAAGCAGTATTAATTATATTTTTCTTAAACTGTGTGTTTTTTATCGGGAAACAATTATTTTAGGACGGAGGGAGTATGAGATTGTATATATTAGTAATGAAAAAGGCGACCTACATAAGCAAAATCCCTTCTCATGACTGTTGGCCATCGGTGATTTGCACACATTATTTTCTGATTGACACATTCCAATAGTCCAATTTATAAGCAGGTAAAGTTGTATTTACATATTATACAACTGTCTAACTTGAACTAAATCTCTACTCACATCATATATGTATTTTGACCATAAATAAGCAAAAGCTTTTCACATGCTTTTTTTACATTAAGTGCAACTAGTTATAATACCAAAAAGATAGTGGATATGTGGTTTGGGAAAAGAAAATAGATGCGTTATAGAAGTCTCCAATTTGTGACTCGAATATTGAAACTATCGAGCATATCATGAGTAAATGCTCGGCTGTTCGGTTATTGTGGCTCAAATGTTGGAGTTTGTGGCATATCACGACCCCCATCAATTCCCGATTGTTGGTGCCATTTTTAAGTTCATGATCCCCTCTATCTCTAAATGGAATTGAAAAGTGTTACAAGGTTTTTTTTATGTGTTGATGTGGGTTGTGTGGCACTGGCAAGACAGGCTTGTTCATGCAACTCTTGAAGATAGGCGAGCTATCAAATCGGAAGACATCTTTGCCTAGGTTGGGAAATTGTCTCTCTTTTGGATCTCAAATCGCTTTGCAAACAACGGGCTAAATCGAAGCAATCGGGTGTTACGTCCTTTGGGAGGCTTTTTTATTTTATTTATTTATTTATTTATTTTGAACGGCAAATTTATAAAAAGAAAACAAACTAGCAAGGAGCTAGATTACAAAGAAATAAGATACGGAGTTTTAAGCCATTCGTTCCAATCCAACGAAGACTTACATCTAGAACTACACCATTGAAACGAACTAGTTACAATCCTATCAAACAAACACGCCTTCTTTGGAGGATTATCATCGAAAAGCATTTTATTGCGATACCACCAGATATACCACCACATAGTGATCCAAACACCCTCCAAAACACCTTTCAACTTCGACCCAAGACGAATCGAAACCAACCAGCACTTCCAATCATCATATGAATCCACATCCTGAACGGGAATATCCCACCATTTAGCCAAAGATTGACCAATCTGCCTGCTCACTTCACATCTAAAAAACAGATGAGACGAAGACTCCACCCCCATACCACAAATAGGACACAACATCGACGGAATATTTATACCTCTTCGAGACATGTTCCACCGAGTAGGAAGCGCGTCCACCATCACTTTCCAGGCCAAAACGTTAACTTTTATAGGAACCGATTTAGTCCATCTAGTTTTAGTTCCGACATTTGGGAGATGAATTTCATCAATTTTCCTTCTAAGCGAAGCAACCGAAAACTCACCTGACCCTTCTAAACTCCAAACCCATCTATCCTCCATAGGACCCAATGTAATCGAATTAGAGACCGCTTCCAGAACGTTGAACTGGTCTTGTTCACTACCCCCTCTAATACCCCGACGAAAAGAAAAACTAACGGACGAGTCTTTCATCTTTTCACTCACCGTAACATCTTTACGAGTTTCTAAAGCATACATCCGAGGGCATATATCTTTTAGAATACCTCCTTGGTACCAATCATCATCCCAGAACTTAATAGAATTACCCTTACCTAATCTCAACTTCAAGTAATAAAAAATATTAATACCTCTAGTCTTCATATTCTGAGCTTCTTTCACAATCGAACTCCAACAGGATTTAATACCAAACCTGGTCGCATTATATATATTTCCGCCCTCACCATGAATTGCCTTTATAACTTTCTTCCATAGAGACTGCTCATTATTGAGAAATCTCCACACCCATTTAAACATTAGACCACGATTTAGCGCAAAAAAAACTAGAAACCCCCAAACCCCCTTATCTTTATTCGCTAAGACCTTATCCCATTTGATCCAATATGCTTTGCGACTATCAGACTCGTGGCCATTAAAAAATCTGCCACGTATAGCTTCCAGCATCTTAAGAACCTTAGCCGGAACCTTAAATATAGACATATTAAAAATAGGCATTGCACCTAAAACTGATTTCAAAAGAGTTAATCTCCCTCCAATAGAAAGACATTTCATTTTCCATTTAGACAATCGAAATTTCACCTTATCGATAACCTCCCTCCAATCTTGAGTACGAGACATAGATACTCCCACCTTAGATCCAAGGTACGAAAAAGGACACGAAAGAGTAAGACATCCAAGTTTGTTGGCCGCCTGATTAACTTTATGCACGTCCACGTTTATACCCAAAATCTTACTTTTACACATATTTATCTTAAGCCCCGAAGCACGGTAAAAGACATCCAACACATGTGTTAGCGTATTTATATTCTCGTCACTCCAATTTCCCACAAAAACCGCATCATCCGCATAAAACATATGGGATATACACAACGAATCACTTAATTTGATACCTTTGAACATATTCGACTCCACCACACGTTGAAAGGAAATGTGAAGACTTTCCATAATGAGAATAAACAAGAAAGGAGAGAGAGGATCACCTTGCTTCAAGCCTTTGTAAAACTGAAATTCCTCCGTCGGACTCCCATTAACGAGAACAGAACGTCTCGAAGATTTAAGACAACAATGAATCCAATTACGCCATTTGTTCCCAAACCCAAACTTATAAAGTACATCATCAAGAAAATCCCAACGGACCGAATCATAAGCTTTTTCGAAATCCACTTTAAACAACATAGATTGCTTCTTTTTACTTTTACACCATTGAAGTACTTCATTTATAATAAATGGGCCATCTAGAATTTGACGATTAGCAATAAAAGCCGATTGAACCTCATGAACAATATCTTCCAAAACCCCTACCAACCTGTTTGCTAGAATTTTAGCGATAATCTTATATAAACAACCAATAAGGCTTATTGGACGAAATTCCTTCACCATATTGGCAGCCGGAACTTTCGGGATCAAAGTAATAAACGATGGGTTGCACCCTGGAGGAATATCACCATGCACAAAAAAATGAATCACAGCCTCAAATACATCCTTCTCCAATATCGACCAAAAATGGCGAAAGAATCCGAACGAAAATCCATCCGGACCAGGAGACTTATCCGTCCCACAATGCCAAACAGCCGCTTTCAACTCCTCTTTGGTCACCATTCGATCCAAATCAATTTGTTGATCCCTTGATATCTGCTTCGGGAATGCCAACTCCAAAGTAATCCTATTTTCCACAGGTTTACTGAATCTATCACGAAAATGGTTAAAAAATTCCATTTTAACATCAGACGGTTGGTCAATCCATTTACCATCAACTAACACTCCACGAATAGCCATCTGATTACGTTTTTTATTAATCACCCCATGAAAAAACCGAGTATTCTCATCACCTTCTATTGCCCACTTTATTTTTGATTTCTGGGCCTACTCCATCGCGTGAAGCTGATCCAAATATTGAATATCGTTCATTAGATCCATCCTTCTTTGAATCAACCCGTCCGACCTATCTCCCTTATCAATCGACTCATCCAATACCCGAAGTTCTTCTTTCAAAGTAGAACTATCACTTTTACCTTTAACTCTATACGATTTAATCCATTCGCGTATCTTACCTTTTAAAAACTTTAACTTACCCGCCAAATTCCTCATTCCATTATCCTTATTTACTGGAGCCGAATTCCACACATCAGAAACAAACGTAGAAAAGCCATCGAGCTTAATCCAGTGATGAAAAAACCGGAAAGGAATTGGACCATAATCAAAATTAGTTTCACATAGAAGAATCGGACGATGGTCAGATAAGAATCTATCCAAAGTAATTGCACTCACGTGAGGACAAGAATTAAAGAGACTATTTGAAATAAAAAACCTGTCGAGTTTACTCATCTTGGTAGCCGATTTATGGCACCAGGTAAACGCACTCCCTCCTAAAGGAACCTCCTCAAGCCCCGCATCCTCGATAAACGAATTAAAATCATCAGCTCCTTGAACATTGAATATAGAACCAAATCTATCCGACTTAAATCGAACTTCATTAAAATCTCCCATCACTACCACATTTCCATTCCACTAATTGATCACTTGAGTCAAATATTCCCATACCATTCTTTTATCCCTCGGGTCATGAGGGCCGTAAACAGCGACGAACATAAGATCACTATCATTTTTCAACCATTTACCTCTAATAATAACAAAATAATCGGACAACGTATGACTTACTTTCGTAAAAGAATTCGAATCCCAAACACAAAGGATTCCTCCTGAATTTCCTACCGAATTACTATGAATATAGTTAAACGCCAAGTTTCCCCAACATTTACGAACACTAAGTAACTCCATATTTTCCATCTTTGTCTCTTGAATTGTCATAAAATTCACCTTATGCTTAACGCATAACTCCCGAACCCAATCTTTTTTAGCCTTTTGGGCAAGGCCTTGAATGTTTAACGACAAAAAATTCATCTAATCTCCTCCACCCCTCCTTGTGATCCAATGATCTCCTCCATATTTAAAATACATCCATCCATTTTGAATCCCATAACTTGTCCCACCTTGACCACCTCCTCTAACAATCCTATCATAGAGCCTCCTGTTCTTGGAACTTCTGAATTTTTAAAATGACCCGATAAATTCGAACCGTTACCACCTACTTTCACCTTGATCTTTTCACAACATTCACTCTGAACATCATTGACTTCTTCTAAGTTATATGGTTCATCTTCCACGCTATTATGAACACTCGGGGTGAAGCCTGGTGGGTATTGCAAACTACTATCAGAGGCAATTTCTTTCTTTTTCTTCTGCTTATGTCGATTAAGCAAAGAGAGAATATTAAATGGGTCATCCGAATTCTCCCTATTCTTCTCTGAATTATTTTCATCTACATGACTTTGTTCCTTTCCATCATT
Organism: Artemisia tridentata subsp. tridentata; assembly: GCA_021014915.2. Lineage (NCBI taxonomy): Eukaryota > Viridiplantae > Streptophyta > Magnoliopsida > Asterales > Asteraceae > Artemisia > Artemisia tridentata. Next base: position 222,708,273 of record CP139504.1, read on the forward strand.
TTCGAACACAGTCTCTTGAACCTTTTCTCCATCGCTATGTGCTTCAAAATCCCCATTCTTTTGTTCCACCTCTCCCTCCTCCGAAGAATAGGTATCATCTTCCTCTGTATCATCTGTGAACTCTGGGACCCATCCTGGTGTTTCATTAGCTCTAATCCAATACACCCTACCACAATAAATGATCTTAAACTCTTCCTGGATACTTTTACCAGACTTCATATGAACACAAATTCGTTTAGAGTGGAAGTAAGAATCGTCCTGATCATCCACATCTAACATCTTTCCCCATTTATCCGCAATAGAGCAAAAGTATTTCTTGTCCACAACCGAAAAGGAACCCCTTCCACTTCAATCCACACTATTCTTCCTTCCACCTCAAACTCATTTGTAGCAGCAGTGACCTGAGAGAACCACGACATAGCACCAATGCTTTTTTTGAATTTAAGAACCGAATCCACTGATTTGAACTCCATCATTACCCATAATTCTCCCATATATTTGATCACAATATCCACAAACCCTTCATTGGCTAATGCCACTTTCAAGTTAGCAAGTGAGGCAAATTCTTTTACCCTTCCAAACACACTGTTTAAGAGCTCCTTAGACCTCACACATTCCTCACCCAAAACTATCGAAGGAACTGAGAATTCCTTATTTTTGTCCCCATTCAAAACTTCCTTATAAGAGTTGACGTTACCTTGTTTGCCAATCTTCTTAGTCTGCTCTGGATGCCTAGGAACCTCAAAGGTTTTCTTAATTCTGACCCCTTCTTTGTTACTCGAAGGTCTTTGAAAGCGAGCAATATTGGCATGAAGTTTGTACCGGCCCATCCATACTGTACCAAGATTATTGACTAATCTTTCTTCGCTAAAAACATTAATGAACTTGACAAACCCAAATCTTTTACCAGTCTTTGATTTCTTGTTGGGGATAAATGAATCCACAACGTGCCCGTATTGCTTGCACACCTGGAATAATTCTTTAGCCGTAACTGATTCAGGAAAATTCGTAACGTAAACCGATGTGGATATTCTATCCACATCATCCTCCTTGGTGCTGAACCTTCCCATTAAAACAAATACCCAATTTTTTGGATCGGGGAAAGCTCTAATAAAACTCTATCAAACGAAATACAAATCAAGAGAAAAAATAAAACGATTTTTCTATGGATCTGACTATTCAAGAAACCTAACGATTAAAAGTCCTACCTTTGATGTACCACTTTTGTTGTCCCGTCTCTGGTGTCCCACCACAAGGATGTACCACTATGACGTCCCAACTATAGTGTCCCATCTATGGTATTCCATTCGGATCGCCAATACGGATTCAAAAAATAACCTTATGTAATGAAGGGAGATCTTTTGTAAATTTGATGCTATTTCTTTTAGGCCTTCTGATGCGTGCGATGTGTCGTTGCGGTTTAGCAGTATTAATGCCTACTCAAGTTTTAAATTTATATTTAGCCGACTTATCAATAACACACACACTTAACGAGCAGTGTACCCGGTCAGTATGAATATAATGGTAAGTAGAGTGTCGATCACTAAGAGTGGAACGTATTATCTAGTTATTCTAATCAGTATTTTAATAAATTAAGTTAGCTATACAACCTATTCTAACGCAAGGGGGTTCAGCCTGAGAGACTGGCACGATTTGGTTGCAATTAAATAATAAACTAAACCAATAGGCACGAATCAGCAAGTAGCACACACGTACACAGATAAATACTTGAGACAATAAGAATGCTGTCCTGATAGATAAGTAGTTTGTCACTTGTTTTATTGCTAGTTTTATATGAAGTGTATAGTTCGATGCAACGCACCGAGATTAAGTCCTTTCTCGTTGGTTCTAATCTTATCGGCGAGTAAACCCTTAATGATTACTTATGACTATCCTATTTATCTTTCTTCCTACTTTTCTACAGACCATAGAATGCATAGGCGATCTAATAAATAGGCGAGGGCAGAGGCATGGCAACCCGATCAACGCTCAGCTAGACACAGAGGTTATCAATGCACTAATAAAAGTCACCAAAGACATCAACATATAAACTTTAATTGATGAGAAAGCAGTTTTAAGGGAGTGCAATCTTTCCGTTGTCACATTACACAAGCCACCAATCTTGATGAATTAAAGTTTACTAATACAATAAAACAAAACTACTTAATGAATTAAACACATGCAGCACCTTCTTACAGCTCTTGTATCTTCGTTTGGGTGTGTCTTGTGTTGCTGCCTTGACTGAATTCGTCCTAGGGTTTCTGTACTTCGGTCTCGTATATAGTATATATCTCCTCGAATTCGTCTGGTCTTGGGGTATTTATAGTTTCTGTCTGAGGGTAAGATGCGGCGCATCTATTAAGTAGATGTGGCGCATTGACTTAACTTCGCGTGGGGTCCAAGATTAATATATTCAGGAATATGCGTACACCGCCAGAAGATGCGGCGTAACTCCATAAGTAGATGCGGCGCATGTCCTCTTGTATCTTGGATCGTATCTGGTGAAATATTGATAGTGATGCGCCTTATGTAATGAGTGAGATGCGGCGCATCTGGAGCAGAATGTCTTGATCTTGTCCATTTCAGTAGACTCTTAACTTCTTGCATGTTTTGCTCCATAATTAGTCCAAAATCGCCAAGTTTCACCAAATGCTTGTTTTTACCTGAGAATTACAAAAGTAAACGATTAAGTATTAATCCTCATACATAATATAATAAAACAAGTCAAATTAACAGGATAAATGATGGTAATAAAATGTACTTATTTGAGTTCATCAAATATCCCCCCACTTGAACTTTACTTGTCCCCAAGTAAACCTTAGAATTAATCTTATGAAAATGTATCCTAAAAGATATTAGGATTTATTTTTATATTTAAGCATGTATTCATTTTTGTCATAATCACAAAACTAAACACTTAACGAATTAGAAGTAAAATAAAATAATTTGATAAAAGCAAATCTAATCGTTTAACTGTCCAGTCGTGACGAATATTCTATCATAAGCTTGGCAAGTATACACATCTCCCCCACTAAAGCCAAGGAATAACAAGTCTAAAGCGGTAAAAAGGGTTTTTAGGCTTAAGGGTTAATTATTCTTAATCTCTATCGATCTCAAATTCCAGAAAAGGCGACAAAATCACAAATACATGATCGAATCCACGAACACGATACTTGCAATTGCTCAAATCCTTAACTCGAATAGGCTAAAGATAGGTCCAGACTTCACCAATAATAATATATCAAAAAGGGCGACAAAATCATAAATACATAGCCGAATCCACGACTACGATACTTAAGATTGCTCAAATCCCTAATCTCAATAAATCAAAGGTTTGGTTGGATAAAGAATAATAGGGTATGGATAATATTTGGGATATAAACTGGTGTAAAATAAAAAATAAACAAAACAAATAAATTAAAATCCTAAGTTTGGTTAATCACTATCCCAACCATCCCATGAATAAGACTCATATCATTGAATAACTCACGCTTTAACACTTGAAACACACGCTTTAGGTAGACACGAATTATACTCAACAAGATCTCAATCAAAGAATATCCTTAGTTGGCGTTCTCATAACTGCCAACTCCCATTCAATCCATAGATATAATATACAACAAATAGTGGTGATATCGACCACTTAATACAAAACTTTACATCGTTGGTTTAACAAACTTCCAACTTTCTTCTTTCTTTTTCTTTTCTTTTTTTTTTTTTTTTTTTTTTTTTTTTTTTTTTCAACATAAACATAGATGTGTAAAATTTCACCACATCACTATAATGATAATTCTGGATAATTTTTCCATACTTTTCATGACTTCAGAAATAACGGTAATAGTGAAAGTAGTAAACAAACGAAAAAAAATAAACTCAAAGATATACAATATTTACTTTCACTCCAATTGCATTATGCAATTTCCCGACCTAACCATAGATAATGAATTACGCACGCGAACACAGGTAATGTAAGGAAACACACTTTGCCTATAGCAATTAACCAACCACGGATTCTAATCTACAGGGTAGGCTAAGGTGTAAGGTGTAACGAAACATTTTAACAAAGGTGTAAGAAACGAAATGAATGACTCTGAGTGTTTTTTTAGGGGTATCTTATTCTAAAAATGAGAGTAACAAAAGGGTTTATACGGGGGTTAACTAACCAGTGTAGTTAGTTAATATCACATAACATATAATAGGCTATTTGGGTGTAATCCTAGAAATTTACCAATTTAGACAAGTCATTCCAATTATATAAATAATACTTATTATGGTGGTCTCGAATAGTATACAAGCCAAGTTCTAAAGTTTACAAGTCACCGGCACACTCATAGATTTGTGAATTTTGAAAAAAATCACAATTTTTGAAAATAACGTCATGTGTGCAGCAATGCAACTTAGACTTTAAACAAAAACATGCTAAATTTTTTTTTTTAAGTTTTGATATATTAAGCACATTTTAAGCATATTTTGAAAAGTTTAGGACAAGTAAGTGTTAAGTGTTCTAATTCTCCAATCCCCCCACTTAAGTTAAACAACGTCCTCGTTGTTTGTATTAAAGGTTAAAAAATGGAAAATAAAAGAATTAGAACAGAAAAACTCCCCTGAGATTTGCTCGGTATGATCCTCCATTAGTATAAGAGCAAAAATCATCTTTCTTGTGGATTAGAACGTTTAAGCTTCATAATCAATGTATCCACAGGAAATGCAGGAATCTATAATACCACCAAGGCTTTAAAAACACACCTAAGTTAAGAAAGGTTCAACTTGCATAATACATTAGTAGTTAGTAAAAATAAAATATAAAAATTAAAAATGAAAATCATCAGGTCAGTCGATGCGCCGTATCTTATGGAAGAAGATACGCCGTATCGAGCCTGGAATAAATACGGATCATAATAGAAGATGCGCCGCATCCTTAACCAGGGATGCGCCGCATTTAAAATAAACTGATAAAAAGTTTTAAAGTCGAAAAGTAAAAATGCAGAAAAATAAAGATATGACCATTGCAGGAGATGCGTGGCATCTCAGGATTGAGATGCGCCGTATCCTCTGCGGCCTGACTGACTCGACACAAAAACAGAATAATAAAAGATAAATCCGGGTTGTCTCCCGGTCAGCACTTGTCTTTATTCCAGAGTCTTCAAGTTAGACTCACGTTCAGCTCTTTAATATCGATCATTGAAGGAGTCGGAAACATCGCGCTCCCTCATCGCCAATTCAGTAATATTGAACACTCCTTGCTCGTCTTTAATTTCCACGCCGTTCTTCTTTAATATCTGTATGAATAAAGTTCTGTCCCTTTCGGGCAGAGATGATAAAATGATGGACGGGAAATTCTTATTATCATATAGGCATAAATAAGCAAGGTGGGGTGGTAGTTCAATAAACACATCATTATTCAAATTCGTTTTCTCAACTATTCTCCTACGTTTATTAATTACTACACAATCATACCACTCATCATCAGAATCATTGACAACATCGCGTCTAAGTTCGGTAGGTACATTAAGGTCAATAAATTCCTCAAAGTTCTCATGATTAGGATTAGTTGAGTTGTTTTGAATCAATGTTTCCCCCATAAGCCTAGCTTCAAGATCGAGGTCCATACGCTCTCTTAATCCTAGCACATAGACACCTCTAATTATGCTTTTAACAGGATCTTGGCACTTATAGACTAGTTTATTATTCCCTACCCTTAATGAGATTTTTCTTTTAAACACATCAATTTTAGCATGGGCAGTAGACAAGAAAGGTCTTCCAAGGATTAAAGGAATGTTAACATCCTCGGGCATATCTAATATAACAAAGTCTACGGGGAAAATAAACTTCTCAATCTTAACTAGCACATTATTAGCAATCCCTTCAGGTCGTTTTACCGTTTTATCAGCCAATTCAATAAGTAACTTAGTTGGTGCTAATTTTCCTAGTCCTAGGGTAGTGAATGTATTAAGAGGCATAACACTAACACTAGCTCCTAAGTCAGCTAACACATTATTGAAAGATATATTATTAATTGAACAAGGCAAAGTAAAACTTCCTGGGTCTTTTTCTTTATGAGGCAAGGCATTTAAGTCGGTTGCAGAGCTCTCTTCTTTCATTGTAGCCTTGATCTCCTCTTCAATCTTTGTCTTTTCTTTTAGCAGTCTCCTTAAACTGATTGAAGAATTAAAGAAAAATTCGGGTCTTGCACCATCATTACCATTCATCGGTCTTCTAGGAAAAGGAATGTTAGGAGTGACTTCTTCAGTGGTGCTTATGGCCTTGACATGATCTCTTGGGTTGGTTTCGGTTGAGCTAGGTAAACTTCCATATCCCCTTTCTTGAAGAACTTTGCTCATTTGACCAATTTGTTGTTCCAATGCTTTGATCGAAGCTCCTTGATTTCTTGTAGTAGTGTCCGTTGAAGCTCGGATTTCTTTGATCATAGCAGTATTCTCTTCATTTTCTTTTAGCAGCATCGGCCATAATTTGCTTTAGAGTGTCATCTAAAGTCTGCCTCCTTTCTTGATAAGCGGGATTAAAGTTGTTCTTTTGATAGAATCCCGGGGTGGCTTCCCTAAATCTTCCTGAAGGTCGGAATGGTTGTCCAAATTGGGTGTAATATGCTTCTTCAAACGTCTCACTTTCATTCTTATTCGGGCAATCTTTAGTGTAGTGAGGTCCTTCGCACTTTTCACATCCAACTTGGGCAGCATACACTCTTTCATCACGCTTCTTCATCTCTCTACTAATTTTATCCAATTGAGCTTGAATAGCAGCAATCCCGTCAAAATTAGTGCTGCTCTTAGATCTAGTAGAGGTCCCATCGTGCCATTTTTGAGAATGATCAGCAGCTTCTTGGATCGCTTTCCTAGCATTGGTTGCACTCATTTGGGGCACAGCTCCCTTAGCGTCCAAGATTTGTCTAGTAGGCACGTCCAATCCTTGATAAAACAATATTATCTCCTGCATAGGGGTTAGATAGTGTTGAGGACATTTTACCAGTAAATCTTTAAATCGTTCCCAAGCTTGATAAAGAGTTTCATCAGGCTCTTGCTTGAAACTGTTGATGGCCTCCATCTTTTTAGCAGTCCTAGCAGGTGGACAATATCTCTTCAGGAATTTGCTCTTCAAATCTTCCCATCTAGTGATTGAACTAGCAGGTTCATTCCTTAGCCACTTGTTAGCAGCTCCTTTTAGTGAGAGTGGAAAGATTCTTAGCATGAGTTGATCGTCAGTGACTTCTTCTGAAGTAAACAAATCCGCAATCTCGAGGACCTTTTCAACATGCTCATTAGCATCTTCATGTTCCGATCCACTGAAAGCATTCTCTCTTAGCTCCTTGAGAAACTGACCCTTCAATTCAAACTTTGACTTATCATCAAACTTTGGTCTAGCAACTCCTGAAGTGTAATCAGCACGGGTTTTGTTCATGTATTCCTCCATAGTTGTGTTTTCGCCCATTGTTTCTGTTTCTTCTTCCTCTTTCTCTTCAGAAAAATAATCAAGCTCGAATGAACTTGAAGTATCAAAGCTTTTTGTGTTGAAAAGCCTTTTAAGCGAATGAAAGACTCGTTCAGGATCTTCGAAAGGTTGGATCAAGTTCTTCGTAGAACTCCTGGTCATGCACTTCCTGAAATCAACACAAAAATATCAGTAGGGTATGCTCGAGAAAGTAATATATCAGAAAATTAACAACGAAAATGGAATACGAAAAATTAAATTTACTGATATCTGCAGACGATGCGCCGTATCCAAAAACTTGGATACGCCGTATCTTATAATCGTTAAAATTAAATCAGACTTTATTCAGAAAATAGATACGCCGCTTAGGAATTCGAATGCGCCGTATCAATTTTAATTATCAAAAATCGATATTTATTAAAAATTCAATGCGTCGTATTAACAAAAGTTAATGCGCCGTATCTTCGTTACGTTTCAAAATATAAGATTTTTGATTCAGAAGATACGCCGTATCGACAGAGATCGATGCGTCGTATCTGTTTAATAATTCGAAAACTGTTTTTAATTAAAATAATAGATACGCCGTATCTGCTAAAGCAGATGCGTCGTATGGCGTTAACGTTTAGAAAATTTTTTTATCAAAAACAGATACGCCGTATCTTGGGGAAAAGATGCGTCGTATCGAATTAATTAAACGCGTTGTATTTTATAAAAATTAAACGCAATACGCCGTATCTATGAAAATAGATGCGCCGTATCGTTCGATTTAGCTCAGTACAACGATAGCAGTATGCAGAAAATACGAAAAATTAAAAACAAATAAAACACACGAAAATAAACACAAATAAAAGCAAACAAATAACACACAAAAACAGAAAATATGCAAAATAGTACAATGAATGCAAATTAATCTAATACACAACAGAATTAGCGGTTAGATTAAAAATTAAAAACCTAATTAAAATACTAATCAAATTAACAGATAATAACAATTCACTCCCCGGCAACGGCGCCAAAAACTTGATGCGTGCGATGTGTCGTTGCGGTTTAGCAGTATTAATGCCTACTCAAGTTTTAAATTTATATTTAGCCGACTTATCAATAACACACACACTTAACGAGCAGTGTACTCGGTCAGTATGAATATAATGGTAAGTAGAGTGTCGATCACTAAGAGTGGAACGTATTATCTAGTTATTCTAATCAGTATTTTAATAAATTAAGTTAGCTATACAACCTATTCTAACGCAAGGGGGTTCAGCCTGAGAGACTGACACGATTTGGTTGCAATTAAATAATAAACTAAACCAATAGGCATGAATCAGCAAGTAGCACACACGTACACAGATAAATACTTGAGACAATAAGAAGGCTGTCCTGATAGATAAGTAGTTTGTCACTTGTTTTATTGCTAGTTTTATATGAAGTGTATAGTTCGATGCAACGCACCGAGATTAAGTCCTTTCTCGTTGGTTCTAATCTTATCGGCGAGTAAACCCTTAATGATTACTTTTGACTATCCTATTTATCTTTCTTCCTACTTTTCTACAGACCATAGAATGCATAGGCGATCTAATAAATAGGCGAGGGCAGAGGCATGGCGACCCGATCAACGCTCAGCTAGACACAGAGGTTATCAATGCACTAATAAAAGTCACCAAAGACATCAACATATAAACTTTAATTGATGAGAAAGCAGTTTTAAGGGAGTGCAATCTTTCCGTTGTCACATTACACAAGCCACCAATCTTGATGAATTAAAGTTTACTAATACAATAAAACAAAACTACTTAATGAATTAAACACATGCAGCACCTTCTTACAGCTCTTGTATCTTCGTTTGGGTGTGTCTTGTGCTGCTGCCTTGACTGAATTCGTCCTAGGGTTTCTGTACTTCGGTCTCGTATATAGACATATCTCCTCGAATTCGTCTGGTCTTGGGGTATTTATAGTTTCTGTCTGAGGGTAAGATGCGGCGCATCTATTAAGTAGATGCGGCGCATTGACTTAACTTCGCGTGGGGTCCAAGATTAATATATTCAGGAATATTCGTACACCGCTAGAAGATGCGGCGTAACTCCATAAGTAGATGCGGCGCATGTCCTCTTGTATCTTGGATCGTATCTGGTTAAATATTGATAGTGATGCGCCGTATGTAATGAGTGAGATGCGGCGCATCTGGAGCAGAATGTCTTGATCTTGTCCATTTCAGTAGACTCTTAACTTCTTGCATGTTTTGCTCCATAATTAGTCCAAAATCGCCAAGTTTCACCAAATGCTTGTTTTTACCTGAGAATTACAAAAGTAAACGATTAAGTATCAATCCTCATACATAATATAATAAAACAAGTCAAATTAACAGGATAAATGATAGTAATAAAATGTACTTATTTGAGTTCATCACCTTCCTAATTTGGGTAGGATTTGTTAATGCGAGTCTTGGCCATTTAAAAAAAACTTTGTTACACCCTCTTACTATTTCATCCTACAAATCCTCATATACACACAATAATATTATATAGTTTTTTCTCACTCATTCTCTCTCTACATCCAAACCGTCAGTTCTGAAAAGTGTCAGCATCCTGTGAGTAGGCACATTTATAGGAGGTTTTTGTTGGAATGTTTAGCATTTCTCTTAAAAAAAATAAAAATTGCATTACAGATGTTCAACTGTATAGAAGAGTGTTAATTTTTGCTTTCTTTATCCAACTGTATGTAACTTGTTTAAGTATTTCTTTGTGGGGTGTTCGGGTTTGAAGGATTTCCTCCGGTCTCGATGACGTCGAGTCCTTCGGATATCTGCTAAGACTATAAACGCGTTAGTCTCGCCCCGGGTGTGACCCTAGGACCAAACTCCGGCAGGGGATAAGTATCGATATAAGAGATAATAAGCGAAGTAATAAGTTAACAATGTGTGTAAATCGAGAGTTACCATTAACTATAATTGTTCCTTTAAGGAGACTTAATTTTGTCCCCATCAGATGCGTCCAAATGTGATGGAGACCTTTTTGAGCGGCAACTGGAATCCTTCTCTGTTTGGGTCTTTTCTCTGTCCTGCCATGGTTCCTGTGTCTTTGTCGCATACTACTAATGTTATGTTTGACTTCTTAATCTGGAGATAACCGTTAGTCCGAACGACCCGTGAGGTTCGTCCGGACCGAGGGATCCATTCGGATTAAACCGTTTGACTTAGTCTGGAGCTAGCCGTTTTTCCTAACGACCTTGGAGGTTCCTTCGGATTGAGCCGTTCGGCCATATACACCAACATGTCCCCCCCCCCCAGTATCATAGTATCGTTTAACGATGGTGTGATATAAAGTTGTCGTTCCGGTTTTTCTGAAGCGTTTGGGCCGTAGGACTCTAAATTTCAGTCTTTATGTGCAACACGCCAAAAACCATCATTGTGCACATTAATAGGGGCGCCGTCGTTTTTACAGTGTCGTTCGGATCAGGACACGTGGCATTGTGTCTCATCGTGTGACTCAAAGGCTGACACGTCAGCATCTGACACGATGCGACGTTTCGCAGTCCCTTCTTTTTGCCTATAAATAGTCCTTTCCTTTCATTTTTACCACTGTAATTCTCCAGACTCCTCTGACACATTTCCCTTCCGTCTTTTCCGCTTAGCTATATCCGAGTAGTCTTTTCCGAATAGCCTTTTACGCGATCCTTCCGTTTAACGAGGTACGTTTCGCATTGTCATTAATTTGTTATCTGTATTGTTCGGCTATACCCTATTCTCCTTCGGTTAAGTCATGTCACGCCGGTCCGCTTCGTCTCGCGAGGAGGACCTTCCGGAGTCCGAAGGGTTTTTACCCAAGTTCGATATTCGTAAGTATACTACCCGGATGGATGAGACGGTTGTTACTTTATTGGTGATGGAGGTGGGTATTCCGGAAGACCTTAATCCGAGGCTTCCTCTTCCGGATATAACTATGGATGAGTTACCACCGGATGCAATAGGCTTGTATCTGGAATACTTTTACGAAGGAGGTATCAACGTGCCTTTTTCTACCTTCTTATTAGATGTCATCAAGTACTATAAGGCCCACATCTCTCGATTGGTTCCCCTGGGCTTACATCGCGCCTCTCTTTTCGAGGTTTATAGCCGAAGCTTACACATTGCTCCCACCACCTCTCTTTTTCGCGTGTTTTATAAGTTGAGTAAGCAGGGACACTGGTTTTCCTTCGAGAAAGGGGGGGGGGGAGGATAAGAGGGTTTGCTTCAATGAGATTCTGACTGGGTTGAAAGGATGGAAGCATCAGTTCTTTTTGATAGATAGACGAGCTATCCCTTTCGCCATGCCTTGGAGGCATCACGACTCGGATATTTCTGACCCCTTTCCGAAGGGCGAATTTAATGTGGCGGATGGCGAAAGATTATCTGAGCATGTGATTGACCTTATCCCGATTCCTCGGGGTGTTCTGTATGCCCTTGGGTTGACTGACCATTGGGACCATCTGGGCTTCCGAGCGGCGCTTAAGGACGCCGAAGGAAAGGGTATTGCCCTTGCTTATATTTTTTGTTTTATATATATATATATATATATATATATATATATATGTTTAGACGTGCACGTATGTTTGCTTCCGAATGATATGTATTCTTGACTTATTGGTTTGCAGCTTTAACAATGTCTGAGTACCTTAGCAAGCCCGAGCGTCGAAAAGGAGCATCGATGGTCAAGGGGGATCCATTCCGCTAAGGTGAGACTCGTCCTTCGCATGTGACGAAGCCTGCCGGATCAAATGCGGATATTCCGGAGAAGTCGGCCGAAATGAAAAAAGTTGAAGTGGCTAGTGAAAAGGTCTTGGAAGCTAAGAGGAAGAAACAAGAACAAACAGCTGTACGTTTGGGTTTTAAGTCTAAAGAAGGAGGTGTTGGAGGGAGTAAGGGAGCCCAAGGTTCGGGTAAACGTTCCGCCGAGGAGGGTGTTACTTCTCGTCCCACTAAGAAAGGAAAATCCAATGTTAACACTCCTGTCATAGAGTTAGATTCTTTCGAGCACATCTCGACTCGTCGGCCCATTTGCTCGGTTCATCCGGATGGATCGGTGAAACAGCCCGAAGGTGAAGAAGGGGCGAGTAGTCAGTTCGGAGGTGATGGTGATGGTGAGTCACGTGTATCTTTTCTTTCTTTCCATTTGCCGACTTGTTTGTTTGCATACTTTCCTTTCTTATAAGTGACGTCTGTTATCTGTTTTGCAGGGAGTCCCTTGGTATTCTGTTATGGCCGGGGTAAAGAGAAACGACATTTGGAAGGTTTAGATGAGACTGACAAGGATGAATTTACTTCCGGAGACATTTTTGTGCCGGGATGGTCAGTGAAAACGGATGCTCGTATGAATGGTTCTTCGGTATGCCATGATATGATGACCCATCTTCCAACTCCCCGAGAGGAACAATACCTGGAGAGTTTGGATGATGAGGACGCCTATCGTCGTGCTTGGATGTTGTTAGGTAAGGGTGCGATAGCTCAGTCTGATATGCTTATTCGGTTCGAAACTCTTCTCGGGGAGTATGACAGTGTTACCCAGGCTCATGAGAAATGTGAACGCAGCGTTCAAGAGAATTTTCAACTTCATAAGAATGTGTTGGATGAGTTGGAGAAATTGAAAAAGGAACACTCCGGTTGTGCCGCCAGAGATCCGGGAGAGTTGGAAAGACAACGAACCGAGCATTCGGCCTGCAAGGCCAAGGTGTCAGATCTAAGTGATCGTGTCTCCGAGCTAGAAAGGGAGAAAGAGGAGTGGAGGAAGGCTTCCGGTGACCAAGTTGAGAAGACTAAGTTGTTGGAGGATGATTTGAGTAAAACCAAAACTTTACTGAGCGATGAAGAGAAGGAAAATCAGGATCTCCAAAAGGAGAAACAGGATTTGGCGGTCCGGATGGGAACTACTGAGATGGAACGCTTTAAAGTGATTAAGGAGTTTGTACCAGAAATGGTTCGCCGCCTTCTCAACAGTCACGAATATAAAGAGTCCCTGGCTATTTCGTTCAGTCTTTCTTCCATGGCGGGGTTTCTGGATGGATTTAGTCTTGATCGTACTCCGGATAAGGTGGCTGAGGTTCTGGCAGACTTTGAAAATTTGGACATGGATGCGGAAACCAAGTATCAGCCTCTATACGACCGGCTCTTCGTAACTGAATATCCGTACGTGCAAAAGGTTAGCAACGCCTGCTACAAGCCTTTGGCCGAGATCATGGAGCTCTTTCCGGATCCTGCTCCCCCTAAACCTACCGAAGCTTCAACGATTGATAATGTCGTGGGTCCTGACGTTATTTCGGAAGCGGTTAATGCGGATAATGCAGATGGGGAGAACGCTGTGGAAGAGAATATTGTGTCTTGAATCATCTTATTGTGGAGTCCGGGTGTCTCCATTTTGACTATGGGTAAAGACTGCTTCGGATGCCCTGTGAAGCTTTCATTAATGTTTCTGGTTGTATCTGAAAACAATGTTTGTTTTTTGCGCGACTCGTGTGGTTGCTTAGGATGGTTTGTACTTAGATAATTTTAACTATGACTTGTAACCGTTTGGATGATTGTGACTTGTTTTGCTTCCTCGTTAATGATGATTGTTTCGTCCTTTGTTATATCTGCTTTGTATATATGCTTGTTTTTCTTTATATTTACCTCGCACACTTTGTGTTGTGTGACCGACTTGCCGCTTGGATTACCGCTACAGCGGATACGCCTCGGCTTTTCCCTGTTAAAACATTTTTGGGTATATGTATTGCCGTTGGGGCAAACATGCCTTAGCTCTTTCCCATATTGAACATTCTTTTAGGTAAACATTGTCGTTGGGGCGGATACGCCTCGGCTTTTACCCATGTTAAGCGTTCGTTGGGGTAAATATTGCCGTTAGGGAGAATACGCCTCGGCTCTTTCCTGACATTTTTAAACGTCTTTTGGAATTGATTATTTTTTAGTGAAACGGCACTTGCCGGGATATCATGCCGTTATGGCTAAACATTGGCTTCATGGGCATAACAGAGGTAGCTAATCTATGCCGGAGCCATGTTGATGCCTTGTCGTTGTTCATAACAATATGTGTGGGAAAATTTTCTCCTTTCCAAACCGAAGGAGAATATACTATCATTTCATAATCATACTTTGTTCATGATGGCTTATAGCCTTACATACTTCTACATAAAACATTTTCTTAAGTTAATTGCATGTCATTTCCGTGGCACCTCTTCTTCGTCCATAGTCTCTAGCTTGTACGATCCGCACTGATATGCTTCAACGATCCGATACGGTCCTTCCCACTTTGGACCCAACTTGCCTTGATATTCGACTCGGCTGGCTTCGTTTTTCCGGTACACGAAATCACCCGGTTTAAAAGATACCGGACGGACTTTCTGATTACAGTACCGTTCCATCTTTGTTTTATATCGGGCCTCCCTTATTGCCGCCTCTTCCCTCCTTTCTTGTAGTAGATCCAAGTTCAGACGCATCTCCCTCTCATTCAATTCTTCAATCCGACGGGTATCGTCCTCATCTATTCCTTCTTTGATGACCATCGTTCGGTGAGTTGGCATGCCAATTTCAGCCGGTATGACCGCCTCACTACCATAGGTTAAGCTGAAGGGTGTTTCCCCGTTGCTCTGCTTCAAAGATGTCCGGTGAGCCCACAAGAAATTTGGTAGCTCATCTACCCATCCGGATTTGGTTCGTCCTAACCTTGCTTTGATTCCTGCCAGTAAGCTTTTGTTTGCCCTTTCCACAAGACCGTTGGCCTGCGGATGAGCCACAGCCGTGTTGATTTGCCAGATGTTCAACTTCTCACACCAGCTTTTGAAAGGGTTGTCAACAAGCTGCTTTCCGTTATCCGTGACAATGACACTCGGTAGACCGAATCGGCAGACTATATTATCCCAGACGAACTTTTTCACGTCTTTTCCCGTCACCCTGGCTAACGGTTTGGCTTCCATCCACTTGGTGAAGTAGTCGATGGATACTATAACAAACTTCACCTTCCCTGCGGATTGTGGTAACGGACCTAAGATGTCCATTCCCCACTGATAGAACGGCCAAGGGGCCATAATTGGTGTGAGCATGGTCTTTGGGAGTTTCGGAACTGGCGCGTGTATTTGGTATGAGTCACATTTCTGGATTTCATTGCGGGCGTCCCGGTGCATGGTGGGCCAGTAGTATCCTTGCCGCATGGCCTTCGCCACTACTGACCTTGGTCCTGATGCATGCCGCATGCCCCCATGTGTATCTCCCGGATCACGTAGATGGCTTGTAGGGGTCCGACACATCGCAACATAGGAACCAGGTAGGCCTTCTTATAGAGTATCCCTTCTTCCATCACGTACTGGCTTATTTTCATTCTCAGTGCTCGAGCCTCGTTCTGATCTTCCGGCCATATTCCTTCCTGCAAGCATCGGATGATTGGGGTCATCTAATTTTCCCCTTCTTCTGCCACAATGTCATTGATCTCTTTTCCTTCGGTGGACCTTTCTCTTAACACTTCCACCAATACTTCCTTTGTCAAATGATCGAAAGCTACCGTAGCTAATTTACTTAATACATCGACCTTCTGATTCTGACTTCTGGGAATGTTCTGAATGGAGAAACGCTGGAACTTCGTTATGCACTCTTTTGCTTTGGCCAAGTACTTAATCATGCTCTCGTTGCTTGCTACGTAGTCCCCATTTATCTGATTCGATACCAACTTGGAATCTACCCGTACTTCGATGTGCCGTACTTGCATTCTCTCGGCCATCCGAAGTCCTGCTAAGAGGGCTTCGTATTCTGCCTCGTTGTTAGTGCTATCGAAATCTAGCCGGAGGGCGTAGGTATACTCAGTTCCGTCTGGGCTTACCAGGACGAGCCCTGCTCCGGAACCCTTCCTGTTGGACGCTCTGTCGGTGAATAACAACCATTTTCCCACATCCTTTTCTACCTTCGTGGCCGGTTGGCTAAAATATCTGTCGGAACAATCTCCGATAGGTGTTTCTGAAAGAAAATCGGCCAACACTTGTCCTTTTATTGCATTCTGCGGTTCATACATAATATTGTATGCACCTAGCTCGACCGAGTATTTGGCCAGCTTTCCGGACGCCTCTGCCTTGTTGAGTATTTGTTTGATTGGCTGATCAGTGATTACTTTGATCGGGTGTGCCTCCGAAGTACCTCCGCAGTCTCCTTGACATGTGTAATAAGGATAGTGCTAACTTTTCCATCGGTGCATAGTTCCTCTCAGCTTCATTGAGCGTCCGGCTAACATAGTGTACCGGACGCTGTTTGCCCTTTCTCTCCGTCAGGAGAACGGCACTCACAGCTTCCTGCGAGGTGGCTAGATACACATATAACGTTTCCTTAACTGTCGGGGTTGTTAGGGATGGCAGGTCTGCTATGAGTTTCTTCATTTCCTGGAAAGCATTCTCCACATCCTCCGTCCACCGGTACTCTTCTTTATTTTCCTTAGTTATGTTCTTTAGCATTTCGAAGAAAGGTAATGACCTTTCGGCCGACCGGGCCAAGAATCGGTTCAGGGCTGCTAACTTGCCGCTGAGGCTTTGCATTTCTTTCAATGTCCGGGGGGATTGCATATCCATCAGAGCTTTCGTCTTCTTTGGATTGGCTCTAATCCCCTTGGAGGTCACCATATATCCCAAGAATTTCCCCTCCTCCATGCCGAATGAGCATTTTTTGGGATTTAATTTCATATTGATCCTTCTCAAGTTATCGAACGTTTCAGCAATATCTCCCAACATCTCAATTTCTTCTTTGCTTTTGATGACCATGTCATCCACGTATGCTTCCAAATTCTGTCCTATCTGAGATTGGAACGCTGTATCCACTATGCGTTGGTATGTTACACCGGCATTCTTCAATCCGAAGGGCATCTTGGTATAGCAATACGTCCCTTGATCTGTGTAAAAGGCTGTCTTTTCTTCATCCTCCTTCGACATCTGGACCTGGTGATAACCCTTGTAAGCATCCAGGAAACACTTGTATTTGAACCCCATGACTGATTCTATCTTCAGGTCGATCTCTGGCAAAGGATAGTAATCTTTAAGACAGGCTAAGTTGATGTTCTTAAAGTCAATACACATTCTCCAGCTTCCATCACATTTTTTGACAAGGACCGGATTGGATATCCATGTAGGGTACTTGACCGGACGGATAATTCCCGCCTTTAACCATTCTTCCACTTCTTTCGTCATAGCCAAACTCCGATCCGAGGCTAACACTCTGCGCTTTTGGCATACCGGCTTTACCGAGGGGTTGACGTTCAGTGCGTGTTCAATTATGCGCCGCGGAACCCCAGTCAGGTCTGCTGGCGTCCAGGCGAAGACATCAATATTTTTCTTAAGAAGTGCCTTGAGCTTTTCCTTACATTCTGGCGACAGGCAACCCCCGATAGTTACCATTTGTTCCGGAAAAGCTGGATTTACCATAACTTCTTCGGAGGCCTCCGCCTCCTCCGTTTCTTTTGTTGTCACCTCGTTTTGCTCCGAAGGGGTCATTTGTGCTTCTTCTAACTTTTGGCATTCCGAAATTACGACTGGCCGAGCTCTTAAGGTGGCTACTCCCCTGGGGGTTGGGAATTTCATCATGGCATGTATGGTTGAAGGAATTGCTCTCAACATTTCCAATCCGGTTCTCCCAATGATGACGTTGTACGGCGATGGGGCTCGTATGACAGTAAACTTCATGGTCGTCCTCCTATACAGCCCTTCTTCTCCGAACGACACATCCAACTCTATTTTTCCCAACGGTTTTGTCACTTGCCCGACGAATCCCAATAAGTCCGTTTGAGTTTGTTTAAGCCGGGATTTAATTTCCGGACTTAAGTTATCGAAGCAGTGCTCAAACATGACCTCTACTGAGGCTCCCACGTCCACAAACACTCTTCTCACCAAATACCCTTCCATTGTAGCTTCTATAATAAGAGGCTCATCCGATACATCTCCAAGGGGTATGGGAGGAAAGGTGATAGGGACGTTCATCCAACCTTCTTCGTGTTCGCGTGATTTGCGCTTCTTTTGTTTCGACCTCCCACTGATCATATTGATTATCTTATCTTTGGCAGGGAGATCTTTTTTCTGTGCATTCCTTCCCTTCTGGCGAACATCTTTAACCAGGTGATTCAACTTTCCCGACTCCAGAGCCAATTCCAATTGTCTCTTTAACTGATAACAGTCATTTGTATAATGGCCCTTCTCTCCATGATAATCACAGTATCTATCTTGGTTTTCCTTCTTCGGCGGGTCCCGTATCGGTCTTGGAGGAGGTAATCGTAACTGATGCTCGGTGGCCAAAATCTCTTTCGAAGGCTTTGTGAGCGAATCCAGTGTTAGACGAGGAGCGTTACGACCCTGATAATCATTCCGCGGTGGAGGGTAGGGTGCCTGTCGGTCTCTGTTAAAATATCTGGATCGCCCCTCGTTCCTGTTAGCATATCCGGACCGCCCTTCATTCCACTTCTCATTCCCACTTCCTCTTTAAGTTTCGTTGTCCCTCCGGAATGATCCGGCTGATGCTCTCCGAGACCGGTCGTAGTTTTCTCCCTGAGGTAACTCTGTGCTAGCGAACGCTTCCTCCGATCGTACAAAATCATCTACCCGAATCATCATCTCATCGACCGTCCTAGGAATCTTATCGGCGAACCGTTTGGCCAATTCCGGGCACTTGCGACCGTTCATAAACGAAGAGATTCTCATAATTTTTGGAGCCCCTTGTATGAACCCCGTCTCCGTGGTCCATCTTTCTTTGAATTCCGGCAGTGTCTCATTCGCCTTCCTCACAATCTTCATTATTTCGGTGGGGTCTTTAGTGCATGCTTTGTGTAGGGAGAAGCGGGTCTCAAACTGGGCTCTAAGCTCTGCCCATTTGTCTATACTGCCCAGGGGGAGGCGGTCGAACCATCCTCTAGCTCTCCCATCCAGCGTTTGCTGGAACATCCTACACCAAAAGGGCATGGGCCACTCACCTTGCCCTGCCGCTCTGGTGAATCGGTTGAGGTGGTCTTGGGGATCTGTCGACCCGTTATACAGTTTGATATGAGAAGGCATTTTATGCTCCGGTGCTGAGAATTCAATCAATCTCCGAGTGAAGGGTGACTTCCTGACTTCCTTGAAAGGTTTTCCCAAATCTGCGTCCGACACCTTGTCTCCCGTAACTATCCTTTTCTTCTCTTTGACTACCTCGGTCCTTTCGGGGCTACCCTCATCATGAAAATCCAAGCGTATCGGTTGCATAGTACTTTACCTGTTGTATTCCTTGACCATGGATTTGAGAGCAGAGATATACCCTTGATGCGTGGTTTTGTAACCTTACAACAGGTTTTACCTCTCGAGGGATCCCAAGAGGCTTAGAACCCCACCAGGCAGTGTACCTGACCGATGTAGTATAGTGTAGTGGTAAGTACGGGGGATTGATCGTTCTCCACAGGGAATAGTGTTCGTTAGGTATGAAAAACTACTCTAATAGGTCTAAGGGTGAGAGAAGATTCTTTTTATGTTTTTTATAATTTTATGAAAGCAAGTAAAATCTCGGGTTTGAAAGAGTGGGCGGAATTAGTTGCTAGTCAACTAACCCAAGTTACTACGAATGCAAATAAAATAAAATAACTGAAAATGAAAAGGTGGTAAAACTTATGTGGAGAGAAATGTGTTTACTTAGATTTCCTTACTCCCTGACTATCTTTTACCGGTTGATTAGTGTGTATTAATTGCGTGGATGACGGGTGTATTCCTTAATACCAATCGTGGGGTGGCGTACGTACTTCCCCAACTCTACAAGCTCCTACTTCACTCCTATGTCGAGCCGGCTAGGAAGCTCCTAACATGGGATCACTAGAATTCGCTTGTGCATTAAATACAACCATAAAACCTTAGTACGCATTGGTTCATGTTTCTTAAGACGTTCAAGCAAGTTACCGAATAGGAAGTTAGCCAGTTTTCTTAAGCCTAACATAGATGAACAATCATCCAATACAACTAATAACACACTAATAACCAATAATCAAAAGCTAGGTTTCATTAGATCTAAGCAAACACAAAGATAACCTAGCCTAACATGTTAAACAAAAGACAAGAACAAGATAGAATCAAACAACACATAGACATATTGAATGATTAATTAATAACTTATCTTCAATGTAACATGGAAGATCTCAAGGCAAAAAGCCTTGAAAAAGCTGCTAAAATCGTCTTAGGGTTTTCACACACAAAGTTCCCCAATAAGTTCCACACTAATGACAAAAAATTGCAAAACTATATATAGACTTTCAGATCTGACGGCGTCACGTTATGGAGTGTGACGCCATCACCTCGCCGCTTTTAGGGTTCCCGGATGGCCTTCTTGACGCCGTCCCTCTTTAGCTCTCCAAAATCCGTTCTGGCTTATCAAGGCTTGACGCCGTCAGACTTAGGGGTGACGCCGTCCCTCTTTAAATTAAGCCATGACGACCTTGATCACATTAAAGCGTGACGCCGTCAGAATTCCATGCAAATTTCTCTGGCTTATCATGAGTAATTTTCACATCCACCACTTTTGCCAAGCCATGACGCCGTCCAGAACAAATCCTGACGCCGTCAAAGGTAATTTCCAGCACAATTTTGAGACTTTGTCGTTTTCTTCACTTTTATGCTCCAAAAACGTCCAAAATGCTTCCTTTTCCAGATTTCTCCTCAAAAGTACCTA
Source organism: Artemisia tridentata subsp. tridentata (assembly GCA_021014915.2). Classification (NCBI taxonomy): domain Eukaryota; kingdom Viridiplantae; phylum Streptophyta; class Magnoliopsida; order Asterales; family Asteraceae; genus Artemisia; species Artemisia tridentata. The sequence goes on from CP139504.1 coordinate 222,729,382, forward strand.
AAATGACAAAAGGAACGATTTAGGGCAATATTTAATCAAATAAATACGATTTAGGGCTTAAATGACCCCTTAAAAGCGGTACACTTTTCGCTTCATCAACCCTTCTATCTGCTCCCGAGTGGCGGGAGGGGATTCGACACCTCCTCCCCCATATGGTTCTGGATGTTCGGAACTCGACATTCTATAGCCTTGGTAGATTGAATGTTGGTCCCACGGATGGCGCCAATGTTTAAGTATTTCTTTGCGGGGTGTTCGGGTTTGAAGGATTTCCTCCGGTCTCGATGACGTCGAGTCCTTCGGATATCTGCTAAGACAATAAACGCGTTAGTCTCGCCCCGGGTGTAACCCCAGGACCAAACTCCGGCGTGAGGATAAATATCGGTATAAGAGATAATAAGCGAAGTAATAAGTTAACAGTGTGTGTAAATCGAGAGTTACCATTAACTAGAATTGTTCCTCCTTATATAGGAGACTTAATTTTGTCCCCATCGGATGCGTCCAAATGTGATGGAGACCTTTTTGAGCGGCAACTGGAATCCTTCTTTGTTTGGGTCTTTTCTCATTCCTGCCATGGTTCCTTTGTCTTTGTCGCATACTACTAATGTTAGGTTTGACTTCTTAATCTGGAGATAACCGTTAGTCCGAACGACCCGTGAGGTTCGTCCGGACCGAGGGATCCGTTCGGATTAAACCGTTTGACTTAGTCTGGAGCTAGCCGTTATTCCGAAAGACCTTGGAGGTTCCTTCGTATTGAGCCGTTCGGCCATATACGCCAACATAACTCTTACATATGCTCCGCATCACTAACTTTACGCATTTGTATTGGTCTATTCTACTAAAGTAAAATCATTAAGAATGATTAGGGTGTGTAACTACTAACTAGTGCACTATATATATTTCTTCCTGTGTAAAATTGGACGAGCCGCCCCTCATCTTATGTGAACCTATACTCAGAATTATCTTTTTTTATCATGTGACAAGCTTATTCCTTTAAAAAAAAAATAAAAAAAAAATGATGTAGTCAGTATGATTGGATATGGTTGCTTGTCATCGCCATAACGATGGAGATCAACAAGTTTAAATGCATTTTGGTCCAACAATCAAATCCATCCGATATATTATGTATGGTATCGATTTGGTATGGTCGGTTGTCATGTGCATAATTGTCTAATTGCAAATCCACATATTCTGATATTTAAGATGTTTATGTATTGAGAAAAGTTTGGGAGTAGACCAGTTGTCTCCCGTTTAGCCTTTTATCGACCAGAAATTTTCCCCCCCCCCAAATAGACTGGGGCGACTCCGCTAGATTTGTGACATGTGTCTCATGTAGTACTGTTTTATCTTTATTATGTTTTATTATAAATAATATATACCTTCTTATTCATCATCTCAATACCAAACCACTTCACCTTCTCCGATGACCACCACCAACCTCCGGCCACCACCACCAAAACGCCACCCATATCAAGATTCGACCAAAATAATTGTTGTTATCCACAAATTAAACATGAACGAGCGTGTATACCACCAATTCGAGCATAACCCCCTTATCAAATTTAACACACAACAACAAAACCTCAAAATTTATCCTATATTCATTCAAACCTTATTTATTCAATTAACAATTTATGGAATTGTTTTAGATGAAATTGAACATGATAGAGTGTTTGTAAATGTTTTTCAAACAAATCTCCTCAATCAATTGATAAAAACAATTACTAAAACTCAAATACCCAATGTCTTGATATAAACCCTAGATCTAAAATCAATCAGAGAAACAATATAGATCCAAAATCACTTACACGGTTGATTGATTGAAAATGTTAAACATATTTGGCTAAAGAGATGACCAACAGCAAAATAAAAACACTTTGGTCGAGTAAGTACTAACAGTACTGATACGTATTACTAGAAATCACAAAGGAAATGAAGTAGTACCTTCAAGACAATAGGTAATTCCAAGAGATAAGAATAGAATCACGAATTGAAATAAAATGATTTGTTATTGATAAGATGAAGGTTACAAGAATAAGATAGAATTCAGTTACAATGCTTGATACAAATGAACACTAATTTTGTATTTATACAGGGGATGGGTAAAATGGGTTTTGGCGGGAAAATCCGTTGTTTGACTTTTCTTGTTTGACCTTCCTTAGTTGACTTTTGTTGACTTTCTTATTTAGACACATAACAATCCATCCCGCTTGAAATGATGCTTTTCCTCAAGCATCTAAGCATTCAAATCACTAAAGTAACCTTCTTCATACCTTTAATCATCCTCCCTCTTTCTTGAGCCAAACACCCCCCCTGATACTTAAATTCTCACTTGAGTTTCCACCATTGCAAGTTTAGTACCTACTTCAGTGTCTATTTGTTTAGGTACTAGTTCATGTAATTCATTGTCAAAAATTCAGTGTCTTTTTCAATGTTTTCTTTAGTGGCCACTCGTTTAGATACTAGATCAGGTACTTCAGTGTCCATTCCAGATACTGGTCTAAGTTCTTCAATGTCCACTTCAGGTCTTCCTCTTTCCACCACACTATGAAATGAATTTGGATGATTAAATTGTGACACACTCAAAACACAACTGACACCTCTCTTCATTGACCAACAGTCATTCATTAAACAGAAACCTTGTTCCTCAAAGCTTCTACACCATTTGTATGCACCTCATTCAGCCTTCTCATGTCTTTCACATTTCTGAACTAGCTGATTACACATAACTAAACCAACATCATAAGTCACATCAAGTTGTACACCAACACATTCTATTCCAAATTCACCGAGCCAACTACTTGAATCCATTGAAAACTTCTTCATATCACAAAACCATTTGTACTCCTTTTCCAACAAGGTCTGCGAAAGAAGGGTTGTGACTGAATTTCCAATATGAGCTTCTAAAACTAACATATTCCCAAAAACATATACATGAACCACATTATCCAGGAGACTAATAATCCCAGACTCATTTCCCTTCATTCTTATCAATGATTTAACACATAATATCACCACAACTACACTGCAATCTGTCTCCCATCCCCGTTTATTAATACCCTCAAACTCATATTCTTTAGATCTTAACCATGAACTCTCAACCAGAAAATATGATGCCATATCAGATAAAATTTGTAACCCATAATTTGTCTTCAATGCGTGTTTACTAAAAACATTCTCAACACTAGAACCCCTTGAACTAAAAACTCGTTTTCCCCCTGGATCAAACACTTGCTTAATTGTTAAAATGAACTCACCCTTTGTGTTAGCTTTATACCTATATTTTTTACTAAATGAAGAAATGTCCATACGAATTAAACACTCATGTAACGTCAACAACAATGCATCTTTGACTCTAGTCAACCTAGCTTCGTATTTTCGCAAATTACCAACACCAACTTGCCCTTCCATGTTGTTGCCACCATTCCTAAAAAACTTTTCCAACCCACTTTTAGTTATTTCAAAACCTTTTGATCTTAACACATCAATACTCTTTATGTTGGCACTCACTTTTTCATCATTAGTTACTACATTTTCCACCACAACTAATTCTTTGATAGTTTCAACCAAAGCAAATGAAGTATGATCAAGAGAATTTATTGCAATATTCTGATGAACTTTTTCAACATGGTTATCAAGAACCACAAAGCAACCATCATCAACTTTACTTGAATCTTTAAACTCAAATTCTTGCACTTTATCACATTCTTTAGAAACATCACCATGAACTTCTTTAGCAATGTCGTTATCAACCGTTTCACTTGATTCTTTAATTGGTATTTCATCAAACATCTTATGGCCTTATGGGCATTATAATCTTTTTCATCTTTTATTTGATAATAACCATCATACACCACAAAATCTACCAAATCATCATTAAGATTCAAACTAAAACTTGAATTCTTAACACTATTACAAGAAGATTGAAATTCTGATCATTACCAAATCTTTGCAAAATTGCATCTTTACAAATCATCCAATCAACATTTTTACCCATTATTTTCACAAACTGCTCATGCCACAATAAAGCAATGTCAAAGAGATGTATAGAGATTAGAGATATGTTTTGTTCATCAGGCACATTATTAGCTCTATAAAATTGCTCACATTTATACAACCAGCCCCTCAAATCTTTTTTCCCAAATCTTGGAATTTCTATTCTTGTAACCCTACTGTACTACATTTGTCGGTTACCACTTTGACCATCATTCTGTCCACCTAGACTGCTGCTTCTCTGACTAGATCCTTCACCATTGTTGATCCTATTTTCCAATGCTCTAATGCTTTCCCCCATCTGGGTCATGGTTCTTATGAGATTCTCCAACTGACTTACAATAGTAACAGACCTTTCTTGGTTATTTCCACCATTCTCAATGGATCTAGTGTTCACCATGACTTCAAGGATGATCAAGAACAGAGTATGAATTGTAATAAACTTCCAACTAACAAACCAAGAACACTAACTTTCTAATCACGAACCACTAAAAAGACTCAAGAATTAGACTCAAACCGTTTTTTCGATTAGGAAATGGATTAAAGAATGAGATTATGTAGTATTTTGGATTGGGCGTGAAAATACGAATATGAATGTGTGATGATGAAATGATGATGTTCAATAGATTTTAGCGATAAAATAGCAAAGTCTTGTTGCCAAGATCGATTGCTTTCATACCACTGATACGTACTACTAGAAATCACGGAGGAAATGAAGTAGTACCTTCAAGACAATAGGCAATTCCAAGATGTGGAAAACTAGAAGGGGGGTTGAATAGTTTTTACCGTTTTCAAATTAATTCGCTTTGTGACTTAACGTGATTTCAAAGTAAATACTCACAAACAAGCAATATAAGTAAAGTAAGTAAGGATAGGAACAATCAAACCACAACACGGAGATTTATAGTGGTTCGGCTACAAGGACTCTCTTCCTTGCCCTACTCCACTCCTCGAGCCTCTAACTCGAGAGTTTTTCTTCACTAAGAAACAAACTCCCTTCTCGACGGAGAAAACCTTTATACACGTCGCTTACACTTTATCCGGTACTAAGCTAAACCTCGGGTTCTTTACAAGGGTACAACCACTCCCGTTAGTTCTTTCACAAGGGTACAACCACTCCCGTTGGTTCTTTCACAAGGGTACAACCACTCCCGACACTCTTTGTGTTTTAAGGACTAAAACACTAACCAAACTCTACTGAATGAAAGGTATAACAATGATGTGTGAACTAATACAAAATCACACAGAACCTAACTAATGAAACTTGCAACAGTAAGTATGTTAAAGCTTGTATGCTTGATCTTCTTTGCTACAAAAGTGTGATCAACAAGAATGAAATGAATGATATGGGTTAGTGATATGAAAATGAATGATTATATATTTTAAGCTATATGAGTGATAAATGTGCCTGAATGATCAGCTTGCTATTTATAGGCAAACTGATAAAACAATTGGCGGATTTGGCGGATCCCTTAAATTGGATCCGCCCTTGTACTGGTTTGGATCTGCTAGTGCAGGACAGCTAAGAGATTCTCAAATCTTTCCATATCTTGCACAATCTTTCCATATCTTCAAATGTCAACTTTTTAGCTTGAAGATCTATACAAGATATCTCACAAATCTTTCTAAGATTATGTTCATGATGCATGCCATGATGTCATCCTAAATATTTCTAATTTAAGAAATAAAAATGTAAATGTATATAATGTTATTCCTAGTAATCTTGTAATGTGTAAATGTGTTTTAAAAGACTTATCACTATAAATGTAAAAGACTTAATCTTATATTTATGCTTTGCTTAAAGATAAACTTTGTAATTGTCATTAACAAAATTAAGCAAAGATCGTAAAATATAAATAACGTTTTTATGACGATATTTGTATTAACAATCTCCCCCTTTTTGTTGATGACAAAACATAAAGTGTATTTTTAAGCAATGAAAAAAAATAAAGTATGAGTCTTTTAAAAATATAGATTAAGTTGGTTTTATGCAAGTTTTGAAAACAATTTTTAGTATAAAAACATGTACCGTGATGTTAACAATATGTATGAAACTATGTATGAAACTTAATCCTATCTCCCGCTTTTTGTCGAAACAAAAAGAAGATATGCGTAGCGGAATGTGGTGAACAAATCTTGGTTATTACTCCCCCTAAATTGGAGTACCAAGATTGTTTCAATGATTTTGAGAACTTTAAAAGCTCCCCCTTGGATAATACTCCCCCTAATTGGAGTGCCAAGGTTAAGATGCATAATCCTACAAAACAAATGGTTAGAATATGATATGATCCCCCTCGATGTATACTCCCCATTGCTAGGGTACCAACGTATACGTTTCAAGGATGAGAAATGCTAAAATAATGAGTTAGTATATAATATACTCCCCCTTGATCTATACTCCCCGTTGCTAGGGTACCAACGTATATGATTCAAGGTTGAGAGAAGCTACAAAACAAAGGTTAGTTGTGAATCAATCCAACCAAGTAGCATAATGCATATGTATAGGTCAAACAAACATAAGAGTTTAACCCATTTGACTTTAAAAAGTCAAAATAAGTGTCTGATAAAAAATGCTCCTAAGTACAAGTGGTCTAATCATAATGAGAAATCAAAACAACCATATAAGAATGTTAGTAGATCATGCAAAACAAGATATTATGCCAAATAGTGATCACCTACAAGCATAAAGACATAACATCCATTCATTGAAAATTTGTTTGTGACAAAGGTCACAAAACATGATATTACAACATAAAAAGAAAACAACCAAAACAAATCCTAAAAATTTCTAAAAGTTCCTATAGAAGGAAACTAGGAAGGGACTAAAAATGCCTATTGCGGAGGATTGTTTGGGTTTGATGAAGATATGATGGAGGCAAGCCAAATGGATTCTAAGTTCTTAGTATCATGTAAGTTAGAGTCCATTATGTTTGAGTCAAGTTCCTCATTGCCTTGAGTGTTTGGTTGATTGAGCCACATTGATTCATCAATGGTTTGGAGTGTGTTAACCACAGGAGTTATGATGGGTGTTGTAGTAGTAGTGGATATAGTAGGGAAGTTCACATTAGAGATTGGATTGATGAACCAGTATGGTCTGACACTAATTCTAGCTGTCCTTCTGTGTGGTCTGGACATGTAGGAGTTGTTTGATTTGTGTATTGTGAGAAGGTTGTTTATGAATGCAGGATTAATGCCTAAAGATGATGATGAAGGTGTGTGTTATGACTATCTAAAGTTTCTAATTTATAGCCCCTAAGGTGTATGGAAATTGGTGTTTGGATTTGATGTTTAATGAGATGTTGGTTTCCAAAAACTTGGAGCAAGATAAAGTTGTCTGTCATTTTATGAAAGTCAATCTATAGGAATGGAGTTGCCATGAAGATATGCAAAAGATGACTCAAAAGCATGTAGTGTGATTGATTCACGGATTCCAAGGAACCAATTAAAGGGATCCTTATGTGTTAGAGAAAGGTAACTTGGACAAAAATTTGAATATTCAAATTTTGGTGAGAAATCTATTTCTTAAGGTACTAAGTGTTTCTAAATCATTCTAATGATCCTAATGATCAGTAAAAGGATCCTAAAAACTAGAATTACTTATCTAAGAATCTAGATTAGTTGGGAATTTCTGAAAAAGTTACTGTAGGAACTGACGGATCCAATCGACAACAAAGGCGGAACCAAAATTTTGGTTTCGCGGAATCCGCAGGTTCAGGACTGGCGGAGCCAAAGAATACAACAGGCGGATCCAAAATATGGGATCCGCCATATCCGCCATACAAAAGTATCAATTTAAACAGACCATATGTAACACCCCCAAATTTGATTTGTGGCAGCGGAAGATTTATTTGGGTGTTACTGTGAGGATCGAATGTGAAATCATAGAAAAACAGCCTAAGATGGCATTTTTAATTTACATAGGTCCATAATATAAATTCAGTTATAAAACATTACATCAGAGTACTACGGTTTCTTCAAAGAAACATTATTTTAACTGAATTACAATTTATTTTACACCATTTATTGAAGATAGGGTATGCCTGCTCCATGCCTTGCCGTGCTCCTTTAGTTCCCTAAGATACATGCTTAAAAGTCAACATAATGTTGAGTGAAATCATGGAGTTTGTAGTTTAAATATTAGTTCAATCACAAGTAAGATTGTATTGGAGATACAATCTGTTTAAAATATTGATATTGCAGTTCATATATTGCCCTAAGTCTCATGACACGCAAACGTTAACAAAGTACCGCCTAAACGGAGGTGCCCACCAAATTAATGATGAGAATTTGCCCTCGTGTAATAGGTGATTTTGCCAATTCCTATTTCTTTCAAATATAATGCATCGCGACTAATACGACTAGCAAAAAGCATTCCGTCACAGTATTAGTGGGATAGGTCGTCAACCTCTAATAGATCTATTCATTATATTCGCGTTCACCGCAGTGATTAATGGCTCATGATAAAGGGTCTTATGGCAATATGGTGTACTTAGGCATATATCAAGTCAGGTAGCATACAGAAAAATACTTGTGATTTAGTTATAGCATGTATCCCCCTCACGGAGTTTAAAAAGTATAAAGAGTTAAAAAGTGAGGCCATGACTCACCTTATGCGTTCCTGGTGGTGGTAAAAATAATTCAGAGGTGATTATAACAACTTCGATATAAAACCTGGTAAATATATAAATATCTGAGAATCTTACTAATTTCTAGTGTGTATGAGTATGAGTGGTGGATGATGATTATTTAACGATCTAATGAAGATGTTATATGCTTATGACGCTCGTACCCTCGTAAGATTATAGTTTCAACATGTAAACAAAATATTAATATGAAATATTTCTATCGCTATTAACTAATATGCAAATATAAGGCAAGTGTGCATATAAAGTAAAGATATGGTGCAAAAATGGAAAATAAGCTAAGAATGACAAGTTATAATAGTTGTTCCTTGGTCTTTCCAGATTTTATATTTTCTATCCTAACCGTGGTTCGCGTTACGTCGTTAGTCCTTATTTAGTCCATAGTTCGATAACAGTCCACTATTTGTCCAATAGTCCATATAAGACTTGAAGTTCAATAATATGTCAATTTCAGTCCTTCCCAACTGTTTTCACAGCTTCAGTCCCCTAGTTTCCAGGTTTGACAGTTTTAGTCCTCTTCGGTTAAGTCGCGTTACATTTTTAGTCCTTTTTGCATAAAAATAACGGGAAAAATATTCTGAAAATTTTTATAACTTTATTAAGTTTATTTTAACTTATTTCAATTTATTATTTCAGAAAATACATCATTTTTGCATTAATGGGCCATGTAACGATTTGTAACATAGCCCGTTAAGAGTTTTAGAGGCGAGGGCGTGAAAATAGTTTTGGGCTTGGATTTAGGCTATTTTTAGGATTCTAAAAATATATTATTCGGGCCTGTTGGGCCTTGCCATCGCGAATCCTTGTTGGGCTTGGTTTTTGGCCCAATCGAAGATTGTAAAATTTTATGAAAACAGTTGCTAGTTTCATGTGAAGGTCGATCAAATTGAATTATTTTGAGCGTGATAACTAGATTATGGATTCGAACTTAGAACATGAAAAATTTAGTTTGCTAGGTTGTCATTCGAGTGAGGTAAAAATTTATATATATTATTTATAGTTTTTTCGAAAATATAGCAAGAGTTTTTGGGCTGGTCGAGTGAAGAGATTTTGTAAAATATGTCTTGCAATTTTCTAAGTACTTATACTTGTCGAGGAGCTCTAAAAAGAGATTATTTGTGTGTCGAGACGGGGTTATGGGAGGGATCTCAAAACATGAAATAATTAGTTTGCCATGTGAACTATTGAGAATGATAAAAAATTTTAGGTGTTGCATGAACGGTTTCGTACAAAATAAATCGTGAAATGGCTTGTTCGAGTGGGTCTCTTTAACTAATAACGTCTTGGAAAATTTTCTGTTTTCTTTTATCCGGTTTAGCGGGGAGGTTTATAGTTTATGTTCAAGTCGCGTTAAGGTGATATTCAAGGGGTGATCATGAGTTAAGCGTGGTTTGGGTGGTTCGACTAAACTAAGGTTTGTCATATCCCTTTAGCTTTCGTTAATCCAGTTGAACTCGAACGTTCTAATGTTCGAATAATATGTGCATACGACTACATGAAATGCTACTAGATACGAACTAAGCAAAGCGATGCATGGTGTGCTTATATGTAAATGTGTGAGATAATTCATGACAGTGAGTCATATGAAATAAATTAGAATATTCGAAAGGAGTAGTAGATTTGCATGCATGGATACTTAATTGATATGTATATTCAAGAAAGAAAATGAAGACTTACTTCACCCTTTTGGAAAGGTGGTGAGAAAATGCTGGCTTGTTCGAATGAGGTTCAAGGAAAGTAGTGGGCTTCGAATTGACGTTAAATGATCTTGCTCTTATTACTTTGCTTCCAAATTACTCGACAGAAAGTCTTTGTGTGTTTAAGGAATATGTTGAGTTTGATAAGTGATAGAGATTTGACAATGAGTGAATGATATGGCTTATATAGATGAAATATCTCAAATGTATTGACTATGATTGAAGAGTACTGTTAGTGAAGGACACTTGTATGATGCTTTCCCCATTTGAGTGTGAGAGTGGCTATAACTTTGTACTTTAGCTATTTTATGTTCTTGTTTATTTAGTTCTTATACGTGGATAAGCTCATTGACCACAAGTTGCCTTTCTATTTCACTTTTGCATTTTTGGAATGTCCATATTGATAAGTTTATGTCGTCAAGTTTCAAATTGTTATTTCTAGTTGATTTTTGATATCACAGTAGTGGGTTGTGGGTTGTGTTTGAATGTGTATTATTAAGTGAAAGTCTTGCTAGACATCATTACTGATGTCGAGTTCTTTTGAAAAAAAAAATGGGTAACGAGTAAGGCAAGAAGAAAATGAGAGTGAACTAGTGGAAAAATATTGGTGTCGTGGTGATGACGGGTTGTGAAGTTGGGTTGGTTGTTATTGGTTAAGATGTATAATGGTTGGGTTCAAGTCTTTAAGTTGTGCATGGACATTTTTGATTCTAAGTGGTCTTGATCGGGTAAAAAGAAAACAAGCAAAGGAAATAAAGATAGGTGACAATTCCATTAAATGGGTTAAGTGGATTTTGATGTTTAATTGTTTTGGACTAGCTCGATGGGTTAGTGGTCATTAGGGTTTATGGGTTGTTGTTGGGCCGAATGGTTAGGGTCCGGTTGGTTTGTAGTGATAGGTTAGGATTTTTGTTTGTGTTTTGGTTAAGTAAGATTACATGAAATTTAATTTGGTTAAGTGTAATGACTAATTAAATGAATAGGATTACTTGTCGTTGTTTATAGGAAAGTGATGTGGCTTCGTAAAATATAATCTCTAGCGTTGGTGTGTTAAATATATATATGTGTGTATAGAATGCATGGCTACTACTAGATAATAATAACGAAAAGTTTAAATTTCTAGCGAAAATAGACGTTAGGAAATAGTAATTCGAGATTATTATTAATCACTAAGATTAATTACAAGGTTTTTTTTCTCGGGGTCTTACAGTACTCCCCTCCTCATTCGAATTCCGTCCCGGAATTCAAGTCTAAAATGGCTACTAAGAGTGATTTACGGGAATAAATGGGGATATTTCTCACGAATTTGATCTTCACGTTCCCACGTGTATGTTGGTCCTCTCTTAGAGTCCCATTTTACTTTTACAATAGGAATACGGCTTTGCTTGAGTTGCTTAACCTCTCTATCCATTATCTCTACGGGTTCTTCGGTGAACACAAGTTTGTCGTCCAGTTTAATCTCTTTTAGCGGAATGACAAGAGTCTCGTCGGATAGGCATTTCTTAAGTTGAGATACGTGGAAAGTAGGGTGTATCCTACTGAGTTCTTCCGGGAGTTCTAATTTATAGGCAACTGGACCAATCCTCTCGAGGATTTTGAACAGTCCAATGTACCTTGGGTTGAGTTTTCCACGCTTTCCAAAGCGTATCATCCCCTTCCAGGGCGAAACTTTTAGCATAACCCTATCTCCGACTTCAAACTCCATGGGTTTCCTTCTCACGTCTGCGTAACTCTTTTGTCTGTCACGAGCGGCTTGGAGTCGATGTTTGATTTTGAATATTTTCTCGGTTGTGTCGTGGATTAGTTCTGGTCCGGTAAGCTGCATGTCACCAACTTCCGTCCAGCAGATAGGTGATCTGCACTTTCTTCCGTAAAGTGCTTCGAAAGGTGCAGCCTTCAGGCTTGCTTGGTAACTGTTGTTGTACGAGAATTCAACCAATGGTAGGTGTTTATCCCAACCTTTTCCGAAGTCAATCACACATGCTCTAAGCATATCTTCCAAGGTTTGGATTGTTCTTTCACTTTGTCCATCAGTTTGAGGATGATAGGCGGTGCTCATGTCCAATTGAGTACCGAGAGCTTTCTGTAAGGATTGCCAAAATCCTGAAGTGAATCGACTGTCTCTGTCAGAGATGATAGAGATCGGGACTCCATGTCGGATTATGATTTCTTTGAAGTATAACTGAGCGAGTGTGTCCAACTCGTCAGTTTCTTTGATAGGCAGAAAATGAGCTGATTTGGTTAAACGGTCGATGATAACCCAAATGGTGTCATATCCGGTCGATGTTCTTGGTAGCTTGGTAATAAAATCCATGGTGATTCGTTCCCATTTCCAAACTGGTATCTCCGGTTGTACAAGTGGTCCAGAAGGTTTCTGACTTTCGGCTTTGACCCTTGAACAAGTCAAACACTTCCCAACATATGTTGCAATGTCGGCTTTCATGTTTGGCCACCAGTAGAGTTGTTTGAGGTCTTGGTACATTTTGGTGGATCCGGGATGAATGGAATATTTAGACTTGTGAGATTCATGCATGATAAAATCTCGAATACCTCCATAAAGAGGAATCCAGCATCTTTTCTTGAAGCACAACATTCCATCGGGTCTTTGCATGAGTCCGTTCTCTCTTCCTATCATGCCTTTAATGTTCTCTTGAGCTCGATTCTCTTCCTGAAGAGCTTCCGATTGGGCTATGAGTATTTGGGATGGGAGTGGTGAATGAATTGTCATTTCTAATGATCGAACTCTAAGAGGTTTAATTCTTTCTTTTCTGCTCAAGGCGTCGGCCACGACATTCGCTTTACCAGGGTGGTAGCAAATTTCACAGTCGTAGTCGTTGAGTAGTTCTATCCATCGGCGCTGTCTCATATTCAACTCCTTCTGATCCAGTATGTGTTGAAGACTTTTGTGATCGGTGTATACCGTACACTTTGTACCATATAGGTAATGTCTCCATATTTTAAGAGCAAATACTACTGCTCCTAGTTCTAGATCATGAGTGGTGTAGTTTTCCTCATTTTTCTTGAGTTGTCGAGACGCGTATGCTATGACTTTGTTTCTTTGCATTAGTACCGCACCTAAACCATGATGCGATGCGTCACAATATACTACAAAGTCTTCACTTCCGTCGGGTAACGCTAGAATTGGTGCTCCACAGAGTTTTTGTTTTAAGAGTTGAAATGCTGATTCTTGTTTCTCTTCCCAGATATACTTCTTGTTTTTCTGAGTGAGTTCTGTTAAAGGTTTTGCGATTTTGGAAAAACCTTCTATAAACCTTCGATAGTAACCAGCGAGTCCTAAAAATTGTCGAATTTCAGTGGGAGTGGTGGGTGAAGCCCAACTTTTAACTGCTTCGATCTTGGCAGGGTCAACGTGAATACCTTGACTGTTGATGATGTGGCCTAAAAATTGAACGGTGGAGATCCAAAAATCACATTTGGAGAATTTTGCATACAGCTTCTCTTGTTTGAGTACACCCAAAATGGTTCTCAAATGTTCCGCATGCTCTTGTTTGTTGCGTGAGTAGATCAAAATATCGTCAATGAATACGATCACGAACTTATCCAGATATGGTTTACACACGCGGTTCATGAGATCCATGAACACTGCGGGTGCGTTGGTAAGACCAAATGGCATTACGCGGAATTCGTAATGTCCGTATCGTGTTCGAAAGGCTGTTTTGGGAACGTCTTCTTCTCTGACTCTTAGTTGGTGGTATCCCGATCTTAAATCGATTTTTGAGTAAACACTCGATCCTTGCAGTTGGTCAAATAGATCGTCTATTCTTGGTAATGGGTATCGATTTTTCACTGTGAGCTTGTTCAACTCCCTATAATCGATGCACATTCGGAATGTTCCATCTTTCTTTTTGACAAACAGGACTGGTGCTCCCCAAGGTGATGAGCTAGGTTGGATGAATCCTTTATCTGACAGTTCTTTCAACTGTTCAGATAATTCTTTCATTTCGGAAGGAGCTAATCGATAAGGTGCTTTTGCAACGGGTGCTGCTCCAGGCACTAATTCGATTCGAAACTCTACTTACCGGATGGGTGGAATACCTGGCAAGTCTTCAGGGAACACTTCTGCAAATTTATTAACAACTGGCACTTCTTCTAGTCGCTTTTCTTTCTCTTTCGATTTATTTTCCGTTACTTGGACTAAAAATGCGTGACATCCTTTGTTTATGTATTTCACCGTTTTGATGTACGAGATGATATTGAGTTGGGTTTTATGGTGGTCACAACGAACAATAAGTGTTTCATTGTCTATGGGGATTTGGACAACTTTTTCATCACAGATAATTCGGGCACGATGTTTGGATAACCAATCCATACCCACAATCGCGTCAAAGCTTCCAAGTTGGATAGGCATGAGATCAATCGGAAATGATTTGTTTTGGAGGGTTAAGGTACAGTTTTTGAGTACGGTGTTGGTGTTTAACAGTTTTCCATCAGCTATCTCAATTTCATACGAGGTGTCTAATTCTACAGGTGCTATCTTAAGCAATAAAGCAAATGAAGTAGATACAAAGCTTCTATCGACTCCAGAATCAAATAATATTTTAGCACTATTTTGATTCAGTAAGAAAGTACCCGTAGTGACGTTGGGGTCTGGTGACACGTTTCCATCTCCGAGTACATAAGCTCTTCCTCGGGCAACCTGATTGACATTCTTGGGGCAGTGGCTTTTATAATGACCTGTTTCACCACAACCGTGGCACTTCACTGCTATTGGGTACGCGTTTGCTCCCGTGGCCCTACAGTCCTTGGTTACATGGCCTATTTTCCTACAGTTACCGCAGATGGCGGTACAAGGTCCTGTATGATGCATCTTGCACTTGTTACACTGGGGTTTTGTTCCAGCATACACTTTTCCTTCAGCAGGTGTGGCCACATAAGCTCTAGCAGCTTCTTGTCTGCGGTTTTGTTGTTGATGTCTATCATTCCTGCTTTGCTGATAGTTCCTACTGCGGTTGCTTCGATCATTGCTGCGGTAGTTCCTGCTGTGATGGTAATAACTGTTGCTGTTCCGGTTGTTGCTGTCACGGTTATCATAGTTTCTCTTTTGTCCACTGACTGTGGTGTTAGAACCTCGCTTGAGTGCTCGACTCATCATTCGCTGAGCAAATACGAATGCAGTTTCAAGAGTTTGTGGGTGTGATGCGGTGACGTCTCCTTCTATGCTTGAAGGTAGTCCTTCCACGTATTTCTCCAATGTCTTTTCCAAGTCAGGTACCATGTGTGGGCACAAAAGAGCCAACTCTTGAAATCTCCGATTGTATGCACTGACATCATTGTTCTTCACTTCTAACTGGTAAAATTCATCTTCAAGCTTTCTGACCTCAGTCCGGGGACAGTACTTTTTCAGCATTTTATTCTTCAGTTCGGTCCATGAGATCTGAAATGCTGCTTCAGTACCCATTATTTTGACCGTAGCATTCCACCAGGATAATGCATTTCCCCTTAAAGTTCCAGTGGCGAAAGTGACCTTATTGATTTCTGCACAGTTGCTTCTCATGAATACCGTCTCCATACACTCAAACCACTGTGCTAGTTCCGTCACTCCTTCTACGCCTCGGTAAGTGGTTGGTTGACAACTTAAAAATTCTTTGTAAGTGCATTTACGTGGAGTAGATGCCTCACTTTCATTTGTTGCTCCCATAGTATTGCTTGAGCGGTTTGCTGCATCAGCCTCGCGTGCTGCGGTGATGCCTTCATCAATCATTCTTCGAACCTCCTCATGTGTTAGTGTTACGGTTGCGTTGATGGTTTCGTTGTCGCTATGTGCCATTTTCTATTAATGTCACAAGAATACAAATTTAGAGTTCGGATAGAATAGCTGAGTATATGCACAATGTAATCATGGTGTGAAATGATAATTAAATTGAATATCTTCCCACAGTTATGATGTCCCTGTAATTTATCAGTTTTTACAGATGTGGGGTTGCTAAGGTACAATCAATTTAATCAAACTGAATTTCATGTCACATACTTTATGTTTTCAGGTTTTTACAATATTTACACAATTTGAGAATCATAATAATCACAGATAACATCACGACATGTCTGGATACAATTACAATACATACGAACAACCATAATACATAAGTTAACAGATATATAGTACATCACTACCAGCATTACAACATTAATAACTTGATCAGTTGAGTTTATACAATAAAACGATACAAGAGTCTTTATTAAGTGCCACATGCGGCAGACTACAATGTCTCAAACTATACAATCATGCTAACTATGTCTACTGCTCAGGTCTATCCGTACGCCTCGTGAGCTCTGAGATCTGGTCTCTGAGTCTCTGTATCTCAACCTGATGCTCCATCTGTATGTCTCCCATGAGTCTCTCTAATGTGTCGGCTCTACGCTGTGCTGTGTGCGCCTCCCAAGCTAAGTCCTGTCCCTCTCTGCGTATTGATATCGCGTAGGAACGGGTATCTGCCAAGTCTGTCTGCATCTGTCTCAGGCACTGCTGTATCGCTGCTCTGTTGGAAGCCAACCTATGCAGAGTATCGCTGATAGTCCCTGGAGAATCCAGTGGCACATGGTCGGTCATCCGAAGAAGTGACTCGATCTGCTCTCCGTGACTCTCGAGTCTCGTCACTACTGTGGATGGGATAAGGGTGTGGGTGACTACCGGTCTAAATCCTTCCCAAGCATCATGGGTCTGATCTGGAGGAGTGAAACCAGGAGGGTAAGGTAGTGATGGTGAGGATGGGTGTATCTGGTCTGAGATGCGACGTCTACTCGATGAAGGAATATCCTCTGCAGGAATCGGATCCCGCTGTCGAGGTGGTAGTGGATATGTCTGGGTATGTATGTCAAGTACATGGTCAGGTAGTGGTGATGGTGCAACATGATGAGGCTCAGGTAAATCATCAGCGGGGAGCCATTGCTGACTCTCATAGTACAAGTCGTCAGGAGGTGGTATGTAAAAAGGAGAGTAGGTGTCGTAAACAAAATGTGGTGGTAGCGTAGGTGCTGGCAAGACTGGTACATGTATGTCATCTAATAAAGGTATAGCGGTGGCTCTGCCCTCTACGAGGGGCTCGATCGCGTCAGGCACAATCTCTGGTACTACAGCATCGAGGAGTACGGGGGACGTGACTGATGCTG
Source organism: Artemisia tridentata subsp. tridentata (assembly GCA_021014915.2). NCBI lineage: Eukaryota > Viridiplantae > Streptophyta > Magnoliopsida > Asterales > Asteraceae > Artemisia > Artemisia tridentata. The sequence goes on from CP139504.1 coordinate 222,746,840, forward strand.
GTGATCCCTCGGAGTCCGGCTCCGATGATATACTAAAGTGGGTGATAAACGACATAGTACTGTAATAATCCATATATCGTAAAATAAGTAACTTACTAACATCAAGTGGTGTGATATAAGCATGAAATGATCTAGTTGTGTGCAATAACTATTCAATATGCAGAGGCTTACTAATGTATAACATACCGAGCGCGGCAGCAAGCAGGCATGGAGAGTTTAAGGTAACATGGTGTATAATTAATTTGTTTGAAAAATGTAGTTATAGTCCAACGTTTAAAAACATTTGGTTCTCTATAACCGAAGCTCTGATGCCAAACTGTAACACCCCCAAATTTGATTTGTGGCAGCGGAAGATTTATTTGGGTGTTACTGTGAGGATCGAATGTGAAATCATAGAAAAACAGCCTAAGATGGCATTTTTAATTTACATAGGTCCATAATACAAATTCAGTTATAAAACATTACATCAGAGTACTACGGTTTCTTCAAAGAAACATTATTTTAACTGAATTACAACTTATTTTACACCATTTATTGAAGATAGGGTATGCCTGCTCCATGCCTTGCCGTGCTCCTTTAGTTCCCTGAGATACATGCTTAAAAGTCAACATAATGTTGAGTGAAATCATGGAGTTTGTAGTTTAAATATTAGTTCAATCACAAGTAAGATTGTATTGGAGATACAATCTGTTTAAAATATTGATATTGCAGTTCATATATTGCCCTAAGTCTCATGACACGCAAACGTTAACAAAGTACCGCCTAAACGGAGGTGCCCACCAAATTAATGATGAGAATTTGCCCTCGTGTAATAGGTGATTTTGCCAATTCCTATTTCTTTCAAATATAATGCATCGCGACTAATACGACTAGCAAAAAGCATTCCGTCACAGTATTAGTGGGATAGGTCGTCAACCTCTAATAGATCTATTCATTATATTCGCGTTCACCGCAGTGATTAATGGCTCATGATAAAGGGTCTTATGGCAATATGGTGTACTTAGGCATATATCAAGTCAGGTAGCATACAGAAAAATACTTGTGATTTAGTTATAGCATGTATCCCCCTCACGGAGTTTAAAAAGTATAAAGAGTTAAAAAGTGAGGCCATGACTCACCTTATGCGTTCCTGGTGGTGGTAAAAATAATTCAGAGGTGATTATAACAACTTCGATATAAAACCTGGTAAATATATAAATATCTGAGAATCTTACTAATTTCTAGTGTGTATGAGTATGAGTGGTGGATGATGATTATTTAACGATCTAATGAAGATGTTATATGCTTATGATGCTCGTACCCTCGTAAGATTATAGTTTCAACATGTAAACAAAATATTAATATGAAATATTTCTATCGCTATTAACTAATATGCAAATATAAGGCAAGTGTGCATATAAAGTAAAGATATGGTGCAAAAATGGAAAATAAGCTAAGAATGACAAGTTATAATAGTTGTTCCTTGGTCTTTCCAGATTTTATATTTTCTATCCTAACCGTGGTTCGCGTTACGTCGTTAGTCCTTATTTAGTCCATAGTTCGATAACAGTCCACTATTTGTCCAATAGTCCATATAAGACTTGAAGTTCAATAATATGTCAATTTCAGTCCTTCCCAACTGTTTTCACAGCTTCAGTCCCCTAGTTTCCAGGTTTGACAGTTTTAGTCCTCTTCGGTTAAGTCGCGTTACATTTTTAGTCCTTTTTGCATAAAAATAACGGGAAAAATATTCTGAAAATTTTTATAACTTTATTAAGTTTATTTTAACTTATTTCAATTTATTATTTCAGAAAATACATCATTTTTGCATTAATGGGCCATGTAACGATTTGTAACATAGCCCGTTAAGAGTTTTAGAGGCGAGGGCGTGAAAATAGTTTTGGGCTTGGATTTAGGCTATTTTTAGGATTCTAAAAATATATTATTCGGGCCTGTTGGGCCTTGCCATCGCGAATCCTTGTTGGGCTTGGTTTTTGGCCCAATCGAAGATTGTAAAATTTTATGAAAACAGTTGCTAGTTTCATGTGAAGGTCGATCAAATTGAATTATTTTGAGCGTGATAACTAGATTATGGATTCGAACTTAGAACATGAAAAATTTAGTTTGCTAGGTTGTCATTCGAGTGAGGTAAAAATTTATATATATTATTTATAGTTTTTTCGAAAATATAGCAAGAGTTTTTGGGCTGGTCGAGTGAAGAGATTTTGTAAAATATGTCTTGCAATTTTCTAAGTACTTATACTTGTCGAGGAGCTCTAAAAAGGGATTATTTGTGTGTCGAGACGGGGTTATGGGAGGGATCTCAAAACATGAAATAATTAGTTTGCCATGTGAACTATTGAGAATGATAAAAAATTTTAGGTGTTGCATGAACGGTTTCGTACAAAATAAATCGTGAAATGGCTTGTTCGAGTGGGTCTCTTTAACTAATAACGTCTTGGAAAATTTTCTGTTTTCTTTTATCCGGTTTAGCGGGGAGGTTTATAGTTTATGTTCAAGTCGCGTTAAGGTGATATTCAAGGGGTGATCATGAGTTAAGCGTGGTTTGGGTGGTTCGACTAAACTAAGGTTTGTCATATCCCTTTAGCTTTCGTTAATCCAGTTGAACTCGAACGTTCTAATGTTCGAATAATATGTGCATACGACTACATGAAATGCTACTAGATACGAACTAAGCAAAGCGATGCATGGTGTGCTTATATGTAAATGTGTGAGATAATTCATGACAGTGAGTCATATGAAATAAATTAGAATATTCGAAAGGAGTAGTAGATTTGCATGCATGGATACTTAATTGATATGTATATTCAAGAAAGAAAATGAAGACTTACTTCACCCTTTTGGAAAGGTGGTGAGAAAATGCTGGTTTGTTCGAAAGAGGTTCAAGGCAAGTAGTGGGCTTCGAATTGACGTTAAATGATCTTGCTCTTATTACTTTGCTTCCAAATTACTCGACAGAAAGTCTTTGTGTGTTTAAGGAATATGTTGAGTTTGATAAGTGATAGATATTTGACAATGAGTGAATGATATGGCTTATATAGATGAAATATCTCAAATGTATTGACTATGATTGAAGAGTACTGTTAGTGAAGGACACTTGTATGATGCTTTCCCCATTTGAGTGTGAGAGTGGCTATAACTTTGTACTTTAGCTATTGTATGTTCTTGTTTATTTAGTTCTTATACGTGGATAAGCTCATTGACCACAAGTTGCCTTTCTATTTCACTTTTGCATTTTTGGAATGTCCATATTGATAAGTTTATGTCGTCAAGTTTCAAATTGTTATTTCTAGTTGATTTTTGATATCACAGTAGTGGGTTATGGGTTGTGTTTGAATGTGTATTATTAAGTGAAAGTCTTGCTAGACATCATTACTGATGTCGAGTTCTTTTGAAAAAAAAATGGGTAACGAGTAAGGCAAGAAGAAAATGAGAGTGAACTAGTGGAAAAATATTGGTGTCGTGGTGATGACGGGTTGTGAAGTTGGGTTGGTTGTTATTGGTTAAGATGTATAATGGTTGGGTTCGAGTCTTTAAGTTGTGCATGGACATTTTTGATTCTAAGTGGTCTTGATCGGGTAAAAAGAAAAGAAGCAAAGGAAATAAAGATAGGTGACAATTCCATTAGATGGGTTAAGTGGATTTTGAAATTGGTTTGGACTAGCTCGATGGGTTAGTGGTCATTAGGGTTTATGGGTTGTTGTTGGGCCGAATGGTTAGGGTCCGGTTGGTTTGTAGTGATAGGTTAGGATTTTTGTTTGTGTTTTGGTTAAGTAAGATTACATGAAATTTAATTTGGTTAAGTGTAATGACTAATTAAATGAATAGGATTACTTGTCGTTGTTTATAGGAAAGTGATGTGGCTTCGTAAAATATAATCTCTAGCGTTGGTGTGTTAAATATATATATGTGTGTATAGAATGCATGGCTACTACTAGATAATAATAACGAAAAGTTTAAATTTCTAGCGAAAATAGACGTTAGGAAATAGTAATTCGAGATTATTATTAATCACTAAGATTAATTACAAGGTTTTTTTTTTCGGGGTCTTACACCATATGTCATATTTTGCGTCACTCGTTCAAATCCCAAAAATCCTCCTAAAACATATCTAACTACTAATATGTGATAGAATAAGACTAAAAACATAGGTTCTAATACACGTTTGCACATAGATTAATCTGATGATAATAACTTACCATAACAGGAGGTTAAGCCAAACGATGGCTTAAGCATGAAAAATTGATAACAACAAGTGTTATCACCCTGAAACATTATGTTAGTTCACATAAAAGTCAAATACCAACAAAATATCCTAAGACACACACAAGTTTATCACATCATTGTTTTAAAATGTCTTGTGCCAAACACTCCCTAATCCTTACTTCTTGTTCATTTTCTTGTGAAGCTTCATGATCCAACGGCCAAGATTCTTCATCATTCCCCTTGTTTGTCGATGCTCCTCTGATTCATTGTCAATGGAAGGAAGTTGACTCAAGTATTCAGGTGGAGGAATTCTAGAGTTGGGTAAACCGTCTTCGTCACTAGCCGATGATGATGATGATGAGGTAGGAGGATGAGCACGTTTTCCTCTTGCTACGACAACCCTATGATCACTAAGAGGAACAAAGGTGTGTGGAATCTCGGTGTAGTCAGGAAGGAAACCACTAGTGTTTCGAGGAATAGGTGCAGAAGCCTTAAACAGACGGGTAAGAAGCATCCCATACGGCATGGCGGTGGTACCTAGGACTGGAATATCTGCCATTCTTTTGGCGATATAGTAGGCTAAGTTGAAGGGTTGATGGTTTGACACGCAATACATCATGTAACAAAGGCTAGTGTTAACATGATCCCTATTCCCTATGGTGCTTATGACATTAGCCCTTAGAAGCTCTTCAAGTTTCTTAAATTGGGGCATAAGTTCATTTAGTTCCATGGCAAATGGATCCCTATCCACTTGACGACCTCGATGCAACCTAGTTTGGTTGTTCATAGGCAAAAAGAGATGCTCACGAATGGCTTCTTTTGCGGTTAAAGGTGTAGCATAAAGAGATGCTCACGAATGGCTTCTTTTGCGGTTAAAAGTGTAGCATATGGTGCCGAACGTTCAAGGTTGGATTCTAGAACGGTCAACGACCACTTGTCAAAATAGAAACATGTTCCTTGATTTGGAACTCCTAAGACATCTCCAAATTGATCTAAAGGAATATTGAATTGGGTTTCGTTGACTTTGAAGTGGACATTCATATATCCATAGTCATTTGAACTAAGTCCTACACTAGCATAGAACTCGAGAATGAACCTAGGGATGATGGGCTCATCGATGTTTAGAAGGCTATCGAAATGAATCGCGGCTAATTATTCTCGGAGAACGGTACCTTCATAGAATGAGAGGTCTACGGTTCTACCCTCGTGGACATAGCGTTTTTCTAACGCTTTGAAGATTTTGATTTGAGCTTCAGAGAGACCTTTGGTTTTGTGGTGTTTGGGTAGGTATTTAACGGTTTCTTTGTGATCATAATTTGTAGCGGGAGGCATGATTATCCTAGACACAAGAATTTCATAATTTAGTTAAAATTATCGAAAATACGTATATTAATTTCTAGTGTGTGCCTACATGGGGACAATGTGGAGGTGCAGTTATCTCGACTCCTTTTGATGCAAGAAAATTTTGTTAATGCAAGTTTTATGATAAAATGAGAGATAACCCAAACGCTCCTACTTCAATGTAGCTAAGTTTGAATGTACCCGAAAAATACATATTAGTTATGTATTTCCTTTAGCATTCAAGAGACATTATGCAAGTGATGTTTTAAAACATAACGTTTTTGTATTTGTATGAACAATGTCCAAAAAACCATTTTTTCCTAGTCGTGAGAAGGTTTTAGCAAAAATTTCTCATGGGGTTTTTGATGAATTATGATAATGCCTTATGATGTGCAATTCCTAACTATGAAAAACATGATTTGTTATGCAATTCAGTAAATATGCTTCATGATTTTACAAGAATTATGCATAAACCCCAAGTTTTGATTTTGTGCATGAAATAGAAATCCTAGACACAGATCAGGAATGTAGACATGATAAGGATACTTACAGTGATGATTAGAGCACAAATTGGTTGTGAAAGATGGCCTAAATTTTGAATTTGGTGTGATAATAGTGGAGTTCCAGTAGCTAATATGTTTTTGGGAAGTGTGATGAATAGTACGTGGAGTTTATTTAATATAGAAATTTTGCTCAGCAGGCCACGGATCCGGCGGATCCAAAACAAGGGATTCGCCCTTGTTGTCGTTTGGATCCGCAGGATCAGAACACAAAATTGGGTTATTGCCGTGTTTGGTTAATCTAAGGTTTGAGCTAACGTTTTATCTACTTACTAGGTTCCATTAATCCTAAACCTAGTCTAAGATAGTTGAAAGGTTCTCTCTTAAGGGGTTTTGTGAGGATTTCGGCAATGTTGTCCTCTGAGGATACTTTCTCGATTGAGATGTTTCCCTTCTGAACATTGTCGTGTAGGAAGTGGTGTCGTATTTCTATGTGTTTGGTTCTAGCGTGTTGAACTGGATTTTTGCTGAGGTCGATAGCTCCTTTGTTTTCGCAAAGAATGGGAATGTCGTTGAGTTCAATTCCATAGTCGACGAGAGCTTGTTTCATCCACAGTGCTTGTTGACAAGCTTTTCCTGCTGACACGTACTCTGCTTCAGTTGTTGATATTGCGAGGGCTGTTTGTTTCTTAGCAAACCATGAGGTGAGACAATGTCCTACAAAAGTACAAATACCGCTTGTACTTTTCCTATCAACATAATCACCGGCATGGTCTGAGTCGGCATACACTATGGTTTCCATTCCCGTTCCTTTGGGATACCATAATCCTAAATGTGTAGTGCCTTTTATGTACCTAAAGATTCGTTTAACGGCTTCAAAATGGGATATTTTGGGATCTTCTTGAAAGCGTGCGCATAGACAAACACTAAACATAATGTCCGGTCTACTAGCCGTTAGGAAAAGTAAACTACCAATCATCCCTCTATATTTAGTGCTATCTACGGATTCACTTTCGTCATCCTTGGTGAGTTTGGTTTCGGAAGACATTGGTGTTTTCATGGGTTTGGAATCTTCAAGACCAAATTTCTTAAGCATATCCTTGATATACTTAGATTGGTTGAAGAATATCCCATCTTCTAATTGTTTAATTTGGAGACCTAAGAAAAAGTTTAGTTCCCCTATCATACTCATTTCAAACTCATCATGCATGATTTTTGAAAATTCAGCGCATAACTCTTGACAAGTTGAACCGAATATAATGTCATCCACATATATCTGGACTATGATAATATGTGATCCCTTTTTCTTGGTGAAAAGAGTATTGTCTACTAGGCCCATGGTATACTTATGGTCAACTAGGAAAGTCTTAAGTCGATCATACCAAGCTTTTGGTGTTTGCTTAAGTCCGTATAAAGCTTTCTTAAGTTTGAAGACATGATTTGGTTTTTCAAAATCGACAAAGCCGGGAGGTTGTGCTACATACACCTCCTCATTTATAAAACCTTTAAGAAATGCACTTTGGACACCCATTTGAAATAGTTTAAAGTCATGTGCACATGCAAATGCAAGTAGTATCCTAATTGACTCAAGTCTAACGACGGGTGCTAATGTTTCATCGTAATCTATACCTTCTTGATGATTGTAGCCTTGTGCTACTAGCCTAGCTTTGTTTCTAGATACTACGCCATTTTCATCTATTTTGTTTCTAAAAACCCATTTTGTACCTATTATGGTTTGATTTTTAGGTTGTGGGACTAATGTCCAAACGTCATTCCTAACAAATTGATTTAATTCCTCTTGCATCGCAATGACCCATGATTCATCTTTTACGGCTTCATTAACATTTTTAGGTTCAATTGTTGAAACAAAACAAAAGAAATTACTTTTATTTTGAGCTTTAGACCTTAATGTTCTTTCATTGATTTTTCCTATGACGTTTTCTAATTGATGACTTTTGGTTTCTTTGATATTAACTATTTCTCTTTTTACCAGTTCATCTTCTTTGTCAATTTCAATATTTTCCTGATTTTCAACCATTTGACTTTCAACTAAGTCATCATCTACCGAAGGTGATGTCTTAGAGGGAGGTGGACTTTCGTCGAATGTTACGTTCAACGATTCCTCGACTCTTGAGGTTTCTTTGTTTAGAACTATGTAGGCTTTAATATTTTGCGAATACCCAAGAAATATACCTTCATATGACTTTGAGTCGAATTTGGTAAGATAGTCCTTAGTGTTTAAAATGAAGCACTTGCTTCCAAAAACTATAAAGTATCCTAAAGTAGGCTTTTTGCCTCTATATAACTCATATGGGGTCTTTTTCAGGAATGGTCTAATTAGAACTCGATTTAGGATATATGTGGATGTATCTACAGCGTGAAACCAAAACTTTTGAGGTATGTTTTGTTCATTTAACATAGTTCTACTCATTTCTTGAATTTTCCTATTTTTGCGTTCTACTACACCATTAGATTGAGGAGTTCGAGGAGCTGAGAAATTATGTGTTATGCCATTAGCATCACAAAAAGCTCCGAATTGGATTTCGTTTTCAAATTCACGACCATGGTCAGTTCTTATTGACACTATGTTACTTCCTATTTGATTTTGAATTTTCTTACTTAAGATTTCAAATTTATCAAACGCTTCATTTTTAGTTTTCTAAAACTTAGTCCATGTATACCTAGAGTAATCATCTACTATTACCAAAGTATAGAAGTTTCCCCCGTAACTTTGTATAGCGGATGGACCAAACAAATCCATATGTAACAATTCTAGACACCTAGATGTAGACACCATGTTTTTAGCCTTATGGCTATTATGAACTTGTTTTCCTATTTTGCAAGCATCACAAAAGTGTTGGTCATATTTCAACTTGGGCAGGTTCCTAACGAGTTCCTTAGATGATAAGGATTGAATTAACCTCATATTGGCATGACCTAAGCGTCGATGCCATAGAGTTGAGTTTTCGTCCAAAGAAGTGAGACAAAGTTTTTCTTTAGGTGTTTTGTCTAATTTCATAATGTAAATGTTATTCTTCAAAACACCTTTTCCTACGGTTATGCCATCTTTTAGTATTTTACTTCCATTTTCACTGAAAAGGACGTTATACTTTTTGCGGCATAATTGACTAATACTAAACAAGTTAAATCCTAAATTATCTACATGAGCAACATCATCAATAGTGAGAGAGTCATGAGAGATTGTACCTTTTCCGATAATTTTACTTTTAAGCTTGCTACCGAATGTGACATTACCTCCGTCGTATACTTGGTAGGATGAGAAAAAGCTTTTGTTCCCCGTCATGTGTCTTGAACACCCACTATCTTTAATCCACTCATCTGGTTCTAACTCAACTTTTAAGCACACCTAAGTTAAAGAAAAACTCAAGCGTTTGGTCCCCAATATCTCATGGGTCCGTTTGGGTTAAACATAACATTATCATGGTTCATGTATGGAAATGGTGGACACGTGTTCCATGGCATGTAATTGGGACATCTATAATTCCTAGACATGTTTTGGTTCCAATTATTTTGATAATGATGTTGTGAGTTAAAGTTACTCTTAGGAAAGGGGTGTTTGGGAAAACTAGTTTTAGGTCTCTGTTGAACCGTTTTAATCCTAAACTCATTATTAACTTGACCTTTTCCTATAGTAACTACTGGTTTTTGTTTGTTAACTGTTGTACTAGTGCTAGGTTTTCTAGTGACCTTAATGAATTCAATACGATCCGAATTACGAACCTTATGTTCATCAACTGTACCTGTGGATCCTTTTGGTACAACTGGCGGAACCAAATTTTTGGATCCGCCAGATCCGTGGGCATTTGACTCAGTTGGAACAGGTTCTTGTACTTTCACTGTTTGTTTCGTAAAGTCATTTAAGTTTCCTGATTTCATGAATCCTAGTCCGGTTTTATCATGAGGCAACTTTTGAATTTGCATTAACTTATCTGCTAAACAAATGTTTTTATCAAACCTCTTAAACTTAGAGTTTTGTTTGATAAGATCTTCCTGTGTGGTTTTAAGTGTTTCTATTTCTAGTTTAAGTTCCTGACATGAGATACATGTTTCTTTCACACTTTTACCCTTTCATGATCGTATTTCTTTTTCTTTTAACCAATGGACTTCATTTTCTAAGAGTGTTGTTTTGGTTTTTAAGAACTTATTTTTGTTTATGATTTTTAAAGTGATATCACACAGTTTGTTATAATCTACTTCTAAGGTTTCATCATCTATAGAAGAATATGATGAGTCAGAATGTACCTCTTCTGTGTCATGAGCCATGAGAGCAACTTCGTTGTTCTTAGGCTCGTCGTCATCACCTTCACTATCACTCCAAGCTCCACTAACAAATGCTCTTTGAGACTTGTTCTTTGGAGGCTTTGGACATTCTCCTATTAGGTGACTAGAATCCTCGCACCTATAACATTTCCTATCTACCTTTCCTTTCCTATCATCACGGTCTTTCCGGAAGGATTTCTTTTCTTCACGAGGTGGTCTTACGAACTTTCCTCGTCTCCTAAAGAATTACTTGAAATCTCTTACGGCCATGGCATATTCTTTGTCTTCACTACTAGAACAAGACTCTTCATCATCACTTGATTCTACCCTAGCTTTCAAGGCAATGGACTCCATTTTCTCCTTTTTGCCTTTAACTATTTCTGAGTCTTTTTCCATCACCATCTCATGAACTTTGAGATTTCCAATGAGCTCGTCCAGTGTCATGCTTGAAAGATCCTTAGATTCTTCAATAGCCGTCACCTTTGCTCTCCACTTCGGATGGAGTGCTCTTAGAAATTTCCTGACAAAATTCTTACTAGAAAAAGATTCATCAAGTGCTTTAAGAGATGTAATAATAGTATTAAACCTAGCAAACGCACTATCAATGGTCTCATCTTCAGAGATAACAAATTGTTCATATTGTTGAACAAGAAGATCAATTTTGTTATCTTTGACTTGTGAGTTCCCTTGATGAGTGATAATCAATGATTGCCAAATACCCTTAGCCGTTTTACACATGAAAACTCTTTCATATTCTTTCTTAGGTAAAGCATTGTAAAGCATCATTTTGGCTTCGTTATTTTTGGCAATCAACTTCTTTTGCTCATCCCTGTGACGAGTAAGAGAAGCACCTTCATCCCGACCACCTGAAATATTATTACTTATGGGCTTGTAATCACCCTCTACAATTATATACCATAGATCTATGTCATTTGACTTCACATATGTCTCAAAGCGGTTTTTCCAGTATATGAAACAATTTGGTTCAAATAGTGGTGGTCTTTGCATAGATTGCCCTTCTTTAAAGTTTTCAAAATCCATTGATCATTTCAAGTTTTAAAATACAATATATTTGAAAATCTTGAGTAACGTAGCTCCGATACCAATTGTGGAAAACTAGATGGGGGGTTGACTAGTTTTTATCATTTTCAAATTAATTCGCTTTGTGACTTAACGTGATTTCAAAGTAAATACTCACAAACAAGCAATATAAGTAAAGTAAGTAAGGATAGGAACAATCAAACCACAACATGGAGATTTATAGTGGTTCGGCTACAAGGACTCTCTTCCTTGCCCTACTTCACTCCTCGAGCCTCTAACTCGAGAGTTTTTCTTCACTAAGAAACAAACTCCCTTCTCGGCGGAGAAAACGTTTATACACGTCGCTTACACTTTATCCGGTACTAAGCTAAACACCGGGTTCTTTACAAGGGTACAACCACTCCCGTTAGTTCTTTCACAAGGGTACAACCACTCCCGTTGGTTCTTTCACAAGGGTACAACCACTCCCGACACTCTTTGTGTTTTAATGACTAAAACACTAACCAAACTCTACTGAATGAAAGGTATAACAATGATGTGTGAACTAATACAAAATCACACAGAACCTAACTAATAAAACTTGCAACAGTAAGTATGTTGAAGCTTGTATGCTTGATCTTCTTTGCTACAAAAGTGAGATCAACAAGAATGAAATGAATGATATGGGTTAGTGATATGCAAATGAATGATTATATATTTTAAGCTATATGAGTGATAAATGTGCCTGAATGATCAGCTTGCTATTTATAGGCAAACTGATAAAACAGTTGGCGGATTTGGCGGATCCCTTAAATTGGATCCGCCCTTGTACTGGTTTGGATCCGCCAGTGCAGGACAGCTAAGAGATTCTCAAATCTTTCCATATCTTGCACAATCTTTCCATATCTTCAAATGTCAACTCTTTAGCTTGAAGATCTATACAAGATATCTCACAAATCTTTCTAAGATTATGTTCATGATGCATGCCATGATGTCATCCTAAATATTTCTAATTTAAGAAATAATAATGTAAATGTATATAATGTTATTCTTAGTAATCTTGTAATGTGTAAATGTGTTTTAAAAGACTTATCAATCTAAATGTAAAAGACTTAATCTTATATTTATGCTTTGCTTAAAGATAAACTTTATAATTGTCATTAACAAAATTAAGCAAAGATCGTAAAATATAAATAACGTTTTTATGACGATATTTGTATTAACACAAGAGATAAGAATAAAATCACGAATTGAAATGAAATGATTTGTTATTGATAAGATGAAGGTTACAAGAAGAAGAGAGAATTCAGTTACAATGCTTGATACAAATGAACACTAATTTTGTATTTATAAATGGAATGGGTAAAATGGGTTTTGGCGGGAAAAGCCATTTTTTGACTTTTCTTGTTTGACCTTCCTTAGTTGACTTTTTTTGACTTTCTTATTTAGACACATGACAAGTACTTTCATTCATCATAAAACGATCACACTTTCGGCTGCCACGATCTCTCTCCGATGCCAACAACAACACTCGATCTGATTTTTCGACAGGCAAACAGAAACTAAAAAGCTTCTCGATCTATCTCCGACCTAGCTGTCAATCTCATTATCTCATTATTTATTCATCTTCTTGGTAATCAATTTATTAATTTTAACTTAATCCAAAATCACGTACACAGGTTGATATGTTTTCATGATATCAATCATCATAACCACGTACAATATCTGGCACCATTGTAACTTTTTGATCTTGAGGATATCATTTGATCGTCGGTTGTCAACTATCTTGATCGACTATTTTAAAATAAAGTTACACGATTGATTTTGGATCTAGTGTGATTTGGTGGTTGTTATAAGAAATCAGTGCATTTTAATGGTGGTGATGGGAGGTTGGTATACATGTAATAACAAATGAAGAAGAGGGTATATATGTAATTTAAATAGAATATACTAAAGAAAAAATAGTACTACATGAGACACGTGTCATGATATTAAGTTGGTAGCCCAATTTCAAAGTCGCCCCGGTCTATTTGTGGAAAAAAAATTCTGGTCTAAAAAAGGTAATTACGGGCGACTGGACTACTTTTGGAATTTTCTCTTATGTATTTTATGTATTTGATTAGTCTAGATGAGTTCGAGTTTGACTAGACCACATTTACTATACACTTGATTTCATAACTTGACGAGTTTTGTCGACTTGGAAACTCATATAAAAAGAACGAATATGAAATGTGTTGGGTCCATTTAGTACCCAAGCTTCCTTAAACAAGGATTTGAATAGAAATTAACCTAAGTGTCACATATCTTTGAACGCTCTCAGGTCACTGAGTGAACAGTCACTCAGTGAGTTATCTTCAAGATGCCTAGGACGAGTCTAAGAGGAAGGATTCTCCATTCAGTAAGGCGGAACTCCCTGAATGGCACCTAAGCCAAAGAAGAAGATAATGAGTTCAGTGAGTGATGAAAATAACTCACTGAACCCCAGTCTCCTCAACAACTATGAAGAATGAAGACTGAAGACTGAAGACCAAAGACTGAAGAACTTGAAGATTGAAAGAAAGGCGGGACAAGGCGGGAAGGTTTGAACTGACTTAGAAAAGTCCTTATCACTCTAAGGTCAAACTTTTCCTGAAAGACTTCATAACAAGAACAGTGTCATCACTGTTACTAAGAAAGCACTATTGTCCTATACCCAAAATAAGTTCTTGTAACAGTGAAAAAATACATCAGTATCTTGTCCTGATTAGCTTAGGTCATCTTTTGTCTTGTAATTAACGGTTGCTCTTTTTACTTGTCTATAAATAGGTTCATAAGTTGGAGTAAAAGTGCACAAGTTTATGCAATTAATGCTTAGACATTCACAAACCAGTTTTACTCCTCCATAGAGCAACCTTGTCCCTGAGATAGCTCAGTGGTTCCTGATAGTTGCCACTTAAGCTTAGCTTAAGTTTGGAAAGGAGACAATACCATACTTGTCATTTCAATCCCAAGTTTTTTTTTTCGCAAACACTTGGGTATAGATTCTTCTGATTAACTTCTAATAAGAATTTAAATGTTGAAAAACTCTTGTCTTTATCATTTACGTTTTTTTACTAATTTGTCTAGTTAATTATTACATTACTAAGCTATGAAACACGGTTAGCTTAACTTTGTAGTTAAACTTAATCGTGTAACGGGAACAGCAAAATGTCTATCAAAATATGTACGAGATCGTACCTAAAGCAAACTTAATTTTTGCTTAGGTACACATGACACAAAAATAAAGATTAATGAGAATTTTAGCTTGAGGTATCATAGAATCAAAGTTGACATGTTATATGTTTTGGACTCATCTATTATTTAACTCAAATTAATTGGTTGATCAATCTAGAACCGACCCATCGAGCTAGCTCAAGTTTGAACTTGAATCGCTGACTAGAAACTTGACTTAGAAAATAGTTTTCGTGAATTAACTGCAAGCCTACGAATATGTGTGATTTACCAATACGACCTTCAGCTTGGGGACAAAATGACAACTTAACAAAACATGGCAGCTAGCATGCACATGTGGTAACATGTTAATGTCACAAAGCACAAAAAAGCACTATCTGATCAATCCCTCTAAGTGTGTCCAACGGTCTACCCGCAAGGGTGTTCAGAAATTTATTTTAAATACATTTTTGGACACACTTAAGGGTAGGTTAGATTGTGACGATAATCTTTGATATCTGTTTGAATCATGTATGTTCATTTTTTGAAATAAAGTATTTCGACCTTATAGATGTCTGGTATCATGTTGTCGAGATAATTTAAGAAAAACACTTTATTTCTGGGCACGAGAAAACAAAGCAAAACAAAGAGATTATGTGTTTTTCGTATGTTAGAATTTAACCAGATGTGTCAATTATGTAACAGAAAAATTTGACAGTTATGAGTAGTTCATTTCGGTTAAACACCAAGAGTCACAACCATTCACCAACAAACATGTCGGGCAAAACTGTTAAACACCAAGAGTCACAACCATTCATCAACAAACATATCGGGAAAAACTGTTAAACATCAAGAGTCACAACCCTTAACGAGCAAGGGGGCTGCCCTTTTGACACTCGCATCTTTGTCGTGGTCAAAAACATATTAGCTAAACGAGTGTGCATTTTACACTTCCTTAACTCATATCCGAACATAATATGAAATTTTATTGATTTTTAGTAAATCACAATTACTTAAAATAGTTGATGATTTTAAAATCACCAACAACATGAAAGTAGATCAGGTTATGTACTTATGTTTTAACTGATGCTTATGTTTATAATTTACGAGTAGAAGATAAATAAAATTGTATGTATGGTTCAAATACATAATCGGCTGAAACCATAAAAAGTCGATAAAAATGATTCCAACTTACTATATTAACAGGGTATATTTTGATTGGTTTATCACTTTATGGAGTAAGTGGAAGTGGGGTGGCCGGTATAGTTTATAATATTGGCTCAAGGGCTTGTCATATTTTATGTTGTTTCTATATTTAACAGGCAACTGCGACAATAGAGACAGTGACATTTGTTGTATTATTAGTATTTGATTAAGGGGCAATTGAATATATACCCACTAAAACTTGCTTATTTGCATATATACCCAAAACATGCTTAACTTGCATTGTAAATCATGCATTAAAAACTTGTATTTTGGGGAAATATGCAAGTTTTTAAGTTTTAGTGGGTATATATGCAATTCTCCCTTTGATTAATGCAAACTTTTTTGTTGAATAACTGTTAAAGACAACCCACTTGCTAGTGAGAATGAATAGCTAAAGATTTAAGTACTCTGGTAATCAAAATATCTTTGATAGATATAATCATATTGTATAGTCGCATTATGAAAGGTTTGTGGATATAATTAATATATGTATGACCGAATTTGAATACGAGCCTATGGGATTGCACACTTTACGTATGAGATTCAATCACTAGTACATTTTAAAACGGTTTTCAATTTCAGCGTATTAAATAATTTGGAATACATTATATACAACGGTTAATAAGAAAGCCGTAATATAAAATACATCATTTAAAACGGTTTGTTTCTCTACCCAAATTCTTTTTATTATTTAAAGTTATTTATAACGGTTTGATATAAGTGTTTTAAAAGAGACTTGTTATTGATTCGATACAAGAAAAGAGTTTAATATATTTTATAATTTACAATTGTTATTTACCACGGTTAGTTAGAACGATTAAATATTTAATAAATAATTTTATTAATTATCTATATATACTAAAGCGCAGTGTCGGCGCTATTATTATATTATACTTCTGATTAAAAAATTATTAAATGCAGGCATGTTTTCTTAGCCCACCAAAAGCCCAACTTTGAATCCACATGTGGTACAGCGATATACGTCTTTGATAGTGTTGTTTCCTTAACACGTTTAGAGTTAACTATAAAATTAATCTATTTTTGTTTATGGCTAATACAATGTATTGATTAATTCTAACAGTTAATGAAACGTTAATATAAAAAACACACAGTATTTTCAACATTTAAATTCTTATTAGAAATGAATCAAAGAATCTATTACCCAAGTGTTTTGTGGAACAAACACTTGGGATTGAATAGACAAGGTATGGTGTCTCCTATCTAAACTCAAGCTATGCTTAAGTGGTAACAATTCGACCCACTGAGCTATCTCAGGGATACGTTACTCTTTGTAGGAGAAAAGGGGTATTTGTGAAAGTCTAAGCTTTAATTGCACAAGAATACCTTACCCACTTTTCTCCTATACGTTTGCTATTTATAGGCAAACATGTTAAGAGTACCGAAGATTAAAACTAGATAAACAAATAGGAAGCGTGTCTGACAACTACTACAGTAGTTGTCATTTTCAAGAACCAATGGGATTGCGCCAAAAAGTCTTCGAGTTTCAGACCTTACACTTCTTCGACTTTTAGCCACTTGAGGGATGGTTTGTCTGACCCAGATAAGACTTGTTCTTATCTTCTTAAAACCATCCCTCTTTTCCCGCCTTTTATTCAGGCATTAGGTTCTTCAGGCATTTGTCTTCAATCTTCAGTTGTTGTTGAGGAGACTGGGTTCAGTGAGCTCTTGTCTAAAGCTCACTGATCCATTACCTTCTTCTTCGTCTCAAGTAACACTTCAGTGAGTACCGCCTCACTGTGTGGTGAATCTTTCTTCTTAGACTCGTCCTGAGCATCTTGAAGGTAACTCACTAAGTGACTGTTCACTCAGTGACTTAGAATGTTTTCGGTTTAATTTACACTTAGCTTAATTTGTATTCAAATCTTGTTTTAACGACTCTTGGGTACTGAGGGACCCAACAGATAGACTTGCACCGCCATTTGCACCGCTTGAGTATCCAGAAGCCACCATCTCACCCAAAAAAATACTGTCAAACCATTCAGATCAAAGTTTACGGTAATGGTTGGAGGCTTGGCGGTTAAGCCGGCGTTAGGTGTTGCTGGAGGGATGGAATATGCACACGGAGGTGGACTGATTAGAACTAAAAATTAGCAGCAGCGATTGGTTTAAATGCCTAAATCAAATTAATTATGTAAGTTTACTAACCCTAATTGAATTCTTAGTTTTGACTTTTGAGTATTCTTGGATTTTAAGTTGTTCTATTTTCTTACGGATTAGGTTTGTATATTCACATTCATGAAGCTTTGGTGCATAATTAACCATGGGGTTTTTAAGTTGTAGATAATATGTTCTAGGGTGGGGGGTCAAAACATGGTCCACGTAGTTGAAACTAGCAAACGGAAGCACGCCTATGACTAACCAGGGAACGATTTTAGTTTTTATGGGGTCTTTGGATGTCGTATTTTGGGGTTTTCGGTGTTTTTAATGGGTCGTAGGGTCTGCTCAGTAAAGGGGTGAGGCGTGTTGTTTTTAATGAGTGATTGGTTGTCTAACTTATGACAGAAGCATTTGAATGTTTTATTTCGTTTTTCAGCAACATTCCTTACATTGTTTATATTGTCACCGTAAAACTTGGTTTTTTAGAAGCAGGGTCGTAATATAATCTGAAGTTATCAAATGTACACTTCTATTGTTTATATTCAGCAAACAAAAGTACACTTCTTACGGGTTTAAAAGCAGGATCGTAATATAATCTGAAGTTATCATCTAATAGTTAATTCCTAACATGTTTTTTTTTTAAGAAAAAATTTTTCCTCTTGGGAATCATGTGTGTGTCTGAGATTATGGGGTCTCGGTGTTTGGTTGAACTAATGAAATGTGTCGTTGAAAATCTGATCGTAACGTGGCACCACAATGCGTGGACGACATAGTATAAATGTTTAGTATGCAACTTCATTATTTGGCGGCCCAACAGCGCCTACATAGTATAAACGGTTAGTATGCAACTTCATTTTATGTATAGGGGTTAGAAGCCGTTAAACAACTATAAATCCAGTCTAACCATAAGCCACAAAAGAATTTTAGAATTGTCAGCAGTTCAGGTAAAAGAAATTAAACCGTTTATTTCATTGGCACAGGGAAACGTGGCATTACTAGCAGGAAGAGATTCAGGTATTGGAAGGTCAGTTTTTAACCACTTTGCTAAGGAAGGTGCGACTTAGGGAAGTGGCTTGGTGCGGATGGTACTGATGACAGTCGGATCTGTTTTTAACGATATGCTAGACAGGTATTGTGTTTGTTAGATTTTATTTCAATTTTGTTGTTGTTTTTTTTTTCCACTTCACTTCACCTTACTGATTTGCTTATTTGGTGTTGTCCAGGTGAACGGGAAGAGGATATTGCTGCTGTAGGTTTTGTTGTTGATCAGACTAAGGTATTAGTTTTTTTCAGCAATAGATAACTGAATGACGCAACAAAAGTACACTGATTATTATTATAAGGAAAACAGTGTCGTGAAGCCTACTGTTAAATGATGCAGCATATCCCCAAAGTGAATAGAGACATACCTTCAGTTGACGAAGCTACTACTGATCACCAAAGGCTAGTAGACAGGTTTTACATCTCTTTTGATCACACTCATCCATTTTCCCACAATATGTATTTTGCTGATAAAATTTGTTTCTCCAGGTTACAGGTGTATAACTTGATTGAGTCTAAAGTACAAGGCGACGGTAACTGTCAGGTCAGTATAAAACAACTTATACAAATGGAATATTATGTTATATTTTGTAACCAACTCGCCAGCCACCGTCTTTATTCTCCAGTTTCGTGCTTTGTCTGATCAATTCTACCGTTCACCGGAGCATCATAAATTTGTGACAAGACAGGTGTATAATTAGGTGTGTGTCTTTTTTTGTGTCGAATTCACATGTTTACTGGTTGGTTATTGGTCCTGATATCTGAATTTTTACGTGATTGGAATATATCAGCTGAAATCGCATCCTGAGATGTATGAAGGATATGTCCCCATGGCTTACAGTGAGTGCTTGAAAAGGATTTCCAAGTATGTCATTTTATCTTCTTTTTTCTTATTTCTTTTAATATTATTTTTTCACGTTTATCATAAGAGATGAATACTTAATTATAGGATTGGAGACTGGGGAGATCATGTTACATTGCAGGCAGCTGCAGATTCGGTATAGTGACCATCTCCTTTTCTTATAAGGAGTATTCGATATAAAATTTTGAAGTTCAAAATTAACATATTTGTTTGATGCTTTTATGTAGTATGGCGTTAAAATTTTTGTTCTAACCTCATTTAAAGATACTGTTTCGATTGAGATTCTTCCGAAAGTGCAGAAGTCTAAGCGGGGTAATGTTCAGATCTTTATCTGTGAAAATATTCAAGGATTTTGTTAGTTTGTCACAGTTGTGTTTGGTATGCTTTCTAAATGTTGGTTAACCTTATTTTTTACTAGCCAAACGAGGCTTTGACTAATTTGCACTTATTATTATTGTTCGTTTAGGATCCCGGCGCGTTGGGAGTTCTGTGTCAAATGTACACTTCTATTTGTGTGAGGCAGAAAAATATTTGGTCTGTATTTTCAGTGTGTCATGTTGCGTGCTTGCAGTTCAAATGTTTTACGGGCTTCTATTAAAAGTGGCGCTGATGTCCAATATTTGTTTGTACAGGCGTGGGTTACACTTGCCAGGCGCAACTAAACTTTGGGGGTCCTTATAATGCCACATAAAGCTTTGAAAAACCATTAGCTATCATGGCAAATCATTAGGTTTGCAGCCGTGGTGGATGCATCCGCTTTTTTAGATTCTCAGCCTCATAGGCATGATACAGTTGAGAGAATAGATAGATGTGAAATGTATGTGGAGTGTCATAGATCTCAGCTTGGTTCCATTGGCAGAATCGTCTGATGAACACTCAAGCGAATCCCAAGTTTCTTTCATACATACTCTGCAGTCAGATAATGTATGTGTGACCTTTCTACTATCTAGGTATTAGTTTTACAAGTTTAACGTATAAATTCAGACCATAGAAGTACTAATTTTCCGAAATATGAATGCAGGGAAAAAAGGAAGCTAGCTCTAAAAAAATGGTACCAACGGAAAAATCCGGGAAAAAAGGAAGCTAGCTCTAAAAAAAAATGGTACCAACGGAAAAAAATGAAATCATAAAGGTGTTATAGCAGCTGGGTGTGGGTTCTCGCAACTTTATTGCAACGATGGAAAACATCTGACCGGGGTATCAACCAAAATTGTCGGAGCAAAGAGAATCGTTGGTGAGTTTACGTGATTATTCGACACCTTAATGTACAACATGTACAATATGCATAATGTTTATTGCCACGTCGATACAGAAATAACATGAACTTGATATAGAATATCGGTATCACTATATAGGTTTACAGTAACTAGGCTATAGTTTTCACGTGCCATAAGTTTTAAATTTAGTTATTAGTTTGAAATAAAGAGATTCGAGAGATTCAAATGGCAATCAGGCTGTTGTATGCTCCTTATCTTTCATATCCTATGGTTCTTACTTTCAAACTGCTTGACACGATCTTATAAATCTTCTGGATGCAGGTCACAGAGGATCAGAACGTGTCTTTATTGTACGATTTGAACTTGGATGATGCTAAATGGAAGGCATACAATTGTGAGTTGTAACTTTCTGATTTTGTTACAGACGTTTATTATACGTTACCTATACTGCCAAAAAATACTGCTAACATAGTCTTCATGTTTTCCTTTATTTCCAGACAAGAACGGTTCATCACCGAAATTGTTGCTGCAACATCTGAACCGCGTGCGATCAATTATATTACCTGTGAAGCAGCTGGGCTTGATCATTTTTACTTAACAACCCATTCATGATAAAAATTGCACAAGATGAACTGGATGAGCATGTTGGAAGAGACAGCTTGGTTGAGGAAAATGGAATGGTGCCGCAGTGTTTCAGAGTGCTATGCAATCATTGGATGTTATATTACCTATGAAGTTTTCACAATTTTCAGTCGGTGAGTTTGCTTTCTGACCTTTTGACATAGTAAGTTTGTTATATGCGGTGATTACTGAGGAGGTGTTTGGGATTGCTTATAAAATTATTTATTTCCTTAATGTCTTTTGAAACAACAAAGAAAAAAAAATATGTTTGTTCCATATATATTTGAGGTGGCAAAAAAACGTTGAATGAATATTTTAGGCCAGCAAAAACTTACCACAATTGGCATATCAGTGGTTTCTCAACGAAGTAAAAAGGTGGTTAATATTGTATAAAACTAAGTTGAATATTGATGGTACCATCGATAGATGAAAAAACAACAACGGACACCAACGTTCTCACATGGAACCGATAGAATTGATTACATATAGACTTTCATTTCTTAACAAAACCGATTAAGGGGTGTTTGGGGTTGCTTATTCTATGTAGTTATTGCATTTTAATATATCACAATAGTTGTAAGGGACCTTAGGATTGCCTATACAAACTACTTACCTGATTACGAGTGACTAAAACAGTTTTTTTAAATTTGTTGTTCGAAGTTGTTAAGTCCAAGGTGCTTATCTTATAAAAACAATAACCATACAATCAGTCTTTATAATCAATCCCAAACACCCTATATGTAAGTCGATTATGATCAATTCACCATGAGTATCCATTTAAGAGTGGATAATTCTTCGTATATATTTTTTATCTTCTACTTTACGGAAAAATAGCAAATATATTTCTTAAGATCAGTTTGTTACCGTTCTATGGTTAACATGTTATCTCTGTGGAATTTAATTACAACATGTCTTGAAGTGGCTTTTATGAAAAATAATTTGGGATTTGGTTTACACTGATATATTGAAAGTATTCCAGGTCCCACCAGCTGAATTGGAACGTATCAAAATGGGCGGTTTGTTGCACAGGTGTAACGAATCAACACATGAGGATGGGGCGAGTTGGTAACAGGTCAGGGTTGCTATCGAAATGGGTAACTTGCTGAAAGAGTAATGGTGACACGCCTTCACCTCTACGGAAGATGGGTCAAGGTACAAATTCCGTAACTATCTTCCTCTTTTGCTTATGATTTTGTCATTTTGTCTAATAAGCTTGAAATTATACTGATTTTTGGTTAATGGGTTTTTTGATTCTGGGTCATGTTTATTTTAAGTGCATTTGGTATAAATTTTCTGATTGTAGGATTATTGCAGTTTCAAGGGTGTTTGGGTCGTTTTAATGATTGTTTGGGACGGGTTCAAAAGTAAAGTTTTGGTCATTTTATTAGGTGTTCCTATATGCTGCAAAACTGCACTTTTTCTAGTTATTTGGGTCGATTTAAGGGGTGTATGGGGCTGCTCAAAATAGTAGTTTCAACATTTACTAATAACTAAATTTAATACGTTTTATCAGTTTTGGTCGATTTGAAGCTATATTTTTGGTTTTATATATTCAAGTGATTAGAGATAAAGCATAACCCAAATTGACCCATTATACATTAGCGAAATTTCTATTTCTAGCGATTACTATATGTCACAAAAATGAAACTATTGGAATGTAAGTAGTACTTATTAGATGCCAATGCAGGAACCATTAACAGACTAACACATTACAGGTTACGAAACTCTATTTCATATTCGCTTCCTCCATATGAAATGCAATTATTTGAGTATTTGCCGAAAACCTGTAAAACATCACTACCATGTATTGGTGAAGTACAACCAGCCCTTTGATTTGTAATACTCTTAGTGAGTTAATTTTCTAATGAGTTTCGACTGATCAATACTTAGTGTCCTTTAGTATTTAGGCTGCAGTGTTTTATAAGCTTTTAATAACATTAAAATCAAATGTACCCCTTATATTTATGCCGATTGATGTTTCCTCAAGAGAAGTGATGAAAAGCTTTTGTTTTTGTTCTTCCATTTTCATATGTTAATTACTTGAATTTTTGTTGCAGGTTGTAGAAGTCTCGACTCGAAATCATGGTCAGGTTAAATGTCACTTTTGTAAAGGCAGAAGACACTTTTCTTACTATGTTGTAACCAAATGTGCTCCCGCAGCAACGCGCGGGTTCGCCCACTCGCTATATACTAAAACAAGGTGTCGGCGGATTTTTTAAATATATCCGTCCCATTAAAATATTAATAAACGTAGACCTGTTAGTTTAGTCCGGAAAAAGCCCAAAGCTTCACAAAATGAAGCTATTACAAGTTTTACCAACAATAGATAAATAAAACACTACAGGGACAATTACGATATAAAAAAAATATTAATAAAAAAGAGATAATCGCACGCACAAAATAACTGAACAAGACCCTCTCCACAAATTTAAATAAACATTGATATATACAAATGTAAAAAAAACAAACACCTCATCACTTACGTTACCTAAAACAGTGTATTAATTTTAGTTTCAAAAAATAACTTCACTCTATAATAAATTTTTGTAAACGCTACGGATTTAGAAATATAAAGAATAACACCGCCGCAACGCGGCGGGGTTGTCCCACTCGTTGAATACAAGATCTAATATTTTATAATTTACATCTTATTTTACAGCGGTTGTATAATAAGTGCTTTAAAAGATAGTTTCAAATTGTTTTATAATTCAAATCTTAGAGCATTCGGTGTGGATTCGTCGTCCCTCGCCATGGCTGATGTGGCAATTTTGCCATGGCTTGCCATGGTACCGCCTCATTCTGTTGTGGCTCTTCATCCTTCCTCTCGTCTTGCAGACGGTGAGGTAAGTTTGTACCTTTTTTTTTTTTTTTTTTTTTTTTTAAATTATTTATTTATAATGGTTTGTGTGTGTGAATAAGTGGTATGTGGGGCCCGAATGAGTAACTTGTGGTATGTTATGGTAAGGGAGGGTTGTTAGTTTTGGTTTGTTGTGGTGACATGGCACCCGTGGGGCTCGAATAAAGAGCTTGTAACTCGCCATGACACCTAGTGGTCTTATTTAAAGCGGTTGTATATAAGTGCTTTAAAAGATAGTTTCAAATTTCACCCCAATAACCTGTTAGACTTTTTCTCTTATAAACCTTGCTCATCGTAGATGAATTCACTTTTCACCTTGCTCATCGTTGACGAAAAACCTTCACATCAACCCTAGCATTCAAAGCTCTAAAATAAACTCTTTTGCAATAAATGCTTCATTATTTATAAGGTAATTCCATATCTTTACATGTTACGGAGTATTTGTTTAAAATTATGTATGTATATGCATTAAGATATATAGATTTTTATCTTTATTCGAGTATTTATATACTTTAGTTTTGTGATGATCTAGTTCAATTTAGTTAGTTTTATATCAAATGACCTTAAGTTTTATACCCGTCCGAGATTAATCTAATAGAGATTAATTTCGAAAAGTCCTCATTTTAGGACTGCTTTTTGAATATTTTGTCTCATTTAGGATATGATTTATAAGTTTTGACGAGTTTATTATTTAAGAAAATTTGGTACACATCTCTCTTTTACTCCTTAGGTTGTTTTTTTATACGCATACTTGAGGAGTAGAGGGGAAATGCTGCCAAATTTTTCTTTAAATGGTAAACTCGTTAAAACATATACACGTATGAGACGTAGTATTCAAAAAGTAGGTTAGAGATAAACCGTGACCACTTTTGTTTCATTCATGTGTAGTATACATGCACTTCATCCGACTTGTAACATCTGAATGCGTCAAGTAGTCCGTCAAGCAGTCCACACTTGTATCATCGAATACGTCAAGTAGTCCACAGTTGAATGATCCAACTACATCAAGCAATCCACCGTTGTATCATCCGACTATGACAAGCAGTCCACCATTTTATCATCCGACACTATCAAGCAGCCCACCATTGTATCATCTGACTCTATCAAGCAGCCCACCATTGTATTATCCGAATAAGAGTGAGCCTAATTGTGATCTACAGGTAGTTTACTAATCATCTTATCATGAATGTAGGTGGAAGAACAATTGCCATCAGAAGCCATAATGTCTCAAAGTGTTCCAAAGAAAATTCCCCCGAAAAAACTTCCTCTATAACAAAAGAACATTCCCCCAAAACAAAAAACTCCTCCAAAACAAAAAACTTCTCCAAAACAAAAACAAAAGAAAAACCACACTGTTTTGCCACAAAAGGAACCTAGCATAATTGACAAATTCTTGAAAGTGTTGTCAAAAAGGCCAATGAATATTAGAAAGATAGCTGACAAATTCATAAACTGTCTTAAACATTGTGATTTTATCTTAGCTCCGGCGCTTGACGGGTTGTATGATGGGTTCTATGCCGATCGTATTTTTTATAACTCGATGTTAGGCTGGATGTCAAATGGTTGGCTTGATGGTACCATTTTACACTGGTGGGGAATGTAAGTTCCTTATTTATTTTACTATATCTTATGATAACAAAAGTCGTTATATTTTTTAATGTTAATGATTTAAGGTAATAATTTGTCTTGATTTTTAGGCATCTATATTGGTTGATTTAAAATCGCTTTAAGGGTAACAACAAGTGTGGGATCCTAAACCCTTCATGGATTGATTGCCGATTATGCCACGGAGAAAATGGTCAAAATGTCATGAAAGACATTCAAAGTACCTTAAGAGTACAAAAAGACAAAACCATATTTGTTGCACCATATTTGCAAAGGTAAGTTCCATTCGTTGCTTCTTATATCCTTTGTTTCTTATATGGTTTTAACTATATCATCATTTGCACTAAAATGTTAAAAAATATACATAGTGGACATTAGGTGTTGTGGAAAATTAGAAGGGGGGTTGAATAGTTTTACCGTTTTAAAATTTCTTTTGCTTTGAATACTTAACGTGATTTCAACTAATGCAAATAATAAACAATATATAATATGCAAGTAAAGAAAGAAACGATCAAACCACAACACGGATGTTTATAGTGGTTCGGTCTACAAGGACTCTCTTCGTTGCCTTACTCCACTACTCGAGCCTCTAACTCGAGAGTTTTTCTTCACTAAGAAACAAGCTCCCTTCTCGGCAGAGAAAACCTTTACAAACATCGCTTACACATTTTCCGGTACAAAGCTAAATACCGAGTTCTTTTACAAGGGTACAACTACTCCCGATACTCTGTGTATTTTGAGGACTAAAATAATAACCGATCACTACTGAGGTACATGATTGTTTGGTACAACAATGATGTGTGAAAAATAACAAATTAACACTATGACTAATCTAACAAGCCTTGCAACGCTTTGTTGAAGCTTGTGATGCTTTGATCTCTTTGCTATAAAAGAAATATCACTAAGAATGAAATATGAAATATGAAATATGAATGGGTTAGTAATGAAAGAATGTATGATGTTATTTATGTTTATGAGTGATGAGAAAACATGAATGTGTGGCTTGCTATTTATAGGCAACTGCCTTGGCAAACCACGGATGGGACGGATCCAAATTTAGGGATCCGTCCGTTATGCTGTTTGGTTCCGTGGGAGCCTGACAGCAAATCTCCAAATATCTTTCCCAAATCTAACCAAGATATTTTCATATCTTTTCTTTGAGTAAAGATCAATCCAAGATATTCATAAGATCTTCAAAATCTTCCAAAGATATCAAAGTGATGCATGTCATGATGTCATTGTATGATTTCCAAATTTAGAATTAAAATGTAAATGTATGTAACTTGTAAATGAATATGAATATAACATGTATATACTAGTGATCATATATGTAGCATGTAGATGATGTTATGAGTTTATAAAAAGCTTGTAACTATAAATGTAAAATACTTAACTTTATTTATGCTTTGTTAAAAATAAAATTTATAATTGTCATTAACAAAATATAGCAAAGATCGTAAAATATAAATAACATTTTTTTAGACGATATTTGTATTAACAATCTCCCCCTTTTTGTTGAGGACAAAACATAAAGTTTATCTTTAAGCAATGAAACAAATAGATTGTAAGTCTTTTAAAAATATAGATTAAACTAGTTTTATGCAATTTTTAAAATCAATTAAGGCATTTTAAATTGTATAAAACATGTGATGTATGAGTTTAATATTATCTCCCCCTTTTTGTCAAAACAAAAAGAGGAAATGCATAGCGGAATGTAGTGCAAGGCCCTTGGTCATTAGTCCCCCTAATTGGGGTGCCAAGTAGAATGATGCATGGATTTTGAGTGCTTGATTAGCTCCCCCTTGGACAATACTCCCCCTAGTTGGGGTGCTAAGTATATGATTCATGAATAAAGAAAGCTACAAAAACAAAGGTTAGTGCTTGATAAGCTCCCCCTTGGTCAATACTCCCCCTTGTTAGGCGCTCAAGGATATGGTTCAAGATGAACCTCATCTCATTTTGTAACTCATGAACCAAAATGTTGGTTCGTTGAGTGAGATGAGCGGTTCGCTCACACATGGGGCAACCATGGCGAGGGAAGTTGGGTGGTAGGTTTGGTTCGTTTGTTGTTGGTGGTGGTGGTGGTGGAGGCGGTGTAGCATGAGTTGATTATTGGTTGGGGTTTGGTGGAGACATGATGGATGTAAGCAATGTAGATTGAAGATCCATTGCTTCATTGAGGTGGGAATCCACCATGTTTGAAAAGGCATAGAGGTGGTCAAGTTCCTCATTTATTTCATCTTGGGTTTGTGGTTGGTTAATCCACATTGACTCGTCAATGGCTTGAAGTGTGAAAGTTGGTGAGAAAGGTTGAGGTTGAGGTTGTTGAGGTGGAGCATGATAACGGTAGAGAGGACTATGGATGTCCCTATAGATAGGGTGGAAGAGTAGTGGTTCTTGTTGTGAAGGTTCAACCTCAAAAGGCATAAGTGGTGGATTGGTTGATCTATGTGGAAGGTCTTCTAGAGTTTCCAAGTAGGGGTGTGGAGAGGTTGGTGGAGTGGCAAACAACTCTATTGGTTGAAGTTTAGGGGATCTAGGAGGTGATGGTGATGTTGTTATCTGAGATGGTGCGGGAGGTGGTGTGGTGGCTATTGGTGTTTTGATTGGTGGTGGAGTGGTGATGATGATATGTGGAGGTGTTAGAGTTGACAAGGTGAGGAAGTTCTCATTATCGATTGGGGATGAGATGTTTAGTGGTGTTGAATCTGATGAAGATGAGTTGAGATTTACAAAGCAGCATGGTCTTACACTCATTCTGGCAGTTCTTCTGTATGGTCTAGATGTTGATGAGGAGTTGTTTGACTTTGTCATTTTGAAGAGGAAGGTTGAGATTTGCAGAAATGTTACTAGAAATGGTGGTGAAGGTGTGAGAAATTGATTATCCTAAAGGTTCCAATTTATAGACTCCAAGATTTATAGAAGAGTGTGTTTGGATTTGATGTTAAACCATACAAAGATGGTGGTTTCTAATGATTTGGAAGTGGAAGAGAAGCATATCAAATCATAAAAGTCAATCCAATAAGATTGAGTTGAGTGAAATAAAGAAGATATGCAGTTAATACATAGTGGTGAGTGGGAAATCTAATGATGTGATTGATCCATGGATGGCAAGGAACCATTTTGAGGGATCCTTGCTTGGTGAAGAAAGGTAACTTGAGTGATTTTTTGAAATTTCAAGTTTTGGTGGGAAATGTTTTGCCTATTGTTCTAAGTGATCTAAGATGATCCTAATATGAGGTATTATCAATAAAACTATCCTAATGACAAGAATGAGTGAACTAGAGTGCGGGATTAATCGAAAATTTAAAAATGTAGCTATTATACGGCCGAACCAAACGACTACACAGGCGGAACCCAGAATTTGGTTCCGCCTGATCCGTCAGGTGATTTTTGGCGGCACCAAAAGTTTGGACGGACGGATCCAAATTTTTGGTTCGGCCGAATCCGCCGAGCAAAAAAAGTAAAAAGAGGGGTTTTTTGAAATCCCGAATCCCGTTCAAATCCCGTAAACTTTCCTAAAACATGTGTAATTAATTAGTTATGATTGAACAATAACAACAAAACAGGTATTAACACATGTAAGCATATAGATTAAACCGGGGCTAATGATATTGCTAATAATAGAAGTTATGCCAAACAATGGCTTAAGAGTAAAAAATTGATAACATCACAATGTTATCTCCCTGCATGACAACGTTAGTTCACATAGTTGTTCAATGAAAAGTTATCATCCTACGATCATGAAAACACATCACATCATTGTTAAAAAGAATAGTACCAAATACTCATGAACCTCTCATTGCCTATCTAGTTTCTTGTTCATCTTCGTTAGGAATCGCCCGATGCACTTGAACATCCCTTTCGTTTGCTTGAACTCTTCAGTTTGTTGTTCAACTCTTGGAATTTGTCGCATATATTCTAGAGGTGGAAGCCTAGAATTTGGGAGTCCATCATCCTCGCTCATAGATGATGATGATGAGGAGGTAGGTGGATGAGGACGTTTTCCTTGTGTTTTGGCTACTCTCTTGTCACTCAAGGGTACAAATATGTAGGGAATGAGAGAGTAGTCGGGACAAAAACCTCTAGCATTTGGTGGGATAGGTACAAATGCTCTAAAAAGCCGGGTGAGAAGCATCCCGTATGGAAGAGCGGTGGTTCCTAACATTGGTATGTCCGCCGTTCTTTTTGCGACATAGTAGGTAAGGTTGAAGGGTTGATAAGTTGACAAGCTATAGAGCATGTAGCATAGGCAAGCATTGATATGCTCTCGGTTTCCTATGGTGCATAAGACATTGGCTCTAAGAATTTCTTCCCACTTTTTGAATTGTGGCCTAAGTTCATTTAGCTCCATGCCAAACGGGTCTTTGTTGACTTCATTTCCTTGGCGGGTTGTTCTAGCGTTGGAAGTTCTAGGAAGAAAGAGATGGTCTTGGATAATCTCTTTTGGAACCAAAGGAGTGTCGTATGGAAGCATACGATCAACAATCGAATCAAGGATTGACAAAGACCATTTATCCGAGTAAAGGCAAGTACCTTCACACGGAATCCCAAGGACTTTCGCAAATTGATTTAAGGGTATGTTGAAGTCGATTTGATTGACTTTGAATTGAATGGAGATGAGACCATAGTCGTTGGTGCTAAGGACAACACTAGCAGAAAATTCTAACACAAATCTAGGACATATTGGTTCGTTAATGTCCAAGAGGCCATCAAAGTGAATGGTCGCTAGTTCTTGGCGAATTTTGGTTCCTTCTAGAAAGGAAGGGTCTACGGTTCTACCCTCGTGAACATATCTTTTCTCTAAGGCCTTAAAGATTTTTACTTGTGAAGGTGTGAGTCCCTTAGTCTTATGGTGTTTTGGAAGGTAGTTTAGGGTATCCTTGTGATCATAGAAGATCGCAAGAGGCATGATTTATCCTAGATACAAAAATTACATAGTTTAGTTAAAACTAACGAGAATTTAGATATGATGTTCTAGTGTGTGCCTATATGGGGACAATGTGGAGGTGCGGTTATCTTGATTCCTTTTAATGCATTAAAATTTCATTTTGAAAATTTTGTGACAAAACGAGAGATAACCCAAACGCTCCTAATTCAATGTAGCTTCGATTGAATGTACCCGAAAATACATATTAGTTATGTATTTCCTTTAGCATTCAAGAGACATTATGCAAATGATGTTTTAAAAATACGTTTTTATTTGTATGAACAATGTGAAGAATCATTTTTCCTAATAGTGAGAAGCTTTTTCACAAAAAAAATTGACATGGGGTTTTTAGTGAATTATGATAATGCCTTAATATGCAATTGCTAACTAAGGGAAACATGATTAGTTATGCAATTTAGCAAATGTACTTCATGATTTTTCAAAAAGATGCATAATCCCCAAGTTTTGGTTTTGTGCAAGAAATAGAAATCCTAGACTCAGATCAGGAGTGTAAATATAGTTGGGATACTTATAGTGTGAATTAGAGCACAAATTTGTTGAAGGAGATGACCTAAATTCTGAGAATGGTGTGCTATGGGGCGAGTTTGAGTTTCTTGTGTGTTGTGGGAATGAGAAAAGGAGTGTTTGTTTAATATATTTAAAAACCAACCCAAGAACCCACGGATGGGGTGAAACCAAGTATTTGGTTCCGTTCTTGCTGTCGAAGGGTTCCGCAAGACTGTTTTGGTTTTTGGTTATTTTTGTCGTGTTTGGTTAATCTAAGGTTTGAGCTAAAGTTTAAACTACACATTTGGTTCCATTAATCCTAAACCAAGTCTAAGAAGGTTAAATGGTTCTCTCTTAAGAGGTTTTGTTAGGATATCGGCAATGTTGTCTTCTAATGATACTTTCTCGATTGAGATGTTTCCTTTTTGAACATTGTCGTGTAGAAAGTGATGACAAATTTCTATGTATTTGGTTCGAGCATGTTGAACTGGATTCTTGCTAAGGTCGATAGCTCCTTTGTTGTCGCAAAGAATAGGGACGTCATTGAGTTGAATCCCATAGTCGATGAGAGCTTGTTTCATCCAAAGTGCTTGTTGACAAGCTTTTCGTGCAGACACGTACTCGGATTCGGTTGTTGAGATTGCTAGAGCCTTTTGTTTCTTTGAGAACCATGAGGTAAGACAATGCCCAACAAAAGTACAAATACCACTTGTACTTTTTCTATCGACATAGTCACCGGCATGTTCCGAGTCGGCATACACTATGGTTTCAACTCCCGTTCCTTGGGATACCATAATCCTAAGTGTGTAGTACCTTTAATGTATCTAAAAATTTGTTTTACGGCTTCAAGATGGGATGTTTTAGGATCTTTTTGAAAGCGAGCACATAGACAAACACTAAACATAATGGTGGGTCTACTAGCCATGAGATAGAGTAGACTACCAATCATTCCTCTATATTTAGTGCTATCTACGGATTCACCTTCTTCATCCTTGGTGAGTTTAGTTTCCGAGGACATAGGTGTTTTCATAGGTTTGGAGTCTTCAAGACCAAATTTCCTAAGCATATCTTTGATGTACTTAGATTGGTTGAAGAATATCCCATCTTCTAATTGTTTTATTTGAAGTCCTAAGAAAAAGTATAGTTCTCCCATCATACTCATTTCAAACTCGTCATGCATGATTTTTGAGAAATCGTCGCATAACTTTTGACAAGTTGATTCGAATATGATGTCATCCACATATATTTGAACAATGATAATACGTGATCCCTTTTTCTTAGTGAAAAGAGTGTTGTCTACTAGTCTCATGGTATACTTATGTTCAACTAGGAATGTCTTAAGTCGATCATACCATGCTTTTGGTGCTTGCTTAAGTCCGTATAAAGCTTTTTTAAGTTTGTAGACATGATTTGGTTTTTCAAAGTCGGCAAAGTCGGGAGGTTGTGCGACATACACTTTCTCATTAATAAAACCATTAAGAAATGCACTTTTGACATCCATTTGAAAAAGTTTAAAGTCATGTGCACATGCATATGCAAGTAATATTCTAATTGACTCGAGCCTAGCAACCGGAACAAATGTTTCGTCGTAGTCAATACCTTCTTGTTGATTATAGCCTTGAGCTACTAGCCTAGCTTTGTTTCTAGACACTACACCATTTTCATCCATTTTATTTCTAAAGACCAATTTTGTTCCAATTATGGTTTGACATTTTGGTTGAGGAACTAATATCCAAACATCATTTCAAACAAATTGCTTTAATTCTTCATGCATTGCTATGACCCAAGATTCATTTTTTATAGCCTCATATATATTTTTAGGCTCAATGGTTGAAATGAAACAAAAGAAGTTACTTTAGTTTTGGACTTTTGATCTTAAGGTTCTTTCATTGATTTCTCCTATGACATTATCTAATGGATGACTTTTAGATTCTTTGACATTGACTATTTCCTTATTTAATAGTTTATCTTCCTTGTCATTATCTAGATTCTCTTGGTTTTCAACCAAGTCATCATCTACCAAAGGTGATGTCTTAGAGGGACACACGTTCAACGATTCCTCGACTCTCAAGGTTTCTTTGTTCAACAAGATATAGGTTTTACTATTTTGTGAATATCCAAGGAACACACCTTCATAAGATTTTGGGTCAAATTTGGTGAGATAATCCTTAGTGTTTAGAATGAAGCACTTGCTTCCAAAAACTCTAAAGTATCCTAATGCAAGCTTTTTGCCCCTATATATTTCATATGGAGTTTTATTCAAAATTGGTCTTATTAAAACTCTATTTAGGATATAGGTGGATGTGTCAACGGCGTTACACCAAAATTTTTGTGGTATGTTTTGTTCATTTAGCATTGTTCTACTCATTTCTTGGAGAGTTCTGTTTTTATGTTCTACTACACCGTTTGACTAAGGAGTACGTGGAGCTGAAAAGTTATGTGTTATGCCATTAGCATCACAAAAAGCTCCAAATTGAGTTTCATTATCAAATTCACGACCATGGTCTATTCTAATTGACACAATGCTACTTCCTAGTTGATTTTGAATTTTTTTACTAAGAATTTCAACTTTATCAAAAGCTTCATTTTTACTTTTCTAAAATTTAGTTCAAGTGTATCTTGAATAATCATCTACTATGACCAAAGTGTAGAAGTTTCCTCCATAACTTTGTATAGCGGATGGACCAAACAAATCCATATGCAATAGTTCTAGACATCTAGATGTAGACACCATATTTTTAGCCTTATGGCTATTATGAACTTGTTTCCCAATTTTGCAAGCATCACAAAAGTGTTGGTCATATTTCAACTTGGGTAGGTTCCTAACGAGTTCCTTAGATGATAGAGATTGGATGAGTCTCATATTGGCGTGGCCTAAGCGTCTATGCCAAAGAGTTGAGTTGTCATCTAGAGAGGTGAGACAAAGTTTGTCTTTAGATGCTTTATCTATTTTCATAACGTATACGTTATCTTTCAAAACACCTTTACCTATGGTTATACCATCTTTTAGTATTTTACTTCCGTTTTCACTGAAAAGGACGTCATACTTTTTACGGCATAGTTGGCTAATACTAAGTAAGTTAAATCCTAGGTTATCAACATGAGCAACATCATCAATAGAGAGAGAGAGAGAGAGAGAGTCATGAGAGATAGTACCTTTTCCGACGATTTTGCTTTTTAGCTTGCTACCAAAAGTAACATTACCTCTTTCATATTCTTGGTAGGTTGAGAAAAGGCTCTTGTTTCCCGTCATGTGCCTTGAACACCCGCTATCTTTTATCCACTCGTCTGGTTCCAAACCGACTTTCAATCATACCTAAGTTATAGAAAAACTCAAGCATTTGGTCCCCAATATCTCATGGGTCCATTTGGGTTAAACATCCCATTAACTTGATTCATGTATAGAAATGGTGGATAAGGGTTCCATGGCATGTAGTTAGGACTTTGATAATTCCTAGGAAAGTTTGTGTTCCAACTATTTTGATAATGAGGTTGTATGTTGTAGTTGCTTTTTGGAAAGGGGCGTTTGAGAATAGTTGTCCTAGGTCTTTGTTGAGTAGTTTTAGTTCTAAATTCATTTTTAGCTTGTCCTACTCCTATAGTAACAGCTGGTTTCACTACTAGAAAAAGGGTTATTCTTGACGCGCAATGCGTGTCATAAAGGCCCTTTATGACGCGCAAATGCGCGTCAAGGAAGGACCAGTCATAAATTTTCATGACCCGCATTTGGGCGTCATCCCTCTATGACGCGCATTTATGACCCACGTTTTATGACTCTTCTTTTTGCGTGTCATAACCTAATTTTTTTGTTTTAAATTAATTTTTTTCAGTTCCTAATTTTCTATTAAATGACAATTAAAAACCTGATAATACAAAATTAAAAACACAAATATCAAAATAACGCATTTCATATATTAAAAACCTGATAATACAAAATTAAAAACACAAATATCAAAGTCAATGAAATGTACAGATGCAATATTCGTTTAAACAAACCTATGCCATTTGAAGTACATTTAACACGATATTTTCCTTGTTGCTGCTAGAACTAAAAATCAACCTAACTTTGCCTATTTATCCGAGACGAACGTCAATGAATTCCACGTTGGTGAGTCGCTAAAGAAAGCAATCGTTCCACCTGTATTAAAAAGGAAACACGGTTGATAAAAAAATTATATAAAAATGGGAAGAACCTAAGTATTTCTGAAATTGCAAAAAGTTCATTACTGTACTTCAGAATGACATATACTCAAATGTCGATGCATACCTCGGCGATAACTGTCTCAATGCATTGTTGAAGTCCTTTATAGGCAGCACCTTCTGCACTGGACATAGCTGTTGCCATTTCTTCACATGAAGCAGCATGTGCACCATCCACTGGTAACAAAAGCCTTGAAATAGAGTTGGCAAAGTACTGTCAAAAGCAAAACATAATCCCACTTAGAATCAAAGAACCATTCAGACTCTTCACACTAGTAACAAAGAAAATTGCAGATGTCCTAACTAGGGGTGACAATTTCGACACATTTATGGTTAAATATGGTGATTTTGGTTAAACCTTGTATCTAATGGGTCAAATAGACAAAAACTGAATAAAAAACCTAGCTAAACTGAAAACGAGTTGAGCAGGTTAAATGGGAAGTCGCCAAAGTTGTTCTTTTTACAAAATTGGAATATGGTGTCTTAGTAACATACGAACTTATAAAATGTAAGAAAAAAAGGAAGACGAAGGTGTTTTTACTTGCTGAACAATAGCAACACTGCTTCCGCAACGTTGTACAGCAACCATGAAAGATCTGAAACTGCTTTCACCAGCTGCAGCAGCAGCTTCTGCCTACAAATCAACATCAGTATATCAAGACTGATTAGATTAATGCTATACCTTTCAAAAAAAATTAATATATAACTTTTTATTAAGATAGAGCTATTTTGTGTGAATTATAATGAGGCCTGAATAGAGGTTTACAGCGAAAGCGGTAGCAGCAGCTACTCTTCGACTAACACCAGTGCCTAACACAAATCTCTCCCTCAAAGCTGCAGCTTCCGTGAGACCATCTCTAGCTCTTTCAAGCCCTTCCGTTGTATATTGACTGACCTGAAACACAGAAAATATGGGGGAGTTAATGCATGCATACGATAAAGTCACAAAAGTTGCTAAAAAGTATAACTTACTTGGTCTAGAAGGCAAGTGAAGACAGTTTTGACGTTGGCTGCAAGAGTAGCAGGCTGTACAGAGATAAATGAATAAAATGTATAAGAACCTAAAATTAATGTGTTAAATATTCACTCAAAGACAATATCGTGTTCAAGCTACAGCCTACAGAAAAAAAATGTGTTAAAATGTATAAGAACCTAAAATTAATGTGTTAAAATTAATGTGTTAAAGCTTAACAAAAAAAAGGCAGTTGTCATAATAGTAACAAATATTCCACCAAAACCAGAGCTACAGCCTACAGACAAGCATAAACCTTATAGAAGAGCTATGGAATGGACCATACAAGAGAATCTCTTGAACAGACATGGAGTACAAGCATAAACCCTTTTTCGACCCAGTTTGACCCACTCGCCAAACAACCCTTTATAGACTGTTTTTTGATAATAATACTGGAAGTTACTGAAATGACTATTATTCCTAACTTATTAATATCTAATTGAGAACTTAATAGAAAAAAAAACTTGAATTTATATTGAACTAGAAATTGAGTACAAGACTTATTGAAACTGAACCATGAACTTAAAAATAACTAGAATACAATTGAGAACTTAAATTGAAAACTGATTGAGAGCTTAAAACTAAATACGACTTAAAATTAAACACTCGAATAAGCTGTTGTAGTATAAACACTCGAAAACGCATATAACAAAAACAGATTTAGCGAGGTTCAGAAATTAGGGCAAATCGATTGAAGAAAAATTAGGGCAAATCGATTGTGAGACAAAATTAGGGCAAATCGATTTAGCGAGTTTCAGAACCGATTATGGCAAAAAAATAGAAGAAACGAACCTGGAACCATTGATACCCAATACAATCTGCTTTGATTTAGCGACGTTAGTGAGCGAGTAGCGTTGTGGTGGTGGTGGATCGATTGACGATGTGGTGGTGGTGAATCGATTGACGTCTGAGAAGTGATCATGAGGTGGTGGTGGATTGAGATCTGAGAAGTGACCAGGAGGTGGTGGTAATGAGATTTGAGAAGTGAGGATGTGGTAATGAGATAAGAGGGTGGGTTTCAATAGATATGAGGGAGAAAGTGTATTCCGTGTTACTATTTTATGACTTTTAAAATTGCGTGTCATCCAGCCTTCACATTTTACAAGTTATGACAGTTTTTTTATGACTTACAATTTTGCGCGTCATCTTTTAGCGTGGGTCATAAAAAGCGAGTCAAGGATAGCCCTTTTTCTAGTAGTGTTTTTGTTTGTTTACAGTTGAACTAGTATTAAATTTCCTAGTGACTTTAACAAACTCTGTACGGTTTGAGGTGCAAGCTTTCTGTTTAGCAACAATTTCCACGGATCCCTTTTCCACTACCGGCGGAACCAAGGATTTGGTTCCGTCTAATCCGTGGGTTTCTGAAACTGTTGGAACAGTTTCTTGTACTTTTACGGCTTGTTTCTTAAAACTACTTAAGTCTCCTAGTAGATTCATGAGGTAATTTTTGAATTTTCATTATCTCATCTACACAGCTGATATTTTTATCAAACCTTTTGAACTTTGAGTTTTGTTTGATAAGTGCATCCTGTGTGATTTTAAGCTTCTCTAATTCTAGTCTAATCTCTTGACATGAAACACATACTTTGTCAACAGCTTTACCTTTTCCTAATCGTTTAACTTTTTCCTTTAACTCATAAACTTCGTTTTCTAGAAATTTCTTTTTGGTTTTCAAAAACTTATTTTTGTTTATGATTTTTAGGCTAAGTTCACAGAGATTGTTATATTCCTTTTGCTAGGTGTCATCATCAATAGAAGAATACGATGAGTCAGAATGTACCTCGTCTGAGTCATGAGCCATGAGAGCAACTTCGTCATTCTTGTGCTCTTTGTCATTATCTTCACTGTCACTCCAAGCCCCACTTACAAAAGCTCTTTGAGTTTTGTTCTTGGGTGGCTTAGGACACTCTCCTATTAGATGACTTGTATCTCCGCATCTAAAACACTTTCTTTCTCCTTTTCCTTTCTTGTCATCACAGTCTTTCCGGAAGGATTTCTTTTCTTCTCGAGGTTATCTTACGAACTTTCCTCGTCTCCAAAAGAACTTCTTGAAATCTCTTACGGCCATGGCATATTCTTCATCTTCGCTACCCGTACTAGACTCTTCATTATCACTTGAAGCTACTCTAGCTTTTAAGGCAATAGATTTGACTTTTTCTTTTTTGCCCTTAACTATTTCCGAATCTTTTTCCATAACCATCTCATGAACTTTGAGATTTCCAATTAGCTCGTTAAGTGACATGCTTGAAAGATCCTTGGATTCTTTAATGGCCGTCACATTTGCTCTCCACTTCGGATGAAGTGCTCTAAGGAATTTCCTGACAAAGTTCTTACTACAAAAAGATTCATCAAGTGCTTTAAGAGAAGTAATGATAGTATTAAACCTAGCAAATGTACTATCAATGGTCTCATCTTCAGGGATAAAAAATTGTTCATATTGTTGAACAAGAAGATCAATTTTGTTATCCTTGACTTGTGAGTTCCCTTGATGAGTGATAATTAAAGATTGCCAAATATCTTTAGCGGTTTTACACATAAAGACTCTTTCATATTCTTTCCTAGGTAAAGCATGGTAAAGCATCATTTTAGCCTCATTATTTTTGGCAATCAACTTCTTTTGCTCATCACTGTGACGAGCAAGTGAAGTATCCTCATCCCGACCACTTGATATATCTTTTATTATAGCTTTATGATCACCTTCTATAATAATGTACCATAGATCTATGTCTTTTGATTTCACATAAGTTTCAAAGCGGTTTTTCCAATATATAAAACTATTTGGTTCAAATAGTGGTGGTCTTTGCATAGACTGCCCTTCTTTGAAGTTTTCAAAATCCATGGATCGTTTCAAGTTTTAAAATACAATATATTTTGAAAGTCTTTAGTAACGTAGCTCTGATACCAATTGTGGAAAACTAGAAGAGGGGTTGAATAGTTTTACCGTTTTAAAATTTATTTTGCTTTGAATACTTAACGTGATTTCAACTAATGCAAATAAAAACAATATATAATATGTAAGTAAAGAAAGAAACGATCAAACCACAACACGGATGTTTATAGTGGTTCGGTCAACAAGGACTCTCTTCCTTGCCCTACTCCACTCCTCGAGCCTTTAACTCGAGAGTTTTTCTTTACGAGTAAGAAACAAGCTCCCTTCTCGACGGAGAAAACCTTTACAAACGTCGCTTACACATTTTTCGGTACAAAGCTAAATACCGAATTCTTTTATAAGGGCACAACAACTCCCGATACTCTGTGTATTTTGAGGACTAAAATACTAACTGATCACTACTGAGGTATACGATTGTTTGGTACAACAATGATGTGTGAAAAACAACAAATTCACACTATGACTAATCTAACAAGTCTTGCAACGCTTTGTTGAAGCTTGTGATGCTTTGATCTCTTTGCTACAAAAGAAAGATCACTAAGAATGAAATATGAAATATGAATGGGTTAGTAATGAAATAATGTATGATGTTGTTTATGCTTATGAGTGATAAGAAACCATGAATATGTGGCTTGCTATTTATAGGCAACTGCCTTGGCAAACCACGGATGGGACGGATCCAAAGTTAGGGATCCGTCCGTTATGCTGTTTGGTTCCGTGGGAGCCTGACAGCAAATCTCCAAATATCTTTCCCAAATCTAACCAAGATATTTCCATATCTCTTCTTTGAGTAAAGATCAATCCAAGATATTCATAAGATCTTCAAAATCTTCTAAATATATCAAAGTGATGCATGCCATGATGTCATTGTATGATTTCCAAATTTAGAATTAAAATGTAAATGTATGTAACTTGTAAATGAATATGAATGTAATATGTATATACTAGTGATCATATATGTAGCATGTAGATGGTGTTATGAGTTTATGAAAAGCTTGTGACTATAAATGTAAAAGACTTAACTATATTTATGCTTTGCTAAAAATAAAATTTATATTAACAAAATAGAGCAAAGATCGTAAAATATAAATAACATTTTTTTAGACGATATTTGTATTAACAGGTGTTATTTGTGATTTGCCCTTTGATGAAGACTGGATACATATTGGATTCACTCAATAAGAGTTTGGATAAGGAACCTAGCATATACTCTTTGATACCACTAGTAGA
The DNA here is from genome assembly GCA_021014915.2 of Artemisia tridentata subsp. tridentata. Taxonomy (NCBI): domain Eukaryota; kingdom Viridiplantae; phylum Streptophyta; class Magnoliopsida; order Asterales; family Asteraceae; genus Artemisia; species Artemisia tridentata. Next base: position 222,787,673 of record CP139504.1, read on the forward strand.
AGCGTAAGTATATTCTAGCATTTATATTAAATTGCCAATTGGGTACATAAAGTAATCCAATTAAACAATATTGAATTTTAGGGCATGTCATGATCCGTCTTCCGTTGATTAAGGTAAATCATATTGCATATTTGTAAATATATATTGAACCTGCTGCTGATTCATCTGCTGATGAAAGAGCAACATGGAAACTTGAGTATGATAGACACAATGAAGTTGCGTGTCTTATGCTTGGAAGTATGATTCCCACATTACAAAAGCAATTTGAGAATTATTTTCCTTATGATATGCTCAATGAACTCAGACTTATGTTTGAGAAACCTGCAACTATAGAATTGTATGATTTGATTAATGCTCTACACAGTTGCAAACAGGAGGAAGGTAAACCCTTGAGTGCTCATGTTTTGGAAATGAATGGTTACATGGACCAACTTGAGCAGCTTCACTATCATTACCCACAAGATGTATGCATTAGCCTAATCAACAGATCCTTTAGCAAGGAGTTTGGTGGTTTTATGCGTAATTTCAACATCCATTGCACGGGGACGACAGTTTCTGAGTTACATGCAATGCTCATTGACTATGAAAAGGGATTACCGGAAAAGGCTCCTACACCTCAAGTACTTGCTAATCAAGGTGGTAGGATTCAGAAGCCAAAACCGCAAGCGAACAAGGGAAAGGGCAAATGCAAAGCTAAGGGTAAGCAAGTTATGGCTTACCAACCTGAGCCTAAGAAAAACCCTCCCAAGAAGAAAGAGAATCCCAAAAAGGATCACGCTTGCAACCACTGTAGCGAGGTAGGACACTTGAAGAGGACCTGTCCTCTCTACCTTGAAGAGTTGCGAGTGAAGAAGATGAAGATGGTTGGGCATGTCGCCAGCACTTCAGGTAACTTCTTTATGATTGAATTATTTGCTTTTTCTCATAAAATAAATTCCTGGGTATACGATACTGGATGTGGTATTCATATTTGTAATACACTATAGGGATTTAGAGAAGCAAAGAAGCTGGCCTATGGGGAGCAATACCTGCACGTGGGCAATGGAGCACATGCAGTTGTTGAAGCCATAGGAACATTTGATTTAGTTTTGCCTTCGGGCTTATTACTAGTATTAAACAATTGTCATTACGCACCTTCTATAACTAGAGGTGTTGTTCCAGTTTCTTTGTTATTGGATCTTGGTTTTATTCACACGTTTACTAGTAATGGAATTTCTGTTTCTTTAAATAATGTTTTTTATTTTAATGCGATTACTGTGAATGGTTTGTTTGAAATTGACATGAATGATAATGTATCCAATAGAAATAATTCTGTGTTTAGCATCAATAATAAGAGAATCAAGAAAGACTTGGATTCTACTTATCTTTGGCATTGTCGACTTGCTCACATAGGCAAGAAACGCATGGAAAAGCTGTAACATGATGGGCTTTTGAAACGTATCAATGATGAAACATTTGATAAGTGTGAATCTTGCATATCTAGGAAGATGACAAGGAAACCTTTTTCAAATCAGTTAGAAAGAGCTTCAGAACTACTTGGTTTGATACATACTGATGTATTTGGACCACTTAGACATGTGTCAAGGAAAGGTGTTAGCTACTTCTTAACCTTTATAGATGATTTCAGTCGTTATGGTTATGTTTACTTGCTTAACCATAAACATGAAGTGTTTGAAACATTTAAGGTTTTCAAGAATGAAGAAGAATTGCAAATAGGAAAGAAGATTAAAGCTCTTCGATCAGATAGAGGTGGTGAATATATTAGCCAAGAGTTTAAAGATTATCTTGCTGAGTGTGGTATTGTACAGCAGCTCACATCTCCTTATACACGACAACAAAATGGTGTATCTGAGAGAAGAAACCGTACATTGTTAGACATGGTGCAATCAATGTTTAATCTTACAACTCTTTCCTTATCTTTTTGGGATTATGCTTTAGAAACAGTTGTTCGCATTCTAAATATGGTTCCGACCAAGAAGGTTGATAAGACACCATATGAGATATGGCATGGTAAAGCTCCCAACTTGTCTTATTTAAAGGTCTGGGGTTGTGAGGCGTTTGTTAAACGTGACTCACCAGATAAACTCCAACAGAGATCTGTTAAGTGTATCTTTGTAGTATACCCAAAGAAAATGATGTATTACTACTTTTACTTCCCACCTGAAGACAAAGTAATTGTTGCTAGGTATGGAGATTTCCTTAAAAGGGATCTCATATATCAAGAATTCAGTGAGAGAATTTATGATCTGGAAGATGATCAAGAATATACATCACCTTCTGAAAACACTAGCCATCTTCCTGTGGAACCTGAAATTCTGGGTCCTCCACCTGAAGTTATTCCCATTCGTAGGTCTGTAAGGACTACAAGTGCTCCTGAACGTCTATGTTTAAATGTAGAAGTTGAGGAAAATATGTTAGGGGATCTTGGAGAGCCTACTAACTATAAGGTTGCCATGGTTGATCCTGAAAAGGACAAATGGCAAGCAGCAATGAATGGGAAAATGCAATCCATGAAAGATAACGATGTCTGGATTGAAGTTGACCTTCCTCCCAATGCTAAAGTCGTTGGAAGTAAGTGGCTCTTCAAGAATAAAACTGACATGGACGGCAATGTACACACCTATAAGGATCGTCTGGTAGCTAAAGGCTTTACTCAAACCTATGGGATTGACTACGAGGAGACCTTTTCTCCTGTAGCAGACATTAGAGCTATTAGGATTCTCATAGCTATATCAGCATACTATGACTATGAGATTTGGAAAATGGATGTCAAAACCGCCTTCTTAAATGGTCACCTAGATGAGGATATCTATATGACACAGCCTGAGGGGTTTGTGAATTCACAATTTCCAAACGATGTATGCAAACTTAAAAGATCCATTATGGATTAAAGCAAGCATTAAGGCAATGGAATAAGAGATTTGATGAGAAAATCAAGGAATTTGGTTTCACTCAGAATCTTGACCCTGGCAGGATTTCCATTCAATCACTGAGAATCACAATATGTGAATTCTCTCATGAATGTTCTCGGCAGATTACTAAGACCTGCGTAGGATACTCTTATAATTTACGACTAGTGTTCCTTTTGTTGAACAACCAATGTAGAAATACTAAGTGTTCATATGAGATCTTTTATGTATCTCGTGGCTCTAGACTCGATAAAGTGCTTATTGGTTTTAGTCGTCGGAGGCATGGAGCAGATTGCCTCCTTTTCAATATCAACACATCTCGTAGTGAGAGGTCGATAGATAATGAAGGGTTCTCCGTGAGAAATGAAACAAGTGTCTTTTGAGAGACACCTGAGTGGCTAGAAGGTTTAGTGCAGTGCGTCACTGGGTCCATGACGGCTTAATCTTCAATACCGGTGTTACTGTAGTAACAACCAGTAGCATATGTATTTAACCCAGTGTCTGCCCTAAGGTTGATCGAATGGAGGGCTATTTCTTTTCACCCTTTTCTTTACTTTTCTTTTTCATTCTTCAACCCCTTCTTTCCCCTTTCATTTCTTTACTCTCTTTTTTTTTTCATCATACCTAGGACTTTTCTAGTACTAAACTTATTGGTATTGTCCTTGAGTAGATCCGGATCCCTCCGGCTCTGGCGAATCATAGGACGGTTTTTCCTAACCTTAGTCACCTTATATCTCCATGACTATCCTATTGTTTCCATAAACCAATCCTTTTGAAAATCTCTCAAAGTGCTTATGATTGTAAAGACATATTTTGTTAACACTTTGAGAGTTTTGTAATTTTCAGACATACTCCCCCTTAACATGTGCTCATAAGTGTTTAAGGTAAATTTGCACATGTCGGGAAGAGTTAGCACTTTTTGAATTGATTGATTTTCAATGAACATGATCGTTGCGAGATACGTTTACATCACTAGTAGAACTAGCTTGAAATTATTACCCGTCTAGATCATATTCAAGGAAAATCTCTCGAAATCGGTACATTCTACTTAGACACGTCCTTTGCGAGACACGTTTACATCACCGGATAAACTGGCTTGAAATTATTACCCGTCCCGAACATGTCTTTTCGATTACTGACTTTTGATATCGTCAATTCGAGGGTTCAATTCTGAGTCGAGCTCATACGAGATTTCAACCTTTTATTGCCATATTTTAATCATATCTTTATTCTCCCCCTCAAAAATAGCATATTCATGTTGTTTTTGATAAACTTTTGATTAAAATATGCTTTTTGAGGTTTATGGGAAGAATTTCAAGAACTTTTTGTTGTTTAGAACAAAGATTATGTTTTTCAAGTACTCCCCCTTAACATGGGAATACTTGTTCTTTTGAGCAGAATTTTGAAAAACTTTGAAAAATTCTGGTTAATTCTACTCAAAAGTAAGAAGCTTTCGCTCCTTATATTACGATTGAGGCACTGAAGCGTACCTCAGGGTCCTTTCTTTACAAGAACGGGTTGTGCACTGTGATCTGTGCACAAGCCATAATCAGCAATCATATAAGCAAGAATTATCAATCAAAGAATATAACAAACTCTTACATCATCCTGAACTTCTGAATGTAGTGAAGACTAGATCAGGACTTTGGAAGTTCCTGATTGGGAATGATGGTCGTCCTCCAACGTAACTCTCTAGCCGTCTCATTTGATCTCTATGAAACAACGTTCTCTCGATCTTCAGCACATACTGACGGATTTCTCTTAGCTGAGCACTCGTCCATCTTCTTGTCTTTTGCAACTCCTGATCTCAAACTCGAATTACCAACCCATCACGAACCTTCTTTAGCGTGTGGTCGCAGAACTTATGAATGTCCTTATACGCCATGAAGCAGTTAATCGTCAGATCGCTTTTGTAAACGAACCCAAAGGTTGGTTCCTTCTTCATGGTGTATTGGGCTTCATTGTTGATTTGAGGAAGTGATAGCAGTGGTGCGGTAAGATTCAACTTCCTCTGATAGCTCTCGACCCCAAGCTACAGATCTTCTACATGTTCTTGTATGATCTTTCTTCTAATAAAGTGGAGTATAGAAGCGTTGAATGCGTATTGAAGATCCGTTGTGAAATGTTGCAACTTCCCTTGAACTTTGATGAGGTACATATCTTCAAGGTCATTAAGACTCAAATCTGGGAAATCTGCTTCAGAGAACGTGTAGAGCTGCTGGTCGTGCCTTCTAACTTTGATTTCGGACAAGAAAGTGTAGTCATATTTCTTCTCACCCGTTAGACTCACCACAGCAAGAATCCTAAGGTCACTTTTCACTGGAGTAGGAGATTTCTTGGTGAGTTTACTCTTGTACCAAGTCTTCCTCTTTTCGAACCAATGATAGATACCCAGGCGCGCATCTTGGTCATACTGCACTTTCTTTGAAGTAAAGAGATGAGTAGCAGTTTCCTCGATGGCAGGTTGTGTGTAACTTGCTGCTGGAGTCAAAGTTATCGAGGTTGTATATTTTGGTTGACAGTTAATTCCATGTTCAAGTAATTCCAGGTCGTTGATGAAGAAGAATTGGTAAGGGATGGTGGGTTGATCGGAGACGCGAATCACTGGCAATGGCTTCGTCCAATCAGTGATATATGGTTGATTAATTCTGGAGGTGCTTCCAACCATTATCACATCTGGATTAATCCAGCTGAACTCGCTGGACATTGCTCTGGCAATGTTCTCAAGATGATACTCGAGCTCAGCTGCACTGGATGATCTTTCCTTGAGTAGATTGAATCCATCGTTCTTGATGCGACGAAGTTCCCCTTTGGTCATCTTCTTGACTCGTTGGTCACGTTTGAGTCTTTGAATGAACTCAAACGTGTTATCTTCAATTACTAAATCTTCGTCCATCTATGTTTGAGCAGTTACTAGTTGATCAAACCACTCATTTCCCTGTGTGGTGTCTTCATCTAACTAAGAGACAACATTCGACCTTCTGGAAGTCTTTTTGCTAGATGATGTCGCCTTGGTCTTGGGAGGTGAAGGTGGTGGATCATCATACTGTTGAAATTCTCTTTCTTCAGTTTGCTCGAACTGATGCTCCATTTCTGTGGGACCAGATCCCGAAGCCTTTGGTGTTGGAGTTGTTGTAGTTGTTGACGGACCGGCGGGTTCTTTGAGTTGTGAGCCAGATCCTTCGACACCTTTTTGTTTCTTTGCTTGGGTGTTTGGATCTTGGTCTTCGTCCTCTCTCGGACGTTTACCCTTATCAGCCTCAACTTTACACGACTCCTTTGCCATGTTTGCTTTTATAGCCTCCATGATGGCTATTTCTTCTTCAGTCGGAGAGTCGAGATTAACTAGAGCAGTGAGGTGTTGGAGTTGAAGTTCTTCAAGAGTTAATTCCTTAGGCTTTTCCGGTTGGGTTGTGAATACAAAAGGAACCGAAGCGACAATGTTTTGACTTTGTCTTCGAGGTTGGAATCGATATGCTCTTCTATCTGTTATGACACAACCTTGGGCAAATACTTCTTTACATACACCTTGGTACTGCCCTTGACTTCTTTGAGCAATCGATCTTTGACATTGTCTTCAAAAAATTTGTCCATTTGAGCTTTGGTTTCTTGCATCTCTTTGACTTGTGTGGCAAGGCTTTTGACCATATTTGTTAAGTCTTTTACTTGGTCACTGTGCTGGTTGTCTTTCTTTGCACGCGCCAGCTTTGCTACCTTTTTCACCTTTTCAACCTGATTCAGCCTAGGGATCTGCATTGTTTCCTTGCTTTTCATAACTGTTTTTCCTTTTGATTATTTTGTTGCTGCTTCAGTAGATGGTGATGGTGGTGGTGGTGATGAGGGGTGTGTTGATGATTATGGAGGTGTTTGAACCTGTGGTGGTGAAGCATGCTGAGACACTAGAGGAGTAAGTGTTGAATGTGGATGAATGATAGGTGGCGTTTGAATGTATCTGTCCGCATCCTTTTCGACCATCTTTTGTTCTTCCTCCTTCTTCTTTTGTTCTTCTTCCATCTTCTTTTATTCTTCCTCCTTCTTTTCTTCTTCCTCCTTCTTCTGTTCTGCTTCTAGTTCTTTAGCAGCCTTAGTAATCTCCTCCTCATCAGTCAATGTCTTATCTTCATATGTTTCTTCCCAGAAATCAAAGTTTTCTTCATCTGATAACACCTTTTCACTTTCTTCCCCTTATTCCATCTCGACATCTTTCATCTTCTCTTCTTCCTTCTTTTCCTTATCATTGCCGGGTTGATTAACCGGTTTTGACGTAGGTGGCATGACATCTTTATCTGACTCAGGCCTATCGGGTTGATTAACCGAATTAGGCTGAGGTAGAGTAGTATCTTTAGCAACACCGGACCCTCCGGGTTGATTAACCGGATCAGGGTGAGGTGGTGTTACTTCTTTAACTGTCCCAGACCCACCGGGTTGATTAACCGGATCAACATATAGGTTTGGGATCCCCCAGCTCCTTTATTTTTTTGTTCAAATCTCATTTGCTCTTCAAACCTTAATCGTGCTCGTCTTTCCTCATCAGCCTTATGTGACCTACGGCTTTCTTCTAGTGCCACCTTAGCTGCTATATCTTCTCTATAAACTTCTTTATCGGTATCCGTCTCTGAGTCAGATTCCTCTTCCGCAACAATCCTACCTTCCTCCGGTTCTGGCCTGGGAATTGTAACCGGAACTTTTCTTTTGACGATTCTATGTGTAGAAGGTCTGATTTTCTTAGAAGCATTTTCAGTCTTGTTGCTTCCCTTTGAACGATTCTTAGTGGATCCAGACTCATCATCATGCTTGGAAAACCCGACGTGACCTTGACTAAAAGCACTATCATAATCTCTGTAAGCTTGAGTTTTCTTAACCTGTTCTGTCAGCAGAGATTCTGGTAGTCTCATCCCTTTCTTATGTGTGCTGCCTTTGGGAATGTAGACTGAATTGATAGTTTTGTCCATTTTATACAGATGCATTTCTCGGTCTTCAGGACGTCGAGAGATGTCTGTGTTGTCGTCAAGTAGAAGACTGATGAATAGTTTGGTATACCGAACAAATGGGATTTTGGTTAATGGTTTCTGATAGTGACTTCGGATCTGATAAACAATGTCTTCCCAGATAAGTTGTGCATAGTCAATTTGTTTCTGATTGACTATACCCCAAAAGATTTGAAGATGTGACAAACGAGGGTGCTCGTGACCACTTTCCCTTCCTGAGACTGAACGGACCAGAATGTAATATATGGTTCTCCAGGGTTGAGGGATGAACTTGGCGTCAACCTTTGAGATTTTCGTCAATGGTTTGTCCGGTTGTACATCGTAGCCAATTTCAACAAGGAAGTTGAGGACTTCTTCTTCAGTGGGTGTAAGGTAGAATCTATTTGCCGGTTCAGGTGCTTCTGGTAACATCAAGGCTTTGCGAAGGTAGTTTTGTATTGACTTTTACTTCTTTATGATCCAGCTTGCATGTAAAATATCTTTCTCCCAAGTCCAGCTTTATAGTATTCCATGTTTGATGAATGTATAATTCAGGAATACTATCTGATCTGTCTAGCAAGCTCCTGCACTTGTGTCGCTTGAGTACCTCTATTGCAATTTGACAGCTTGGTTCAGCACACTTGACTCTTTGAAATTCTACCCTTGCGTTGTTGTTGCCAATCTCCGCCTTATAGCCTTGTTGTAAAACATCAGCCTTTTTGAGCATTGGAAGTGGTTGTTGTTGTGGTGCAGCCATTTGAGATTTCTGAAACATCATTCAAACATAGATTTGCAGGATACATGAAAGTTAGCAAATTGTTAAACTTGTTGTTTCACATGTGATCCTTTTGTTGCTTAGTTTGATTTTACAGGTTTAAACATAACATTTTGTTTCAAAAAGCAATTTCTACAATTTTCAACTTATGTGAATTTCGACAGTTATCAAATTATGCCAATTTCGATAATTTTACCAATTTCAATAGAACTTGACAATTTCTATAGAAATGACAATTTCGATAGAATTTGACCAATTTCGATAGAAATGACAATTTCGATAGAATTTGACCAATTTCGATAATTTGACCAATTTCGATAGAACTTGACAATTTCTATAGAAATGACAATTTCGATAGAATTTTACCAATTTTGATACAACTTGACAATTTCTATAGAAATGATAATTTTGATAGAATTTGACCAATTTTGATAGAATTTGACCAATTTCGATAGAAATGGCAATTTCGATAATCTCTTATAAAACCAAATTTCACTTGTTAGGTCCTATTTTAGCTTTAACACAAGATCTAATACACGTACAACTACTTAATACAATCGTATAATAACTAGAGAACTAGATAATGAGAGAGAATAGATGAAATAAGAAGAAGAGAATGGTTGCTTTCATTCACGCATAACTTGGACAAGAGTTTGGCACAATGAGAATAAAAACCAACCGAATAAAATGAGTACATAGAGTCCTATTTATAGACTAGAACTAGGGTGACATAAGCCTTTGTGTTTCTAGAAGGAATTAGCTAAGTTACACGGCCCATGGGCTCCTTATGAGCCGTGGGCTTTAATACAAACATAGAGCCCTAGTTTAGCAACCTAATTTCTATAAATGTCCAAGACTTGAAATATTCTCAAATGTGTTCCCAATAGTTAAGAACATTTTCAAGTACTTAAGGGCTACTCGAGATATGTTTCTAGTGTATGGGGGAAATCCAGATGCAGAACTTGATATTACAGGTTTCTGCGATGCGTCCTGGCAAACTGATAAAGATGATACGAAGTGTCAGATGGGATATGTCTTTGTCATTAATGGAGGAGCAGTAGACTGGAAGAGTAAGAAGCAGAGTACAATTGCGATGGCTGCAATAGAAGCTGAGTACATAGCTGCGATGGAAGTTGTTTGGATTAGGAAGTTCATTTCAGGGCTAGAAGTTATGCCTTCAATTGAATTGCCTATTAATATGTATTGCGACAATTCTGCTGCAATTACATTCGCCAATGAACCTGGAGTCATGAAGGGCGCCAGACATTTCCAACGGAAATATCACTATGTTCGACAACAAGTTGAAATAGGTGAAATTAATCTACTCAAAGTTCACACAGAAAACAATCTAGCTGATCCCTTCACGAAGTCTTTACCTAAGGAAAAGCTTACTCAACATGCCAATGGCATTGGACTTCGTTTAGCTAGTAGTTTCATGTAAATCTGTGGTTATGTATCTGGATAAATGATGTTTTGAAAAATTATTATATTAATGAAATAAAGTATTGGTTATGTTTATTTTTCATTCATAATATTGTATCCTATATTTGCATGTTTAATCTGTGAATAAATTATGTTATTCTAAATAGTCCATTGTCAATTAGTGATATGGGAATATCATTGAATTAAGACAAATCTGAGTTTTAGTAGAATATATTTATGTATATTGATGCGTGGACATGCCAAATTCACATGATATTCAATGAATTGAATATAGGACAGATCACAACCGCATGATTGTACTTTATGAATTTATGTCTTTAAGTAAATCATGATTATTTATCCTCAGACTTGAGAGACCAGAAAATTGTCATGGATGTAGCACATTTTCTGTAAAATAGTCTAACGCTATCCGTAACTGGTACTTATAAGGGCTATTTTCAGAAGTGTTGTAAAATTCATGGGTTTGATTGTAGTCAAGAGAGAATTTGTTCCTTCGAATTTGTTTCGAAGTATAATACTGTTGGGCCCCTCATATGATTGACAGGATGTTTGTATGGCCATGCCCAAGATCTATCTGGAATACGTTCAGATGATTTGGTAATCTTTCTCAATCGGATATAACGAGAAACAGAATAGTTAACTTATGGAATGACTTTGATCCATATCCATAGTTAACATGGTATTAGTAACAAAAAGATAATTACAATGATGAATTATTAAAAGGTTTTCCAGGAAACCACACTCAGGGTCGTTCTGGGGGCATTGGAGTGTTATGCTAGACGCTAACCAATGTCATTACTATATTAAGGTAAGTGAGAGCTGAAAGGTTTGTGGATATAATTAATATATTTATGACCGGATTCGAACACGATAAATATAAATGTTCTGGGGGCATTGGAGTGTTATGCTAGACGCTAACCAATGTCATTACTATATTAAGGTATATCCCGTAAGAATCATAATACTTTACGTATGAGATTCAATGTTTAATAATTAATATAAATGTTATGTTTTAATTATTATTTCACGATAAAACTCACTAACGGTCGTTAGTTAATTTGTAACTTAACGGGTGTTAGTTAACGGTCGTTGAAAATTAAGTTAAAGAACTAATATGTAATTAGATTAAGAGAAGGATCTAAAATCCCTCTCCTAACCCATTAGTCGGCTGAATCCAAGAGGGAAAAGGAAAGAAAGAAGCCTTGGGCTTCAAGGCATTACACTATATAAACAAACCCTTTGTTTCATTATTTGTAATCTTTAAATCCCTAACAAGCTTTTCTTCTTTTTTCTCTCCTCTCTTCTTGAACCGATCGACCACCTCATTCCCTTGAGGTTTTCGATTTGTTTATTGGATACTAGTGATTTGCTTGTTATCGTGATCAAGAACCTAGCTTTTCTCATTGAATCGTTAGTAGTACGTGTGTACAAGAACATAGGACAAACACCAATTGTGTTTGTGATCTTTATTCCTATTCGACTAATTTGTAGTCGATTTCACTAAACCCTAAATTTTTAGGGTTCGTGTTTGCTTAGAATTGCTAAAAGGTACGTATCACTTTATGTTTCGGTTAACTAATTACAAGTATTATGATTCTTACGGGAAGAGGTTCAGTAAGAAGAAAAACTAAAATATGAAGAATAAGAAAAATTTCTAACCACACATTTCAAATAGGAGTGAGAATTTTAAGGGGAGATGCATCTATTTTTGTAGGTGCATCTGAAATGCGTGGTTGTTGTTTCTTCTTATCATTATTATTTTAATTTTTCTTTTTATTTGATCATAACTCTGATTCTTACGTTTCCGCTACGTGCTTTTAATGATATTATATTTATTATATAATTGTTATAGTATATAAATTCCAACACATTCGTCATCGAGATTTAAAAAAAGGGAGATTAAAGCTTAAAATAAATGTAAATAATGGTGATGTTAATCATTGAACGAATGAAGATTACTCTTAGGGTGCGTTTGGTATCCCACTATGAGAATAAGACTATGACTATGAAAATGATTAAATGTGTTTGTTCAAGATAAGGGGGCCCACCACTTTGGTAATGAATGATAGATATAATCCATACTCCATATACATCAAGAGAGCTAGGTATGAATCTTTCATAGGTGAGGGACCCACCACTACTATCAAACTCATACCCATTATTATTAATGGCAGCATACCAAACATACCCTTAAAGTTTTCTTAATAAATATCTAGCTTTCTAATCATTCTGATGCGCATAGGTTTGGTTTGGATAAACATGTAATGCAAGTTGTGATTCAAGTGGTAATGCGAGTAGTAATTAATTATTCTTAACGACAAACATATGATTAAGATTTTAGATACCAAACTGTTTTTTACATATCAAGGGATCAATCTTCACCCTTCATTTTTATTTGATCCCCAATAATTTAAAAAACTCACTTTCATACTTTTTTTTCTCAAATATTAATATCTTTCAAACCGTTAATCGTTAAGCGAAAAAAAAAAATATACCGTTGACGAGCATTTAATTATCTTTCTAAAGATAGGCACTTCGATATACTTTCGACAAAATTATTTTTTTTGTGTTTTTCACTTTTTTATTTATTTTTTTTTTTTACGTTTTTTTTTTTTTTTTTTTTTTCGTTACTCAAATTTGTATGAAAAAATCATATGTGATTTAAAATTAATATCGCATGTGATATTATATATCATAGGTGATTTAACACTAATATCACATGTGATATTACATATCATATGTGATTTAACACTAATATCAGATGAGATTTTTCATGTAAATTTCAATAATAAAAAAACGAAAAGGAGAGAAAAAAAAGGTGAAAAAAAAGATTTTTTTTTCTTTTCGAAAGTATATCAAAGTATCCGTTTATAGAAAGATTATTAAATGCTCGTCGCGATTGTGTAATTAGTTTCGCTTAACGATTAACGGTTTAAAGGATATTTTAAATTATAAACAATATGTGAAATATTAAAATGCTTTTAATCTCAACCATTGATTTCATTTTAAATGGATAGTAGGCATGAGTCCTTTGATATGTAAGATAAGTTTGGTTTGTAAAATAACTCTCCTCATTATGATTATATGTTATATGGTTTTATTATGCGATTCTCTTCTCATTTTCAACCATAAAATTTCAAAAAATAAACGTTTGTTTTGTTCTATGCAATAATAGAAGTTATGCTTTAACTTTTGTCCTACATTTTGTCTTAATCATTTTAATCTTTAACATAACCTACCGTAATCATAATGTTAGCAAAGTGGCAAATACTCGTTGGATAAAGTCAACTTTTCCTCAAACTATTGTTTCCTGATAATTTTACGTACCTGATAGCGTAGCATAAAATCTTCATCATGCAACAATAGCAAAAGCAAATAAACAAAAATTAAAGCAAAGTATAAACTTTTTTTTCTCGGCAGTCAACTTCTGGCAACGCATCCGGCGGCTGCCGCAAGTGATTCAAGTTGGATTTTGTGCAGAATTGAAAAACGAAGAGAATGCCGCTGGCCGCATCAGTTAACATCAAACGGTTAAAAGGTTAAGGCCAAAACAGTAAGCAGCTAGTGGTTTAGCCGAAAATTAAACTTTTTTTTATAACGGATAAAGGGTGGTGACAAGAGTTTGACAGGTGGTTTAGGGGAGACGGCTCAACATAGCCACATAGATTTGAAGATCAAACTCGCTTCAATACTATTTTGAATAATGAAAACCTCGTAAATATTATATTATATTGATCAACTATTTATAGTGTAAATGATCTAAAACCCTGATGAAGCCTAAGCCTATAAACCAGACTTGGGCTTACTTGGTCTTAAAGTTAACATCTTCAGTGCTTGAAACAACTATTTATCTTTAGTGTAGGTAATTTAGATAAAAGTTAGTGTTTTGTTTCCGCTAAGAGTATCTAGCTAGATAGTTTTTCCTTCACTTGGTCTTAAAGTTAACATCTTCAGTGCTTGAAACAAAACACTAACTTTTATCTAATCACCTACACTAAAGATAAACCATGCTGTAATTAAATAGATTAACATCGAAAAACACTATCATCCCAAAATAATATAAGACTTAGGCTGATTTTTTGAGAGACTAAGTTAAAATATCAAAGAATATTAGTATGTCGAATTCGAGTAGAGACACAAGCAAGCTTTGGATGAGATTATAACCCCTCAACTTCTCGGGCCTAGTTAAGGCCAAGCAAGTTGGTTTCTTCTGTGCCAGCTGCCAAGGAGTTGTTTACATATTTTGTTTTTTGATTTGCACACATTATGTATATATACTAAAACCCAAAATTTTGGGCCCCACACAACACTCTCACAAAACATTGTTTCACACTGTTTTATCTCGAAAATGAACAGTGTTTACTGTTCATGCTACAGTATTATTATTATTATTATTATTATTATTATTATTATTATTATATTATTATTATTTTAATAATTTCGAAAAAATAGGGAAAAAAAAAATTGAAAAAATATTTTCAAGAAAAAAAAAACAAAAAAAACTTTAAAATTAATTTTTGTAAAAAAAATAATTTAAAAAATAAAAATACAAAATAATTGTTAACCTACAAAACCAACAAAAAAACAACTATCTGAACAACTCGTTGCAACAATACTTTTTTTTTTTTTTTTCTTTTTTTTTTTTGAAATCCCGCAGCATCGCGCGGGTTTCCCCGCTCGTTATTATATATAAATAGGCAATACATGATGCAAGTGTGAGTGATACAACTGTGTAGAACATGGAATGGCCTTTAACCTCACCTTTGAGACCTGAAAGATCAATCATACTGTATTATAGTTAACAATAAGGGGGCGTTTGGTTCGCCATAATCTGGCGTAATTGGATGTAATTGTAATTCAGATTACATTACGTAAGCTGTTTGGTTCACAGAATGGAGGGAATTGTAATTCAGATTACATTACGCAGGCTGTTTGGTTTGCGTTGTAATTGTAATTCAGACATTACAATTACATCAAAGGAGGGAATTCAGATTACATAGGATGTTGGATGGAAAGTTTTGAATTACGTTGTAATTCAAAATTTTATAATAATAATAATAATAATTCGAAAAAATTTATAAAAATTCGAAAAAACTTATAAAAATTCAAAAAAAATATAAAAATTCAAAAAATTTATAAAAATTCAAAAAAATTTATAAAAATTCGAAAAATTTATAAAAATTCGAAAAAATTTATAAAAATTCAAAAAATTTATGAAAATTCAAAAAATTTATAAAAATTCAAAAAATTTATAAAAATTCGAAAAAATTTAAAAAAATTCCAAAATTTTATAAAAATTTAAAAATTTAAAAATTTTATAAAAAATTTATAAAAATTCAAAAAATTTATAAATTTTTCGAATTTTTAAAATTTTAAATTTTTATAAATTTTTGGAATTTTTTTAAATTTTTTCGAATTTTTATAAATTTTTTGAATTTTTATAAATTTTTTGAATTCTTATAAATTTTTTCAAATTTATATAAGTTTTTCGAATTTTTATAAATTTTTTCGAATTTTTATAAGTTTTTTGAATTTTTATAAATTTTTTGAATTTTTATAAATTTTTTCGAATTTATATAAATTTTTCGAATTTTTATAAATTTTTTCGAATTTTTATAAATTTTTTGAAATTTTATAAATTTTTCGAATTACAGTTACGTTGAGATCCAACCAAACACAGTGACAGAAAACATCAATTACAACACATTACAATTACAACACATTACAACTCTTTGAATTACAATTCATTCAAATTACAATTCCTTTGACAGATTATAATTCCTTTCAAAACATACCGCGAACCAAACGCACCCTAAGACAATGAGATATGGTTGAAAGTTGCGTCTAGAAGTATGTTCTATTACTACAAAATTGACATAATTATCCAATTTATTTGTTAATAACTTAAGCCAAATAGCTTGTGTTCCAATGATACCTCTTGTTGTGTGAGAAACTCCCCAACTAAATGGTTGCGGGTTCAAGTCCTGCTTAGCACATGTGAGATAGTTGTGGTGTATAATTTGTGAGATAGTTAGTTGGCGTTCTAAAAATAAAAAATAAATAAATAAATAAAATTAAAAATTAACATATTCTGTAAACTACTACATAAGGCTGCATGCAGTAGAGCCAAATCGATCGATCACTATGAAGGTCTCGATCAATCGCCACTTCTGTGGCATGAAAAAGAAGTCGATCGATCGCCCAGTTTTTTGGCTTAAGGGTAGTTGGAACGACCTCCATTCTTGCGTGTTTTTTGTAAGGTTGGCAAAAAAAAAATGTAACCGTTACCAAACGGTTGGAAATAAAAAAATTAAAAAAAAAAGAAGAAATTAAACGTTACCGTTGGGTAACATTTTGCAACAAAAAAAAATTCTTTTAAACTTTATAAACTTACCTATAAATAACACCACATAAACCACAATTCAAACACTTCTCTCATTCTAAAATGACTAAGAAAACACCACAACCAAAAGGCCGAAAATCCCAATTGCAACAAAACGTTCCGTAATTAACACCGGATCCGAATTTTCGGTTAACCGGTGTATCACCAAACGTGAATTTTCGACCCGCTAGTTTTGATTATCATTCGCAAGTACCTTCACAACAACAAACTCACAATCCATTTTTTCTAAATCGTCCATTTCGTCCACCCTATAATAACAACCAACAACAACAAAACCAATCCCGTCGAAGCTCATCTCAGCAATCTATTTTCCAATCACTGGAAGGGTTGTATCATCCAACAATGGATTCATCGAAGTCTTCCCACTCAAATCATCAACCGTATTCTCCGGTTAACCACATTAATCTTGCTGCTTATGATTTTGAAGAACAATTATACAATAATCCAGATTTTTATGTGGGAACTGGTTTGTGTTATCCGACTCAAGATTATTCTATGGGTCAAGGTTCGGCTCACGGATCATTTCACGGTTCAGTTCCAAATGATGATGATGATGATGACGACGACTCTCCTGTCGAAGAGATGTCACCATTTAAAACTAAGAAGCCTACGAAACGAGCTACGAAAGCAAAAAAGGAAACTGCCAAGAATACTGCCAAGAATGATTCGTCGAATTGGACAGCTGCGGAAGAGGTGGCGTTGTGCAAAGCTTGGTGTGATGTGTCCGAAAATAGCATGATGTGAAACTCTATGCAGGCCAAGGGATTTTGGGCGAAGGTTATTGCTTACTTTGAAAAAGAAGTTGGTGCAAACAAAACTTACAACTCGATCATTAGCAAGTGAAAAAATAGGATTCGTCCTAGAGTTGGTGCATTTTATGCCATTTACAACAATGTTAATAAGAATCATGGAAGTGGTGAGAATGACCTCAATATTTACAGACGAGCGTGTGCAGAATACCTAGTGGTGTATGAGCATGCTTTTGTATGGGAGCATTGTTGGGAAGTTTTGAGGGAGCATTCTGCTTGGCAGGACGTTGAGATGCCTCATTTTGAAAGCCAAGATACGAGTCGAAAGAAAGCCAAGACTTCTGAAATCGGCTCGGATGTGCCTGATTCTGAAGAGACTCGAGATGAGCGACCAATGGGTCGAGATTCACGACCAATGGGTCGTGACTAAGCTAAGAAAAATAAGAAGAAATCTTCTGCCTCCGATCAATCAAAATCTTCATATATGGAAGGGGCAGCTGACAAATGGAAAGCCATTAAGTCGCTAGCATGGGGAAAGAAGAAGGAGACAGCAGACAAATACTTCGAGTTGAAGAAACTAGAGTTGGACCAAAGGAAACATGAGTTGGAGATGCAAGCAAGAAGAGATCGGGAACTTGAATTTGAGCGGCAAAAGAACATGAAAAAGACATCATATTCTATCTCACACCAATCGACCCATCTTTTCCAGAACTACAACGACAAAAGATGCAGGAAATCAAGGCTTCAATCAAGGCACGCTTCAACTTAGATTATTAGTTTAAGTTTTTAATAAGTATTGTAATGTTTTAATTTTATTTGAATTATTATGTAAGGTTTTAATTATTAATGAAATTTAAGTTTGTTGTTAAAAAAAATAAAAAATAAAGGTCTCCCTTACTGTTCACACTTTTAAACAAATTATGTCCCTTTCACAAACGCTCGTCATGTTTTTTCGTTATTCAAGGTCAAAGCTTTGCGAAATGACTAATATACCCTCATCTTCTTCACCACTTTTCTTTTCTTTTAAAATTTCCCTTCGTTTCTCTAGACCACATTAACTTGTAGTAGGTATGAAATAGTCGCACAACAAAGTGTTTTAAACGTGACACTGATGCAGGACTATTCATGGCATTGCAACAGAAGATAATTGATTGTGGTGCGGCTTTAACTGCATTAGGGATGTTACTGAGGTTTTTAGTCGCACCAACAACTATGGTTGTGAGTTCAGTTATGGGTTTGCGAGGTGATATCTTTGTATATCCATCATTCATGTAATCTTTAACTTGAATAATAGTATGTAGAAACTAGAATGAGGGGCTGAATAGTTTCACCATTTTTAATTACATTTTAAAATCTTTTAGTTTCTTTTTGTTCCTTTTATAAAAACCGTTAGATTCAACAGTTATGTGATATCTATGAACACAATAATAATGCGTAAAGTAAGTAAAGTAAAGACAAGAGATAAAAGAAGAACACAACCAAACCGAGACGCAGAGATTTATAGTGGTTCGGCACGAAGCTCACTCTTCGCCCTACTCCACTCCCCGAGTACCACACTCGAGAGTTCACAATCACTATTTCAATACACTCCCTTCAGGCAGAGTAAACCGTACACCAAAGCTTACACTAAGTTTAACGACACTAAGCGGAATGTCGGGTCATAATCCTAGCTAGAACCAATCTACACAAAGCCCACATGGCTACACGAAGAAGCACTCTTGTCCACTTGGATTTACACACAATCCAAGTCTTCACACGGACGATCACCCCGTCCAAATCTTCACACGGACGATCACCCCGTCCACTTGAATCTTCACCCGATCCAAGTCTTCACGAACCTTCACTCGGTCCTAGTCTTCACTTCACGGACTCACACCAAGTCCAAGTCTTCACACACCGACACACCAACTTACACAAAGTCTTAATCTAAATACACCACTTCACGGACTTACACTTTGTCAGAATTTATCCTATCACACCTAATCACGACTCAGACACAAGTTGGACATACAAATTTACAATATATACAAATGAGAGAGTTCAAGGAAAGAAGAGAATCATAACACAAGTTACGTGTGTGTGATGACTAATCTATAACACTTCGTTTCTTGACGAATACGAGCGTTCTTCTCTTGCACTTTGATATAGAGGGTAACGGGATCACTTATAAACACATATCGACACGTTATAGTGATCAAAGAAGAGAGGAAAAAAGACCAGAATGTTTTCGTGCAAAGAGGGTTGTTTTTCTGAGTAAAACAGTGTTGTATTCATAGGCACTAGGAGGAGCGGAGGACGGTCCCTTAAAGTTAGATGGTCCTGTATATATAAGGGACCGTCGCTATGTTTACGGGACCGTCCCGACATACGCTCCTATTTTTTTCTTGATGTGGTGAAAGTTTATCTCGTGAAAAACTTATATGATTTGAGTGGGAAAACTAGCTGTTGGGAGATTTGAAATTCAAATTTATTTTCTTTAATAAAACATTTCTTTTTAATTACAAAAATACTTTTGTAAAAATATTTTGTCACATAAAAATGTGAAGTTTTGAGAAAATAAATTCTTTGATCACTTTACTAATGTCGGTATTGTGTTTGTTCATACCTAAAGTGATGTTGTAGTCGGTACGTTGTTGAAACGATTTTTCTCGGTTAAAAACTTATCAAATGTAGTTTTACGTAACGTGTTTTTGTATTTTGTGATTATCAAAACGTATAAAGACCGAATAATGCAAATGACGTTCTTGACATTATTTGTATTAACAATCTTCCTCTTTTTGATGATTACAAAATATAAACTTATTTTAGGTTAAATTATATGTTAATAAGTTTTTAATGAGTTTTCGTTTACTTCTCCCCATTTTTGTAGAATAAAAAAGGATTCGTCGATGTATAGAGAGAAAGAAATCAACGGTACTAATGCTTCCCCTTGTTCAGTGCTCCCCCTAGATGAGGGCACCGGGGAATCGAGCTATGGTGTTGTGCTACAAAAACAAGTTAGAATACAATGCACATACACATATTTATATGAGAATTATAGGGGTTGAGAAGAGAATAAGATAGATAGAAGGAGATAGGAGAAGAAGAAATGATGGGAGGAGGGTGAAATCAGATAGATTAAGCACGAAAACAGATAATGTAGAGAAGAGAAATTAGATTTTTAATATTGACTGGGGATGGTCCTTCATATACACCGACAGTCCCTTAAATATTAGGGATCGTCCCTGTATAAGGGACCGCCGCCAGTGGGCGTGTTTTAGACGAAATGTTGTGATATAAGTATTACCTATTTTGAATAAAGTTAATATCACACATTTTAAAGATAACCATGACATGTATTACAACATAATAGCATAGATTTCATCAACCACAATACATTCATTCATAACAAGCATACATAATTTAAAGCATACATCACACAAGGATTCATACATCACATAATCAAACTACGAGCTATTTCTAGAATAAGCTAACTTCCTAGAACATGCTTGGCCCAAAAGATACTCATTTGATTATTTTTAACTAAACATGCAAACATGTTTAGTTGGAAGGTGGAGAATAAGATGGTGGAAAAGATGGTAGAGCAGAAGGTGGCATGGTTGCAAGAGGAGTTGGTTGCACATTGTGTTGAGAAAGAAGATACTCAATGTGGCCAAACATGTAGTGGATTTCACCTCTTAGGGAAGAAATGACGTTAAAGTTATGAAAGCAACATGTACAACCCATGGTGTGGTTGTTCACAAAGTTGTAGGGAATAGGAAACCCCATGATCGGAGATGGTGGTGGAGTAGAAGTAGTGTAGTCCAAAGGCCCATTTGGTGATAGAGATAAAGAAGTATTTGGTGGAAGTGGATGTGAGCTTCTTGGTGGAGGTGACAAGTCTCCAAGATAAGGTGAGAAGTTACCAATGAAAGTTGAGAATTGAGAAGATGATGGTCTAGAAGAAGAGAAGGATGTTCCATTTGTGCATGGAGTTTTCATTGGTGCACTTGGTGCTTGAAGGGATAATGGTGGAGATTTGGAGAAGGAGTAGCGTCTTCTTGAGTGAGATCAATGAAGTTGGTTTTTGGTGATGTGATGGTGATTTTAGGTCTTTTGTTTGAAAGAAACAATGAGGTTGAAGAAGATGTCATTGTAGGAGATGAAGAAGAGATGAAGATGAAGAAGAAGAGAAGAGGAGTTTAAATAATCAAGGATGATTATAGTTTAGGCAAAGCATGCATTAGGAAGATTATGACACATAAATTTGTTTAACTAAACATGGAAATGGTGGTGATAAACATGCAATAGGTTCAAGGTTTGCAGGAAGGAAGAAATAGTACAGAAACCCGTGACCTACGTTGGGACGGTCCCTTAAATACACGGGACCGTCGCCCCTTTATGGGATCGTCACTAGTAGGTGATCAGGTGTCCACCCAGTTTTTCATTTCTGCAATCCTGTAACCAACACATACTATCTGACAGTTCAGACTAATACTGAGGGGCCGCTTGGTTCAAAGGTTGAGGAATGCAAAGGGAATGCAATGCAATGAATGCATTCCCTTACCCCCCAAATTGTTGGGTAATGCCCCATTACCCACTAGTGGGTAATGGGCCATTGCATTCCCTTAAACCAACCATCATTAATGATTATATACCCATTACCCACCCCTACTATCCCCCCAACCAAGCGGCCCCTGAATCATATATAGTTATTTCAACAGAATAGATTTCAAACAAGTTTAAAATATAATCATGCACTCAAGAAGGAACATGTTTCAATGTAATTAAATCTAAACGCATCCAAATACATCATAGCTCAACTAAGAAACATGTATTAGAGATTAATACTAATATTAAGAAACATGTTGTCTTGTTCTTCTACTTCCATTGAATACCTTCTAGGTGTCAATGTCCATTGACTTCAGTCTCCCCCGATGCATCTCGCTTGATCATCAATTGGAGATCTTTCCGGTTGGAGAAAAGATGATATACGTGACTCAGTTATGGGTTCCATGAGTCGATAGAAGAGTTGGTATTGAGGATTTTGGAGGTATGGATATGATTCCATGAAATAGTTGTAGAGACGAGTTAGGAGCATCCCATAGGGCATTAATTTAGAGTTATTGTCCTTGAGATGCATTATTCGCATGGCGAAGAAGTAAGCGAGATTGTACGGTTGTCTAAAGCATATGAGCAAAACACGCTGGTAGATACTCACGATCTTTTACTAGACAAAAGACATTTTCTCGTAAGATAACCGCCATTGGTTGAAGAAAATAGCGGAGTTCAATCATACGGATTCTCTTAGGATGGGAGACACTGGGTGAATCACATAAAGATGCAATTAACTCAGTTGAAGAGGGAATATATGAGCGATATGGACCATCCTCTTCTCGATGTTCGAGGAGGGAGTCAAGCTCAAATTCTTCCGTATAGGCACATTGCCCACGATTTGGAAGTCCAAGGATTTGAGAAAATTGCTCAAGAGACAAAGAGAATTTGTACTGACCGACCCAAAACCAAAGAGATATGGAATAGTCTTGGTTACGTTTAATTTTGATCTCACGGAAGAATTCTAACATGAAGCGAGGAAAGATTAGTTCATTGATAGTGAGTACGTTTTCAAAACATGTTGTTCGAAAGGCTCTGTCGATTTGTTCCTGGGCTACCAAGGAAGGATCAACAGTTCGGCCTACGTGGATGTTACGAGACTCAAGATCTTTGAAACTTTGGACAAACTCAGGTGGTAACTAGGGTTCTAATGAAAATTTTGGAATGTAGTTGTTGGTTAGAAGATTATCAAAATCATATATATGTGGCATCGTTATATCAACACCAGAAAATAAAATGACATGGAATTAATTTTAAATACGCATTTTAAGTTCGATATATTTATCCAAGCACTCCTTGATTTTATTTATTCTACCATGTTAAACCTATGTGACAATACAAGCATTCCTTAATTCAAGTTTTATTTGACAAACTATGTTTGAAAACCACATTTTTGTAAAATTTCGACTTATAGCAATGCATGGTAGTGAAAACATTTTTGACATGTATTAACAATGCATGATTTCGTTTTTGTTGCATCACTAAACATAATCTTTTACAAGAAATCGAATTTGGGGATTATTACATGTTTTGACCCTTTTCAAAATAGGCTAGTTGGGACAAATCCTACATCTAGGTGAGTGATAATGGTTTTACATTGTTAAGATTTAGTATTAATTTCAATTAGTTTCCAGACAAATTGAAGATCCCCAATTTTGATTTCATGTTCTTATAAACCCTAATCTCGAATTAATAAGGAAATTGATGAAATGACTTACAATAGATGATTAGAAGAGACGATGGATGAGTGAACTTAGATTTGTAAGAGTTTGATTTGAATTATAGTGGGTTAATTAAAGATTTGGTGTGTTAAGGTTTGTGTCGTCGCTTCTACAGTACTAAGGGGTTATCTGGTTTTGGTTTTCTGAGAGAGCTAAGAGAGAACGGGATACCCTTGAAAACAAGTGACGGTCCTTTAATTATAAGGGACCGTCGACGGGACAGTCTCCTATTAGGGGATCGTCGCCAATAAGGGGTTTTTGAGAAATACAAAATTTTGACTGGTTTTCCAATTTTTAGTTTTAGAAAGAGTATTTTGTTGAGGACTCTTAGGAATGAGAGTTTAGATAATATAGAATTCTAGACATGGAATAGAGGAAACGGAGGAGACACAATACGCACGAGTAGTCTAGAGGAATGGGTGTTGAGGAGAATCGAGACAGAAGAAGTAGGAGACACTACAAGAAAAGTGGCTTTTTAGGACCCTTTGTCTGGGACGGTATGATAATGGAGTCCTAAAAAACTGTTTAATAGGACATATGAGCGTTTAGGGTCCTTTTTAAATATTTGCTACTTAGGGGGTGTCCTAAAAAGTTATATAATAGGATGGTTGATTATTTGGGGTCATATTATCATATAACTTAATAGGACACTTAAAATATGGATCCTAATAAATTACTTTATAAGACATTTAGTTGTTGGTGTCCCGTTATGTGATAGTGTAATACGACACTTGATCACTAGATGTCCTATTATGACATAACCTGATAAGACCCTTGACACTTGGGTCTTATAACTTTAACCTTTATAGGACGTTTATTCATTATGGTTTTATTATAATACACCATAATAGGACACTTTAGTTTTGAGTCATAAGACATCAGTTAGTTAAAACGCTTATTCACAAAAAGTTTTATTATAACAAAATTTAATAGGACCTTTGACACGTGGGTATTATAACGTAAACCTTTATAGGACGCTTATGCATAATGGCTTTATTATCATACACCATAATAGGACATTTTATTTTTGAGTCATAAAACATCAGTTTTATGGAACGCTTATTCGCAAACGTTTTTTATTATAACAAAACTTAATAGGACCCTTAAGACGTGGGTATTATAATGTTAACCTTTATAGGATGCTTATGCATAATGGCTTTATTATCATACACCATAATATGACATTTTGTTTTTTAGTCATAAAATATCAGTATTTTAGAACATTTATTCGCAAAAGTTTTATTATAACAAAACTTAATAGGACCCTTAAAGGACGCATATTCATTATGGTTTTATTACAATACACCATAATAGGACACTTGATACATTAGTCATAAAACATTAAGTATTTAGAACGCTTATTCGCAAACGTATTATTAAAACATAACTTAATATGACACTTGACACTTGGGTCCCATAGATTGATACACCATTATAGGACACTTGATATTTGAGTCATAAAACATCAGTTTTATGGAACGCTTATTCGCAAACGTTTTTTAATATAACAAAAGTTAATAGGACCCTTGACAGTAGGGTCTTATAACGTTAACCTTTATAGAACGCTTATTCATAATGGTTTTTTTATGATACACCATAATATGACACTTCTTTTTAGAGTCGTAAAACATCCGCTTTTTATAATGCTTATTCAAATTAAGTTTTATTAAAACATAACTTGATATGACACTTGACACTTGGGTCTCATAAATTCATCCACCATAATAGGACACTTGAAATTTGAGTCATAAAGTATCAGTTTTATAGAACGCTTACTTGCAAAAGTTTTATTTTAACAAAACTTAATAGGACACTAGCTATTTAAGTAATAAAACATCAGGTTTTTACAACGGTTATTCGCAACAGTTTTATTATAACAAAATTTAGTAGGACCCTTGTCACTTGGGTCTCATAGGTTGATACACCATAATAGGACACTTGAAATTTTAGTCATAAAACATCAATTTTATAGAACGCTTAATTGGAAAAGTTATATTTTAATAAAACTTAATAGAACCTTTGACACTTGGGTCTTATAACCTTAACCTTTATAAGACGATTATTTATTATGGTTATATTATCATACACCATAATAGGACACTTCATATTTGAGTCATAAAATATCAGTTTTTTAGAATGTTTATCAAAAATTTGATTCGCTAAAATCAATGTGTAATTATTTCCTAGGAAACACAAGTGAAGTATGTGTAACCCGGTTCGTTATCCCCAACGAAGGATGAATGGAATTTGTGATCTCGATTCGTGATACGTGTTTGAATAGTGAAAACGAAGAGATTTTGGATTTTTAATCAAAAGAGTTAATTACATAAATGGTCAATGTGGTTTTTTTTTTTTTTTTTTTTTACTGATTCAGTCACTGTGGTTTGCATATATTACGGATCCAGTCCAATTTCGAATAAAATGACCAAAAAGCCCTTGTCATCTTCTTTTTCAAATGAGTAATTACATAAATGGTCACTATGGTTTGTCTATTTTTTCACATTTAGTCCTTTAGACTAACGGCCGTTAGTCCTTTACACGTTTTCGTCCGTATTTACATGTTTTCGTCCGTATTTACACGTTTTCGTCCGTATTTACACGTTTTCGTCCATTTTTTACACGTTTTCGTCCGTTTTTACACGTTTTCATCCGTATTTACACGTTTCATCCGTATTTACATGTTTTCGTCCGTTTTAACACGTTTTCATCCCTATTTACACGTTTTTGTAAGTACTTACACGTTTTCGTCCGTACTTACACGTTTTTGTCGGTTTTTACACGTTTTCGTCCGTATTTACACGTTTTCATCCATATTTACACGTTTTCGTCTGTTTTTACATGTCTTCGTCCGTTTTAGCATGTTTTCATCCATTTTTAAACGTTTTTGTCCGTATTTACAAGCTTTCGTCAGTATTTACATGTTTTCTTCTGTATTTACACATTTTCATCCGTATTTACACATTTTCTTCCATGTAAATACGGACAAAAATGTGAAAATACTGAGAAAAACATGTAAATACTGACAAAAACGTGTAAATACTGACAAAAACGTGTAAAAATGGACGAAAACGTGTAAATACTGACAAAAAATGGTAAAAACGAACAAAAACGTGTAAAAATGGACGAAAACGTGTAAGTACGGATGAAAATGTGTAAAAACGGACGAAAACGTGTAAATACGGATGAAAACTTGTAAATACGGACGAAAACGTGTAAATACTGACAAAAACGTGTAAATACAGACGAAAACGTGTAAAAACGGACGAAAATGTGTAAATACGGACGAAAACGTGTAAATACAGACGAAAACATGTAAAACCGGACGTAAACGTGTAAATATGGACGAAAACTTGTAAATACGGACGAAAACGTGTTAAAACGGATGAAAACGTGTAAAAACGGACGAAAACGTGTAAATACGGACGAAAACGTGTAAATGCGGACGAAAACGTGTAAATACTGAGAAAAACGTGTAAAAACGGAAGAAAACGTGTAAATACGGATGAAAACGTGTAAATACGGATGAAAACGTGTAAATACGGACGAAAACGTGTAAAAACTGACGAAAACGTGTAAATACGGACGAAAACGTGTAAAAACGGACGAAAACGTGTAAATACGGACGAAAACGTGTAAAAACCGACGAAAACGTGTAAATACGGACGAAAACGTGTAAAAATGGACGAAAACGTGTAAATACGGATGAAAACGTGTAAATACTGAGAAAAAAGTGTAAAAACGGACGAAAACGTGTAAATACGGATGAAAACGTGTAAAAACGGATGAAAACGTGTAAATACGGACGAAAATGTGTAAATACGGATGAAAACGTGTAAAAACGGACGAAAACGTGTAAATACGGACGAAAACGTGTAAATACTGACGAAAACGTGTAAAAACGGACGAAAACGTGTAAATATGGACGAAAACGTGAAAATACGAACGAAAACGTGTTAAAACGGACGGAAAAACGTGTAATAAAAACGGACGGAAAACGTGTAAAAACGGACGAAAACGTGTAAATACGGACGAAAACGTGTAAATACTGAGAAAAACGTGTAAAAACGGAAGAAAACTTGTAAATACGGATGAAAACGTGTAAATACGGATGAAAACGTGTAAAAACGGATGAAAATGTGTAAATACGTACGAAAACGTGTAAAAACGGACGAAAACGTGTAAATACGGACGAAAACGTGTAAAAACCGACGAAAACGTGTAAATACTGACAAAAACGTGTAAAAACGGACGAAAACGTGTAAATACGTATGAAAACGTGTAAAAACGGACGAAAATGTGTAAATACGGACGAAAACGTGTAAATACTGACGAAAACGTGTAAATCCGGACGAAAACGTGTAAATACGGATGAAAACGTGTAAATACGTATGAAAACGTGTAAAAACGGACGAAAACGTGTAAAAACGGACGAAAACGTGTAAATATGGACGAAAACGTGTTAAAACGGATGAAAACGTGTAAAAACGGACGAAAACGTGTAAATACGGACGAAAAAGTGTAAAAACGGACGAAAACGTTTAAAAACGGACGAAAACGTGTAAATACGGATGAAAACGTGTAAATACGGATGAAAACGTGTAAAAACGGATGAAAACGTGTAAATACGGACGATAACGTGTAAATACGGACGAAAACGTGTAAAAACAGATGAAAGCTTGTTTTGCAAAAGAGCCGAAAACCGAAGCCGGGAAAGTCGTTTTTCATGTGGATGTTTATTCAAGCTCAAAAATCACAAAATAGCCCTTGGATTATCTTTACTTGGCATGTTTTACTCCTTTTTTATGTTTTCGTCTGTTTTGACATGTTTTACTCCTTTTTTTACGTGTCAAAACAGATGAAAACGTAAGAAAGCGAACGAAAACGTAAAAAACAGAGCAAAACGTGTCAAAACAGATGAAAACGTAAAAAAATGACGAAAACGTGTCAAAACAGACGAAAACCTAAGAAAACGGACGAAAACGTAAAAAAACTGAGGAAAACGTGTCAAAATTGACGAAAACGTAAAAAAACTACGAAAACGTGTCAAAACAGACGTATAAGTCGAGATGATATGGATATGCATGAGATGTTAAACGAATGAGTTGAGATGATGTGGTTATACATAACATGTTAAACGAATGAGTCGACATGATATGGTTATACATAACATGTTAAACGTATAAGTCGAGATGTTATCGTTATACATGAGATGTTAAACCAATGAGTCGAGATGATATGGTTATACGTAACTTGTTAAATGAATGAGTTGAGATGATATGGTTATGCATAACATGTTAAACGAATGAGTCGAGATGATATGGTTATACATAACATGTTAAAGGAATGAGATGTTAAACGAATTAGTCGGGATGATATGGTTATACATAACATGTTAAATGAATGAGTCGAGATTTGCTATAGATATACATAAGGTGTTAAACAGATGAGTCGAGATGCTATAGATATACATAGGATGTTAAACTGATGAGTCGAGATGATATGGATATACATAACATGTTAAACGAATGAGTCTGGATGATATGGATATACATGAGATGTTAAACAGATTAGTCGAGATGATATCGTTATACATAAGATGTTAAACGAATGAGTCGATATGATATGGATATGCATGAGATGTTAAACGAATGAGTCGAGATGATATGGTTATACATTATATTTTAAATGAATGAGTCGAGATGATATAGTTATACATAACATATTAAATGAATGAGTTGAGATGATATGGTTATGCATTACATGCTAAACGAATGAGTTGAGATGATATGGTTATACATAACATGTTAAACGAATGAGTCGAGATGATATAGTTATACATAACATGTTAAACGCATAAGTCGAGATGTTATCGTTATACATGAGATGTTAAACGAATGAGTCAACATGATACGGTTATACATAATGTGTTAAACGAAGGAGTTGAGATGATATGGTTATGCATAACATGTTTAACGAATGAGTCGAGATGATATGGTTATACATAACATGTTAAACGAATTAGTCGAGATGATATGGTTATACGTATGAACGAGAGATAAATTTTTTTTTTGCTACGGTTCTAATAAAACCGCAGCAGAAAACTTATTAGTTATCACGGTTATTAAGAAACTGTAGAAAAAAAAGTATTTGGTACGGTTTACCAATAAACCAGAAAAAAAATTATTTGGTACGGTTTACCAATAAACCATAGCAGATGACATTTTTTTTTGCTACGGTTCTAAGAAAACCGCAACAAAAAAGTGATTAGTTATCACGGTTATTAAGAAACCGTAGCAATTTTTTTTTTTTTTTTTAGTACGGTTTACAAATAAACCGTAGCAGATAACAAAGAAAATAAAAAAACCGTACCAAATGGATTTTAGTTAACACAGTTTTTTTTAAAACCATAACAAAAGACATTTTTTTTGTTTTTTAACACGGTTTTTTGTTTAACCGTGCCTAATTACCGTGTCAAATAACACTTTGTGTAGTAGTTGTGCACACTCTTTATTTTCCCCAAATTAAATTTCCCACTCAACTTTTCACAAGCCGCCTAAATTTTTCCCCAAAAATCAAATTTGCCTCCTTCCCAAATATTTCATCTTCCGTCCCAAATATATTGATGTGAAGAAGATAAACCGGGATAAATCACCACTAAAGAGGCGGGAAAATCATCAAGAAAACAAAACCCTAATTCATCACACACTGTCTTCAATTAGCCTAAGTCATTCCAAATAAATAAAGTTTTCCGAACACTTTTTAATAAATGTAAGAATACACTTCGGTACAAATTTATTTGACATAATCTATATCTATATAAATATTAATTTTAACTAGTTTTTATAAACAAAATTATATAAAAAATGTGAGGCTAAAATAAAATTTAGATATTTTTTGTACCAAAAATAAATATTTGGCTCTTCCTTCTCCCTCTCATTCTTCCCTCTTACAATTTTTCCCCTAAATCAAAACCCAAATTTTCCCTCTTATTTCTCCAATTTTTTTGCTAACTACCCGCCCATCTCTCCTTTTCCTATCATTTTTCTTTTCCATTTTCAATTCAACACCAATACCACATTATCTACTCGGCTATTTCATAATCATCACTCCCGATTTTATGTCATATATCCACAAATAAGGTATTGTAACGTGTTATATATTTAATTTAATCATCAATTTGAGGTCTTTATGTGTCAATTTCGTGTTTGGGTGATTTTTAGGAATTAGGGTTCATGTAAACCCGAATCTATATGAGTTTGAATCGGATAACTAGTAACTACCATCAGTAGTAATATGTAGAATACATAGAATTGTTTGTAAGCGTTACTCGAGAGGATAAATACACATTGAATCGAGGCTTCTCCCTCGAAAACCTTAAAAGTTGTTTACAGGTAGTGCTCCAAGATATATTGAGTTTTAAAAGTTTAAGTAAACAATTGAAATGGATGCTTTCACAATGAAAATCGAGAAGGATTATTTCTTTATAATAATGGGAAGTGCGATGATTTGATATTTTGTATAAAAAATGAAAAGATAAATTTGAAAAGAAAAAAAAAGGTAACTGATTTGTAATGTTTCTTCATGGTTAATCATTAGTCCTGTTACCTATCTGCCACTAATCCACTATTATATTTATGCAGAAATCATGTCAAGATCTTCTTTGCAAGCAGGAAGGTGACAGGGCCATGTGGGAATATCCTTTTGCTGTTGCTGGTGTCAACGTCACATTCATGCTTATTCAGATGCTTGATCTTGAAGCAGGTTTAACACAACTTCATACTTCAATTCTTAGGACTTGAGAATATTACTTCTGCAAGCCACTGTGTTTTAATTTTCCGATGCATAATCGTATCATTTATGTTCCCTTCATTGTTTCTCTGCAGCTTTTTATGAAACCTTCGGATTTCTGGTGTTAGATCGTTTTTGAGTTGGGCTATATTTGTACAGGACTTGTTGACTAAGTAGGTTAGTGGGGTTTTAGTTAGAACTACATATGGTGTTGGGTAACTATCAAAACAGGTTGGTTCGGGCGTGTTGACCCGAAGAACTTCTTTCCAATTCTTTTGATATTTTTTTCTTCACATATGATAAAGTTGTAAATTATGGTTACAAAATTTATATTAGTTCAACCATAATCTAAGTATCTGAAGTAAGATTGTTTTTACCTTATGTAGCCTGTTAGAGATGAAAACATTACCTGACTCCACCCATTCATATGTAATTGCGTTGAAGTAACCACCTCTAACTAGAGTTGGATTCCTCATTGTTAATTTTTAATATGATGTTGGATGAGCTCTTACAATTCTACAGTTTCTCCTATGTGTATCTCGTTTCAATAAAGAAAGATATACGTATTCTCAATGGATCACATTATTTTTCCGTCAACCATTGAATACTATTGCTTACTAATAGTGTTTTCAACCGTGCAGTCAAACCACGAACCTTTGTGGGATCAACCTTCTTAAAGTTTCTCTCAGGTATATGCGGCCACTCATCATTATTGACACATAAAAACAGTTAGGAGTTGATGTCTTCTTAATTCCTCTATCAATATGCTCTTTCAGAAATGATTGATTTGACAAATAAACATCATGGACGTTAAACTTAAAATAGTATGGTGGCCAATAAATTAGGGAGGGATGGAATATTAAAATTTACTTTTTGTTACTCTCTTGACAGAAAATGAATCAGCTTTTGACCTTCTGTATTGCATCACGTTCAAGCTAATGGACCATCGATGGCTGGCCATGCATGCTTCTTACATGGATTTCAATGTATGTTCCCTTAACTACCTAATGTACTAGCTTATATGCCTTCTAGTGAGCTCTATATGTAATACAGGGAGCTGCTATAGATGACTTCATAATTATGTAGGTGCCAGTTTTGACCCATGTACTTATGAATGGGTCAATGTGGGTTGTGTTTTATCTCAAACGGGTTGAATGTTATCAAGATTCTATTTTTAATAAATAAGTAATTTTATATTAAGATTTCTGTCATTATTGCGATAAGGTTGTCTTGACAATAGTAATTGACACATCAATTATTTATTTTAAATTTAAAGAATGGACTAAAGATTAATGGGTCAACCCGCCCCATTTCGACCCATACTAAACAAATTAAACCGTATGACATGCTTTTTGATACAGGTCAACTTCCCGTGAATTGCGAAGGCTTGACAGTGTATCTCGATCACCCATATATGCATCATTCTCAGAGATACTTGACGGGTCATCAACTATAAGGGCGTTTAAATCAGAGGTGAATTTTGAACTATAAGGGCAAATGCCGTAAACTGAAAAAGATAAAGAAAAAAAATAGTTGTCCTTCATATGATAACTATGTTCAATATCTGAATGCAGGCCTTTCACAAATCTCATTTGTTAAAGTTACGAGTTGCCCCATCTGAAACTGCAATGACTGATGTTCTTCGTGAGGTATACTTCTTCACATACTTGTACATAATTCACACTTTTCATAGCCACGATTTTCTTATCTACCCTTTGGTGTTTTATCAACTTATCTGCAGGTCTTGATCATGAAAATGTTAAATCACCCCAATATAGTAAATCTGATCGAGGTGATTGATGACCCAGAAATAGATCATTTCTACATGGGTACAAATGGCTACTGCCCTTTTTTCTTCTGTTTCCATTTTTTATACTTCTCATTGGATATTAGGTAATTATGCTTTACTTCTTTATCTTTGTTTCAGTTCTAGAATATGTTGAAGGAAAATGGGTCTTTGAGGGTGCTGGACCACCAGATGGTCTGGGAGAAAATGTTTCGAGGAGATATTTGCGCGATATAGTATCTGGGTTGATGTACCTGCATGCTCATGTACGAATCCTCCTGAAACCATAATAACTTGTTAATGTCCTCTTCATAATTCACTAGAATGTTGACATGGTATTTTTATAGTTAATCAAAACACTAAGCCCAACCTTTTCCATATTTGGTTGTCTACTAAAATTGCACATTGTCTTTGTTGAGAATTAATTTAAGTTAAAATGACAACATATTAATCTCGTCTCGCCCAAGGTATCTTTTCATTTGATAGATGTTAAATGAGCTGTGTATGGTGAAAAGTGAACCAAGCACGCCCTTAGACAACCAGTTGGGTTTAAAGGGCATGTAAATGAACAATAGTGATGGTGAAACACATTTGGATGATCTGTTAGTTGAAATGTGATATCTGCTTTGCTGCTAATCTTCCTGTATACCAACATATATTAGCCTGTAATTTAAATTCCTTGGTTCCAATGCAATACTGGCGTAGGCAATAATACAGGCTTCCTGTGGAGGCCGTTAATACATGACTTATACTGGAATGGATTTTTTCCATAAAAAAAGATGATGTTACGTTAATCTTTAGAGACCAAAATTTATATTTTCGAAATTGTAACATTTGCATGACCAGAATCATCATTGTCACAGTGATAATCTTATTCCGCTAAGTTCAACACATTACGGGCACTCTGGTATAGTAGAGGCTGCACGGGATCTATATGAGCAAATTGATGGAAATCCTAAAAACAAAGGTATGGAGCTATCTGTTTTTTCTGAGTGAAACAGTTTATGTACAGAGATTAATGAACAAAATTGAAAGAAC
The DNA here is from genome assembly GCA_021014915.2 of Artemisia tridentata subsp. tridentata. Taxonomy (NCBI): domain Eukaryota; kingdom Viridiplantae; phylum Streptophyta; class Magnoliopsida; order Asterales; family Asteraceae; genus Artemisia; species Artemisia tridentata. The sequence continues at coordinate 222,821,845 of CP139504.1, forward strand.
GTGAATCCCTTGTAATATGCATCACAATCTTATCCAAAGAAACTTTAGACATTTCTGAACTTAAAAATAGTGATTTCCTAACGAGTCACACTTCAGTACAACTCAAACTGTTGATACAAAATTTCAGGAAGGCGGATTGCTCACTTCATTATTGGGAGCTGGATGCGCATTGATATGTGTCGTTTTACACATATCTTTTCGTCCAATTTTCGAGTCAAAACAACCAAAAACACTTTAAAACGATCAAATAATGTTAAAAATATCTTTGAGATGTGTTTTTGTGTATTCCATATGCAAAATGATTGAAAACGATTGAAAAACAAACAAAATTTGCAAATGGCAAGTCTAGTCCCTCAAGCTTAAAAAAAAATAATAATAATAAAAAATAAATTTTTGGTCCTTGGATTATTCTCACTTGGCAAAAGTGACCCTTGGTGTGATTTGGTATACCTGGCAGTTTTGGTCCTTGAAGATTACTGAAGTTACAAAATTAGTCCTTGTGTTATAATCTTAATTGACCAAACTTTAACAAACCGGATCCAAAAGAATTAAACCAACCCAATCCCACTTAATCCCCACACAGTCCAACCCACTACCCTTAACCCATTAAAACCCACCGGCCCAATTCTACCAACCACCCAAGCCCATGTCAATTTTTAGCTAAAAACAATGCCGGTTTTCAATAATGTGGTCAACCCTCACATTTCGGTCAATACCCTTCATCAGTCACCATCCCACTCCTTATCCTCTTCCCCAAAAAAATAAGCCACAAAACCCTAAGCAGCCAAATCCCTCTTCCCCAAATCCCTCTCCCATCACCATCATCTCTTCCACCTCAGTCCAAAATTACCTCACGTGTTTCATCTCCACCTCAGCAATCCGAGGCAAAAAACTAATCCAACGGACAAGAAATTAAATGGGAAGATCAAGATGATCCAATGGTGAAGAATTAAAGAAAAGAAGACAGAAGAGGAGAAAGAAACCCTTATCACTTATTTTTATTGTTCTTTTTTTTTATATATAAGTAGTCGAGTAGTAGTGAGGAAAGGCAGGTTTTAATTAGCTTTTAACCTCGGTATGTTTTTTTTAGTGCAATTTATTTTTAATTTTAGTGTAATTTTAGTTGTAATCGTAGGTGTAATCGTAGGTTTAATTTTACTTAGTTTATTTTTATTTTATTTTTAATCTTGTAAGTTAACGAGATTTATGAAAAGTTGAGAATTCATTTTTTTTTGTAAACGTTTTTCCTGTTTGTGATTGTTTCAATTTGTTGCTTCAGTTGGGATGTTGTTTTAGGATTATTGTTTGTGTTTGTGTCGTATGTTTGTGGTTGTTGATCCGTATGTTTGTGGTTATTGATCTAGGTAGTGATAGTTTCAAGCAGTTGTTAGTTTAAAGTTTAAGATCATTGTAATGTTTAACTTAAGTTGTAATTCTACTTTCAGTTTGATGTTTAATGAAATTTTCTAGTTTACTTGTTTGGTCAACTTTGGTCAATTGCTTATATTACTGCTTATGGAACTGCTTATTTCTGTTTAGTCTTTGCTTGTTACTGCCTTTTTATTGCTTCTTGTTAGTTTAGAAGTTAGTTAAGTGCTTATGGTTATTTGTTGCTTTACAGTCCCCTTAGCAGCTTGCATTTTTTATTAGTGTTGCCTCACTAGCCTTTTTTGATCTTAATTTTAGTATAGTTAAAGTAGGATTTAGATGTTGAATTTTGTTTTGCTAGTAGTTTGTAGTATGAATTCAATCTGTTTCAATTTACTTTGTACTTAGGAGCTTAATCCCTAGCTTACTAGTAGCCTAGATCAGCAGCCTTGTAAGCCCTTTGTCCTGTGCATGTTGGATCAGTAGACCCTTTATGGGGTTGTAGCTTATTTGTCCTTAAACATTTTAGGTATTGTTAATCATTTATTTTCTTAAAATTAGTTTTTAATTCGTAGTTAATTATTTAAATTTCAGAAAAATGTAATTCTATTTTTTTTTTTTTTTTTTTTTTTTTTTTTTTTTTTCAAAATTATCTTTTGTCATTTAGCACGTAGGAAAATTAATTTGGAATCCGTAGGTTTAATATTTCATCGTTTTGTCATTTATCGTTTAGTTATGTTTTTAGCTTTTGTTTACGTTTTTAATTTGGTGCACTTTAGATTATAGTTTTTCTTAGATATTTAATCGTTTTTAATTTATGTTCACGTATTTTAGCGTAAAAACCCAAACTCTCATCTTTGTTTAACCATTCAAAACACGTATTCACAAACCGAGATCACAAAATTCCATTCAGCCTTCGTTGGGGATAACGACCCGGGAATACAACTTCCGCTGTATTCTTTGGAAATAAATAACGACTTGATTTTAACCGATCAAATTTTGGCGCCGCTGCCGGGGAAGGCTGACGCGAGTTTTTAAATCTCGTTTGTCGTTGCGTGTTTCGTAAATATTTTCTTATTAAAACCCCAAAAAGATTTTTATTTCAAAATTTATTTTCCTTTTTTCCCTTTGAATTTTTTTTTTTTAAAAAAAAATGTTATTAAAAATCCAAAAAGATTCTTCTTTGCCCTCTTATCCGTTTAATTCCTTTTCTCACCCTCTAAACGTTTTATTCTATCTTCTTAACCCTCTACACGTTTGATTCTTTTTATGTCTACATCTTACAACTATGGTTGTGAATGGTGTGGGGGTCCTCCAAATGGTGGAAATTGCCAAGGTTGTAGCATTGTGAATACGGGAAACGGGTTTGTCTATGACCAAAATCCCTACAATGAAACAACCGACTTTTTCAACCGACCCCCACAACACCAGATGGAGACATACTTATGTGAATTTTGTGGAGGTTGTCCTCATCCGGAATTTGATTGTCGAACGGGAGACTTGCTTGTCTATGAGCAGAACCCTTATAACAATCAGACATCATCCGGATTTGACACATCTTCATATTATTCACCACCACAACAGTATTACTGTTGTGAGTACTGTGGAGGTTCGCATTATAGCTCTGATTGTCAAACAAGGTACCCGCTTGTCTATGAGCATGGCCCTTGTAACAATTATGATTATTCTATTCCTCCACAGTATCAAACCACTCAAAATCAGCCTCAGCTATCTCTTGAAGATATATTCCAAGAACTTCAAGAGATACGAATTGAACTTACAAATCTGGCTGTTAAAACCAACCCAGAAAGTCGTCATGGTGAATCTATGGAAGATTTACTCGCCATAGAACGAGCAGCACACAACCGTTTCTTGTTTAATCAGGCGTGCATGCTCGATGACGAAGATGAGGAAGGGGAGAATACAATTCTTATGAGTAATCCTATTATTCAACCCCTTCAGACCACTGCATCCACACCCATATCACATACTTTGGACTCTGAAGACTCTCTCATTATGGGGGATGAGCTTCTTGACACTATTCCTGAAAAGGGATCGGACGAATTCATAAAGTCTAGTGTTGAGAACCTTATCCCAATCCCAAGTGAGTCTGAGGATATATCATATAACGAGTGTGATTGGTCTTATTGTGACCCTCATGACATTTCTGAGGATACTTCCGGGATCTTCTCTAACCCTCTTTTCAATTCAAATGATGATTTATCCTCCAGTGATGACGAATCACTTTCTGATGAGGACGCTTCAAATGAAAGTCTCAAAGTCTATTCGATTCTCTTTTGAATTTGATGATGAGTACTTTTCTAGCGAAATAAATCCTCTCTTTGATCGAGTGTTAGAGAACGATGAGGTCGAGGGACTCTACTAGTCCTAAACTTGATGATATGACCTCACTTGATCCCGAGATGCACACGGATGCTCCTTCTCCGACATATGTGACACGTCCCCTTGAGGATCGCCATTATATTGATATCACATATGTCGTTCGAGTCTTTCTACCTTTCTGTGATTATAAGGTAGCTTGTCCTTCCATTCTCCCCATTGGGAGTGAAGACAAAGTTTTTGACCCCGGCATCTTCATTCATCATTCTTTAGAGCCGGATATATCTCATCGGAGTGGAACTTTCATGTACATCAATGTTTATCCAAACATTTTAAATGAAAGTCCGATGGAGATTTCTTTTCCACATGCTTCCCCAAGAACAAATGAATTCGGGGTCGAGTCAAGCTAGCGACTCGGTTAACAAAAACAGTAGCACACCATATGGGTTTTCACCCATATCTCTGACTTCTTTCTACTTTCTACTACCCTAGTGTGGGGGAGATGCCCCCCGCTGTTGTATATAAATTTCAAAAAAAAAAAAAAAAAAAAAAAAAAAAAAAAAAAAAAAAAAAAAAAAATTAACCATAAAAATAAAATAAATGGCCACGTAATATTTCCCTTTTACGTTCTCAGTTTCGGCATAACAGCCGGTACTTTGAATATTGAGGGCAATATTCATTTCTAGTGTGGGGGGAATTCTCACGAATTTAATCACGTATATATACCATCTAATTCCCCCGTTTTTGGCCAAAATTTTTTTTTTTTTGGTGTAAGTGTTTTGCACTTACACAACAAATGGTTATCAGTCCACCATGTCTAACACACAAAAGGATTGGCTAATCCAAGAGCAAACGGTTCTTGGTAAAGATATATCAAATCCGTTTACGGCTTACAATTTGCCAAAAATTGTATGGTATTCGACTCACCATATCCTAAAAAGATGAAGAGTTGGCTAGCCCGCAAGATTATGGCTTGTGGTAAAGGCAGTTGGAAAACCATAATTGGTCATCAGCTCACCAAAGATAATAAGTTGTTTTATCTAAGAGTTGGCTAGTCCAGAAGCAAACGGCTTCTGGTAAAGACAAATCAAATCCGTTGGCAGCTGATGATTTGCTCAAAATCATATGGTTATCAGTGTACCATAGTTCTTACTTGAACTGAAACATTTGGCTACTCCAGAGGTGATGGCTTCTGGTAAAGAGATACATCCATCAACTTTTCATAAATAATTGCTAGGGACTAGCAATTGCTCAGTGTGGGGGATTTGATATGTGTCGTTTTACACATATCTTTTCGTCCAATTTTCGAGTCAAAACAACCAAAAACACTTTAAAACGATCAAATAATGTTAAAAATATCTTTGAGATGTGTTTTTGTGTATTCCATATGCAAAATGATTGAAAACGATTGAAAAACAAACAAAATTTGCAAATGGCAAGTCTAGTCCCTCAAGCTTAAAAAAAAATAATAATAATAAAAATAAATTTTTGGTCCTTGGATTATTCTCACTTGGCAAAAGTGACCCTTGGTGTGATTTGGTATACCTGGCAGTTTTGGTCCTTGAAGATTACTGAAGTTACAAAATTAGTCCTTGTGTTATAATCTTAATTGACCAAACTTTAACAAACCGGATCCAAAAGAATTAAACCAACCCAATCCCACTTAATCCCCACACAGTCCAACCCACTACCCTTAACCCATTAAAACCCACCGGCCCAATTCTACCAACCACCCAAGCCCATGTCAATTTTTAGCTAAAAACAATGCCGGTTTAATAATGTGGTCAACCCTCACATTTCGGTCAATACCCTTTATCAGTCACCTCCACCTCCTTATCCTCTTCCCCAAAAAAATAAGCCACAAAACCCTAAGCAGCCAAATCCCCTCCCCATCCCATCACCCTCCACCTCAGTCCAAAATTACCTCAGTGTTTCATCTCACCTCAGCAATTCGAGTCAAAAAATAATCCACGGACAAGAAAATTAAAGGAAAGATTTAAGATGATCCAATGGTGAGAATTAAAGAAAAGAAGACAGAAGAGGAGAAAGAAACCATATACTTATTTTTATTTTTCTTTTTTTTTTATATAAGTAGTTCGAGTAGTAGTGGGAAAGGCAGGTTTAATTAGCTTTTAACCTCGTAGTTTTTTTTAGTGTAATTTATTTTTTATTTTAGTGTAATTTTAGTTTTTAATGTAGGTGTAATCGTAGGTTTAATTTACTTAGTTTATTTTTATTTTATTTTTAATCTTGTAAGTTAATGAGATTTTATGAAAGTTGAGAATTCATTATTTTGAGAATCATTTTTTCTGTTTGTGATTTTTCATTTGTTTGCTTCATTGGATGTTGTTTTGGATTATTGTTTGTGTTTGTGTCGTTTGTTTTGTGTTGTTTGTGTTGTGATTAGTGTGTTATTGATCTAGGTAGTGATAGTTTCAAGCAGTTGTTAGTTTAAAGTTTAAGATCATTGTAATGTTTAACTTAAGTTGTAATTCTACTTTCAGTTTGATTGTTTAATGAATTTTAGTTTACATGTTTGGTCAACTTTGGTCAATTGCTTATATTACTGTTATGGATGCTTATTTCTTTTGAACTTTCTTTTCTGCTTTTTTTGCTTTTGTTAGTTTAGAATTGTTTATGCTTATGGTTATTTGTTTGCTTTAAGTCCCTTAGCAGCTTGCATTTTTTATTAGTGTTGCCCTCTACTTTTTTGATCTATTTTTACTTAAAGTAGGATTTAGATGTTGAATTTTGTTTTGCTAGTAGTTTGTAGTTGAATCAATTGTTATCAATTTACTTTGTACTTAGGAGCTTAATCCCTAGCTTACTAGTAGCCTAGATCAGCAGCCTTGTAAGCCCTTTGTCTGTGCCTGTTGGATCAGTAGCCCTTTATCGGGATTGTAGCGTTATTTGTCCTTTAAACATTTTAGGTATTTTAATCATTTATTTTCTTAAAATTAGTTTTTAATTTGTTAATTAATTTAAATTTCAGAAAATTTTAAAATTTTTTTTATTTTTTTTTTTTTTCAAAATTTATTTTTTGTTCTTTTAGCAGTAGGAAAATTAATTTATCCGTAGGTTTAATTTTGAATCGTTTGTCATTTTATCGTTTTAGTTATGTTTTTTAGTTTTTGTTTACGTTTATTTTTGGTGCATTTAGATTATAGCTTTTTCTAGATATTATGTTTTAATTTATGTTCACGTAATTTTAGGTATAAATCCCAAACTCTCATACTTTGTTTAACCATTCAAAACACGTATTCACATCCGAATCACAAATTCCAATTCAGCTTCGTTGGGATAACGACCGAATTAACTTCCGTGTATTCTTTGGAAATAAATAACGACTTATTTTAACGATCAGCATGTGAGGGTTACGACCTTCGTGTTGTGGGACGTTCAATTTGGGGCTATTGCTGCAATGCTGAGTTTAAATCTCGTTACTTTCCCGAAACATAGTTAAAATTAGATGTGGTTGTATGATTCGAAAGATGAAGTACTAGTAAGACCAATGAAGTAAATGTGTTACAATACTTTAAATGGAATGCTAGGTAAACGTAATCGCAAACCAATTGCAGCTGTTAAAAAGAATGGTTTTTCATTCCATCGACTTCGTAGTTGTTTTAGCTAAAAGCTTACACATGTATGCATTAATTCTTTAGAGGTGTGATTAATTTAACATGTAATCTTAAATGGTTGTTATGTTGTTGGGACTTGATATTATTGAAATGATGGTTGTTTCGGATTGCATTATAAGTTATATGAACTACTGGATTGCTTATGAATACACTAATAGGGCTGTTTGGGATTGCTAATCGATGCTGATGAATTAGAACCATTTATTGTGATTAAGAGCTATAAGTTATATGATAAGCGTCCTAAATTATCTTTAAGTACGCTTGTATGTGTATAAAGATTAAATTAGTAACCACGTGTTCACAACATTGTAAAAGTGTCCTAATATGTTTTACGGACGTTATTTGGTTATGTTTAGAATATTATGCGACCATAATATGGTTTCATTGTAGGAAATAACCTTCTTGTTTGTGTTGTCTAGGTGTTTGATTCATGGACAGTATAATCCATGGTTTGAGTTGATGCAAACTAGAATGATCAAGTTGAAAGGGAAAATTGTATTAAGATTAGATTGTGGTGAAAAAAATACACAAGAGTTCCAACCCTTCCAATGTGGGAAGGGTATTTATACTTCTAATAATAGTGCCCTAGGGTGTGAAGTGAGCGACATGGGAAACCCCGACCTCCTCCACTAAATTAGATACGTGACTATCTAATAAAACTATAATACTAAGCTTATAAAATAGCTACGAGCTATGGAGTAAATCAGATACTTGGGGTGATCCTATAACCTCATATGAATATGTATCATTCCTAACAATTCCCCTAAGGGATCACCCTGGAAATAATATTCAAATTCTAGGCATTTGATCTTTTGATCTTGACTTCATAAGCTCGTAGTCATTCGAATCTTAACGTCTTGATACCTTGTGCCTTCAAGCTAGTGATCTTTGAGACGCTCTCTATCTTGATGATCTTTTAAGTATTCTCGAATTTTATCATCCAACATTTTTAACGTCTTTTGGTAGTATGTTTCCACGTGTGTGAAATCTTTGAGCCGACATTCTCACACTATTGGTGTCATGATCTTACAATCAAGTTTGCGAAGCCGTGTTAAGGTCTTATAGGTTGATCATGACATTGATGAGTTACAATGATGATGTTGTCGACTGTGGAGAGGATTGGCATCTTTTCTGCAACCTACAACCGCATTCGAGCTGCAACTCAATCACTACAACGCAAATAGCTGCAACAGCAATCAGCTTACGCCAGATGTTCCTGCAACGACAGTTAGCATAAAACGTTCGTACTTACAAGTTCGGACTTCGGATGTTACAGCATAGTGTGAAAACTCTCTCTAATCCTTACCAAGACGTCCTAATCGAAAACCCACAGAGGCTTTTAAGATCGAACCGTAGCACATCAACGATTAGTGAGTCGCTGGAGATCACCACGACTGTAGACGTTAGAAACGCCGCGACCACTAACGTAATCCATAAAGAACTACGAAGTGACCTGCTTTCAGGGCTGCTTGATGTTGACCCTGGAGGAATTCCATTCAATCTTGAGAATCATTGTAAATTCCCTCATAATGTTCTGGCGATTGCTAAGATCTGCGTAGACTCTTAAGTTTACAACTGGTGTCCTAAGTTTTAACCCCGTGTAAGTAATTCGTGTCATGAGTCTTATTAGCTCTCGGGCTAGGAACTCAATTGTGCGTTTTGATTTTGATCGGAAAGGCTAGAGGATGCACCTTTTCCAATCTCCCAACTCGAGTGAGAGAGACGGTGGAATGTTGAACTCTGGACAATTGAAACAAAGTCCTTTGAGGGACCTTGAGTGCTAGGGAGGGTTTGCAGCGTATCACTGGGTCATTATACTTTTTACTCCATGGCGAATCAACTAAGTGATTCCTGTGTATATATATTGACCGAATTCTGACTAAGATTGTAAGAAGGAAATTTCTTTTCAACCCTTTACTATAACAATTCATTTTCATTCTTAACCTTCAGTTTTACCTCAGTTCATAACACTAACAACATTGTTGGGTTTATTTCCAGTGTTGGTCTTCATCGCACTCTTCCTTATACACATTTCTATTTTAATCAACCTAAGACTTTAGCCTAAACTAGTGTTTGTCTTGGAGTTTAGATCCCTCCCACTGGCGGGATCGTGGCACTTGAGCCTAACCTACCCTCCAATAACTCAATGCATTATTAAAATGGTCGGTCTTTGGTAATTCATCCACAATTGCCAAACCAATCTTGAAAAATCTCTCCAAATGTTCATATTCCCGAAAAACATAATTTGGGAACACTTGAAGTTTTATATTTTTCAAATGCTCCCCTAACATATGATCGGTTATTGTTTTAGAAATTGACAAGTTAGTGAGCTCCACTTTTTGAATTGATCAACTTTCATGAACATGACCAATTCGAGAACGCTTACATCACTAGTTAGACTAGCTTGAATTTACACTGCCATGGTCAAGTCCACAGAAAGTTTCCGAAATTGGTACACTCTACTCAGACACATCCTTTTCGAGACACGCTTACATCACTGGTTAGACCAGCTTGAAATTATTACCCGGCCAGGATATGTCCTTTCGATCAATGACAGTATAGGTTTCGTCAATTCATTGGTTAAGTCTGAGTCACGATCTCATGCTATGCCAAATCCTTTTTGTCCATTCGCTCCCCCTCAATATGTGCATCGATATACGAAAGAGTTTAGCACATATGGGAGAGCCTAACGTTTAAGTCCAAAACATCACATTTTCATCAGGTTTCATATTTAAATCACATTCTCTCCCCCGATCAAAAATTTCAAACCTTTTGAGATTTGTGATCCCAATTGATTTAAATAAGTTAGAAAATGTGGGAGAAAATGTGTCCGATTTAATATATTCTGATGATGAGAACATACTATGCTCCCCCTTAAACTAAGAGGGAGATTCACTGCTTATTATGCACAATTAGACAATTATGACACAAATGATATTGACCTTTTTTGCGCAGATGATGTAATCACCCGCTTTTCTGAGTTAGTAGTCAACATCAATTATCCATCCACCAACAAATCTTTCGCAAATGTCGTTGATCCCCACTTGGCGAGACCAACATAGATGAATGGTGGTGGCGATGGTGAAAGTGTTGTTTTTGTTGTTGTTGCCGAAGTTGTTGTTGAGGTGAATTTTCGAGCCAATCAATAGAGTTTGATCGTCTGATCAAATGGTTAGAATGGGAACTGGTACATTCATTTTGGCTATGGAATCTGCATAAGAATATCAACACAGATATACATACATGCAGATACACTATTCCTAAATAGCTACCCTTCAGCAGCTTGCCACATTATAAAACCAAGTTCATCTTATAATCAAACCATAATCAGGAACTACGTCAAACCACTATCTAGCATGAAGAGCAAATAGCAATCATGAACATGGCAATTCACACGGATTTCAATATTCAATTCAGGATCTTAGGAACATGATTCTAACATAATAGCAATCTACCTAAGCGAATCCTGAGAACATATGCACAATATCAACAACCATTAAGCAGCAGAGACAAACAACATTTGAAACTCATTCATTTAGATCATACAAATGCCAGTGGAGTATTCAAAAACATCAAACACAACTGGTTTTCTAACTTCTTTAAGGTTTTGAGTCTTAAAGCATTTTGGGGATTATACGAGGATTCCAAAGTAACACAAATGAACCTTCTAGATACATAAAGCTAGGAAACTATAAGCAAATTGCACATAATATCCTAAACTTTCTAGCAACTAACACACTTGGTCATTTGATATATTTAAGCAATATCCTCTTCAACTAATACCCCATTAACTGCAAAACCTTTTCTAAGAGTCATGAATTAATCAAGAAACCCGTTTGATGATATAAAATTTGAATTCACTCTCCCCCTCAATCAATGACCCGTATTCTAGTTGAGCCTCAACTAAAATCAAGCTTAACCCCACAACTCATCAAACAAGAACTGTCATGAGATTTTGTAGTCGTTGATTGAGTGACAAATTTTATGCATAATCCAAGTATAAACAAATTTCATACAACACATATTCACCAAGTGTCTCACAAATAATTTTCAGAAGAATCACAAAATGAAAACTATTTGCATACAAAGAAGATTTCTCTTCTTTTTCAAGAAATGATGCACTGAAACGTACATCAGATCAAAGAAACATGGATATAAAGTAATCCATGCCCAGGTGAACATCACCCAGTTGGAGGAACAGCCGTCTTTTTGGCGACGTGCTTTCCCCATTTTGAAGCGCGGGTTGCTATCTAAAGTAATAGCAAGCCATTTAGACATGTTTTAACAATCCATTTTAACTTCTGCTCGAGCTTCATTTAAAGACCCGTGCCATTATTGAATGACATTTCTAAGTCCGTAAATGTTATCGATAAACAGAAGACATGCCTAGGTGAAACTATTTTTGGTATTTTCTATTTTTCAATTTTTATGGTTTTTCTGGATTTAAGATTCTCTATTTACAAATGCAGGTTTTCTATATATCTATATACAAGAAGGTATAAAATATGAATAAGTATATATGTACAAGGATACGAACCAGAAACCATTACTCCTCAGCATTCTGAATCTTCTCCGCATTCATCACTTGACTTGCTGAAGAGCAATGTGAGCACTTTCAATCAGGGATTGATTCTGGCTTTTCACTCTCCCCTAATTAGTGCTCTCCCCCAATCTGACAACCTTTCTGATGAACACCCATAATAGGAAGAAGACTTTGGATGAACGCCCGAAATATGAAGAAGTCTTTTGATAACCAAATGCATGCCGTCTTTAATCTTCTAACACTCCCGTCCTTGAGTGACACCGTCAAAAACCTTAGGCATCTTTTCGGTAGTTTAAGTTGAGCCTCAACTGAAATCTAGCTTAACCCCACAACTCATCAAACAAGAACTGTCATGAGGTTAAACTAAACCACAAATTTAAGCCCAGTAACAACTTGATTTCAGCTTAACCTCACAACTCATCAAACAAGAACTGTCATGAGATTAGGTTAAAATCAAGTTGGACCTAACCTTAAACTACATAACAACTTGAACCTAACTTAACTCCACAACTCATCAAACAAGAACTGTCATGGGATTAAGTTAACAATCAAGTTGTAAGAAAAGAGCTCAACATTTTTGAATGTAGAGAAGACTGAAGACTCGACCTTCTTCAAGATTGCCCAATGTGGAGGAACAGAATACCAATCATCTTCATCTCACCAAATGCCTTCCAGTAACCTTACATATAACCCATCAGCCCGCAGCATACACATGAGATGATAACACCCAACAGAGAATGAAGAATAGACTGACGACTTGACCTTCTTCAGTCTTAAGTATAACACCAAAGTAACAAGTTGAACCACTGCTCATCTATAGCATATATCCATCCTTGGATATTAAGCCCTGATCACGTGAACCTGTTGTGCGTCCTTGATGTACACATTCTCTCTCCCCTGATGGTTACGATTAATCAGCCCATGACGTAACAGTGAAACGTAAATACCAAGGTAACAAGTTGAACCACTGATCATCTCTGCGGTTATCAACACCGGAATAAATGATTAAGCCCGATCACGTGAACCTGCTGTGCGTCCTTGGTGTACACATTTCTCTCCCCCATGATGGTTAAAATTAATCGGAATTATCATCATGATGTGTACATGTAGCCTGATGACGTGTACATGAAGCATTGACTAGAAACCCATTGTTGCTGATTAGACCAACCCGTGAGACTTTGTCGATTAGCATTCCATGACCATGTTCTTCAACACCTTGATAGACGGAAGAAGTAGTGTTGGAGAAACATGGTTTGCACGACTCCTGAACTGACGTATTCAGGAGTCGTATGACCATTTCTCAATCATCAACTAACATGTAGATTAATATTCACCCTTTCCCCCCCTTAAAAATTGCATATGCCTGCCAACTGCAATTTTTGATGATTGAACTAGTGAATATGAATACCATCAACGGTAAGTGGCTCCACTTGACGGTTCTTGATGACTGACATGTTGTTTATTCACCCTTTCCCCCCCTCAAAAATTGCATATGCCTGTCAACTGCAATTTTTGGTTGAATACGTGAATAAAAATATACTCCAATATGCGCCGATCCACTTGAAGACAGAATAAGCACGGAAAGAGCATGAATCTTGTTGATGAGAATGGCCATTTAATAAGAAGACTCCTCTTCTTTTGAAGATAAAGTGCACTCAAGCGTACACTTTTCTTTTCTTTGATGAACGAGGCCTGCACTGAAGTGTACAGACGTCATTATGATGAAGAGCGAGGCCTGCACTGAAGTGTACAGACGTCATCTGATGAAGAACGAGTCCTGTACTGAAGTGTACAGACGTCATTATGTTGAAGAGCGAGGCCTGCACTGACTTGTACAGACGTCATATGATGAAGAACGAGGCCTGCACTGACTTGTACAGACGTCATTACTCTCTCTTTACTTCTTCTCTCATCTAACTCGTTACCAACCCCATTATCATTCTGTCGGCTTGATGTAGTGACCACTGATGGAGAAAACCCAATATGATGAACTTGATATTGAAGTAATATAACCCGAACTTATGACTTAAACTTGTACTAATGCGTGACAAAGAGCGGTGTAGAGACTTCGTGCAACATCGAATCCCTAAGTACTCTATACTCTTCAACCAACCAACCATCAAGTATAAGACGTACATCACCTCTTGGATATCCACAACTTCGTGTGACACTGAGCACCACAACGTGACTTCTTAAAGTGATAGTTATTTTGTAATAGAGAGAAAGACAAAATAACTAGATATCCAAGTCCTCGTCATTGTGTTGAAAGCTCGAACAAGGATCTCGAAGAATCTTCATCTAACCTCCCCGATATCTTCAGATACTAAGTACACGCACCCATGAAATTTCACTTCAGCCTCAAATAAATAATAATGAATTAACGCCGTAGTCACTTCTTGTGGTTAATGCCCAAATCTAGCCCTTTATGATGCTTTAACTGAACTTTGATAATGGTTTTAACCCGATCATGGTTAAGAGAGCATAGTCCATCATCACGGGATTTTACAAATCTATGATTTAAACCGAGAAATAAGTTCTTTCTCGGGATTTTACAAAATCAAGAAGAAACCGTGAGGCAGTAACAGATTGAATGTGGCATGACTGATTTTGATTTTAGTGAACATCAGTTTGGGTTAAGAATATCTTGTGAAGATAACAGATCACATCACAACTTTTAAACCTTTGGCCAACTAACCACCCTTGTACATAGATTTGTGACCACTCGATGAAGAAAACCCGATATACCAATACTGAAAACTGAAGTAGAAGTCCCCAAATTTGTTACTTAAGCTTGCACTAATGTTGGAAGAACGGTGTAGAGAATTAATGCTCCAAGCAAATCTCTAAGAGCTCAATACCCAACCAAAGTATGAGACATTAACACCTCTTGCAATTATCGACATCGTCATTGACGTGTGACACTGAGTACTCCCATGACTCTTAAGTGATAGTTACCCCGACTACTGGTAACTAGATAACCCAAGTCTTCAACTTAAAATTTTAAGCACGAGCAAGTTATCAATGAAGGTCATGCATCCAACCAATCCCGACTTCAAGATAAAATAAGTAGAAGCCTTCGTGAAATTCAACTTCAATCACAAATAAAGAATACCTGATTAACTTCGTGATCATCTTGTGCTGTTGACTAGCCAAAAAGAGAAGAAACATGTGCTAATTCTTAGAAGTGCCCATGGCTCATAGTCAGTCCTATCAAACAAAGCTGTCTGACCCAGCTACTTGGATGTGGAATAGTTGTCGTACTGTGTACAGGATTTTATAGTTCTTGAGATTTATCTTAGAAATAAATTCAAGAACTAACTGCACAACAGTAAGTATCAAACTGCTGTAGACTGAACCACTGAATCCTGAATCGCTACGATCTGACCCGCTGTAACCGAAACTGCTAAGATTCAAACCGCTGGAGACTGAACCGATACGATCTGACCCACTGTAACCGGAACTGCTAAGATTCAAATCGCTGGAGACGGAACTGCTAGGAAACACGCCTAATTCTCCCCCTCAAAAAGGGCATGAAATGACCTTTTTGCCAAAGCTGAGAGTCCGTGATGTTTGTGAATTTGTCAGGCACAAAACATGGAAAGAGACAAATGAAACTACTGCAACGAAGATGGTGATTAAGACTCTCGTGTAGTAACCCCTTGCTTTCCTCATCATCAATGGTTTAGTAGATTAACAATTCATTGAAGCTCGTAATATGCCAAAACCGCTTGATGAAATGCATATGACTTTAAAGTGAGTAAAAGGTTAAAACATGTCTCCAAACAAATCACCTCTTGTCTTTAAGCCTGACTACCTCTTGAGAAGATCTTGAACAACAAACCCATTAGAAGCTTGAGAAACAACAATCACTTGATGAAGCTTGATAAAGAACAAGTCCGCGACTTAAACTTGCACTAAATTATGATTTAGAACCTATATTGAGCACAACAACGTAACTCCTTTAAATATAGGTAGTGATATATACCCAACCTTCCATCCTTAATTGTATATATCCACTTCGTGAACATCCAAGTCTAATCACCTTAAATTGCAAATTGTGATTTAGAACCTATATTGAGCACAACAACGTAACTCCTTTAAATATAGGTAGTGATATATACCCAACCTTCCATCCTTTATTGTATATATCCACTTCTTGAACATCCAGGTCTAATCACCTTAAATACTCTTGAGCAAGGGTCATCAAACATCGTGCATCCATCCACCCCGAGATGTTTGTGACACTAAGTACACCAACCCGTGAATTAACAAACCAACCAAGTTACCATAATTTCCCAATTCCTGCTGATCTTGAAGCACAAACTTATCCCGAAAAATTAGTCACACCCCGTAAGTTTCATTATGTCTAAATCCAAGTCCAGCCTACTTGTCCAAAATTAATTTCACGGGATTTTACAGCTCTTGAGATTTAAACCGAGAAATCGAATCTTTCGCGGGATTTTCTAAAATCTACAAGATAAACCGTGAAGTCAATCAAGAACAACTAAGAGTGAGTTGCAACACTAATCTTTACAATTCAAAGTCAAAGAAGTCAAATCTCAACTTTATCAAGTTGTAATTAGTCAAGTCACAGTTTGTCAAATTGCAACAAGTCAAATTGCAATCAACCAAATCGCGATAAGTCAAATCGCAAGTGTCAACTCGCAACGTCAAATCGCAACTGGTCAAATCACAATCAGTCAAGTCGCAACAAGTCAAAAGCGCAACTTGACAAATAGCAATTTAAATAAATTGTTATTTGTCAGCTATAACTCAAATTGCAAAGATTAAATTGCAGGCTCACTCAAGTCGTAGGCACTAATAGAACAATGCTGCCAGATTCACCGTTCTGAAATCACATCGACATTCATATACCCAAATAATTAGCCGTGACGTGTGTATCCTCGTGAGAATAATGACCGAAATACCATTCCTTTAAGTCAACAATTTGGCAAAAATTAAATTAACACGATGTACAACGAATACATTTGTTAATTAATTTTAAACACAAAGTGTCAATCCGGATATAAACAACCAAATCACCCAATTGACTAACACTTTGTGTACTTTGAGTACGTTGACTAGACTCCCGTCTATACCAAACTAAACCTCAGCCCAATTGTCAAAATAAACCTAGCTTGGCCCAATCCGAATATAAACAACCAAATCACCCATTACCCTAATATTTTGGGTATTTAACTCCCCCTTAACACATTAACACAACCCTAATCACATACTAAAAAAAAACGCCCCCCATCTCACCATCAACAGCCTCTCACCCAAACCCTAATCTCCATCTTCATTACCAACTAATCCGCCTCCCTGTCTTTGTAACGCAGCAACCACATATCAGTAATCACTCAAACCCTCATCATTTCCAATAACATGAACAAATCCGACCCTTTTCACTAACACCTCTCACCAAACTTACAAATTCATATCTAAACTCATCAGGTCACCCTAAGGTTTCATTCGATGCTCAAAACCGATCAAGACATACGTCTTCAAGATCCATCCTTAGGGTCTCGGGTAAGGTTGTTCATGTGTTTTTCTAACCGAATCAAAAGAGAGATTAAAACACTAAATTGTTTTGATTATTCTTTTAATTATTCGGATATTAATGAAGTATAAACTTCAAAAATTAGATCGATGATGATTGTTATGCCGTTTGATTCAACAAGATCTATAAGATCTTGATATCCATAAGGGATACGAGTCAAAGCAGGACTGAGATCTTCGTTTACCTTCTTTTGCTTTCTTTGACTGTGGTATTGATGGAGGATGGGGATAGGTTAGTATGTAGTTGATTGTGTTGGTTTTATGATAGTATTAGATTTGGTTGTTTGTCTTGTTTGTGTCGAGTCAGTTGAAGATTCTTGGACTGATGATAGTTGTGGATTGAGTCTCGTTGATGATAGATGTGCTCCAAAAGATTGAGTCTGGTTGTTGGTTGTGGTCAAGTTGGTTTGGAGTCGTTGTGTCATTTCTGCTTCATCTTCTTCTTTATCTATGATTCGGTTTGACTACATATGAGTGTTTGACCGTTTGACCGAGTGACAGACAAACCGCGTACACTTTATATACACAAACCGAGTTCGTGAGCATATAGACAAACCGAGTTCGTGATAATACAGACAAACCGAGTTCATGATTATCCAGACAAACCGCGTACACCTTATATACACAAACCGAGTTCGTGAGCATATAGACAAACCGAGTTCGTGAGCATACAGACAAACCGCGTATGTGATTAAACAGTCAAACCGCGTTCGTGGTTAAACAGACAAACCGCGTTCGTGGTTAAACAGACAAACCGCGTTCGTGATTAAACAGACAAACCGAGTCCATGACTAAGTAGACAAACCGCGTCCAGGACAAACCGCAAGTTTGACCAGTCAAAGCTGTCACTTTCACCCAATTTTGTCTTTTATCTCTTTTTGCAGCTACTGTCCAAACATCAGCCCCAATGTAACACAAACCGCATCCAAGAACACAAGGATTTTTTGTGACCAAAATACACACACGGCTCAGCTTCAAATCGATAATGAGATATAACAACTTAACCCTTGAACCATTAACCACAAATAAGCCACAGATTTAACTTGAAACCAATTTCTTGAGCCACATTTCGAATTAAAACAACTGCTCTTAAAAAAAACTATTCGAACAAAGTAATGAAACAGCAGTTAAGGCCCAAAAGCATGCGTTAAGATTAGTAAACAATTAAGGCCCACTTAAATAATCACATGTATTTAAGATTAGTAAACAATTAAGGCCCACTTAAATAATCACATGTATTCAAGAACAGATATTTGTGGTACGAAATTGTAAGATCAAGTGACACATGATTGGAACACAACATACGAGTAAAGCAGTTTGAACAAAATGATTCGAACCAAAAAAAATGAAATCGACACACAATCAAACCGAACCTAACCATGGCTCTTGATACCAATTGTAGGAAATAACCTTCTTGATTGTGTGGTTGATTCAGGTGGTCTTGATTCATGGAAGATTAGATCCATGGTTTGAGTTAGATGCAAGAACTAGAGAGAGAGAGTTGAAAGGGAAAACTTGTATAAGATTAGATTGTAGGTGAAAAAAATACACAAGAGTTCCAACCCTTCCCAAGTGTGGGAAGGGGTATTTATACTTCCTAATAATAGTGCCCCTAGTGGGCTGTGAAGTGAGCTGACAGTGGGGAAAGCCCCGACCCACTCCACAAATATAGATACGACTAATCTAATAAAACTAATAATACTAATAATACTAAGCTTATATAAATAAGCCTACGAGCTATGTGATATGCTAAATAGATACTCGGGGTGACCGAACCTTCATATGAATATTTATATTCCTAACAATAATCGTATTTGGGATATTAGGACCCTTTTCTTGGTGTTAAAGTAACTATAATGTTATATGATAACCGTCCTAAGAATCAACATTTAAGGACGCTTGTATGTGTATCAAAAGATTAAAAGTAGGTTACCACATGTTAGAACATTGTAAAAGTGTCCTAATATGGTTTTATTAGGACGTTATTTGACCTATTATGCGACCATAAAATTGGTATCATAATCTTATTTGAGTTATTAGGACCCTTTTCTTGGTTGCTAAAATAGCTATGATGTTGCATCATATGCGTCCTAACAAACTTTTATGGACCTTTTTAAGTGTGTCAAAAGATTAAAAGTAGGTAAGCACATGTCAAAACATTGTAAAAGTGTCCTAATATGGTTTTATTAGGACGCTATTTGGGTTATTCATATTCATATAATACGACCATAAAATTGGTTTCATAAGGTATTCGAGATATTAGGATGCTTTGGACCTATTACGACCGCCTTACATGAAACGCTTTCATCCTTGGTCCTATTAAATGAAAGGTCCTAAAAAGTACCATTTTATGACGCTTATGGGGGTCCTAAAAAGCCACTTTTCTTGTAGTGAGAGACTCATTTAGAGTAAAGAGATTGACGACACGCTGAATGTGGAGTAGGAGTAGAGTCGAGACAGAAGAAATAGAAGAGATGTAGATGAGACGGGAATCAAATACGAGACTTGCATTGGGTCAATTATGTCAATGGCGAGTAGAGACAAGAGAACATAAATAGATATCGTAGACGAGAAATAAATAAGAGAAGAGATGTCGAGGTCGTTAAAAGTGTGCGTCATCCATAGTGATTGATAGACGTGCATAGTCGGCTATTGATAATGGTTGTGGTAAGACCATTATCTCCAAAGATTTACTTGTATCCTAAGGAAGATAAGCATTTAGGCAAGTAGTCTAATTCTAAGAATTATCTATTACACCTATTATCATTTAATCATCATGTAGCACATAAGCATGTAGCAAATAATCACATAGCAAATAAGCACATAGCAGATAGGCATATAGCAATCAAGACAATCAAGGTTTTAAGAAGATGTACCTTTGCCACTAGCTATTCCTACATTACTGTGAGAGATGTTTTGCATGATGAAAGGTTTGAATATCGATGACTCTTCACACGTATGACAAGAATATGAATGTACATTCATATCTTTTATTTGCTTTCCTCATGCATCTAAAGACATAACTCATTTGAAGTTTCAACCATTTGACATATGTCGTATTCAGAGCACATGTTGTCTTCTTCATCCGTATCACTCCAAGATTCTTCAATGAGTTCTCTTCGTAAATTACTCATATTATCCTTAACGGCATTACCTTCATTGAAAACACTTGAACTAGTAGCATTTGTATTTAATCTATCTAAATATCTATCCACTGATTCGTCTTCAGAAGTGACGAATTGTTCATGTGTATGTTCAAGATCAATTCGGTTATCTTTTGCTTGACTATTCTCTTAATGAAAGTTTAAAATATTTTTCCAAATGTCATTTGCCGCCTGACACAAAAATATTCTTTCATATTCAATTCTCGGCAAGGCTTTATAAATCATTATTTTGGCTTCAATATTTTTACAAATATTTCTTTTAAAATTATCATTTTGATTTTCAAAATTTATTTCCATTGGTTGAAAATTACCAATTGAAATGAAATGCCAAAGATCTTTATCTATTGATTTCATATAACTTTCAAATCTATTTTTCTATTCAATAAAATTATTGTTTTCGAAAAATGGTGGTTCTTTCAAATAATGCCCTTCTAAATATCTTTCAGACTCAATAGATCGATTCAAGTTTTAAAGTACAGTATAGTTTAAAGCCCTTGAGTAACCTGGCTTTGATACCAATTGTAGAAACTAGAAGAGGAGGGGGGGTTGAATATGTTAATACAAATAATGTCAAAAAACGTCATTTGCATTAGTCGGTCTCTATACATTTTGATAATAACAAAATATAAAAACACGATACGTAAAACTACATTTGATAAGTTTTTAACTGAGGAAAATCATTTCGACAACGTACTGACTACAACATCACTTCAGGTATGAACAAACACAATACCGACATTAGTAAAGTGATCAAATATTTTATTTTCTCAAAACTTCACATTTTTATGTGACAACACTTTTTACAAAAGTATTTTTGTAATAAAAAAGAAATGTTTTATAAAAGAAAATAAATTTGAATTTTAAATCTCCCAACAGCTAGTTTTCCCGCTCAAATCAGATAAGTTTTTCACCAGATAAACTTTCTCCACATCAGGACAAAAATAGGAGCATATGTCAGGACGGTCCGGTAAACATGGCAACGGTCCCGTATATATAAAGGACTGTCCAACTTGAAGTGACCGTCCCCCGCTCCTCCTGGTGCCTATAAATACTGCACTGTTTTCTCAAAAAAAAAAAAAAAAAACCAACCCTCTTTGCACAAAAACATTCTGTTCTTTCTTCCTCCTTTCTTTGATCACTATAACATGTCGATATGTGTTTATAAGTGATCCCGTTACCTTCTATATCAAAGTGCAAGAGAAGAACACTCATATTTGTCAACGAAGTGTTAGAGTCATCACACACACGTAACTAGTGTTACGATTCTCTTCTTCCCCCAAACTCTCTCATTGTATTTATTATAAATTTGTGTATCCGACTTGTGTGTGTCGTGATTAGGTGTGTTAGGATAAATACGGACAAAGTGTAAGTCCGTGAAGTGGTGTATCTAGATTAGGACTTTGTGTAAGTTGGTGTGTCGGTGTGTGAAGACTTGGACTTGGTGTGAGTCCGTGAAGTGAAGGCTTGGACCGAGTGAAGGTTCGTGAAGACTTGGATCGGGTGAAGATTCAAGTGGACGGGGTGATCGTCCTTGTGAAGATTTGGACGGGATGATCGTCCGTGTGAAGACTTGGATTGTGTATATATCCAAGTGGAAACGAGTTCTTGTTCGTGTAGCCACGTGGGCTTTGTGTAGATTGGTTCTAGCTAGGATTAGGACCCGACATTCTGCTTAGTGTCATTAAACTTGGTGTAAGATATGACATAACTATTGAATCTAACGGTTTTACAAAAAGAACATAAAAGAACTAAAAGTTTTTTAAAACGTAATTCTAAACGGTGAAACTATTCAACCCCCCCCCCCCTTCTATTTTCTACAATTGGTATCAAAGTGGGTCACTCAAGAGCTTTAAAGTATAATGTACTTTAAAACTTGAATCGATCTATGGAGTCTGAAAGATATCTAGAAGGGCGTTCTTTGAAAGAACCACCATTTTTCGAAAACAATAATTTTATTGAATGGAAAATTAGATTTAAAGGATATGTGAAATCAATAGATCAAGATCTTTGGCATGTCATTTCAATTGGTGATTTTCAACCAACGGAAATCAATTTTGAAAATCAAAGTGATTATTTCCAAAGAAAGTTTTGTAAATATGTTGAAGCCAAAATAATGATTTATAAAGCCTTGCCGAGAATTGAATATGAAAGAATATTTTTGTGTCAAACGGCAAATGACATTTGGAAAAATCTTTTAAACTTTCATCAAAAGAATAGTCAAGCCGAAGATAACCGAATTGATCTTAAACATACACATGAACAATTCGTCACTTCTGAAGACGAATCAGTTGATAGATATTTAGATAGATTAAATATAAATGCTACTATTTCAAGTGTTTTAAATGAAGGTAATGCCGTCAAGGACTATATGAGTAACTTACGAAGAGAACTCATTAAAGAATCCTAGAGTGATACGGATGAAGAAGACAACGTGTGCTCCGAATACGTAATATGTCAAATGGTTGAAACTTCAAATGAGGTACACTCTGAAATCGAAAACTTTTGGTATGACCCATTTATTCTAGAATTTTCAAAATTAGAAAATGAGTTTAAACATCTATACAACTTAAGTCTAAAAACATTTTCAGAAAATGATTCCTTAAAATCCTTTGAAAGTAATTTTGAAAAAGAAATCATTTTGGAAGATAAAATGTCTAGACTTGAAAGTGGTATAGAAATTGATCTAGAATGTAAAATGTGTCAAGATTACAAAAGTGAAATTAAAAAGGTTAATGAAAGGGCTAATATACTAGCTAAATTTGAAAAGAGTTCTCAATCTTTTAAAAATTTACTAAATAGTCAAAAGGCATTCGGAGATAAAACGGTGATGAGTGTCTAAATACTCATCATTTTATACCTATAAAAGACACAAAAATAACTTAAAACACTGAATTATACTGCAGATATCCTTGGTTTGTGTTTTATGTATCTCAGGTACTGAAGGATTGAAAACAGAACGAAAACGAGCATTTTTGGATCGACTTGGCAATAATTATGCATTTGATCAAGTGAAGAAGAAAGTCAAAGACAGAGTCAAAGTCAACCCCCAAAATCCCAAAATGACACAAATGGTCCCTGGGAATAATTTCTATTTTTGGCAGCAATAGTCCTTGGATTTTCATAATATTACAACTTTGGTCCCTAAGATTTAACTAAAATCCAATTCCCAATCCTAAAACTAAACCCAGTTACAAACTTAAATAACCCAACCCACCTTTTTAAACCCAATCCCAATACATAGCCCAATCCCAAATACATAACCCAACCCCGAATTCCTTAGTTAAACAAAAGGTTTGACTTCGGTCAAACCTTTCTTCTATACCATCCACCCCGCCAAAACCATACCAGAAACCACCCTTCTCCACCGCCTTATCCCTGACACACCCACCCCCTCCTCCTATCTCACTTCACCTAACAAGCCAAGGAGCATTAAATGCTTCTTCCTCAGCACACTCAATCAGAGATAGTGGATTTTTCCACTATCTCAATTTTGGTGCCAAAATCCTTTTGAACGACTGAGATCATTTCAAGGGCATCCAAGGGTCAGAAATTGTTCAGAAGAAGATAAGAGATAAATCCCACCTCAGTTTTTGTATAAATAGGGCCAATGTAAGCCTATGAAGGCAGTAGATTTTAATTTAAGTCGTTTCTTTTGTTAAATCCTTAATTAGTTGTAATTCTTGTTTTCAGTATCAATTTAAGTTTGTTTCAAGCTCTTTTGTCTGTACTCAATTCATATTGCACTAATTTTAACAGTTAATGAAAATCAAAGTTTGTCACTTAATTCGAATTATGCTAAGTTACTATTAAATAAGTTCACCAGTATTCCTAACCATTTATATAAGCTTATGAAAGCTCTTCATAGCTTTTGGTAAGTTTATATTAGATAGAACCAGATCAATTCAAGAAATTCAAGAGAAGTCAAAGAAAGTCAACCTGTGGTCCAATAAGCAGTTCTGGAAGGAATAAGCTGTATTGGATGAGCTTGTTTGGTTTTCTAGCTTGTTTTTGACAAGCTAGTGTGTTACTGATCTTTTAGTTCCATGTTCTATAGGTCATATCAGTTGTAAGCTATTTTCCAAGTTTTGCATTATTTCCATATTACTGTACTAGTGCTTATTTATAGCTTATCTCAGTTGGTTTATGCTTATTAGTGGTATTTAGAAGTATTTGTGTTCATTTGATAGCTTATTTCCCATTTAAACTTAATAATCATAAAATAGCTTAAAATCAGTCAATTAGCTTATAGCTTATTGCTTGCTTATTTCCTATAAGAAAAATTGCTCTTTATAGTTAAACTAAGCTAGTTAATCATTAATAAGTCAGGTTTAAAAGTCAATTTGGTGGTTTCTAGTTTAAAATCTCAATTCAGCCTAGTAAAGGGTTGTTTGGATCAGAGTTGAAAATAGGTCAAATCTCAAGTTTACTGTTCAATTACCACTTTGTCAACTTTGATTAAGCTTATTTGAGTCCATATAAGCTGATTTTAGGAGGTGATTAACTGTTTTAAGTTGTTTTGAGGATTTGAGTTAGTAGGTTCAATTATGAAGTCTGTGATGTCCAAATAAGCTATTAATAAGCCTGAGCTTATTTGGTCAGTGTTTTTGATAACTTTAGGTTCTAACTAATGGTTTAAGTGCATTCTCAGAAGTTGGATAGATTCCAATAGGATTTGAATGGGTTTGACCCATTTTGTGCAGGTCTGCACATTAAATCCATATCAGCAGGTCTGCACACTTTTTCTAAACTCAATTTAAGAGCTTATTTGTGTTAGTTAAAACTTAAATTTTGGTTTCTCAGTAGTTTGGTAGGTGTTCTTTGTTTATTCCATAAATCAGACCCTATCTTAGCTTAATTGAGCTTAAAAATAAGCTCAAAAGTCCCCTATTCTCACAAGCATACACTGATTGCTCAGTGTATACTTGCCTTGAATAGCTACTATCTCAGCTCATTTTTAAGCAGTAAATACGCTCACCTTGTTCTAATTTTTGGTTTCTGAGACCCTCAGTAGGTGACCTTTAGGTATTATCAAACTTTGTGGTGTTTAGTACTTATTTAAGTGCTTTAAATTAAGCTCAAAAGTGCCTAGAAATCAAATAAGTGCCCTGTGCACTCAGCAGACTTATTGCTTATTTGATTGACTTCAGAGCTTATTTGTTCTATTTGTGGCTTATTCTGTTCTATCCTAGCTTATTATTGTTTGTTTTGCTTGTTTCAACTTTGCCTCAGCTTATTTAATTAGCTTACAGCTTTTCATCAAAATCCTTGGGCTTATTTTCATTTTGAGCCTACTGATCAGCAAACATAGCTGATTTCTGAGCTTATTATAAGTTTTCATAAAAAGTTCCAGTTGTCAAAAGTGCTTATCTCAGTGTGCTTATTGTGTTTCAATCATAAAAATCAAAAAAATAAAATAAAAGCAAAAAGGTCAGGGGTGGGATTCGAACCCTGGTCTCTCTGATAAATATACACACACTCAACCATCTGCCCTAGGGTCTTTATCAGTAATAGCCTTGCACCCTTTTTTATTTAACCTTGTTTTTTTAATTAAGCTTATTTTTCTATTTTGCTTATTGTCAGCTTATTAGAATAAGCTGATACCTTGTTCATATTTTTCCTAGGTCTGTCATATCATTAAGTAATATTAGAAAAAGTTTCATAATTTTTGGAATAGTTTTAGTATTTATTATCTATTTTTCTTTTTAAAACTATTTTTAAATCATAATAAAAAATATAAAAATCAGAAAAATATAAATCTTTTTTCTAAAATTTTCTTTTATTATTTAGGATTTAAGAAAAATAAAATTGCACTTGTAGGATTTATTTTTATAGATTTCACTTTTTAAATCGCGTTTTTATAATTCCCGTATCGCGTTTTTAATTTAAATTGTTTAAACCTTAATTTTCCCGTGAGAATTTGTTTCTCATTTGTTAATTAGAATTAAAAAAGCAAAAATTCCTTATCCCACTATCAGTCACTTTAATCCAAACCTTACACGGTTGTCCATTCACTCCTCGCTGGGACACGACTCGGGTAATCACTTACCTGGTATCACACATATCACAACGTGAGTTTTTGCAAGTTAGCCTTTTTCCTAAAGGGTTAATTTGTCTTTATTCACGCGTATCTGTCGTCTGCATAATATTTATATATCTATTTAGCATGGATCAAAGCCAAAATTGAGATAGTGGAAAAATCCACTATCTCTGATTGAGTGTGCTGAGGAAGAAGCATTTAATGCTCCTTGGCTTGTTAGGTGAAGTGAGATAGGAGGAGGAGGTGGGTGTGTCAGGGATAAGGCGGTGGAGAAGGGTGGTTTCTGGTATGGTTTTGGCGGGGTGGATGGTATAGTAGAAAGGTTTGGCCGAAGTCAAACCTTTTGTTTAACTAAGGAATTCGGGGTTGGGTTGTGTATTGGGATTGGGCTATGTATTGGGCTTGGGTTTAAAAAGGTGGGTTGGGTTATTTAAGTTTGTAACTGGGTTTAGTTTTAGGATTGGGAATTGGATTTTAGTTAAATCTTAGGGACCAAAGTTGTAATATTATGAAAATCCAAGGACTATTGCTGCCAAAAATAGAAATTATTCCCAGGGACCATTTGTGTCATTTTAGGATTTTGGGGGTTGACTTTGACTCTGTCTTTGACTTTCGTCTTCACTTGATCAAATGCATAATTATTGCTGAGTCGATCCAAAAATGCTCGTTTTCGTTCTGTTTTCAATCCTTCAGTACCTGAGACACATAAAACACAAACCAAGGATATCTGCAGTATAATTCAGTGTTTTAGGTTATTTTTGTGTCTTTTATGGGTATAAAATGATGAGTATTTAGACACTCATCAATCCCCCACACTAAGCTATTGCTAGTCCCTAGCAATCCGATCATATGAAGTAATGAAAGGATCAAAAGATTACCAAGTATACCCTGTTTTGATTTTCTATGTAATGCCAGAAATTTAAACTTAGAACAAAATATATAACATGCTTGATTTCCAAAAATGGTATCACGGAACAGGATTCACACAAACTGGGTGTCTCCAGGGAATTAGAATCGTCATCCTCTTTTTGATTCTCCCAACTAAGCTTAAACTCAATGCGCAAATGCTTTTGTAAAATGCTAACACTACTTATATCAATAATCTATGTAAGCCGAAACTTAACTTTTCACTCCCACATTTATCAAGTTTAGGTGACTGTGCTTGATTTTCAAATTTTTGATAACAAAAATCGACGTTTTTATAAAACCTTGACTAATACTAGCTGAAAGGTAGATTTAAAATTCACAACAAGCAAGCTTCAAAATTTATTTCATTTTGCAATATCATTCCATTTTATTCTATTTTTATTTTCTCATTTTTTTCATTTTTTCATTTTTTTCATCATCATTTTTCTTTTTCTTTTTTTTTTTTTTTTTTTTTTTTTTTTTTTTGACTTAACTTTGTGCAATATAAACTAACGGAGTTTCACGGGAACCAAGACCTTAAACCTTCCTGGAATAGAGGATCCAAGGGCCGTTACAACGGAGAGTTCCAAGACCTTAACGCCTTTAGAATTAAGGGTCCAAGGGCCGGTGTAAGAGGGTAGCCAAGACCTAAACGCCTTCCGAAAATAAGGATCCAAGGGCCGATCTTGAACCTTAGCTTTTTAGCACATACATTTATTACTTAACTTTTACATTATTATGACATATGCTTGTTCCGAAGTTTAAATAAAGCTTTGAACTAGTATTTTTCAAAATCGTAAAGAAAAATGATTTTGTGTGTTCAAAAGTTTGAAAAATAAGCACTAATTAAGTCAGATTAGTTATCTCCTGGGAGGAAAAGCCATAGATTACTTATATAAGCTCTAAAGAAAACCATTATTCTACACTTAGCATTTTCATTTGCACATATCGTAAAACCTTAGTCTAATAGTTAAGGAAGCAGCCAGATCAATACTCTGGCAGAGTCGGGATTCCCTTTGTTCTAACCTAATCAAGACTAAACACTTCTTTTTTATTGCAATTTCTTTATTTAAAAACGAAAAAAATTTAAAATTTTGGGCAAAACGGGGGTACTAGGGCACTAGAAGGTACACATGTGACAAAATTTGAGAGAATTCCCCCCCCCCCCCCCCCACACTTAGAATTGAATATTGCCCTCAATATTCAAAGTACCGGTTACTAAGCCGAGACTTAGAACGTAAAAAGGGAATACTAATAGCCAAGTGTGTGAAAGAAATCTCAATTTTCACAAAAAGGATTTAAAAAGATATCCCTAGATAATCGTTAGCAAAAGGATAGGATATTGGGCGGCTGGATTGAAAACAGGCGCGGCAATCATCACAATCCAAGGGAAACCTGAAAATAAGAGCAAACAACACAAAAGAGCACAACACAGTGGGATTCCCCCACACTTAGTGTTAGAAATAAGAGAGAAGACAGAAACATGGGCGTTTATCCATGCAATGCTAATGTTTTTGTTAACCGAGTCACTAGCTTGACTCGACCCCGAATTCATTGGTTCATGGGGAAAGTTTGGAGAGTTTGGAGATCCGGGACAACCATGGGTGGTATGTCCCCTCCAAAGTAATGCTTCAACCTATGACCGTTCACCTTAAAGTTTGGTCCATCTGTTTGAGATAACTCGATGGTGCCATAAGGAAAAACTTTGGCAACGGTGAATGGTCCAGTCCAACGGGTTTTAAGTTTACCCGAGAATATCTTCAATCTAGAGTTAAAAAGAAGGACTCGATCACCAACGTTAAAAACGCGGTTCTTGATTTTTGAGTCATGGATCTTCTTTGTCTTTTCTTTGTAGATCAAAGAGTTCTCGTAGGCTTGGTCACGAAGTTCATTTAATTCATTGAGTTGAACTTTGCGGTGATCACCCGCGGACTTTAGGTCGAAGTTGGCATGTTTTAAGGCCCAATAAGCTTTGTGCTCGAGCTCAATCGGCAGATGGCACGCCTTTCCATACACGAGCTTGTAAGGAGTACACCCGATGGGTGTCTTGTAAGCTGTACGGAAGGCCCAAAGTGCATCATCTAGTTTATCCGACCAAGATGCACGGTTTTCACCTACGGTCCTTTCCAAGATTCTTTTAATACCACGGTTTGAAACCTCCACTTGTCCACTGGTTTATGGGTGATACGCGGTAGAAAGACGGTGAGTAATACCGTATTTAAGCATGACTTTTGCAAATTGTTCATTGCAAAAGTGCGTACCGCGATCACTAATGATAGAAACGGGGAGTTCCAAACCGAGAAAAGAGTGATTTCAAAAATTTACACACTACTCGGGCGTCGTTGGTGGGGAGAGCTTTCGCTTCGACCCATTTAGACAAATAATCGACAGCCACGAGTATATATTTGTTCCCTCGTGAAGATGGGAACGGGCCCATAAAGTCAATGCCCCAAACGTCAAAGATTTCACAAACTTGAACGACGTTTTGTGGCATTTCATCTTTTTGAGAGATCTTCCCGTGACGTTGACAAGAGTCACAACATTTGACTAAGTCATGGGCATCACGGTAGATTGTAGGCCAATAGAAACCGGAATCAAACACCTTCTTGGCGGTGTAATTGGCACCATGATGTCCCCCTGTGGGTCCATTGTGGCAAGCCTTAAGAATTTCAACGGCTTCTTGGCCGTGAACACACCGCCGGATGACTTGATCCGCACATACTTTAAACAAGTAGGGGTCGTCCCAAAAGTAATGCTTCACATCTTTGAAGAATTTGTTCTTTTGTTGGGACGACATCCCTTTCACAACAAAGTTTCCCGCATGGTAAATTGCAAAATGGGCAAACCATGGGGTACTAGAATCACCACGAAAAGATACCACGTTAAGTGTCTCGAGAGGAAATGTTTCATTTATTTCCTTTTTCTCGAGCACACTTTGGTGAGGATTCTCTAATCGGGACAAATGATCAGCAGCAAGGTTCTCCGCTCCTTTTTTATCACGGATGATGATATCAAATTCTTGCAGGAGGAGAACCCATCGGAGCAATCTCGGCTTTGCATCTTGTTTTGCAAAGAGATATTTGAGAGCCGAGTGATCCGTGTACACTATGCTTTTTGACAAGATTAAGTATGGCCGAAACTTTTCGAAAGCATACACCACGGCTAATAATTCTTTTTCCGTTGTGGTGTAATGAGCTTGAGCTTCTGTCATAGTTTTGCTAGCATAATGTATAGGCTGAAAGTGTTTTGTTTTCCGTTGCCCCAAGACTGCACCTATGGCAAAATCACTTGCATCGCACATAAGTTCAAAAGGTAGGTCCCAATCGAGGGCAACCAAGATTGGTGCTTCAGTAAGCTTTTTCTTAAGAGTTTGAAAAGCTTCAATGCACTCTTTTGAGAAAATAAACGGAGTTTCCTTTTCAAGGAGACGGGTCATTGGCCGAGCGATTTTTGAAAAATCTTGAATGAATCTACGATAGAAACCGGCATGACCAAGAAAACTCCGAATGCCTTTAACGGTTGTGGGATGAGGTAGCTTAGCAATAACATCAACTTTAGCTCTATCCACCTCAATCCCATTCTTTGAAATCTTATGGCCGAGGACAATGCCCTCTTTGACCATGAAATGACTTTTCTCCCAATTTAGACAAAGATTCGTGTCTTCACACCGCTTAAGCATATTATCCAAATGGGAGAGACATGTGGTAAAAGAATCCCCAAAGACCGAGAAATCATCCATAAAGACCTCCATAGTCTTTTCGATCATGTCATGAAAAATGGCCATCATACACCTTTGGAACGTGCCCGGAGCATTACATAAGCCAAAAGGCATGCGTCGGTAGGCAAACGTTCCATAAGGGCACGTGAAAGTGGTCTTTTCTTGATCTTGCGGATCAATGGGAATTTGGAAGTAACCCGAGAAACCGTTAAGGAAACAATAGTATTCGTTTCCCGCTAGTCTTTCGAGTATTTGGTCCATGAAGGGTAAAGGAAAGTGGTCTTTACGGGTGGCATCATTTAACTTTCGGTAGTCAATGCATACACGCCATCCCGTTACCAATTGAGTAGGAATCAACTCGTTTTCATAATTTTCAATAACGGTAATGCCACCCTTTTTAGGTACGCAATGAACGGGGCTCACCCAAGGACTATCCGAGATAGGGTAAATCAATCCGGCATCAAGGAGTTTAAGAACCTCCTTTTTGATAACCTCGTGAATTTTGGGATTAACCCTTCTTTGATGTTGAACTGCTGGTTTAAAGTCATCTTCCATTAAAATCTTGTGTGTACAAAATTCCGTGTTAATACCCTTAATGTCGAAAAGTTTCCAAGCGATGGCTCGCTTGTGTGACTTTAAAACCTTTATGAGAGCGGTTTTCTCCTCATCATTTAAATCTTTAGCAATTATGACGGGTAATTTATCGGTACCCTCCAAAAATGCATATTCGAGATGAGGCGGTAAGTCCTTAAGTTCGACCTCAGGAGGATCATCAACAGATTTGATTTCCTCATTATGAAGTTCTTTCGGAGGGAGGGATGGTAGGTCAGAATTAAGCAACTTCTCAATGAGAAGAATATCTCCCTCCATGTCAAATACACCATCATCAATTCTAGAATAAATTGAATCATTTGATAAACAAGCCTCAATCTCTTCCAAGATGAAGTCACCTCCCTCAAACGGAGTGAGAGAGGGAGAAGAGAGAGCAATGGTAGGATCAGATGAAGTGGGATTGCCACTTAGCACTTCTTGAAAGTATTCCTCGCATGTAGAATCAAGGATATCAATTTGATTAATTGACTCGCTTTTATGCTTGAGAAGATCTTTTGAAGTGCTTTCAATATTAATGACCAGTTTTTCATCTCCGACCCTAAAAGTCATCTCACCTTCGTAGACATCAATTAATGCACGAGCCGTTTTCAAGAATGGTCTTCCCAAAATAAGGGGAACACGGGGATCGGCATCAAAATCAACTACTACGAAGTCAGCAGGAAAATGGAACTTGCCAACCTTCACGAAGACATCTTCGGCAATACCTTTTGGAATAGTAACCAATCGATTTGCAAGCTCTAGTGTCATTCATGTATCAGTAAGTTCCGGTAGAGAAAGCTTTGCCCATACGGATAGAGGCATTAGATTGATGCTTGCGCCAAGATCGGCCAAGGCTAAGCATTCATCTAGCTTTTGGAAGTCACAAGGGATGAGAAATTTGCCGGGGTCTCCTAGTTTTTCGGGCAACTTTTTAAGGATCACCGCCAAACAATTCTCATTCATTGGAGTCTTTGCCAATTCCAACAATTTTTCCTTATTGCTAAGGAGACTCTTGAATGTTGAAGCAAACTTTGGCATGTAGAGAAGAGCATCCGCAAAACTAATATCGAAGTGTAACTTTTGAAAGATTTCAAGAAACTTCATCATTTGACTATTAGTTTTGTCACGGAGCTTCTAATCATTAAGCCTCGACGGATAAGGAATCGAAGGCTTAGAATTTGTCTTCGGAACATCGGGTTCCGGAATTGGAGATTGGATGACCGGAGGTTGGACGTGTGCGGTACTTTGTGGGCTAGAGAATTGCACTTTGTCCTTTGTCACCTCGGCATCTCGATTCACTTCCCCCGGTGGAGGGGGCATAGGAGTTGAGGGTCCATTATGCGTCTTACCACTACGAGTGGTGACGGCTTTCAACTCAACATTAGGATTAGGAATGGTATTGCTCGGAAGTCGTCCGGAAGATGAAGAAGACTGGTTCATGTTCATGAAACTGCCCATCATATTCTTCAACTCATTTGTTTGACGAGACATCGTAGTATCAATTTCCTTTCGCAACTCAACTTTCATATTATTAATTTGAGTCTACATTGAACGCATGCTGGACTCAGTAATTTTCATGAAATCATTAGTCAAAGGAGCTTGAGGAGGTTGTTGATAAACATGTTGATTCGGAGCTTGATGTTGCTGGTTGAAATTGTTACGATTTTGATTGAAATTCTGGGAATTGTTGAAATTTTGTCCTTGATTTTGAACAAAGCGATTTTGATTATTTTGATTTGGCACGGGTGGAAAACCAGGTGGTACCATAGCATTTGGTGCTCGGTAATGAGTTTCAGCATGCGGTCGGTATTGATTGTGGTTTACTGCAGCTACGGGAGCTGGGTAAAGAGAAGCATCAGTTGCTTGACAATCGTAATACGCATGCGGGCCACCACAAGTTTCACACACTTTGTTTATGGCTTTGATTTGTTCCGGTTTATGAGTTTCACTCTTACTTTCTTTCATTTCCTTCATCATGTAATGAATTGCGTCCGTTAAAGCGGCTAACTCTGATGAGTTACCGGATGAAGAAGCAGGAGTGATGGGAACATTCACTTTGTTTTGAGAAATAGGAACTTTTGATTTATTTTCACAAATTTCAATCACTTCTTTAGGTCGACGATTCAAGATATTGCCACCGGCGGCAGCGTTAAGTGAATCTTGATCGTTTCCATTCAACCCATTATAAAACGTATTGATCTGTTGTAACTCCGTGAAATCATGATGCGGGCATTTTCTTAGGAGATCTTTGAATCGGTCCCATGCCTCTCCGAAGTTTTCATCGAAACCTTGACGAAATCCAGAAATTTCATTTTTCAGATTAGTCGTCTTTGATGGAGGGAAGAAATAATTGACAAATTTCTTTACGAGATCTTCCCAAGTTTCAATGGATCGAGGGGGTTCTTTATCCAGCCAAATCCGGGCTGCCCCTTCGAGTGAAAACGGAAATAGCATCAATTTGATAACTTTTTGCGGCACATCCTTGTAATTGATTGTAGAGGTCAACTTGTTGAACCAACGGATGTGTGCATACGGATCTTCTCGTTCAAACCCGTGGAATTGGTTTATAGACACGAGTTGAATCAAATGCGTTTTCAATTCAAAATGATCAGAATCGATGGGTGGTAAAACGATGGCATCTCCGTAACCCTCGGTGGGTGCTTGGAGCATCTCCGCCATTGTTCGATTGTCTGCCATATTATCAATGGGAATAGTACAAATCTCGGGTTCGACTATTCGGGCAGGACGTCTACGATTACGTCTTCTCGGAATATCTACGAGTTCACATAAAGGACTTGTCGACGTAGAAATACGAGTGCGCATGCACTAAATAAAATATTTCAATTAAATCAAGATCGAAGCAAAACACAAGGAACTTAAAACCTTAAATCAACAAGCGTATGGTAGCTCTCTGACTGAAAAACGCACAGAGTGGCGGAGAAGCAAAGGTGGGCAATAAATGCTACTTAAAAACCCGCTTCTTTCGGTTCGACAATTTAATGTCAAACCTCCTGAAACCTCCGTTAGAGTTTGTTTATCAATCAAAGGTGAGCCGAATTCGCAAGCGACACAAAGGCAAGTTTTAATCTGATGTTTGGGAACTTATTATGATAATACCCAAGTTGAGGAATATTATATTGATTTTGCTTTTATCTTTTATTTAACAATAAAACGGAAAATGTTTTTGGGTTTTTATTATTATTTTTTATATGATATTATATATATAAAAGAAAAGAAAAATATTTTTGTATTTTATATGGGTTTTTGAAAGTGGAAACTTCGGAAAGAAGGATCTCAAGTCACTAATCGTTTAAAACTTTAAACAATATTGTCGCAACACAACCTCCCCGGCAGCGGCGCCAAAATTTGATCCGTGCTAAATAGATATATAAATATTATGCAGACGACGGATACGCGTGAGTTTTTGCAAGTTAGCCTTTTTCCTAAAGGGTTAATTTGTCTTTATTCACGTGTATCCGTCGTCTGCATAATATTTATATATCTATTTAGCACGGATCAAACGGGCTTAGGTTTTAATTCATGCGAGTCATCAATGAGCAAGTCAAAACAAATTAAATTTGTGAAACCTTTTAGACAAATCTAAACTAGTTGATTAGAAAACTGAGTGTCTTTAAAATATTGGTCATCACTAATGAAAGTCAAGAAAAACATCTCTAATTAAAATTGTCTATAAGTTGGAATAAAATTTAAAGGGATACTTTTGCTCTTTGGCGACATCCTCACCATGTGCATGTAAATGCAATGGATGTCTTTAACTAACCATCTCGGACCCATGAGAAACTGGGTACCAAGTTTTTTTGCAGGTTATTTCTTTAGATGCACAAGGGAAGCAAATAATGAATATGAATGTATGTTCATATTCTCGTCGTACGTATGAAGACTCATCAATACTCAAATCTTGCATCACGCACAACATCTCTCACGGTAATGTATCCTTAGGAATAGCTAGCAGCAAAGGTACACTTTCTTAAAACCTTGATTGTCCTGATTAATATATGCCTTTCTGCTATGCACTTATTTGTTATGTGTTTGCTTGCTATATGCTTATATGCTACATGATGATTAAGTGATAATAGGTGTGATATATAACTTTTAGAATTAGACTATATGTCTAAATGTGTATCCTCTTTAGGATCTTAGTAGATTTTGGAGATAATGGTCTTACCACAACCATTATCAATAGCCGACTACTCACGTCTATCAATCACTATGGATGATGCACACTCTTAACGTCCTCTACTTCTCATCTACGACATTTGTTTTTGTTTTCTTCTTGTCTCTATTAGCTATAGACATGATTGACTTCTAAACTACCCGATGCAAGTCTCGTAGTTGATCCTCGTCTCATCTACATCTCTTTTATTTCTTCTATCTCGGCTCTATTCATGCTCCACATTTAGCGTGTCGTCAACCTCTTTACTCTAAATGAGTCTCTCCTACTTCTTCTGTCTCGATTCTCCTCAATACCCATTCCTCTAGACTACTCGTGCGTATTGTGTCTCCTCCGTTCCGTGTCTAGAATTCCATGTTATCTAAATTCTTGTTTCTGAGAGTCCACAACAAAATACTTTTTCTAAAAACTAAAAATTGGAAAACCAGTCAAAAAAAATTTCTCTAAAAAACCCTTACTAGTGACGGCCCCTTAATAGGTGACGGTCCCATAGACGATCCCTTATAATTAAAGGATCATCCCATGTTTTCAAGGGTAACTCGTTTTTCCTTTCTCATTTGCAGTAAAACAAAACCAAACATCCTACATTTCAGTAGCAGTGACGAAACCAAGCTTAACTCACCTAAATCTTCAATTAACCTACTAAAACTAAAATCAAAGTTTCAAACTCAAAGATCATCAATCCATCATTTCTTCTAATCATCTATTGTAAGTCATTTCATCAAAATTCTTCATAATTCAATTCTAGGGTTTACTTGAACATGAAATTAAAATTCGGGTTCTTCAATTTTTCATATAATTGTTTGAAATTAACAACAAAACTTAACAATGTACAACTCTTAAAACTCACCTAGATGTAGAAATTGTCCAATTGCATGAATTTTGAAAAAGGTCAAAACATATGATAATCCCCAATTCAATTTGATGTAGTCAATCACATTTAGGAACGTAACAAAAACGAAATTAAACATTGTTAATACATATCAAAAACGTTTTTCAAACCATGCATTAACATTAGTCAAGTATATCAAAATAAATTATATGTACAAAATATTCATAGTGTGCTCTTTTATAGGTTATCATGTCTTATCTAGGCTTTCACATGTTTAATTATAATCATGAGCTCACTGAAGAATACATTCCTAAAATTTCACTAGAATCGAGTACTTCATCGAGTGATAATAGAGTCTTTTGTAATCTTGAGTCTCGTTTCTTCCACGAAGGACGAGTAGTTGAGTCTTCTTTCTCAAACCATGAACACATTGACACAATGTTTAGGTCCATAAGATTTGATAGTTTGCTCAACATTAATGAGAAAATTTATCCTCGTTTTGTGCTAGAATTCTATAGTCGATTCAAAATTATTTATAACAATGATCTGACTCTCTCTATCAAATTCATCATAGGTAACATTGTCGTGTCCCTCACTCTTGAGCAATTTTCTCAAATTCTTGGTATTCCGTGTCACGGGCAATGTGCCTACACCAAAGGGTGGTCACTTAGATCTCTTAGAAATCACCCAGAAATGTCGACTCCATACCTCACGTTCGTACCTACTCCCTCCCAAATCAAAGAACACATTCGCCTTCCTCAAAAGGTGTATGGATCTCTTAAGGAGAATGAACAAATTGAATTTCGTGAGTCACACGACTATAACTTGGATCCACTCAAAATTTGCATAGATGAATTGCATCCATATCTGCGCAGATGGGTAGAAGTCATTCGTGAAAATGGTTTTTGTCTTCCTCACAACCGTGAGCACCTTCCTGCATGTTGTGCTCATATGTTGTACTGTCTCGTCACCGAGCAACCATACAATCTTGCCTATTTTGTGGCAAAGAGGATTGCTAATGTCAAGAGTCGACAAGATAAGGCATTGCCCTATGGCATGTTGTTGACTCGGTTGTATCGGTTTGTCATGAATTATTTCCCGTAACTCCGCAACAATGAATATATTCTTGTTGATCCCGTCATGGCTCCTTTGAGTCATAATACCTTTAGATCACTATTTTGGGAATGCACTTCAACTCATGAGGCTCATAATGATGATGAGTCAGTGTCATGCCATGATGTCTCGTCAAGTGAATCTGATGAAGAAAGCAGTTGGAGTGGGCACTAGTTGTGGAAGAACAAAGTAGAATAATCTTTAGGAGTATTAAGAAGAGATGCTTGTATCTCTCAAGACTTGTAGTTGTTTGTAGACTTTACTTGCTATCCTATGAATGCTTGTTATCTGACTGTGTTTAACTATGATTAATCTTGGCTATTATGTAAGATGCTATATGCTTCCTAGTCTATTGCATGATTATAGTTTGTATGAGTAATCTTATATATTTCTGCAGGTTATTTGACATATTAGATAGTATGTGTTGGTTACAGGATTGCAGAAATGAAAAACAGGGTGGAAACCTGATCACCTACTGGTGACGGTCCCCTAAAGGGGCGACGGTCCCGGGTATTTAAAGGACCGTCTCCTATTTAAGGGACCGTCCAACGTAGGTCACGGGTTTCTGGACTATTTCTTCCTTCCTGCAATCCTTGACCCTATTGCATGTTTATCACCAACATTTCCAGGTTTAGTTAAACAAATATTAGTGCTATAAATCTCCTAATGCATGCTTTGCCTAAACTATAATCATCCTTGATTATTTAAACTCCTCTTCTTTTCTTCTTCATCACCATCTTTCTTCTTCACTTCATCTTCTTCATTCTTCACAATGGGCTCTCCCTCAACCTCATTGTTTCACTCAAACAAAAAGGCTAAAATCACCATCACACCACCAAAACCAACTTCATTGATCTCACTCTAGAAGAAACTATTCTTTCTCCAAAATCTCTACCGTTATCTCCTCAATCACCAAGTGCACCAATGAAAACTCCATCCACAAATGGAACATCCTTCTCTTCTTCTAGACCATCATCTTCTCAATTCTCAACTTTCATTGGTAACTTCTCACCTTATCTTGGAGACTTGTCACCTCCACCAAGAAGCTCACATCCACTTCCACCAAATACCTCTTTGTCTCTATCACCAAATGGGCCTTTGGACTACACTCCTTCTACTCCACCACCATCTCCAATCATGGGGTTTCCCATTCCCTACAACTTTGTTAACAACCACACCATGGGTTGTGCATGTTGTTTTCATAACTTCAATCTCATTTCTTCCCTAAGAGATGAACTCCACTACATGTTTGGCCACATTGAGTATCTTCATTCTCAACACAATGTGCAGCCAACTCCTCTTAAAACCATGCCACCTTCTGCTCCACCATCTTTTTCACCATCTTATTCTCCACCTTCTAACTAAGCATCTCTACATGTTTAGCTAAAAATAATCAAATGAGTATCGTTTGGTCCAAGCATGTTCTAGGAAGTTAGGTTTTTCTAGAAATAGCTTGTAGTTTGTTTATGTGATGTATGAATCGTTATGTGATGTATGCTTTCTATCGTGTATGCTCTCACAAATGAATGTATTATGTTTAATGAAATCTATGCTATTATGTTGTGATATTTTTTATGGTTGTCTTTAAAATATGTGATATTAACCAACCTTATAATGGGAAAATACTAAAATCACAACACATCTGTCTAAAATGCACCCACTGGTGGCTGTTCCTTATACAGGGACCGTCGGTGTATACACAGGACTGTCCCCAGTCAGCTTTAAAACTCTGATTTATCTTCTCTGCATTATCTGTTTCATGCTTAATCTATCTGATTTCACTCTCCTCTCATCTTTTATTCTTCTCCTATCTCCTTCTATCTAT
This sequence comes from Artemisia tridentata subsp. tridentata, assembly GCA_021014915.2. Lineage (NCBI taxonomy): Eukaryota > Viridiplantae > Streptophyta > Magnoliopsida > Asterales > Asteraceae > Artemisia > Artemisia tridentata. Next base: position 222,861,671 of record CP139504.1, read on the forward strand.
CTTAATTCTCTTCTTAACCCTCTAATTCTCATATATATATATATATATATTATTATATATATATATATATATATATATATATATATAATATATATATATATATTATATATATATATATGTGTGTGTGTGTGTGTGTGTGTGTGTGTGTGTGTGTGTGTATGTGTGTGTGTGTGTGTGCATTGTACTCTAACTTGTTTTTGTAGCACAACACCATAGCTCGATTCCCCAGTGCCCTCATCTAGGGGGAGCACTAAGCAAGGGGGAGCATTACTACCGTCTATTTCTTTTCTCTCTATACATCGACGAAGCCTTTTTGATTCTACAAAAAAGGGGAGAAGTAAACGAAAACTCATTAAAAACTTATTAACAATATAATTTTACCTAAAATGAGTTTATATTTTATAATCATTAAAAAGGGGGAGATTGTTAATACAAATAATGTCAAAAACGTCATTTGCATTATTCCATCTCTATACGTTTTGATAATAACAATATATAAAAACACGATACATAAAACTACATTTGATAAGTTTTTAACCGAGGAAAATCGTTTCGACAACGTACCGACTACAACATCACTTCAGGTGATCAAAGATTTTATTTTCTCAAAACTTCACATTTTTATGTGACAAAACATTTTTACAAAGGTATTTTTGTAATTAAAAAGAAATGTTTTATTAAAGAAAATAAATTTCAATTTCAAATCTCCCAAACAGCTAGTTTTCCCGCTTAAATCAAATAAGTTTTTCACTAGATAAACTTTCACCACATCAGAAAAAAATAGGAGCGTATTTCGGGATGGTCCCGTAAACATGGCGACGGCCCCGTATATATAAGGGACCGTCCCCCGCTCCTCCTGGTGCCTATAAATACTGCACTGTTTTCTTAAAAAAAAAGAAAAACAACCCTCTTTGCACAAAAACATTCTGTTCTTTCTTCCTCCTTTCTTTGATCACTATAACGTGTCGATATGTGTTTATAAGTGATCTCGTTACCCTCTACATCAAAGTGCAAGAGAAGAACACTCGTATTTGTCAACGAAGTGTTAGAGTCATCACACACACGTAACTAGTGTTACGATTCTCTTCTTCCCCCAAACTCTCTCATTGTATTTATTATAAATTTGTGTATCCGACTTGTGTGTGAGTCGTGATTAAGTGTGTTAGGATAAATACGGACAAAGTGTAAGTCCGTGAAGTGGTGTACCTAGATTAGGACTTTGTGTAAGTTGATGTGTCGGTGTGTGAAGACTTGGACTTGGTGTGAGTCCGTGAAGTGAAGGCTTGGACCGAGTGAAGGTTCGTGAAGACTTGGATCGGGTGAAGATTCAAGTGGACGGGGTGATCGTCCGTGTGAAGATTTGGACGGGGTGATCGTCCATGTGAAGACTTGGATTGTGTGTATATCCAAGTGGACAAGAGTGCTTGTTCGTGTAGCCACGTGTGCTTTGTGTAGATTGGTTCTAGCTAGGATTAGGACCCGGCATTCCGCTTAGTGTCGTTAAACTTGGTGTAAGCTTTGATGTACCGTTTGCTCCGCCTGAAGGGAGTGTGTTGACATAGTGATTGTGAACTCTCGAGTGTGGTACTCGGGCAGTGGAGTAGGGCGAAGAGTGAACTTCGTTCCGAACCACTATAAATCTCTGCGTCGCGGTTTGGTTGTGTTCTTCCTTTATCTATTGTCTTTACTTTACGCATTATCATTGTGTTTATCGATATCACATAACTATTGAATCTAATGGTTTTACAAAAAGAGCATAAAAGAACTAAAAGTTTTTTAAAACGTAATTCTAAACGGTGAAACTTTTCAAACCCCCTTCTATTTTCTACAGAGTAGTTTCACCGTTTTTAATTACGTTTTAAATGTTTTTAGTTTCTTTTTGTTCCTTTTCTAAAAACCATTAGATTCAATAGTTATGTGGTATCTATGAACACAATAATAATGCGTAAAGTAAGTAAAGTAAAGACAAGAGATAAAGGAATAACACAACCAAACCGAGACACAGAGATTTATAGTGGTTCGGCATGAAGCTCACTCTTCGCCCTACTCCACTCCCTGAGTACCACACTCGAGAGTTCACAATCACTATGTCAACACACTCCCTTCAGGCGGAGTAAACCGTACAACAAAGCTTACACCAAGTTTAACGACACTAAGCGAAATGCTGGGTCCTAATCCTAGCTAGAACCAATCTACATAAAGCCCACATGGCTGCATGAACAAGCACTCTTGTCCACTTGAATTTACACACAATCCAAGTCTTCACACGGACGATCACCCCGTCCAAATCTTCACACGGACGATCACCCCGTCCACTTTAATCTTCACCCGATCAAAGTCTTCACGAACCTTAACTTGATCATAGTCTTCACTTCACGGACTCACACCATGTCCAATTCTTCACACACCGACACACCAACTTACACAAAGTCCTAATCTAGATACACCACTTCACGGACTTACACTTTGTCCGTATTTATCCTAACACACCTAATCACGACTCATACACAAGTCGGATATACAAATTTACAATATATACAAATGAGAGAGTTTGAGGGAAGAAGAGAATCGTAACACAAGTTACGTGTGTGTGATGACTAATCTATAACACTTCGTTTCTTGACGAATACGAGCGTTCTTCTCTTGCAATTTGATATAGAGGGTAACGGGATCACTTATAAACACATATAGACACGTTATAGTGATCAAAGAAGAGAGGAAGAAAGACCAGAATGTTTTCGTGCAAAAAGGGTTGTTTTTCTGAGTAAAACAGTGTTGTATTTATAGCCACCAGGAGGAGCGGAGGACGGTCCTTTAAAGTTGGACGGTCCCATATATATAAGGGACCGTCGCCATGTTTACGGGACCGTCCCGACATACGCTCCTATTTTTGTCCTGATGTGGTGAAAGTTTATCTGGTGAAAAATTTATCTGATTTGAGCGAGAAAACTAGCTGTTGGGAGATTTGAAATTCAAATTTATTTTCTTTAATAAAACATTTCTTTTTAATTACAAAAATACTTTTGTAAAAATATTTTGTCACATAAAAATGTGAAGTTTTGGAAAAATAAATTCTTTGACCACTTTACTAATGTCGGTATTGTGTTTGTTCATACCTGAAGTGTTGTTGTAGTCGATACGTTGTTGAAACGATTTTTCTCGGTTAAAAAGTTATCAAATGTAGTTTTACATAACGTGTTTTTATATTTTTTGATTATCAAAACGTATAGAGACCGAATAATGCAAATGACGTTTTTGACATTATTTGTATTAACATAGTATTTCATCATTTTAATAAAAAAAAATGAAACTACTCATCATGCTCTAAGATTCTCATACTTATTTATGTCCATCATTTTTTTGCTGGTTGAAAGGTTGCGCTACCCCAAGCCATTTATTCTTTCGTGTTTGCCAAGGAATATAAGCTACATACAAATGTACTCAGCACTGCGTAAGTTTTTTACTTCGGTTTTGTGATTTACTGAAGAAAAAAAATATACAAATCTGATTAGGCAAAAGCAATGACAAAACGACCACAATGTAGAATTATATTGTTCCCGTATATCATTATGATTAACTAAATGAGTATAAATACATAATACATGAGGTGAATGGGCTAGACCCAATAACAACTAAATACATACATGGGCCTAACAATACATACAACTAACAGCCCCCCGTAGTCGGAGCGGGAGAGGGACGAACACTAAGACTGGATCTAAAATCATCAAACAACGCATATGGTAGTCCTTTGATGAAGATATCTGCAAACTGGTAACGAGAAGGGACATGTAAGACACGAACATGCCCTGCGGCAACCTGATCACGAACAAAATGTATGTCAATCTCAATATGCTTCATGCGCTGATGTTTTATCGGATTGGAGGACATATACACAGCACTAACATTATCACAATAAACCAATGTAGTACGTTGTAATGGGGAGTGTAACTCTCGTAATAGGTTACGTAACCAAGCAGTCTCGGCAACAACATTAGCAACACCACGATACTCGGCCTCTGCACTGGAACGAGAAAGAGTAGCCTGACGCTTAGACGACCATGACAATAAGTTGTTGCCAAGAAAGACACAATAGCCTGAGGTGGATTGACGAGTTGTGGGGCAACCGGCCCAATCAGCATCCGAATAACCAATCAAAGAAAGGGGTGAGGCGGAAAACAACTGAAGTCCATAATCAAGTGTACCACGAACATAACGTAAAATCCTTTTAAGAGCTGTCTGGTGAGGTTCCCGGGGATCATGCATGAATAAGCAAATCTGTTGCACCGCATATGATAAATCAAGTCGCGTGAAAGTAAGGTACTGAAGTGCACCCGCAATACTCCGATAAAGTGTCGGGTCAGAAACAAGAAGGCCATCAGCACCGAGTTTAGACTCGGTGTCCACTGGTGTACGACAAGACTGACAGTTGAGCATACCTGCACGCTCCAAAATCTCCAGGGCATACTTCCTTTGACAAAGGAACATACCTCTAGCATCACGAGAAACAGAAATGCCCAAAAAATAATGTAAAGGACCAAGATCAGTCATTGAAAACTCGCTGTGAAGAGAAATAATAATCCGCTGTAGCAGTGCTGCAGATGAAGCAGTCAAAATAATATCATCAACATAAATCAACAAATAAGCAATATCAGAACCCTGGCGGTAAAAAAAACAGTGATGAGTCGCAGCGGCTATGAGTAAATCCAACCCGGGTAGCGTATCCTGTAAATCGCTAAAACCAGGCCCTAGGAGCCTGTTTAAGCCCATAAAGAGACTTCTGTAGAAGACACACGTGGTTGGGACGTTGTGGATCCCGAAAACCAGGTGGCTGATGCATATACTTAGTCTCAGAAAGATGGCCATGTAAAAGGCATTCTTGACATCGAGCTGATGAACAGGCCAACGTCGAGATGTCGCGAGACTGAGCATAGTGCGACTGGTTGCCGGCTTAACAACTGAACTAAAAGTCTCATCGCAATTGACTCCAATATTTTGACTGCTACCATTAGCAACAAGTCGAGCCTTGTATTGGCTAAGGGATCCATCTGTAAAGTACTTTTGATTAAACAACGACATAGAGCGAACAATGTTCGTGTCAGGTGGTCGTGGCACAAGAATCCAAGTTTTATTTTTAATAAGTGCATTATATTCATCACGCATAGCATTTTGCCAATTATGGTCAGTGAAAGCAATATTGTAGGATTTTGGTATTGGGGAAATGGTGGAGACATGACAGTTATATTTAGGATTGGGTTGACGGATACCAAGACGGAGCCGAGTGACCATGGGATGAGTCGAAGTAGGATTACGTTGATTATGATTTTGGGTTGATGGTTGGGTCGCGGCTGGTGTGGGTTCCTCGGCCGTGATAGGGGGTGTTTGTGGTTGGGCTGAGGATGGACTTGGGGAAGAGGGTTGTTGGGGGGAATGAGCTGGTGCAGTAGGGGTTGGGTTTGGGATAACAGGCTCGGTGATAGTGGGCCTACTAAGAACGGGCGCGGGTATGATAGTTGGTTCGTCATCTAGAAATGTGTACGAGGGAGCGGCATTGGGTGTAACCGAGCCATATGGAAATACTATCTTGTCAAAAGTGACATTGCGGGAAATGATAATTTTGTCGGTTGCAAGATCGAGGCACCGATACCCACGATGGTTGGACGGGTAACCGAGAAAGATACACGGTGTAGAGCGAGGTCCAATTTTGTGGTTAGTATCGACATGAGGGTAGCAAAGACAACCAAAAACACGTAGAAACGTGTAATTCGGTTGGGTGTTGTAAAGGCGAGTGTGGGGAGTGTCATTGTTTATTGTGGTTGAAGGAAGGATATTAAGTAAGTGAGTGGCCATGTAAAGTGCCTCGACCCAAAAATGAGGGGGTAAGTGGGCTTGAAACAAAAGAGTACGGATTTGGTTATTGATGGTACGAATCATCCTCTCGGACTTCCCATTTTGTTGGGAAGTACGAGGGCATGAGAAACGAACATGTATGCCATTTTTATCAAAAACACGATGAAGGATATGGTTATCAAATTCACCACCATGGTCACATTGAAATGCCTTGATATCGGTTTTAAACTGATTTTTAACGAATGTACGAAATTGAGCAAATTTACTAAACGTGTCTGATTTATGACGCAACGGATAAACCCATACATAATAAGAGAAATGATCTAAAAACAAAAAAAGTTTTTTATTCCACTAATACTCGGGAGTGGAGAAGTCCAGAAGTCCGAGTGCACAATATCAAAAGGAGAGTTAATAATAGAATTTAAAATCACAAATGGAAGTCGCATGTGTTCGCCAAGCTGACAAGCATGACAAAGCACGGGAGACTTCACTTTATTACAGAAAATACTATTACTAGAAATAAGAGAACGTAGCACGTCATTTCCAGGATGGCCTAGACGTTGGTGCCACGTATGCTGACTCGTGGTAAAAGATTGGGGGAGGTGGTGGGCTTGGTGACGGGATATAGGTCGCCAGTACTGTCACATCGGAGAAGAGTTTGACGAGTCAAATAATCCTTCACAGAAAAACCAAATTCGTCAAATTCAATGGTACATTTATTGACTCGAGTAAATTTACGAACAGAGATAAGATTTTTAACAATATGGGATGTGACAAGTACGTGATTAAGATGTAATGGTCGGTCGGGTTTGGCAAAGTGCTATGGCCAGTGTTGGTGACTGGTATTGAGGCACCATCACCAACAATGACGGATGGATAAATACTCTCATTAAAAACAAAACTTAAATTATTTGCATTGGAATTTAAATGTAGAGACGCACCTGTATCAATATTCCATCTGGCATCTCCAAAATCCTGTAGAGTGAGTGTACTAAAAGCTTGAGGCAGTACGGTTTCCTGAGTGTCGACATGGGCCTGAAGCTGTTGGTGGACTGAAGAACTAGGCCTGCGATGAGTAGCAGACCCACGAGAGGCCTGTTGGGCCTGAGTGTCACGCTATTAGGATGATTGAGATATTAATCTCTGGTGGGCCTGAAGAAGTTGGGTATAAGCTTCAAGAAGTGGGCCATGGCACAAAGTGGCTGGATTAATTTGTGCACTGCCTTGACGAGTTCCATAACCATTTGCATGGTTATTATTTATGTTTCCAGTTCCATAACCAGTTGAGTGGTTGTTGTTAAAACTTCCTGTTCCACGAGAGTTATTACTCCCATGCAAAAAATGACATCTATCCCCATACGAGCAATACCCACGAGAGAAGTTGTGACAAACCGAGGTCGACTTGGGGTTCGAGGAACGCGAAGTGTTACCTTGGTTTCAAGCGAAGCTAGGTTGTGCAACGAGTGCAGGTGGGGATGATGATGATGATATGTTGGACAATGAAGACCAAACACTCTTCCTATTCATACGTGACTCGGCTAGGGATAAGATGGAGCGGGTTTGTTCCAGGTTCGGGAATGGGTCTTTGTTGAAGATGACATGAACAACATGTTCATATTTGTCACTGAGGCTATTTAAGGCATAAGTGACCAATTCATCTTCGGTCGTGTTAGACCCTAGGTTATCCAAGCGTGATGCAAGTGAGTCAATCTTCCGGAAGTATGCATCCACTGTTAGGTCACCAATGTCCAAGTTCCGTAACCCACCGACGAGTTCCACAGTTTTAGAGCGTTTGTTATCCGTGAAAATCTTCTCCAGAACGTCCCAAATGTCTTTGGCGGTTTGAGGTTTGGTTTTGAGGACGCGTTCCATGAGCGATTCTGAGATGGTGGAGAGGATCCACGATTGAATGATGGAGTCCACGGTTAGCCATTCATCCGTGGGGGGTGGAGGGCAGTAGGAGGTACACTAGTCGACGTAGGAGGTTGGATGAATTCGAGGGCGTTGCAACCTCGAATATGGATCTTGAAGAGGGCGCTCTAATTCAAATAGTTCAATTTGACGGCATCTAGGGTAACAACCATAAGGTTTTTGAAGTTGTTGGTCGTGAGGAGCTTTGCGTATTTGGAAGGGGTTGCCATTTCGTTAATATGACAACCCGCTAAATTACAAGTCAATACTGTTCAATAAACTCAAATTTCTTTTCTTGACATTTACTTGAGAACAATTTACATATAACTTTTTACTTGAAGCAACGAGAAATTTAGAATATCTTTCAAGTGCACTAGGACTTAGGCTATATTTAGTCCACAACATTCCAACACCTTACTCCTACTCCAGTTCAAAATTTTAAACCCTAAAACAATTTCCTTTTCTTTATTTACTTACGATTGCTAAATTAACAAACGCTATTCGCAATTTAAATTTAACACCCGATATACCCAATACTCCTAACGATTATTTCTAACGCATTTTTATACTTTCTAAATTATTACCAAAGTTCCAAAAATATTTCCTTACGCCTAATGTAATTTCTTTAATTATAACTTTTAATTACGTATAACTTACGTTAATCACCAAACCGATAACCAATACCTATTTTTAATACCCAATACATACAATATATACACTCTTGTACCAAAGTAACTCTTCTACTCCAAAATCCACCAATGTGCTGCCCCCCCCCCCCACCCCTTTCTTGTTCTAAAATAATTACTAGACCAATAACACTTACCATTAATTGCAAGACATCAAACCTCAAAACATGGGGTTGCCAAAGAACAAATTGGTGGCATGACCACCAATTTATCCCCCCCCCCTAGCCCCATTCGACCACAACCATAATAACCTAGCCCATGGATATTTTTGACCCAACTATTGCACCTTTGAAAGTCTCTAGTATATATATATATATATATATATATATATATATATATTATATATATATATATATATATATATATATATATATATATGTACATGTAAGTATCTAGTAAACTAGTTAGAAGAAGAAAAAAAATACATCACCTCTCATCCTACTCCTACCATTCGACACACTTAAGGGCAAGAAGGAAGAAGAGAGCTTGTTGATTAAGACGAAGTATCATTAGGATATTCTAGTAAGGGTTTTGGAAACACTAATCTTGGGTTAATCAAGTATATTGCCTTCTCATCACATTAATCTCCCTAAGTAAGTAAACTTTATGTCGATAAATTTCATACTCTTAATATCTTGATACTAGTCTCAAGTGCATATGCTTGTTATCACTTTGTACATGTTAATAAAACCTTATAACCACCATAATCTTTTAATTAATGGCTATGTCTTGAACAAATTTTTATCATGAGTAAATTAGTTGGTTATAAATTTCAACAAGAAAATGAAGATGAAAACACCATACATATATAAACTAGTGAAATTGTGATCATAACTAGTCTTGATGGTCATTTAAATTCATGAGAAATTGAACCTTTAAAGATTGCTAAGGTTTATTGCTAAATCACTATTGACATGTTGAGAAATTTGGTGGAAGAGCTAGGATTAGTTTGGGAGTTGTTGTTAAGCGGTTTTGGATAACTAGAAAGCTAGGAAACGTGTTTTGACGCTTTTAGAAGAGAGGCTGTCCCATTCGACCTTCCACAGAAAACTCAGTAGCTTGGTGACAAGTTTAGGCTAGAAATATAGAAAATAGACTTTATAACGAAAACGTAGCCGCTTGAATGAGTTGAAACGGACTTATAACGAAGAAGATACGTTAGTTTTAAGTTATGCGACGGAAATGAATTTTCTGAAAAATATAGATACTGTTGGGAATTTTTGAGTGGTAAAAACTGATGTTAAAAGTTAATTTGACTAGCCGAGACACTAAAAACATGTTAGTATACTTCAACACGAACCCGTGGATATATAAAACTTAAGAAACGGAGCTACGACGAGAAAGTTATGGCCTAAAGAAGTTACGACGACATATAACTTTTGACAGTTTTTTTTTTTTTTTTTTTTTTTTTTTTTTTTTTTTTGGCTATTAGAAAGCTGATGGAACATTTTAAAGTGAATTTTGGACACTTTAGAGTAGGTTTTGGCTAAAATGACGTAAACAAAAAATGGCAGAACGCTATGTATACTTGTTAGGCGCGTTAGAGGTTTTCAAAAATACTTATTAAGAAGACGACTATAGCTTAATCACAAGATTAACTAGTTACATTTTCTAGAAAGGGATACTTTGCTAAATAAAAGAACACATTGACGCAACTACATTTTGACAAGAAATGTTACAACAAACATGTACAAGTGATATTATAGCATATGAACTTGCGTGCACGACCTTGTTTTCGAACCTAAGACATATGAATTATTTAGGTTGCGGTTAGAGTTATCGGACCTTATTCACCGTTTACCAATTTACCAACCGAGATTTGCTTTATTGAGTTGAGTTTCATAGCCCCGATTTTTACATTATTTATACATGATTTCTAAACCCTCGGGGTGGGAATACATTGCTTTTTTTTTTTTGGACACAAGTATTAAAACCGTTACTTTGACTAAGTTACCGCATTACCATTAAAGTCCCCTTGAATCATGAACCGTTAATTACTTGTAAGCGCGGATGTTATGAATAGATCTATTTGGGTTGACACCCCCGTCCGAGTTGGTCGCGCCAACCTGTCAAACGGATGCATATCATTCGGATTATTTTCGAGTGTCTGGCAAACACTTATTTGGGGCATTGATTATTAATATGCTTGATTGCATACCATTTCATTGGGCTTCGGGGTCATCAGCTTAGGGCACTGTATATTATTTTTGGCTATGACGTTATATTTGTTGTAATTGTCTTGCTATTGAAATCTTGTTGACCCTTTTAGCATGTATTCTCAGGTAATTAGGCGATAATAAACATCTATGTATGGAGCACTCTAGAGTCACATTTTGGAAGCACATCATGATGAAGATTTTCTTGCATTATTTAATGTTTGGTTATGTATTAAAATCTTACATTTGATGGTGAACTTTGATATTTATGTTTTGTAAAACGTTTATGTTTAAATCAAACGCTTGTTTTTAAAATGACTCACTTAGAGGTCATTCTTTATTTCCTTGTACTTTGTTATCCATGGACATCACGCCCCCAGAATTCCATTCCGCTGCAATCCAGATTTTGGGGGTGTGACAGATTGGTACCAGAGCCAAGGTTATAGAGAACTAGGATGCATCATTGACCCTAGACTATAACCACTAGGTCACGACACTTCACAACATCATGATGTGTATACGATTACGATACATGCTTTTATTTACTTATTTTATATGAGTTACTTATACTTATATATATTTATATTGACCTGGTTTACAGCGATATGTCTTCACCTACCCATCCTATTATCCTTGACTCGGATTCAGACATGGAAGATTCATCATCATCCACTGTTCTGATCCTACCAGCCATTCCAGTTCCTACACCCTCTGGCGATGCCTCTGCGGAGACTGAGCCATTTGAGGACGCTCAGACCGTATCTACACCACCTGTACCATCACCACCAGTTTCACCTCCAGTGCGCCGTGTTAGGCGTATCCCTGTAGTACAGCCAGATCAGATACCTATTGGTCGCCGCTATCGACTACACGAGATTGGCCCTATCATGCTCTGTACCGCTAGGAAGAGGGTACGACCTCGACCCAACCGTGTACCAGCACCTACTACTCCATCTTATCTCCCATCACCACCATCATCTCCACCACCACTACCATCGTTTACTTATCACCAGACTACCACAGTCCCATTACCACCATCACCCAGAGATGTTCCCGATACTTTGCTACCACCTCGCAAGAGGACTTTTACCATAGCACCTTCACCTTCTGATCCCTATGTTATGGCTGCTGCTGAGGCCTCTGCTCATCCTAGGGCACACAGGCGAGTTGACGCTCGCAGGTGGTCATTCTTTCCGCCTACTCTCAGTAGATGGAGATACAATGAGGGTACTCCGAGTACCTTTGAGCTGGGAGAGGGTTCTGCGATGGCTGCTGCACGAGTTCTACCAGTTACCGGTGAGCCTGTCCATCATACTATCCCACTTCTGATCGCTAGGATGGTCCGCCATGAGGACCGCATTGATCGAGCATTTGATTGTCTTGATGAGCTTCCCTTGGAGCGAATCGAGACTATAGAGACTCAGCTAGAGCATCAGATCATTGCCCACTCCTGGATTGCCACACTTGAGCGTTTCGTGGAGGATGAGCAGGCGCGACAACGTGACCAGGATGCATTGATTGCTAGTCTCCTCGAGCAGATCAGGGAGCTCCAGCGCCGTCTCGATGGTGCACCAGGCAATGCCTAGACTAGATTTGTATCGTAGATATCTTTTGTATTTATATCCTAGCCACGGGGTGTGTGGCATTAGTAATGACGCTTGTGATCTTTTTTTAGTTGTACAACAATGTAGCAAGTTATTTTGGGATGTGTTGTATGATTACGCTATGATATGATATCGGTCGATGTGAACCGAGACTTTTCATTTTGTATTCATGTATGTTGTGATTATATTATGGTTGTCGTGATTTATTCTTATTATGGTTGATTCTTATCACGCCATATTCTTATCATGATTTATCCTTGTCGTGATGTATTTTTATCTTGTTGTGGTTGTATCTACTCATGATGGAAATATATTATGGTTATTGTGATTTATTATGGACGATTCTTATCACGTCATATTCTTATCATGATTTATTTCTTTGTCATGATTTATTCCTATATTGTTGTGGTTGATCTTGTTGTGATTTTCACATGTCATGATTCTATATATATACTTGTGATGACCTTTGTTACTTATGGATCCTAATTATTGTTGTTTCTTGTGATTAGAAAAACAATGCCACCAAAGAAACAAAGCATGAGTGCAGCTGATATCGATCGACTCATTGCCCAACGGGTCACAGCACAAGTTGCTGCTGCTATGGCTGAATACGAAACCCAGCGCAACAGTGGTAACGGCGGAGAAGCCAGTGGAACGGCAGCTAGAGTTGAAACCACAGCTCGTGAGTGTACTTACAAGGAATTTTCGGGTTACCAGCCGCAGACTTTTAGTGGCGCGGAAGGAGCTGTCGGTTTGGTACGATGGTTCAAGAAGTTGGAATCGGTTTTCCGTATGTGCAACTGCGCGAAGAACTGTAAGGTAAAATATGCTACAGGTACTTTGTTGGATGGTGCCTTATCATCGTGGAATGCTTATGCTCAATCAGTGGGAATTGATGCTGCTTTTGAAATACCATGGGCTGAATTCAAGGAAATGGTAATAGCTGAGTATTGTCCGAGGAATGAGGTTCAAAAGATGGAGGTTGAATTTTGGAACTTAACAGTGAAATGATATGATATTGCAACTTATACTAAGCGATACCATGAATTGGCTACTCTCTGTCCTGAGATGGTTTCTACTACACGGAAAAAGATTGAAAGGTACATCTGGGGACTTCCATCTAGTATTCAAGGAAATGTCATTCTAAGCAAAGTACTCTGGATGAGACAATCCGAATGTCTCACAATTTAATGGATCAAATTGTTCGAGCAAAGGCTGCTCGAGAAGGCAATACTAGTAACCGCAACAATAACAACAACAACCGCTACCATAACAGTAACAACAACAAGAGAAAATGGGATACTACCCAGGGAGGAAATGCTGCACAACAACCCAACAAAAGACAAGAAGTCGTTAAGGCTTATGTAGCGGGCCCGTCTGAAAAGAAAGGTTATGAAGGAACTCTTCCAAAGTGTGACAAGTGCCAACGTCACCACAATCCTAGACGTTGCCCTACTCCATGTGGTAATTGTAAGAAGATTGGGCACTTAACCAAATACTGCAGGCCTCCTACTTCTGCAACAAATCAAAGGGTTCCCGAAACATGTTTCGGATGTGGCGAGATAGGACATTACAAGAATCAATGCCTGAAGGAGAAGAATCAGGGAACGGGAACTCAGAATAATGGAGCTCGGGGAAGAGTCTATAATCTCAGAAAAAGGGAAGCTACAAAGGACCCGAATGTTGTCACGGGTACGTTTCTTCTCAATGGTCGTTATGCTTCAGTTTTATTTGATTCGGGTGCCGATAAAAGTTTTTTGTCTACTACTTTTGCTCCTTTACTTAACATCACACCAACCACCTTAGACCCCGCCTACAACATTGAATTAGCGAATGGTAACTTAGTTGGCTCCGACACCATAATCCGCGATTGTACCTTTAACTTCCTAAACCATCCATTTAACATCGACCTTATGCCGATCAAACTCGGTAGTTTTGACGTCATAATTGGTATGGACTGGCTATCTAAACACCATGCTAGGATCATTTGCGACGAAAAGGTTGTTCATCTCCCTTTTAATGGTGAAACCTTGATTATCCGTGGTGAACGAGGCGAAACACGATTAAACATCATGTCGTGTATCAAGACCGAAAAGTATATAAAGAAGGGATTTCATGCTTTTCTAGCACACATAACCGAAAAGAAATCAGATGAGAAACGATTGGAAGACGTACCGATTGTTCGAGATTTTCCGAAAGTCTTTCCCGAAGACTTGCCTGGACTACCGCCTACCCGTCAAGTCGAGTTCCAGATAGATTTGGTGCCAGGAGCGGCACCAGTAGCAAGAGCACCCTACCGACTAGCACCATCAAAGTTGCAAGAATTGTCTAATCAGTTGCAAGAGCTACTAGACAAGGGATTCATTAGACTAAGTTCCTCGCCTTGGTGAGCTCCGGTCTTGTTCATAAAGAAGAAGGATGGATCATTCCGAATGTGTATAGATTATCGCGAATTGAACAAGTTAACGGTGAAGAACCGTTACCCACTCCCAAGAATCGATGACTTGTTCGATCAGTTGCAAGGTTCCATTTTTTACTCGAAGATTGATTTGAGATCAGGTTATCATCAACTAAGAGTCCGGAAGGAAGATATCCCGAAGACGGCTTTAGGACTCGTTATGGTCATTACGAGTTTCAAGTGATGCCGTTTGAGTTAACTAACGTACCGGCGGTATTTATGGATCTCATGAATCGGGTGTGCAAACCATACCTGGACAAATTTGTAATCGTATTCATTGATGATATTCTGATCTACTCTAAAAGCAAAGAAGAGCATGAAGAACATCTCAAGACGATCTTAGAATTACTCAAGAACGAGAAGTTGTACGCTAAGTTTTCTAAGTGTGATTTCTGGATTCGAAAAGTACAATTTCTTGGGTACGTAATTGATAGCCAGGGACTTCATGTTGACCCAGCTAAGATCGAGGCTATTAAAGATTAGGAAACACCTAAGAATCCCACAGAGATTCATCAATTTCTAGGTCTTGTCGGGTACTACAGAAGATTCATCGAGAGTTTCTCTAAGATAGCGAAGCCTTCAACCAAGCTAACGCAGAAGAATCAGAAGTACGAATGGGGAG